>JAUIMM010000375.1:290000-890000 GCA_031769625.1 Taudactylus pleione | reverse complement strand
TGTTGTTTGCAAGATTATACTGTTTTACTGGTCGATATCTTTATGTAAAATGTCTGTAAAATCATGGATTTTAGTGCATACGGCTAGTAATGTGATTGTTCATACGTAATGCATATACTTCTGGAATACTATATACTATATAGAATATATATTTTGTCTTGCAGTAAATTAACCGTTTCACTAGGGGTTTAGGCCAAATTAGCTTCCCCCCCCCACATACTAGGGTATATTTACTAATCAGCGCTTTTCAAAGCCAATGCATCTTTGGCGGTATCAATCACTGGATTTTAAGGAGCAGTAATATTAAATTCAAAACTAGGGCTGTTTTTTATTTAATATTATTGCCTCTTTAAATCTAGCGTCCGAGAAGTTTCTGTTTGTCGGTGGGTCAAGCAAAAATCTGGCTCCCATCTTGCGGCAGGCCACTGAGGTGTGGAACAGGGGGCATAAACTAATGGAAGGTAAGGGATTTCATCCAGAGGCTCCGCCGTGGGGCAATGTTCGCTTCCCTGAATTGGGCAACTTTGATGGGCGCAGATCCTGGTCACAATTTGGTGTGCGTAGTTTGAGCCAAGTCATCTTGGATGACCAAATTAAATCGCTTGCCCAGCTTCATTTGGAGTGCCTGTTTAATATGGGTGTCCGGCAGGACTCAGTGTTCTAAATGTGGGGTCTCCGTCTGTTCCATTTGGCATCTGCTAGGGCAGTGGTTCTCAAACTCTGTCCTCAGGACCCCGCACAGTTCACATTTTCCAGGTCACCCAGTAGGTGCACAGGTGTAGTCATTACTCACTGACACATTTTAAAAGTCCCACAGGTGGAGCTAATTATTTCTCTTGTGATTCTGGGAGGAGACCTGGAAAACTCATCTCCCTCTCCCCCTCCTAGCTAGGTGGTTTAATGGAGAGGATGAAGGGGCTGGTTGAGGGGTCCTTTGGGGTCTCTGGCTTGCTTATACCTTCCTGTGGATGATTGTTGGTCTCAGCGGTTACTCCTTTTCGACTAGGTTTTCTATGGATCTCGATATTGGCTTAATTATTCCGGTATATTTGTAGACCTCTGCCACCAGATTGATTATTTTTATCGACATGTAGTACTGTTCTTAATTTTCTTTCTGTTCTGTTTCTTGTTGGTTTATTTACCTTCATATTCAAAATAAAAATATACCTGTTTAAATAAGAAAAAGAAAATCCTTCGCCTGAAACAGCCGATGACACGGTGGCTTAGAAAAGCGCTGCTAAGTAAGGTTACCCCCACATCATTGGTGCAGGAAACATGGATGATAATGTCACCAGGACACATGGGAATAGCAATCTCACTGTAGTTTCTTAGTAGTCCTCCAGGAGGACATCAGACCGTTCGGTACATACGAGGCCGAGTATCTCCTGGCACAACATAGAATACTGTGGGGGAAGCCGACGGACGCAATCCCGACTGCCGGCTTCCCGACTGTCTAATCCCGGCAAGGCACTAATGACTGGCGTCGATATCCCGATGCCTGTCATTAGACCTACGCCGGGGGCCTGACACCCGGCTTACCGATCGAAGGTAAGCCGGGCGCGGACAGCCGCGGGATGCAGTCAAAAAGCCAATGGTCGAAATGCCGACTTCCCGACTGTCAAATCCCGGCAGGGGTCAAATGATAGGCATCGAAATCCCGACGCCTATCATTATCCCTACACCGGGAGCCCGACTCCCTTCATACCGAACTAAGGTAAACCGGGCGCGGACAGCCGCACGTTGGGGGGAGGATTAGGTTAGGGGCTCCCGGGGGGGGGGGGGATTTAGGGTTAGACACCCCTCGGGAGGTTAGGTGTAGGCTGGGGAAGAGGGGGTTTGGACACCCTCGGGGGAGGTTAGGGTTTAGGCACCCCCCCGGGGGGGGGGGGGGACTTAGGGTTAGGCTGCAGGGAAGGGGGGGGTTAGGTTTAGGCACTTGGGGAGGAGGTTAGGGTTAGGCAACCCTAAGGGAGGGTTAGAGGGGGGGAATTAAGTTAGCATACTTACCTTAATGGATGATTGGGATTTCCTCCTCTGTCGGGCTGCCGCTGTCGGGATTAGAACCACCGGCCATGCGGCCGGCGGTAAATCATACTGAATCCTACTGTGGGTACAATAGCCAAAGATGTAGAGGTCAGTCCTCAGTGTGGGATAGGACCCAAAGCAGAAACTATATGAAAGGTCTTCCACATGGAAAAGAGTATCACACACACTGTCCTGGTCTCGATTACGCTTCATACTGGGTTTTTTTTTACAATAGATGAGAACATATTGTAATAATTTATTGGTATTATTGAAGAAAGCATGTAATATTTTTTTTTTGGAGGGGGGGGGGGTTCTTCCCAACTTATACAAAAATAAAAATGTATAAAATACGCTTTTCTAGTTTAGTACATACATTAATATACATGTATTTCACTTTGTTTTGATGTTTGTGTCGAGCCACAATAAAATAGATAAGCATATATCTGTGTGCCTGTGGTTTATTTGTGTCATTGAGATGAAAGCTTATGGCATTTATACAAGCTGTGTCACAGACCTCTAACTGCCCCGAGACTCTGCTGCTTGGAGACACCCCAATACATGGAACAGTACTAGCTTGCCTAGTATTCTGTCTGCCAGTTGTGTATGTATGCATATATCTGTGTGTATATATTTGTATGAGTTGGATACAGGATGCCGGCTGCCAGAAGTTGCATACCCCTAACCCATTTATCCCACAGCATAACCCAACACACATGCACCTCCCCCTTCTAGTGCCTAACCCTAATACTTACTGTCGGGATGCTGGCACTGGGATAACGACTGTTGTCGGGATCCTGGCTCCGGCATCTTAATGCGTCAGATCTGTGCAGTGTACGAATTTGTTAAATTATATGATTACAAACTAACTGTTGACCAATATTCAGTAACCTGTTGTCAGTGCTGTTAAATATATTGACAAGTTAATTATAGTATAGTTCCGAAATGGGTTATAATAATTGAGAGTTGATTATCGGTCAGACGGTCTATTCAACAGGTAAAAGGCTCCTCGTTAAGAAGCTGCTTCTGAGGAATACGCGATGAGCAAAGAAACGCATTTTCAAGAAAGTAAAACGCCACCACCAGCCCGCGTAACGTAAAGCCCTGGCCTCCAGAAAAAGCGCATGTTATGACGCCCCAAGCACAGTTCTAAATTGACATGTGCCCCTTCTGTACACCACAATCCTCCCCACATACCCATCACACTTCTCCTGATGCAAGTAGACTTCCCCCACATAACCCTTGCATGCCCATCAGACCTCCGCACATGGCAATAGACTGTTAGTTAATACTTTCTCCACTACAGCCATCTCTTATCCTACACCTTCCTCTGTCACTACACCCATCTCTTATCCTACACCCTCCTCTGTCACTACAGCCATCTCTTATCCTACACCTTCCTCTGTCACTACAGCCATCTCTTCTCCTACACCTTCCTCTGTCACTACAGCCATCTCTTATCCTACACCTTCCTCTGTCACTACAGCCATCTCTTATCCTACACCCTCCTCTGTCACTACAGCCATCTCTTATCCTACACCTTCCTCTGTCACTACAGCCATCTCTTATCCTACACCCTCCTCTGTCACTACAGCCATCTCTTATCCTACACCCTCCTCTGTCACTACAGCCATCTCTTATCCTACACCCTCCTCTGTCACTACAGCCATCTCTTATCCTACACCCTCCTCTGTCACTACAGCCATCTCTTATCCTACACCCTCCTCTGTCACTACAGCTATCTCTTATCCTACACCCTCCTCTGTCACTGCAGCCATCTCTTATCCTACACCCTCCTCTGTCACTACAGCCATCTCTTATCCTACACCCTCCTCTGTCACTACAGCCATCTCTTATCCTACACCCTCCTCTGTCACTACAGCCATCTCTTATCCTACACCCTCCTCTGTCACTACAGCCATCTCTTATCCTACACTCTCCTCTGTCACTACAGCCACCTCTTATCCTACACTCTCCTCTGTCACTACAGCCACCTCTTATCCTACACCCTCCTCTGTCACTACAGCAACCTCTTATCCTACACCCTCCTCTGTCACTACAGCCATCTCTTATCCTACACCCTCCTCTGTCACAACAGCCATCTCTTATCCTACACCCTCCTCTGTCACTACAGCCATCTTTTATCCTACACCCTCCTCTGTCACTACAGCCATCTCTTATCCTACACCCTCCTCTGTCACTACAGCACTCTCTTATCCTACACCCTCCTCTGTCACTACAGCAACCTCTTATCCTACACCCTCCTCTGTCACTACAGCCATCTCTTATCCTACACCCTCCTCTGTCACTACAGCACTCTTATCCTACACCCTCCTCTGTCACTACAGCACTCTCTTATCCTACACCCTCCTCTGTCACTACAGCAACCTCTTATCCTACACCCTCCTCTGTCACTACAGCCATCTCTTATCCTACACCCTCCTCTGTCACTACAGCACTCTCTTATCCTACACCCTCCTCTGTCACTACAGCACTCTCTTATCCTACACCCTCCTCTGTCACTACAGCAACCTCTTATCCTACACCCTCCTCTGTCACTACAGTACTCTCTTATCCTACACCCTACTCTGTCAGTATGAACTATGTATCTGCCCAGTGGGGAACAGGAGCCATATACCCCCAGCTCTCCTCCCCACATCATATCACTGTGTTCAGCCAACCTAAATATATGTCCAGTCACCAGTTCAGGAGGTATTTATTGTACTTCTTAGTACAGGAGTCTGATCTTTATCCATAGACCAATGACGTGTGAAATTACCCATAGACATCTCTATGCACTACACCATGTTACTTTATTAACCATTCTCATTGCAGCATAATAAGTCTTCATCGGCATATCTATAAATCCATGGTGGGGTTTACCTCTACAGCCAAACTGACTTGTACCATTAAATTTGTGTGGTACAAATTGCTGGAGGATCTGGCTTATTTATGAGAGCTCCTGAGCAGAGCCGTAACTAGACATTTTGGTGCCCTGTGGCAAGGAAGACCATTGGCGTCTCCCCCACTCCCCCACAAGCTGCTCCTACAATACTCACTCAGTAAAGTTTAGAAAATGTATTGTTTTTACTATATTAAGGAATAATCAGACACCTACTCCTGCAGCACATCACTTTGTAATAAGCTGATAACATTTATTAACCCTTATACACACCAGATGTCCATGCACAGAATACAGAGAGAGTGAGGGGTTGTCCTGCAATGGGCAGACAGAGGGGGCATATATGTATATGTGTGTATATATATATATACACACACACACACACACACACAACGTGGAGTGTAACATAAGCGCCTAACCGTATCAAATTAATTAGTGGTATGGTAACACGTGCAGTATTAGAGAAAAGATCGACACTACTTATCTGGTAGTGAAAGCTTCGGTCACATGACCACCATGGGAATAAGTAATATGTAGAAGAAAGAAAAAATTCAACATAGTGTATACTGTTTTCAGTAATTCATAAATATTGCTGGACTCAGCTTCATTAGGAACATATCAGTCCCAAAAGAACATCCACTTCACAATATATGAAGGTTAAAAGACATTTAATTACACAGAAAACAGACAATGGCTAAAAAACACACGTACAAGATTTATGACGAGATGTTTTGACGGCAGTTTTGCAGCGGTTTTTCATCGGTTTTGGCTTTAGCAAAACCGCAGTCAAAACACATTTTAGAATAGAACAGGGCTGTCATTTAGAAACCGCTGCAAAACCGCCACCAAACCCCAGGGGTTTAGAACAGAATAGAACCCGCCATCAAACCACCACCAAACTGCCAGGGTTTAGAACCCACTGCTTCGTAAATTTTCCCCATGTGTTCAAAATGTAGGCTTTTAAAAGCTGCACGTAAATATACCATATGTATACCCATAAGCTGAGATGTAGGATCTCAAGATCTATCTCAAGAGAACATTTGTTTTGATAGCGATAAATGCACTAACGATTTAGGTTTAATTATGTGCATCAACTTCAACAAAGTGGAGCGTTATCCAGTACTTTTTTGGGTTCATGGCAAGAAAGCCTTAGCCCCCTGTCAGGCAGTGGATTTATATGGCTATTCAGTAGACTTATATCTCAATATGGCTAGTGTTCACCTACAGTATATGTGTCGCTGAAGATACAGCGCTTCAGTGGAACAGGTTTTTAGTGCCCACTTGGTCTTGTCTGTATACTTTTGCCAAGTTCTATAGGGTGAAAATGCTGTCGTTGGCCAGTTTTGGAAGAGAAGTGGTATTGGTTCCCTAACTACAGTCCATCAGTTGGGGGGATGTTCTTGTGTTCTGAGTCTAGTTTGTGCTTTAGATACTTTGGTTGTGGTTCAGAATTACTGCCCAGCTGGAGTTTGTCTGGTTGCCCAATATACAGTAGATACTGGTAGCTCAGGTAGACTTATTTCAGGTAATTTACTGCCCATAGTGTTCTGTGAACACATGGCTACCACTACCAGTGACTTAAACTGGGTACACACTGAGACGACCGCCAATCGTTCCGACTTTCCAGGCGATTTCCCTTGAGCACAGTACTAGCTATATTGAGCGTCCACACTGTGCTATCTTGCTAACAACCGAATGATATATCCTATCGTTTGGTCATATATGATTTATCTTTGCTCCTGTACACACTAGAACCACCATCTTCAAGATCACTGGCTGGGAGTCGCAAGAAGTGTCGTCTTCAGAAGCCAAATTAGAACAACATGTCGTCTGGTTGTCCTGTTGGCCGTACGCACTAGGAAATGTGCACCATATCGCTAGCGTTGTCATCAGGTCTGATGTGCAGCACATCAAACCTGATGTCGTCGCATGTGACTGCAGGAGCACGCATCTTAGCCGCACACACTGAGCGATGTAAGTGATCGAACTGACATCACTCGAGTGTGTACCCAGCTTTAGAACCTGATTCAGAGGTGTACAGTATGTACTGCCGGAAGAAGTGGAGCGATTTGTGATTTCAGCCGCACGCACGGAGAAATACATTGAAAATGTGTAGTGGCGCACGCACAGAAGATGTCTGTCTTCTGGGCGAGTCACAGACAAGTAGGTGGAAAGTGATTGCGTACACAAAGGCTCAACCGCTCACATAGGAGGCCATACATGGACAGCAAAACTGCACCTGCCACAGATGCAACAATCGGTATTACTGAATGTACGGACTCTGAAAGTGGGCGTCTCAGTCCTTCCCAATTTGGATGCATGGATGTACATAAAGGGAAGGACTTTGTAGTGGCATTTGCATAAAGTCGCAGACAGGTGACCGCCAATAGATGCAGCCCGAGGGCTTATGTGTCCACCTATTTGCATAAAGTTGCAGACAGGTGACAGCCAATAGATGCAGCTGCGAGAGCTTCTGTCTCCACTTCTGAATCAAATCCTTAATGTTATTTTCCTATTTGTAGAACTTGTTGTGTAAAGTCATATGGAGCTGCAAGTTTTGCACCAGCTATTCTTGCCCCATCGGGTTGATGGCTTTGGTTTCTCTGCAATAGAGGACAGGCCAATGTCCCTGGAGGTCTTTTGTAGCAACCAAGAAAATTGAATATGAAATTGCTAAATTAAAACATATTGTCTATTATAATCAATCATGATTACAGCGTGACATGTATAAGTAATTAACCTAGATATAGTGTGCTCTATGCAGCTGCCCACACTGTTTATCTGACTAGTCGGGTTATTGCGATCCGGATCATATAACGCACAGCCTGGTGTAGTCGGAAAAATGCGACCATTCCAGGCTAGTGTTTAAACATGCCTCTTTCCGTCTTGTTTACAGTCATAATACCCGCACCGTTAAAATACACAGTTTGTGGCACCTTTATAACCATAATGAAGTAGTAAACAGCAGATAAATTAAATACTCACCTGAGTAAAGCCGGGTACACACTGGAGCCAGGGCTGGATTTACCATTATGCAACCTAGGCACCTGCCTAGGGCCCGTCTGGTTTCAAGGGGCCTGTGGCAAGGCCCTCCTTCCCCTCAAAATCTGGCCCTGGAGTGAACCTGTTCAGCTGTGTTCGAAGTTGAACTGCTGCTGCTGGCACACAAAGCAGCATCATGGTCCAGGACCCTGCCACTAGCCAGCCCCATCTAACCAATCCCCAATGTCGAAATCAAATAATCGGATATGATCGCTTGCAATTATTATCTGACGATTTAGTCATCTGTGGTCGGATGGTGGATTGCTTCTGTTTGTGGGTGTTTGCATATGTATTGAGAAGACTCCGCATGCTGAAACTAGTATGCCTGTAACAGATAATTGAAATGTACACAGAGACTGGCATGTTCAAGGGAAGTTGTCTAGGTGAGAATTAGGGGTTATTGTGAAAGAACATGCAGGTCATTTGCAATTGTATGCCTCTTTGGTCAGTGCTGGCCTAGTCCAGGGAACTGGAGTCTAGACTGTGAATAGGTAGAGTAAAAACTATTGAATTAGTTAATTAGAATGTGGCACGTACAAACAGCTGTGGGTAATAAACTTCTGTTTACACTTTGAAACTAGTCCGGGCAATGCTTGGATATTAAGATGTCAGAAATATATTTATATATTTCTTCATCATAAATACATGAAATTACATAATTCACGCATACAGCGCAAGGTTGCGCCGTACATGACCCCCTACGCACTGTGCACCCTTTTGCACTGTGTGTAGACGCACAACGCATACTCTCATATAAATGTAAATAAACACACATTGATAGGTGCTTATATACCCATTTAAGTACACGTGGATGCGTGTGATCATACTGAAGTATATACACATTGATGGCCTTCTACATAGATTTAAATACAGACGCACATTAGCGACCATGATCATACACACATATTTACATTAATAAACGGTACCTGCACAATATGGTTTATATTAGAAATATGTTATAATATGAAATGCATGTATTTGATATCTAAGGCATAGAGCAATGTAAACATATCATGTTTAGTATCCAACTGATGCTCTGTTCCTTTGCAGGCTTCCGGTTCTGACAACGAGGAAGCCGCATAGTGTGTTCCCGAAATATGGATCATCATATGAATTTAGCTATAGTGGGAAATGTATGTATGCATTTGTAATCAGTGGATTAAATAGTTAATTTCTACATAGGCATATAAGTTGTAAATTGTAACACACATATATACCCTTGCTAGGCCTCTTGAGGTTTGAAATGAGATTGTCTTAATACAGTTGTTGTTTTTCCATAGAATGGTCAAATGACCTTTTGGGGTCAAATAAGCCATAATTTGAGGGGCCTACTCTACCTGTCATTTCTATTGCAACTATAAGTATAATGAGCCATTCATAGCTTCTATGTTCTTATCAGTAGATAGCTACATTCCATTCTAAGATGTGTAGAGATGCTAAGCATTATGGGTAATTAGCAGTGATGCCCAGACTCTATACAAAGGAGCCTTGAAATAGAGTTCACCTCCAGACGTTAGGACACGTCATTACTGTATTCTCTTTGTCTGAACATCTTAGTGATTACAGAGCATGTGCAATAGAGATAAGTTTGGTCAATGCTACGCTGGACCAATGAGTGCTTGATACCTAGCACTGTATGTAATTGATATGGGCTTAATATCCGGCAAGCCAACACCCTATACCAAGGTATATAAACCAGAGGTACACAAAGGACACATTAGCTCATGGTAGATCTGAGACTGCAGTAGGATGCTGCCAATGTAAATTGAATAACCTGGGCGTTGTGAAACGAGGGCTCCCCAGAAGAGAGAAGAGAAGATAAGATGAAGTACATCTTATGCTGAAGATGATGATTTACCGGTGTCATCTGAATACATAGACAAAAGTTGAGTATACAGAATACTTTGTATGTTGTTTGTTTATTGTTTGTTTGTTACTTGTAAATAAAGTGTGTTCATTTGTACTCACTCATATTGGTCACATGTGTGTACTATTTCATTCCGATCAGAACGAAACCCACCGTTATGCACTTGGTGTCGAGAAGTGGGATCGGAAGGGTTAATTAGTTTGTGACCAATTGACTGATTCTATAAAAAATGATGTTTTGCTTTTTCTCTGCTGATCTGTATATTGCATTGTGTATGTTTTCTCTGTTTTATTCCTATGAGAAAAAAGATTGTGATTTAGCTTAAATCACATTGTATGTTGCTTTGTCTTTTTCTTTAAAAAAAAAAAAATTGAGAAAAATGTTTTGCTAATTTTTGAAACATATGAAAAATGCCAAGGGTAGATTACAGAATAAGTTCATGAAATTTCAGAAATGTGTTAAAAAATCTCAGTTTAATCCAACATGTTTAGGGACGCCTTTACAATGTAGTGATGTGAGATTTTTAAAAGCAACTGATTTTGAATCAGATGAAGTTTTACGTGTTTCTGAGTATTCTCCCAGTCTGCCTTTGAGAAATTCCATAGGGGGGAGGAGGGAATCCTCACAAGCAAGAGTTGAGATGCCAGCTAGCGCAGATATAAGTGCTGATTTATTACACACAGAAAGTGTAGAAATTTGTGAGCTTGAAATACAAAGAGAAGTGTGTGAAGTGTGGCAGAAAGAACTTGAAACAGAAATTAAACAATGTATTCACACTACAGAAAATGTATTTGATCAGAGCAGTGATTGTGTGATTACATTTTCTGAATTCACAAACTGCGAAGAAAATGTTGAAATCCATGAATGCAAAGAGTATGTCCAAAAATCAGAGTCAAAATTGAATGCAAATGAGGTTTCTGATAACATGCCATTGGTTAGTGATACTCTTAAGGTGAATGATGGTATGTCTGACTTGTCCAGGAGTGTCCCGTTTGCTATGCAATGTGAACTGATTGAAAAAAAAGATGTGTTTGCATGGCCATTCAGAGGGGTGTCGCTAAGTGAAGGGGTGGTGATGATGCCTTTTGCCTTGCCCAATGAGACATGGACATTGTCCAAAGCCAGAGGGTGGGAATTAGGTAGAATATCAGTTATAGACCATGCCCCTGAGACTGAAGACTTCCCCTGTGACAACATTAAATTTACATGGCATGATCAACGTGTCATTGTTGAGTTTAAATTTGCAAAAAGTGAACAAGATGTGTTTTCTGATGAAACATCCATTGCAAATGATGTTCATGGTTTACTTGCTCATTGTGAAGGAGGGGTTGGTGGGTACACACTGACCAACCACAAGGGGCATACATGCAGTACAGACACACTGACTGTGGGTTTGTGTAGCGACAAAGGTGCAGATTTTGTGTTTGGTAATGAAATTCGCATCCCAGTGTATTTCCTTACAAAGCCTTACCAGCCAAAGGTTTTGAAGCAGCTGAAAGACACACAGTTGCTAACGCCAACGGCAGAAACTCTCATGCTAATTAAGGAGATCAAAGCACTACTTGCTGGCCGAGTGAAATTTAAACCAATGTTTGAACTGTCCATACTGGTTTTCTTTATGATCACAGCTCCACGGTGGTGGGAAGATTTCCAAGACAGAGAGCATTATTGGTTCATGGACTATGGTGCTATCTGCACCCACACAGGACTGTTGTGGATTTTTGCTGAAGCAAAGCAGCTATCTTTACAAGCTGACAGCCGACAGCCAGAAGAAGGGGCTAGCAAACTTGTTGCATCTGTAACTGTTTTCCAAGTCACTGACAAGACTGGATGCCCTGTAAGTCTTCACACTGAGAAATGGACATTTGACACAAAGTCTATATGCGCTGCTGTCCAAAGCTGGAAGAACGACGTGGGACATGCTGATACACACACCTACAGCTTCAATGGTGTGTGCACAAGTGAACTGAGCAGAGAACATGGTGTGCAATTCACTGCAAATACAGCACTGATGGTGCTAGAACTGTTAAGCCATGATGGAGCTGACGCTGCATTCGAGCAAGCTCAAATCAAAGGGATTCCTTATATCCAAAACATGGTCAGAGACATTGCAAAAACCTGTTACATTTGCCAACAGCTGGAAATGTGGCCTACCCTGCTTGTTACTGATAAAGGCCTCATATACTGTGAAATGACTGCACAAGTCTGGCAATTTGAATTCATCATTTGCCCCCAAGAAGATGGAGGACGAGTGTTGTACTGAACAGCTACAGAACACTGTCATTCAGGAGTGAAGTTGTCTCAAGCAGTCATACAAGATAAGAGACTTTCCTGAATATGTGACACAGACTGACTTGTTTATATTATGGGATGTCTGAGAAGATTCAAGCACACAAAGACGCCCATTTTACAGAAACAACATGGAGTACATTGGGTTTTCTATGCTTCATACCATTCACAAAACTGACATCAGTATGATTGAATAAATGGATGTGTTGTTTAGGAAACAGGAATGTTCATACAGTATATATATATATATACAATGTTGGGTTTTAGAGCAGGCTGTATACAGTACATATATATTTTGTTAACCAGAGGGTGGTAAAAGGTTGAACTTTTAAGTAAGATATCTGGTAAACAGACACAAACACTTATGATAAGGTTGTTGTTAAGAAATGTTTAGTATGAAGAGAATAGAGACAAGTGTAATAGATAATTGCTGCAGGATAAGTAAATGCTTATTTTATTTTGTTGTTATGGTTTATCTCACACTGTTTCTTTGTCTAAGCCAACAGATTGATGATCGTCGCTGGAGGTGAGAGAACGTCGCTGGAGGTGTGTCTAAGATGGCGATGACCTGAGAGTGATTTCTTATACAGGAGAGAGTCCAGGAAGACAAAAGAGTTATAAGATCTGACAGCACAGCCATTACATACATCTATGTGTATTCTGCAAGACTGAACTTGTGCCTTATATTGGTTGGATCCACACTCACCAATATTCTCAAGACTTTTTCAAGATGTCATTTAACTGAACTGAACTTTGCTTTACTTTACTGATATTATCTCATAAGTAACATATATTTGATATAATCATATGTATTCTTCACTGTTTTATTAGAATATTCACATGATATAAAGGAATATATATATATGTAGAGAGTTAGAAATGAAACAGGAGTTCAGTGATGCTTATTGCCAGGATTCTGCAATACAGCCAAAGTGGTCAAGTCCTGAATGGAAATGTTGCTTTAGTGATTTTATATTATTTGTTATATGTAATCATAGTATTAACCTTGTTATGTTATATGTTGTTACATAGTTTGTTAGGACAAGTGGTGAAAGTACAATGGAGGTTTAGAGTATGCAATGGGGATCATGTTCCTTATATTTGATATGTAGAAATTAGGGTGGAATGTAATCAGTGGATTAAATAGTTAATTTCTACATAGGCATATAAATTGTAAATTGTAACACACATATATACCCTTGCTAGGCCTCTTGAGGTTTGAAATGAGATTGTCTTAATACAGTTGTTGTTTTTCCATAGAATGGTCAAATGACCTTTTGGGGTCAAATAAGCCATAATTTGAGGGGCCTACTCTACCTGTCATTTCTATTGCAACTATAAGTATAATGAGCCATTCATAGCTTCTATGTTCTTATCAGTAGATAGCTACATTCCATTCTAAGATGTGTAGAGATGCTAAGCATTATGGGTAATTAGCAGTGATGCCCAGACTCTATACAAAGGAGCCTTGAAATAGAGTTCATCTCCAGACATTAGGATACGTCATTACTGTATTCTCTTTGTCTGAACATCTTAGTGCTTACAGAGCATGTGCAATAGAGATAAGTTTGGTCAATGCTACGCTGGACCAATGAGTGCTTGATACCTAGCACTGTATGTAATTGATATGGGCTTAATATCCGGCAAGCCAACACCCTATACCAAGGTATATAAACCAGAGGTACACAAAGGACACATTAGCTCATGGTAGATCTGAGACTGCAGTAGGATGCTGCCAATGTAAATTGAATAACCTGGGCATTGTGAAACGAGGGCTCCCCAGAAGAGAGAAGAGAAGATAAGATGAAGTACATCTTATGCTGAAGATGATGATTTACCGGTGTCATCTGAATACATAGACAAAAGTTGAGTATACAGAATACTTTGTATGTTGTTTGTTTGTTACTTGTAAATAAAGTGTGTTCATTTGTGCTCACTCATATTGGTCACATGTGTGTACTATTTCATTCCGATCAGAACGAAACCCACCGTTATGCAGCATTAAAGGGGTTACTTTTAATTAGTTATGCAGCGGGAAGACTACACAAAGAAACAGCTCCAAGACCAAGCCATCCCCCTAATGACACTATATGAACTGTCCAATGAGAAGATCAAGCTGGAACAAGAACCAATGAAAATGTGTTTGTCTGTCCCCATTGTGTTGATACATCTTGGAAAAATATATAGCTTTGCGCAATGGCTAGGTCAGCAGTCATTACCTGTTTGATGACCGCAGACGTCTGGATTGATCGGCTGGTACCTGGTACCAGGGCACAAGTGTATGTATTTGGCTGTAACCACTCGTATGATAATTGTACTTGCGCTACATTGTAAAGATCAAAGCGTGTATTATTTCTTTTTGTTGAATAATATAACTATTTGTGCTTTGGAAACACAATTGGGCTAGTCTGCAATTATTATTGTGTGCAATGCTAAACAGCGACTTTAGAGGTTATGGATAGGTAGGATTCCATAGTTGGGGGCTCATGGTGGGAATCATGCTACTACTTACATGATAAACACGGTTAGCGATCTCTCATCAAAAGGATGGAAGGCGCCATAAGCAGGCAAGAACGCATAAGCCTTCGAAAATCTGCTACCACTTTATTGCTGAGAGACCGCTGTCTGTATATCGTGTGAGGTCAAGGAGCGCTGATTAGGACTTGGGGACGAAGAAGGAAAAGTTTTCTTTCATTGTGGAAGTTTTGCGTTAGGGGGTAGTTAGCACACGTTTCAGGTAGTGTTGCCGCTTGTTCAAACAAATTGTTTTCATTGCACTGTTTGTAATGATAGCGATTACATTGTTCTAAGGGTCTCATTCAGACCCGCTCGCAAGCGCAGGATGCTCGCAAGTAGGTCGATGGTACCCAAATGCGCATGCGCACGACGGAGGGAGCTCCGTCGTGTGCATGCGCGAGACCCGGCGAGCGACGGGGTAGCCGTCGCTCGGGGTCTCGCACCAAAGGGGGCGTGCTGTCGATGATGAGTGACAGCACGCCCTCTTTGGTGGGCGTGCCGGGGGCATGGCTGCCAGACGGAGGCGTCCCCATGGGAACGCCTACCCTCTTGATCCGGCCCCACTGACATCACTAGTGATGTCAGTGGGAGTGATTTTGGCTCTGATAGAGCCAAAATCACTCCTGGGCTTGCGGCAGCGAGACCCTACCGCAAGGGTCTCGTCGCAAGCCCGATGGTCTTGACCATTGCGACCATCATCATGGACGCTCGCATAAGCTGTGGGTGGTCACCCACAGCTATGCGAGCGTCCAAGAGGCTGCTCCAAGTTTAGGTAGGAGGGCCCTGATTCAGAGTGAGCGCTCTGGTCAGAGCGTCCGGCTCTGAATCAGGCCCTAAGTCTCCTAGTCTTACTGCTATATCTGGGAGTAAGTGTTTCTTTTCTGCACAGAAAGGGTGTTTGATAGACGTATATTGTGTTTTGGAAATAGGTACTGTGTGTTGCCTATTTAAGCTTCTAGGAGGTACTGTGTGTTGCCTGGATTTGTACGCACGGCAGGTGTATTGCAGCAAGGACAGTGATTTTGTACCTTGAATAGAAAACAAGGTGGTTTTCGTTCGGCTCTCAGTGTGATTGTAAACTTCAGCGATCAGTTGGGGTTGTTGAGATTTGTAATTGAACCGCACGGTTGTGGCATATCGTGATTGTGAATTGAGTAGCATTGGGTGAAATCACTGAAAAGGGTAGGGGTTATTGGAACTTCTACATGCTAGCAGTGGAAAATAGCCAAGAAGGGATTATTTGTTTGTAGAGGTACTGTGTGTTCTCTCGAGGATAGGGTTACTTTGTGTTTGACTATCCAAATCTTCCTGTTGTACACTATTTGAGTGTGTACAGTGGGAAAGGAGTGCGTAAACGTTAGCTTTGAATCGTTTACCGGTCCACATTACCTAAGCTGTTTAAAGGTTTTCTCAGATGGGAGTTAAACAGTCCTTGGGAATGGTCGACGATGTGCTGCCTTTTGAGAGGGCCGATTGGGTCGGCAAGACATATAATGTATACAAAACACGGTGCAGATGCAGTTGCACATTGCGATGTATGGGTTAAGATGACTAGAAAGTGTGTTAAACCTTTTCCTAGAGTTGGAAGTTTTGATGTGGAGATATTTAACAATGTGAGGGATAGTATCTGTATGATGAATCCCTGAGTAAAAGAAAAGAATATAATGATTGTTTAAAGTTGTGGCAGCATGAGGGTAACACGTGGCTTAGCAGTGTGCAGGCGGCACAAACTTGCGTTGCGGTCACGACGCAGAATAGCGGCGTCTGTGTGACGCCAGGGAGCGCGCACGCTCAGCAGGGTAGCAAGCACACTTCCTCCGCCCTATGCGGATGACGGTGAAGGTACAGCCAAATTTAAAAATCATAAAAATGTAACAAGCAACTTGTACCCTATCCTGAGTAGTTATAAGGAAAATGTTTATAATGCAGATGATGAACCTGTTGTTATGTCCACTATTTCCCATGTAGCCCAGATGTTAAATCTTCCACCTTCACACACACAAGCCGCTGCACCCATGTCAGAGGTAGTGATGTCTTCATCAGTGCCTGCCACAGGGGTGATCCCAACAAGAGTAGTACAGGAAGTATTAACACCTGCTGCAGCAGTAGCGGAAGTTGTTAATGTTATCCATAGTAGTCAAAGGCTGAACCCTTCATCAGGTAGCAAGGCCACAGGTAGTGGTGGGTAGGTATCCATCCAGTCCGGACAATAACTTTTCCTAATGGAAATCTGGACGAGAATGGTGTAATGGCCACAAGGGATGTAACAATGGATTGTCCATGGACAAGAGCGGAGTTACATTCTATAATGACAGATTTCCCTGACCCTAGAAAAGATTTAGCTATGTGGCAAAAATGTGTAAAAGATTTAGGTAATGCTCATGAGCCAACCAGCAAGGATCGGCGAGTGGTATTATGGGCCTGTCTTCCACACAATACCGACGTGAAAAAGTTTATCACGGCCTATGTATTGGATGGAGATAGTCCTTTAACTGATGAAAATAATCAGGATAACATAACCCGCATAATCACCCACTTGGCCATACATTTTCCAGTAGTAGTTAACTGGAGTAAAATTTTCACCATTAAACAGAAAGAGAGTGAGACTGCAGAAGATTATTTCACCAGAGGGCTGCAGACTATTACCCAACACACACAGGGAGAGAGCATAAAAGATAACACTCACTATAGGGAAATGGTCATCAGTACTTATGGATGGTCTGAAAGATACTCTAAAGACCAGGGTTCAGACCTCAACTCCTGGGTAGAGGGGAATTACAGTAGATACCCTCAGGGAAACTGCAATAGAACATGACAAAAACATCCTCAGGAAGCGTGAAACACAGAGTGAGAAGCTGATGGCTGTTAGCATTCAAGCTCTTGAAACTATGCACCGACACTAGACCCCTATGCACCTGTGCAGCTCCAAGTCCTCAATACATATCAACCTGCGCAGCCACAACCTACACAACCATACCACACATTACGGCCACAAAACACATACCATACACAACCTCAACCCCCTTATCTACATCCTCAATCTCTTTCTTCTAACTCTCCCCAACCCACATCACAACAACCTCCTAGACCATTCCAACCATGAAAGTGTCACAACTGCAACCGTACAGGACACCTAGCTAGGGACTGTAAAGTAAGGAAGCAGGGACCTCAAAATCAGGGAGCTCCAAGGTATCCCCAGAATGCTGGAAATTTCCAGCAATCACCTGCTCACATAGTGGCAATAAATGCCTTTTTGGAGCAAGACAGTCAGCTCTAGGGGTTAGGTCACACATGTAGTCTACAGCCAGTCAGGTTAACTAGGAGTAATATGGAAGAACCTGAAATGACAGTTGATGTAGCTGGTAATAAACATTCTTTTCTTGTAGATACAGGGGCGACCAGGTCAGTGTTAAAATCCCAATTCAATTCAATTTACAGGTAACCAACCAGACAGTACCAGCAATGGGTGTAACGGGTAAAGTGCAGCATTATCCTTTAACAGAATCCACTGAAGTTACTATTGGTCCGCTACACACCAGGCATTCTTTCTTGCTGGCAGCAGCGGCCCCTACTAACTTATTGGGAAGGGATTTGTTATGTAAAATGGGATGTGTAATTTATTGTATCCCTGATGGTATAGTCCTAGATATCCCAGAGAGAGTTGTGCACGAGGTAAGGGATATATTGGACACCCCACAGAGGCTAATGTTTCACTCTACCGTTACAGATAAAACTCCAGCACAGGTGGAACAAATGTTAGCACAAATACCAAGTTCCCTATGGACCAAAGATGGGCACGACACTGGATTAATGGCAAATGTAGCTCCAGTAATGGTAAATCTAAAAATTGGTAGGCAAGCTCCAAAAATTCCCCAGTACTCATTAAAACTAGAAGTTGAGCTAGGAGTATATCCAGTAATTAAGAGATTGTTCCAACAGGAAATTTTAGTCCGTAGAGCTAGTGTAGCCAATAGTCCCATCTTTCCTGTAAAGAAGAGTGGAGGGAGGGGTTATAGGCTGGTACAGGACCTTAGAGTGATTAGTAAGGCCAATTCCCTGTAGTGTCATATCCAGCTGTCATTCTAATGCAAATCCCACCAAATGCAGCCCATTTCACTGTCATTGACCTCTGTTCTGCTTTCTTCTCTGTTCCCTTACACCCTGACTGTCAGTATCTCTTTGCTTTCACATACAGGGAGGTACAATACACATGGGCATGATTGCCCCAAGGTTTCATAGACAGCCCCAGAATCTTCTCTCAGGCTTTACACGACTGTTTACAATCTTTTCAACCTGCCAATGGATCTGTTCTAATACAATATGTAGACGATTTATTGTTATGCTCTGATTCGTTTATGTCATGTCTAAATGATACTAAACTTTTGTTACTTCATCTCTCACAAACAGGGCACAAGGTTGCAAAGGACAAATTACAGCCATGTCAGACTAAGGTTAAATACTTGGGACACTGTCTAACCCAGGGACTACGACACTTGACAACTGATAGAGGCCCTCATTCAGAGCCTGACGCTCTGAGCAGAGCGCACGCTCTGAATGAGGGCCGCCCTCCATAATTATGGAGCGTCCTCCTGGACGCTCGTATAGCTGTGGGTCACCACCCACAGCCTATATGAGCGTGCAGTTTGATGGCCGCGATGGTCGTGACCATCGCGACCATCGAAACTGCGAGCAGGAGCCTGCGGTTGAGGTTTTCAACCGCAAGGCCCGGAGTGATTTTGGCTCTATCAGAGCCAAAATCACTCCCACTGACATCACAGTGGGCCGGCTTCTGACGGTAGGCGTTCCCTTGGGAACGCCCCCGTCAGGGAGGCACGCCCCCGGCACGCCCACCAAAGGGGGCGTGCTGTCAATCAACATCGACAGCACGCCCCCTTTGATCAGACACAATGAGCGAAGGACTTTCCTTCGCTCGTCGCATCTGGCGCATGCACACGACGGAGCTCCCGCCGTCGTGCGCATGCGCAGTGCACAACATCGACCCACTTGCGAGCGGACAGCCGCTTGCGAGTGGGTCTGAATCAGGCCCAGAATCCAGGCCATACAGACCATGACTCTGCCGCAGAACCAACAGCAAATTTGTACCTTCTTGGGCATGTGTGGATACTGCAGAATGTGGATCCCAGGTTTTTCTATTTTAGCGTTACCATTGCAGGAATTGGTGTCGTCCTCAAAACCTGATCGTGTTACACACAAAGAGGAAACAGAGCAGGCTTTCCTTAATCTTAAGGATAGTCTGACAAAAGCACCCGCTTTGGGAAAACCAGATTATGAAAAACCCTTTGAGTTGTATTGTACAGAAGCCGCTGGCTGCGCTGCAGGTGTCCTCACTCAAAAATATGGTGATGCTAGCAGACCTGTACATACTACAGTGCCCAATTGGACACTGTGGCAAGAAGTGTAGCAGCAACTGCTCTGCTGGTAGATAAAACTGTAGATGTGGTATTAGGTCATGATATGATTGTTTATACACCGCATGCTGTATCTGCTTTGTTGAATTCTTCTCAAACCAGACATGTCTCCTCAGCTAGGTTCACAAAATGGGAACTAGCCCTGATAGCACCTGCAAACATCACCATAAAGCGGTGCAATATGTTAAATCCAGCAACGTACTTACCTTATGTGTCTCGAGATACACAAAGGGTGGAGGGTGAGTCGCTGGCAGAAGGTGAGTTTTGCAGGGTTACTGATAAGCATGATTGTATGGATTATTTGAATCAAACTTTTACAGCTAGGCCTGATATACGTGATGTACCACTAGAAAATGCAGAGTTGATGTTTTATACAGATGGGAGTTGTCATAGACAAACTGACACAGGTGAATTATGTACAGGTTATGCTGTTGTAAATGACGAGGACATCATAGAAGCCGAACCCCTTGGTCCTCCTCACTCAGCCAGGTGGCAGAGTTAGTATCACTAAGAAAAGCGTGTGAATTGGCAGTAAGAAAATCTGCTAACATTTACACTGACTCTAGGTACGTGTTCAAGTAGTACATGATTTCGGTGCACTATGGCATCTTAGAATTTTTATGACAGCAGCAGGCATGCCAATCGCCCATTCAAAACACATAAAAGGACTGTTGACCGCAATTCAAAAACCAAAGGCAGTAGCCATCATTAAGTGTAAAGCCCACACGTAAGAGGAAGATCCGGTGTCACTGGGCAATAACAGGGCAGACGAAGCTGCCAAATGGGCAGCAGGTTTAAGAATAGACATGCCATTTAACCAAATGATGACTTTTCAAACAATTGACTCACAGAAATTAATTGAGATGCAATATTTGTGTTCCATACAGGAAAAGGCAGTCTGGAGATCAAAGGGATGTATCCATGAGTCCTCCGGACTCTGGAGAGATGGACAAGGTAGGCCTGTTGCGCCCAAGGCATATTACCCAAGCTTGGCTGAGGCAGCGCACCGTCGACTCACCTGGGTAAAGGAGGTATGTGTCGGCTAGTCAAAGCATATTGGTGTGCACCAGGTTTCTCTTCTCAAGCAGGAAAGATAGCAATGTCTTGTCTGACTTGCTTGAGGAAGAATGTCGGAAAGACAATACCCTCTGAGCCATCCCACATTCCTCCTACAGACGGACCTTTTCAGGTGATACAAATTGATTTCATCCAATTATCACCTTGCAGGAATCTCAAGTATGTATTAGTTTGTACCAATGTATTTTCTAATTGGGTAGAGGCTTATCCAGCTGCCACTAATACTGCTGTGTTCACTGCTAAAAAAGATTGTACAGGAGTTTGTATGCAGATATGGTATCCCTAGAATTATTGAAAGTGATAGGGGTACTAATTTCACAGGTGATGTCTTCCAGAACATGTGTAAGCTGATGGGTATTAATAGCAAACTTCACACCCCCTATCGACCTCAAGTCAGTGCGAAGGTGGAGAGGGTGAACGGTACTATTAAAAATAAATTAAGTAAGATCATGGCAGAGACTGGACTGGGATGGCCAGAAGCATTACCGTTAGTCCTTCATAGCATAAGGACTACTCCTAGACCTCCTCTTAATCTGTCCTCCTTTAAAATACTGTTTGGTAGACAACCTCATTTGATTGTGAGTCCGCAGGAAGATCTGAAAAGTAACAATGAGGTCACTGTAAAGTATCTTATGACAATGAGTAAACAGTTGAAACAGCAGCAGCAGAAACTGAAATTGTTGTCACCTGATATGCCAGAAACAAACTGTCATGATGTCAGACCTGGAGAATTTGTTATGATCAGAAATTTCTTACGTTCAGGTTGCCTGATAGATCGGTGGGAAAGTCCGTACCAGGTGTTGCTGACGAGTACTACATCCTTGAAAGTGGCAGAGAGAGATACCTGGGTCCATTCCACTCACTGCAGGAAGGTCAACCAACCGTTGGAGATACAGGGTGGAGTTGAGGCAGATAACGAGGACCTGTCAATTGCGAGCCTGTTCAGGGAGGGTTAAAGGTTGCAGTGAGATATCTGAGCTAAAGACATTTTTAGAGCATCATTGCAGCAACGAAGTGGTCTGCTGTGGTTATTTTTGTGTTTTCTTCCAGAGTTTCCATCATCCTGGTTTGTTTGGGGATTGCTGGTTTCTGTGACGGAGGACAGATAAAGGAGATGGGAGCTGATGTTGATGTCAGTGGAGTGGAGTCTGGAAAAGGAGTACAGTCACAAGGGCAGTACCTGACCAATCTCAGTACAGAAATTGCTAAGAGATCTGTAATACCTGAAACTCGGAGACAGTGTGAAGGTCTATCATCTGAAGAGTTTTGTATTTGTGAATTCTGTGGGTCCCTAGTCGAGAAGAGATGCATCCAACGGTGTCAGCCAAATTATAACCCGTATTGGGGTGGGTATCCTTTAGAGGATTATCGTAACATGGTGGGTAAAGTTTTAGACCAAACCGACTGCTGGGTGTGCTCTCACGTGCCTCAAGGACAGCATAATGTAGGGTTAGTGCCATTTCCATTAAATGTCTTTAGAGGTTTTGAAATTGCAAAGAGGGAAAACGATGGATGGAAAATTCCTCTCATCCAAACCACCACATTTTAAACTCCATCAGTACCAAGTTGATAGATCACTTTTATGTTTGAACATCTCCAACCCCAATAAACCAGGGAGTTGGGAGGTAACGGGGAATAATCAGACGATGACCTTCTCACTAAGAGCTGAAAATGAGCCTATAAATTCTGAACTGTTACGCACAATTAGGTTAAATGGGAGACACTATAGGTATCGGTATACACTTAGCGATACTAAAGAGATGGTGGTAGGACACCAGAAGGGTACTGTGCATGAGTTATACAACCAGAAACATGTATGAATCAAATGGGAGAACCTGAGATAGGATTGTTTGCTAGAAATATGTGTTTAATGATTATGATGTATTCCATTCCTTATGTACTCCCAGACGATGTATATTTTATATGTGGAAGAAAAGCGTACAAGTGGCTCTCTCCGAGTTCAGAATGTTTATGTTATCTGGGAAGAATACTTCCAGAAGTAATGACCTTTACACATGGTGAAATGCTTGGTATCCATAAAAACACAACATCTCCATATCTTCATACACAGTATGAACACCATGACAAAAGAAACATGATACCTGGTGACATACATAAAGCTACACAGATGATTAGTGAGACAACTGGTTTCAAAGTTTTGGTAGCACTAGATCCCACCAGGATTGCTCGCGGTATTTTAAATTTTAGATACATCCAAGACCTTGCAAAATTAATAGATTATATCACTGAGATGTATGATGACACATTTAGGTATACAGGTAAAGAGTTACAAGCCTATAAGAAAGAACTTGTGCAACATAGACTAGTGTTAAATTATTTAACAGCTGTCACAGGAGGATACTGTGTGACATTGGCCACACAGTTTGGTGTAAAGTGTTGCCCGTATATTGCTAATAACACCAGTGACCCCAAAGAGGTGATAGACCGGAAGATGGACAAAATTCTGCAGTTAAAATGGGAATTCCGAAAGAACCATAATGCTTCACTGACTGTTGAGGAAAAGATAGAGAAGTGGTTCACTTGGTTGAACCCTGTGAAATGGTTCTCCGGTCTAGGAGAGTGGGTCCAGGAATTGGTTGCTACCGTGGGTAAACTTTTGATCCTTATAATAAGTGTCATCTTAGTAATTGGCTTAAGTGTCAGATGTGTTCCTAATGTGTTGAAGTGCAGAAAAGGCACTAGGGCGCACAGAGAAATCGAGATGATGGTGGTAAGCAACGGTGATATGGATACCAAGGTCAAGGAAGAACTGTATTACAACCCCGAATTAGAATGTACTGTATGACGATGTAATCTAGATTTGTTTGGCTATGCATAAAACTGTTGTTGATGTTATATTAAAACATCCTAGATAATGCAGTCCTTCCAAGCTTCCTTTATAGGTTAGATGAGTTCCCACATCCTGCCAATGATCCCTTATGGATCCACAGATGGCGTATAAGGGTTGTTTTACCCTCCTCGAGACGCATTACTCAAATGACCAAACTGTGTCACACCATAATAACATTAAACGGTACATTTTCATGCATGGTTAAACAGATTCGAGACAGGTTGTGATAGTGCTTGATTGGCTATCAAAGGGTGGGCTGTCAAAATCAAATAATTGGATATGATCGCTTGCAATTATTATCTGATGATTTAGTCATCTGTGGTCGGATGGCGAATTGCTTATGTTTGTGGGTGTTTGCATATGTATTGAGAAGACTCTGCATGCTGAAACTAGTATGCCTGTAACAGATAATTGAGATGTACACAGAGACTGGCATGTTCAAGGGAAGTTGTCTAGGTGAGAATTAGGGGTTATTGTTATTGTGAAATATCCTGCAAGTCATTTGCAATTGTATGCCTCTTTGGTCAGTGCTGGCCTAGTCCAGGAGAACTGGAGTCTAGACTGAATAGGTAGAGGAAAAACCGTTGAATTAGTTAATTAGAATGTGGCACCTACAAACAGCTGTGGGTAATAAACTCCTGTTTACACTTTGGAACTAGTCCGGGCAATGCTTGGATATTAAGATGTCAGAAATATATTTATATATTTCTTCATCATAAATACATGAAATTACATCATTCACACATACAGCGCAAGATTGCGCCGTACATGACCCCTACGCACTGTGCACCCTTTTGCGCTGTGTGTAGACACACAGCGCATACTCTCATATAAATGTAAATAAACACACATTGATAGGTGCTTATATACCCATGTAAGTGCACATGGATGCGCGTGATCATACTGAAGTATATACACATTGATGGCCTTCTACATAGATTTAAATACAGACGCACATTAGCGACCATGATCATACACACTTATTTACATTAATAAAAGGTACCTGCACAATATGGTTTATGTTAGAAATATAAGATAATATGAAATGCATGTATTTGATATCTAAGGCATAGAGCAAATGTAAACATATCCAGTTTGAGATCCAACTGATGCTCTGTTCCTTTGCAGGCTTCCGGTTCTGACAACGAGGAAGCCACATCGTGTGTTCCCGAAATATGAATCATCATATGAATTTAGCTATAGTGGGAAATGTATGTATGCATTAAAGGGGTTACTTTTAATTAGTTATGCAGCGGGAAGACTACACAAAGAAACAGCTCCAAGACCAAGCCAATGACACTATATGAACTGTCCAATGAGAAGATCAATTTAAATGAATACAGGTGGTTCCTGCGCACTGAGCTTATCAATCAATAGTGAACTGCTCACAGTAATAGGCTACCCTCTGCCTATCAATTAGGATCAATATATAAAATAGGAGTATGTAGCGCTCAACTTTTGATAACTAGGTGTTATCTAATTTACCCTCTACAACAAAATATATCTGTATATAATTATATTGAGAAAATATGGTGTAGCACTATGACCAATTTAATGTTGATAAATTGGGAAACAATTTGTAAAAAAATATAAAAAAATTGAAAGTAAAAATAAGAATAAATATATAATGGTTGGACGATAGTTCAGATAATCAGTCCGTTGTTAGTAGAGAGGCTCAATGAATTCCAATAAGTCAGACTAGCAAATAAGCAGCAGATTGCGGCGTCCTGCTAACCTGTTTGTTGTAAGTCCGTGCACATACCTTTGCAGCCGATGGTGTGATGATGGACGGTGGTCGGGGCTCCGGACCAGGCCGGGTGTAGTTGTATCTCCGGTCTCAGCGCTAAGCCTGGTAACAGGCCTAACACCATGATTGGGAGCCTCCAACTTGCCGGCTAGGTCTAAGGGGGGGTTTTCAGTCACGGCTATGAGCTCCAGACGGAACTGACTGCCGGACGAATCCACCACCTGCCAGAGACTTACCCTTCACTCTGTCCTCTCTGCCGTCTGCTCCGGTTCTCACCGTTCCTATGCATCTTATTTCTTCAGGCGCCTACTGCTGTCTGGCCTCCGTACTTCCGGGTTGCGCACGTCAGCCGGCGGGCGCTCCGGCTAGTGCAGGGAAATAACAATGAGCTCCTCTTTCTGTGCAGATCCTAGGTTAGGTAGTCAGTCCAATGATGTACCCCAATGCGTTTCAGCCTCTTGGGCCTTCCTCTGGGAGTGATTGTAACAAGTGGGTAAAGTCTTTGAGTATTTATAGTCAAGACAGGCCAGGTGATGTAAATCAACAGGGTCTGGCTAAAGCAATTAGACAATCCCATACTTAACTAGGATAGTCATCTGTCTCTCCTACTGATTGAATGGTCTATGGGTTAAATGTTTATCATGTTATTAATAGGTCTTAAATGGATATCTACCTTATTAATGAATAAATATATAAGTATATAAACTTCCACTGAATTAACAGATAATAAGCACTGTTAGGACTACTTGCATGGTAATCAAAGATGAGGGGCAATACCTGAGAACCTACCATGTATATTTAGTCATATATATATATATATACATGTATATACATATATATATACACATACAAACATACAGACAAATTGGCCCCACCTATTGTACCCAGATGGGAAATATCTATGCATGCAGGTATCAGAAATTGTATAAATAAATATAAATACCAAGAATGAACAAATATAGTGGTGGAGTACACCCGATTTGGAATGAATGGGAGACTAGTTGTACAACCTGAAGTTAGGCACACTAATCTGTGTTTCTGTTAGTGTTTAAGTAATAGTGTGTGAGATTCAGTGGTAACCCAACACTGCGTTACAGTCTTCGTGAGTATGTTGACATTTCATTAAATCAATTCCCATATGAAGCTAATTCAAATCCAAATTGGATAGTTCTGTGGTCTATCTTAGAAAAGCCATGTTTTACTGTAAAATTGTGCTGTTGTGAGTATATGCGAAAATCATATACAGATGATTTCCGCATCCAGGTCACTACATGTAAATAAAACTAAGATTACCTAGTTTGTTTGCAAAGAATCGATCTTACTTCATTGTCCTTGTTAAGACCTCGTGAAGTAAAAGTTTTTAGTTCATACATCCATTTAAGTTCAAGTTTGTTGATTTTATTGAGGTAATCACCTCCTCTCCAGTTGTGGGGGACCTCTTGTATCCCTATGAACTGTAGTGTTGAGGGGTCACTATTGTGGTGTTCTTTGAAATGTCTAGACAAATTGTGTTCATCTTGTCCCTTTTTGATGTTGTGAATATGTTTATATACCCGTACTTTAAGGGACCTTAAGGTGCGACCTACATACTGTTTTTGACATCCACATTCTAAAAGGTATATTAGCCCTTTGCTGTTGCAGTTTAATTGATTCTTAATAGTGTAAATTTGTGTCGTTTGGTGGGACACAAAAGTTTTAACTGGTTTAGTACTTTGTTTCTTGCCAGTGCAGCACCCT
Organism: Taudactylus pleione; assembly: GCA_031769625.1. NCBI lineage: Eukaryota > Metazoa > Chordata > Amphibia > Anura > Myobatrachidae > Taudactylus > Taudactylus pleione. Next base: position 862,520 of record JAUIMM010000375.1, on the reverse strand, counting down.
ACACATGTTCCACAGTAGAAGAAACCATTGGTGGGAATCTGTCAATCAATGGTTAGTTGTTTTGATTTTCTCGGGGGGATATGATTATGGACCAATTTCTGTCTTAGGTTCGGGGCTTTCCTATACACCACAGTTGGTTGTATTGGTAAGCTATCTGCTAATACCTCATCCGTTAGTAGAACTGACCAATGTTTTTTCAAGATCTTTTTAACATCTCTGTATTGTCTAGAGCAGGGGTCTTCAAACTTGGCCCTCCAGCTGCTGTAGAACTACACATCCCAGCATGCACTGCCACCTTTTTGTTATAACAGCATGCTAAAACTATGTGCAGTGCATGCTGGGATGTGTAGTTTCACAGCATCTGGAGGGCCAAGTTTGAAAACCCCTGGTCTAGAGAAATCTGTTATAAAGACAGTCTGTGTGTCTTTCGGGTTATTAACTTTATAGTTAAGTAATTGATCCCTGTTAATGATGGTGACTTCGTTCAACGCTTGATCTATATTTGTGGGGTTGTAGTCTTTTTCCAAAAACCTATTTTTCAATTCTTGACTCTGTATGTTGAATGTTTCTTTTGTTGAACAGTTCCTACGTAGTCGAATAAATAGGCTTTTCGGAATTGATTTTAGCCAGCATGGGTGATGCCAGCTGCTGGATAAAATATAGCTATTTACGTCAACTTCCTTTGTATATGTCTTCGTATGTACTTCATTGTTATTTATATAGATATCCAGATCTAAAAAAACTACTTGTGTTTTGCTGAAACTTGCAGTGAAATTGACATAGTTATCATTATTATTCAATTTGTTTAAAAAAAGTTGTAATTGTTGCTCATCCCTACGCCAAATGATCAATATGTCGTCGATAAACCTTTTCCAGAGTACGAGATTCGCCCCAAGTGTTTGGTCAGACCAAATATGCTGATCCTCCCACCAACCCATAAATAAGTTGGCATAACTTGGGGCGAATCTCGTACCCATCGCAGTTCCGGTGGTTTGCAAGTAAAAATCATCTTCAAACCAGATGTAGTTGTGTTTAAGGATAAAAGAAATACACTCAAGTGTGAATTCTCGTTGTGATTCTTCCATTTCTGGATCTTTGTTCAAATGATACCTTATGCTATTAATGCCTTGTTCGTGATCTATGACTGAGTATAATGATGTAATGTTGGCTGTGATTAACCAAAGGTCATTGTCCCACTTAACATCCTTCAAAAAATTCAGGGCAGATGTAGTGTCCCTAAGATATGATTGCTGTTTTTGTACATATGGTTGTAGAATGTGATCCAAATATTCTGACAGATTAGATGTTAATGAACCTATTCCTGATATAATTGGTCTGCCTGGCGGATTGATAGTGTTTTTGTGAATTTTTGGGAGATAGTAAAATACTGGAATTATTGGGTTATGTGGTTGTATGAATTTCTATTCTCTATTATTCAATATACCTAAATCTAGGCCTTTTTGCAAAAGTTTTGTTAATTGATTTTTAAAAATTATAGTTGGATCCTGTTGAAGTATTTTGTAAGTGGTTGTGTCATCTAGAAGTCTATGTGCCTCTTTCAGATAATCAGTTTTATTTAGAATCACTATCCCTCCCCCCTTATCTGCTGGTTTGATTATAATTCCGTGGTTGTCCTGTAGTTCTTGTAGAGCCACTCTTTCTTTATGTGTCAAATTGTTTTGTTCAGTTGTTTGGATACTCATTTTTTCAATATCTTTCTCTACCATTTATACGAATGTATCAATTTGTGCTCCTTGTGCGTGACTTGGGTAAAAAGTAGATGGTGCTCTGAGGGACTATGTTTGTATGTATCTGTCCTTGGGTCATTTCTGATTGGAGCTGGTGTTGTTGATGTGAAACATTTCTTTAAAGTCAGTTTCCTTGCGAAACTATGTAAGTCAAGATAGGTATGAAATTTGTCTAAATTGTTGGTAGGGGCGAATTTTAGACCTTTGTCGAGCAACTTGGTTTGTTCCTGTGTCAATATCGTATCACTAAGATTAAAGATTCCTATCCCAGGAATTGGTCTGTGTTGTCTGGTGTTTTCTTTATTCTTTTCTCCCCCCCTGCATCCTCTTCTTGTCTTTCTAATTTCCTTTTCCCCATGACTGGAGCTATGTACGGCGGGTTATGTGTTTGCAGGCGTGTCTCTAAAAAAAACTTTTGAGGCAAATTCTTTATCAGTGATCTGGTGATATGTAATCTCTTCTTGGGAAACTCCGTTGAAATTTTGTCGATCTTTCCCTGTATCTAAGGCCAGTATTGTTGTGGCAGTTTCAAGTAGACTTTCTGGGTCAGTGTTTGTATTATTTGATAAACTACTATTGGTCCAACCTTTCTCTAAGGAAAGTCTGGCTAGGCCTTCGTAATGTTGCTCCTCTTCTATCTCATGTACTGAGAATGAAAAATCTGAATCTGATAAGGTTGTGTCCTCAATTGGATGTTGTTCTATCTCAAAGGGTATTAAGTTTTTTGTGTAGTTGGTATTATGCAATTTGGACATGTATTGTTGATATGTTAATGTAAGTCATTTGTAGATTGAGGTAGTTGTATTGTTTTGGGTAGAGGTGTGTTTCTGTTTGTTAAGATTCAGTGGAGGTTTGTTCTGAATTCCTTTCTTAATCTTATGTGTCTTGATTCCAAACTTGTCTCTAAAAATCTTGTTCTTTTTTGTCTCTATTATGGTATATTCTTTCTTAAGTATTTTATTAGCTGTTAGTTCTGAGAGATCTATGAACTCTTGTTCTTGTTCGTACGGTTCTAAAAGTGTATGCAGTGTCTGTATTTCATTTGCCACAGTTTGTAATTTCTGTTGATGGTTTTGTATTATTAAATCAATTAATTTCTTAGAACATTCCATCAGGATTTGTTCCCATTTCTGCATGAAATCTTTATTCTCTAAATTGTGTGTGGGAATTTTCTTGATACGTAGGCCTTTTGGTATAAGGTCATTATCTGAATACCACTTGAGTGTATGTGCATCCCACCATAGGCGGGTCTCTTTGGTGATTAGTTGTTCTAATTTTAGAAATGTGTCACAGAATGCATTACCTTTATCCTGCGGTAAGTGTGTTTGTGTAATTGAGCCAAATAAGTGTTGGGCCCTTTCCTCTCTATTACTTCTAATTTCTAGTAGTCCCATGTGTATGCTCTTGCTGCCAGAATAGGGTTATATAGACTCGTTTAAATGAATACAGGTGGTTCCTGCGCAATCAATAGTGAGCTGCTCACAGTAATAGGCTACCCTCTGCCTATCAATTAGGATCAATATATAAAATAGGAGTATGTAGCACTCAACTTCTTGATAACTAGGTGTTATCTAATTTACCCTCTATCTTCAACAAAATATATCTGTATATAATTATATTGTATAGATAATGCAGTGAGAAATTGTTGTTACCTAGATGAAGAGATTATATATGTAGTATCTGTATAATACTGTTTAGTTGGTTCACAATGGGTCTATTGGATACAGATATCATTAATACTATTAGTCACATTTAGAGTGTGGGTCATAGACCATATATCAGCAAGGCATAAGTGCACACCTGTTAACCAACAATAATACAGAGAAAATATGGTGTAGCACTATGACCAATTTAATGTTGATAAATCGGGAAACAATTTGTGAAAATTTTTGGATGTTAAGATGTTAGAAATATATTTATATATTTATATATTTCTTCATCACAAATACATTACATTTCCCACTATAGCTAAATTCATATTATGATCCATATTTTGGGAACACACGATGCGGCTTCCTCGTTGTCAGAACCGGAAGCCTGCAAAGGAACAGACCATCAGTGGGATACTAAACATGATATGTTTACATTGCTTTTGGGCCATTTTGACCATCAGGCGGCAGAGAAACAGCAAGTCAAAGAAAGGGATCCTAAGCTCCTCCGGTCCCACTTTAAGTCAATGGAGATTTCCATTTGCTTTAAATGCTTGCAGTTATCGATCCATGGGGTCTAGAAGTACGGGACCATTATGGCTGGTAAGCCCTTGATAAGAGATACTTCCACACCAATTTTGGGCAATTTTGACCATCAGGCGACGGAGAAACAGCCAGTCAAAGGAAGGGTTCCTAGGCTCCTTCGGTCGACTTTAAGTCAATGGAGACTTTTATTTGCTTTAAATGCTTGCAGTTATCTATCCATATGGTCTACAATTATGGGACACATATGGCTGGAATACCCTTCCTCAGAGCTACATTCACACCAAATTTTGGGCCATTTTGACCATCAGGTGGCAGAGAAACAGCCAGTCAAAGGAAGGGTTCCTAGACTCCTTCGGTCCTGCTTCCAAAAATGCACGAAAAGCCCTTTTTCAGAGCTACCTTCACACCAATTTTGGGACATTTTAACCATCATGCAGCGGAGAAAGAGCCAATCAAAAGAAGGGTTCCTAGGAGAAACAGCCAGCCAAAGAAAGGGTTCCTAAGCTCCTCCGGTCCCACTTTAAGTCAATGGAAATTTAAAATTTGCTTTAAATGCTTGCAGTAATCGATCCATGGGGTCTACTATTATCGGACCAGTATGGCTGGAAAGCCCTTGATAAGAGCTACTTCCACACCAATTTTGGGCCATTTTGACTGTCAGGTGGTGGAGAAACAGCCAGTCAAAGAAAGGGTTCCTAAGCTCCTCCGGGCCCACTTTAAGTCAATGGAGATTTCAATTTGCTTTAAATGCTTGCAGTAATCGATCCATGTGGTCTACAATTATGGGACCAGTATGGCTGGAAAACCCTTGTTCAGAGCTACATTTACACCAATTTTGGGCCATTTTGACAGTCAGGAGGAGGAGAAACAGCCGGTCAAAGGAAGGGTTCCTAAGCTCCTCCGGTCCTGCTTCCAAAAATGCACGAAAAGCCCTTTTTCAGAGCTACCTTCACACCAATTTTGGGACATTTTAACCATCATGCAGCGGAGAAAGAGCCAATCAAAAGAAGGGTTCCTAGGAGAAACAGCCAGTCAAAGAAAGGGTTCCTAAGCTCCTCCGGTCCCACTTTAAGTCAATGGAAATTTAAAATTTGCTTTAAATGCTTGCAGTAATTGATCCATGGGGTCTACTATTATCGGAACAGTATGGCTGGAAAGCCCTTAATAAGAGCTACTTCCACACCAATTTTGGGCCATTTTGACTGTCAGGTGGCGGAGAAACAGCCAGTCAAAGAAAGGGTTCCTAAGCTCCTCCAGTCCCACTTTAAGTCAAAGGAGATTTCCATTTGCTTTAAATGCTTGCAGTAATCGATCCATGTGGTCTACAATTATGGGACCCATATGGCTGGAAAACCCTTGTTCAGAGCTACATTTTCACCAATTTTGGGCCATTTTGACAGTCAGGAGGAGGAGAAACAGCCGGTCAAAGGAAGGGTTCCTTGGCTCCTCCGGTCCTGCTTCCAAAAATGCACGAAAAGCCCTTTTTCAGAGCTACATTCACACCAATTTGGGCCATTTTGACCCTCAGGCTGCGGAGAAACAGCCAGTCAAAGAAAGGGTTCCTAAGCTCCTCCGGTCCCACTTTAAGTCAATGGAAATTTAAAATTTGCTTTAAATGCTTGCAGTTATCGATCCATCTGGTCTACTATTATCGGACCAGTATGGCTGGAAAGCCCTTGATAAGAGCTACTTCCACACCAATTTTGGGCCATTTTGACCATCAGGTAGCAGAGAAACAGCCAGTCAAAGAAAGGGTTCTTGTGCTCCTTCAGTCCCACTTTAAGTCAATGGAGATTTCCATTTGCTTTAAATGCTTGCAGTTATCAATCCATGGGGTCTACAATTATGCGACCAGTATGGCTGGAAAGCTCTTGTTCAGAGCTGCAACCACACCAATTTGGGCCATTTTGACCGTCAGGTGGCAGAGAAACAGCCAGTCAAAGAAAGGGTTCTTGTGCTGCTTCAGTCCCACTTTAAGTCAATGGAGATTTCCATTTGCTTTAAATGCTTGCAGTTATCAATCCATGGGGTCTACAATTATGCGACCAGTATGGCTGGAAAGCTCTTGTTCAGAGCTGCAACCACACCAATTTGGGCCATTTTGACCGTCAGGTGGCAGAGAAACAGCCAGTCAAAGAAAGGGTTCTTGTGCTCCTTCAGTCCCACTTTAAGTCAATGGAGATTTCCATTTGCTTTAAATGCTTGCAGTTATCGATCCATGTGGTCTACAATTATGAGACCAGTATGGCTGGAAAGCCCTTGTTCAGAGATACATTCACACCAATTTGGGCAATTTTGACCATCAGGTGGCTGAGAAACAGCCAGTTAAAGGAAGGGTTCATAGGCTCCTCCGGTCCTGCTTTAAGTCAATGGAGATTTCCATTTGCTTTAAAAGCTCGTAGTTATCGATCCATGGGTTCTAAAATTACGGGACTGGTATGCCTTGAAAGCCCTTGTCCAGAGCTACTTACACACTGATATAGGGAAATTTATACCCTCAGGCGGCGGAGCAACAGCCAGTCAAAGAAAGGGTCCCTAGGCTCCTCCGATGCCATTTTAAGTCAATGGATATTTCTATTCATTTTAAAAGCTTGTTTTTATCGATCCATGGGGTCTGCAATTATGGGACTAGTATGCTTGGAAAGCCCTTGTTCAGATCTACCTTCACACTGATTTTAGGCCATTTTGACTGTCAGTCAGGGGAGCAACAGCCGGTCAAAGGCGGGGTCCCTTGGCTCCTCCGGTCCTGCTTTAAGTCAACGGAGATTTGTCAGCAGTTTTAAGCATCGTGGTTACTGATCCATGGGGGCTATAATTAAGGTCTGGTATGCCTGGAAAGCCCTTGTCCAGAGCTACTTCCACACCAATTTTGGGAAATGTAGACCCTTAGGTGGCGGAGCTACACCCAGTCAATGGAGGAGTCCCTAGGCTCCTCCGGTCCTGCTTTAAGTCAATGGAGATTTCCATTTGCTTTAAAAGTTTGCGGTTATCGATCCAATGGGGTCTAAACTTACGGGACTGGTATGCCTTTAAAGTCCTTGTTCAGAGCTACTTCCACACAAATATTGGGAAATTTAAACCCTCAGGCAGTGGAGCAACAGCCATTCAAAGAAAGGGTCCCTAGGCTCCTCCGTTCCCGCTTTAAGTCAGTGGAGATTTCTATTCATTTTAAAAGCTTGTTGTTATCGATCCATGGGGTCTGCAATTATGGGACTGGTATGCTTGGAAAGCCCTTGTTCAGATATACATCCTCACCGATTTTAGGCCATTTTGACTATAAGGCGGCGCAGCAACAGCCGGTCAAAAGCAGGGTCCCTTGGCTCCTCTGGTCCCACTTTAAGTCAATGGAGATTTGTGAGCAGTTTACAGCATCGCGGTCACTGATCCATGGGGGCTAAAATTAAGTATATATCAAGGGGAAAGGAAGGGGAAAAAACCACTGCACTAGCAAAATTAGTTGTATTTAAACCCCATTGAGAATAATCCTTAGAATTAAATATTTGGTTGTGGGTGCTGCCAAGGACAGTAACAGAAGTCTAATATATAAATTCCACAGGGAGAAAGTATGTCCTATAGTGGCCACATTAAGGACCTCATTCAGAGCCGGTCGCACAGAGCGTGCGGTCGGTCTGAATGAGGGGAGGACGTCTTGAATTTTCAAGACGTCCTCCTTTGCGGTGGTAAGGCTGTGGGTTAACACCCACAGCCTTACGACCACCTAAGGTGATGGTCGCAATGGACAAGACCATCGCGACCATCGGGGCTTACGACGAGACCCCAGGGTAGGGTCTCCCTTGTCGTAAGCCCCGGAGAGCTTTCGGCTCTGTTTGAGCCGGAAGCTCTCCACTGACATCACTATTGATGTCAGTGGGGCCGCCCCCAAACGATAGGCGTTACCATGGGAACGCCCCTGTTTGGGCTGCCACCCCCTCGGCCCGCCTTCCAAACGGGGCGAGCTGTCAATCAACATCGACAGCTCGCCCCCTTTGGATCGAGACCCGCTGCGACCGGCGCTGTTGGTCGTAGCGGGTCTCACGCATGTGCATGACGGCGCCGTCATGCGTATGCTCTGTGGGGGGCCATCGACCCGGTCCGAGCACATCGGCGCTAACGACCGGGTCTGAATGACCCCCTAAATGTATTAATATTAACTAAAATATAACCTTTATTGTATTATTTAAAGCCTTAGTGAAATATCAATAAAATAAAAGATTTAGATAATGTGAAAAAAAGTTACAAAAATGTGCGGAGAAACAGCCAGTCAAATAAAGGGTTCCTAAGCTCCTCCGGTCCCACTTTAAGTCAATGGAAATTTAAAATTTGCTTTAAATGCTTGCAGTTATCAATCCATGGGGTCTACTATTATCGGACCAGTATGGCTGGAAAGCCCTTGATAAGAGCTACTTCCACACCAATTTTGGGCCATTTTGACTGTCAGGTGGTGGAGAAACAGCCAGTCAAAGAAAGGGTTCCTAAGCTCCTCCGGGCCCACTTTAAGTCAATGGAGATTTCCATTTGCTTTAAATGCTTGCAGTAATCGATCCATGTGGTCTACAATTATGGGACCCATATGGCTGGAAAACCCTTGTTCAGAGCTACATTCACACCCAATTTTGGGCCATTTTGACCATCAGGCTGCGGAGAAACAGCCAGTCATAATAAGGGTTCCTAAGCTCCTCCGGGCCCACTTTAAGTCAATGGAGATTTCCATTTGCTTTAAATGCTTGCAGTTATCGATCCATGGGGTCTACAAGTACGTGACCATTATGGCTGGTAAGCCCTTGATAAGAGTTACTTCCACACCAATTTTGGGCCATTTTGACTGTCAGGTGGCGGAGAAACAGCCAGTCAAAGAAAGGGTTCCTAAGCTCCTCCGGGCCCACTTTAAGTCAATGGAGATTTCCATTTGCTTTAAATGCTTGCAGTAATCGATCCATGTGGTCTACAATTATGGGACCCGTATGGCTGGAAAACCCTTGTTCAGAGCTACATTTACACCAATTTGGGCCATTTTGACTGTCAGGTGGTGGAGAAACAGCCAGTCAAAGAAAGGGTTCCTAAGCTCCTCCGGTCCCACTTTAAGTCAATGGAGATTTTTATTTGCTTTAAATGCTTGTAGTTATCCATCCATATGTTCTACAATTATGCGACCAGTATGGCTGGAAAGGTCTTGTTCAGAGTTACAACCACACCAATTTGGACCATTTTGACCATCAGGTAGCAGCGAAACAGCCAGTCAAAGAAAGGGTTCTTGTGCTCCTTCAGTCCCACTTTAAGTCAATGGAGATTTCCATTTGCTTTAAATGCTTGCAGTTATCAATCCATGGGGACTACAATTATGCGACCAGTATGGCTGGAAAGCTCTTGTTCAGAGTTACAACCACACCAATTTGGGCCATTTTGACCATCAGGCTGCGGAGAAACAGCCAGTCAAAGAAAGGGTTCCTATGCTCCTTCGGTCCACTTTAAGGCAATGGAGATTTTTATTTGCTTTAAATGCTTGCAGTTATCGATCCATGTGGTCTACAATTATGAGACCAGTATGGCTGGAAAGCCCTTGTTCAGAGATACATTCACACCAATTTGGGCAATTTTGACCATCAGGTGGCTGAGAAACAGCCAGTTAAAGGAAGGGTTCATAGGCTCCTCCGGTCCCACTTTAAGTCAATGGAGATTTCCATTTGCTTTAAATGCTTGCAGTTATCGATCCATGTGGTCTACAATTATGCGATCAGTATGGCTGGAAAGCTCTTGTTCAGAGTTACAACCACACCAATGCTAGGCAATTTTGACAGTCAGATGGCAGAGAAACAGCCAGTTAAAGGAAGGTTCCCTAGGCTCCTCCGATCCTGCTTTAAGTCAATGGAGATTTCCATTTGCTTTAAAAGCTCGTAGTTATCGATCCATGGGTTCTAAAATTACGGGACTGGTATGCCTTGAAAGCCCTTGTCCAGAGCTACTTACACACTGATATAGGGAAATTTATACCCTCAGGCGGCGGAGCAACAGCCAGTCAAAGAAAGGGTCCCTAGGCTCCTCCGATGCCGTTTTAAGTCAATGGAATTTTCTATTCATTTTAAAAGCTTGTTTTTATCGATCCATGGGGTCTGCAATTATGGGACTAGTATGCTTGGAAAGCCCTTGTTCAGATCTACCTTCACACTGATTTTAGGCCATTTTGACTGTCAGTCAGCGGAGCAACAGCCGGTCAAAGGCGGGGTCCCTTGGCTCCTCCGGTCCTGCTTTAAGTCAACGGAGATTTGTCAGCAGTTTTAAGCATCGTGGTTACTGATCCATGGGGGCTATAATTAAGGTCTGGTATGCCTGGAAAGCCCTTGTCCAGAGCTACTTCCACACCAATTTTGGGAAATGTAGACCCTTAGGTGGCGGAGCTACACCCAGTCAATGGAGGAGTCCCTAGGCTCCTCCGGTCCTGCTTTAAGTCAATGGAGATTTCCATTTGCTTTAAAAGTTTGCGGTTATTGATCCATGGGGTCTAAACTTACGGGACTGGTATGCCTTTAAAGTCCTTGTTCAGAGCTACTTCCACACAAATATTGGGAAATTTAAACCCTCAGGCAGTGGAGCAACAGCCATTCAAAGAAAGGGTCCCTAGGCTCCTCCGTTCCCGCTTTAAGTCAGTGGAGATTTCTATTCATTTTAAAAGCTTATTGTTATCGATCCATGGGGTCTGCAATTATGGGACTGGTATGCTTGGAAAGCCCTTGTTCAGATATACATCCTCACCGATTTTAGGCCATTTTGACTATAAGGCGGCGCAGCAACAGCTGGTCAAAAGCAGGGTCCCTTGGCTCCTCTGGTCCCACTTTAAGTCAATGGAGATTTGTGAGCAGTTTACAGCATCGCGGTTACTGATCCATGGGGGCTAAAATTAAGTATAAATCAAGGGGAAGGGAAGGGGAAAAAACCACTGCACTAGCAAAATTAGTTGTATTTAAATCCCATTAAGAATAATCCTTAGAATTAAATATTTGGTTGTGGGTGCTGCCAAGGACAGTAACAGAAGTCTAATATATAAATTCCACAGGGAGAAAGTATGTCCTATAGTGGCCACATTAAGGACCTCATTCAGAGCCAGTCGCACAGAGCGTGCGGTCGGTCTGAATGAGGGGAGGACGTCTTGAATTTTCAAGACGTCCTCCTTTGCGGTGGTAAGGCTGTGGGTTAACACCCACAGCCTTACGACCACCTAAGGTGATGGTCGCAATGGACAAGACCATCGCGACCATCGGGGCTTACGACGACACCCTAGGGTAGGGTCTCCCTTGTCGTAAGCCCCGGAGAGCTTTCAGCTCTGTTTGAGCCGGAAGCTCTCCACTGACATCACTATTGATGTCAGTGGGCCCACCCCCAAACGGTAGGCGTTCCCATGGGAATGCCCCTGTTTGTGCTGCCACCCCCCCGGCCCGCCTTCTAAACGGGGCGAGCTGTCAATCAACATCGACAGCTCGCCCCCTTTGGATCGAGACCCGCTGCGACCGGCGCTGTTGGTCGTAGCAGGTCTCACGCATGTGCACGACGGCACCGGCGCCGTCATGCGCATGCTCTGTGGGGGGCCATCGACCCGGTCCGAGCGCATCGGCGCTAACGACCGGGTCTGAATGACCCCCTAAATGTATTAATATTAACTAAAATATAATCTTTATTGTATTATTTAAAGCCTTAGTGAAATATCAATAAAATAAAAGATTTAGATAATGTGAAAAAAAGTTACAAAAATGTGGATAAAATTAAAGCTGACTCTTTGGTCTACTACTACTCTATGAATGAAAATTATGTATCGTATTCTGAGTATTCATGACTTAATTATTCATTGTATGTATGCTATAAATTGCTGAACAAGGTAAAGGGGATGCTTATAAATATGATTATAAACTTGTATCTCGCAACATGTGTGTTAATGGTAAATTGTTAAATATGCATTCACCCTAATGGTTATATATGGACATCTGATTACATAACACACTGACGGAGGAACGGGGACGTTCTATATAGTAGTAGATCTTGATATCAGTCTATTTAAGCTGTCTTACGCCTGCACACCACGCACTGTGTCAACATTAATCAAGGAGATATTATGTTCCTATTCATATTGAAACATTTGTTTATAAACACCGGCAGGAATGATTCATGAAGTGAGTAGATGAAAAACTAGTTTACAAATCAGCCCGTTCCTCTAATTGAACACAGAGACTTATTATTAGCATAGAATACTTTGTTCCAAAATGTATGGCTAATGCATGCAGTTTGGTAAGTATTAAATCTACAACAATATTAATTACTTTGTTGAAAAGATACATTAATTAATCAACAGACTGATGCTAGGTGCCATGATTCAAAATTTAGTGATATTCTTCCTTTAATGTTAGGTACTGGTTGGTATGTTATTATGATTCCAAAAGAGAGGAGATATATTATAATTTTCACATCACACAGCACCACCTCCATGTTTTATTAAGTGGCAGAGGAACATCTATTTCCCATCCCGTCTGTAGCCTGTGCACCAGCCTCAAACAAGAATAAAGGGCTTTTTCTTATATATAAAAGACTAAACTCACTGTCAGTAATTAGACCGTATATGTTGTACAGTGTTATAGGGCAGCGTCTTTAATCAGCATATCATCACCACAGACAGCGGGCAAGACTCATATAGATCTAAGCTTTCTGTAGCTGCTGTCAGTAGTTAATTAGTGTGTAATGTAGGTCCCGTAGACAACAGAACGGAGTCACATAAGCCCGAGCGTGCTGAAACCGCGTCTCGGGTATAATCTATATTGTTAGACTGAACCTAATGGTAACAGCATTTGCATACAACAACATTGAATTTAAACATTCATTTTTAGGAGCAGTGCCTCATGGTCAGCGTTCAGACCGCCGACGTACGTTTCACTGGTAAGTTTTATCAAGGCTAACCCGAGCATACTACTCAGCTGGGTTAAATTGATTCTTGGCATCCAATCATATCATCCCTATTAATCACATGGTATAGTCCCCTAATAGAAATCCATCCAATACTGAATATATATGGAATTTAATTAATAAGGGGATAGATATTATTATTCAAATGGTTCAGTTAACATGCAAATAAATTATATTAACTAATAGCGTGAAACTGTGTGTCTAAATTAAAGTAAAAAATAAATAAATAAAAATATATTAATATATAATAATTATTCCTTAACCATATAAAAACTTAATGATAATAAATTAACTGTGTTCATTCTAACCTAAATTATATTAAACAAATAGTGACACCTAACATAATACTAAAGTATTACTGAAAATAAAAGTGTATAGTCAACCTAATTAAATAATGTGTGTATGTAAGTAAACATCGTGATATAAAAATAAAGTAATGTGACAAATCCAAATTGATGTGAAAAAAACAGTGTGATATATATACATACAAATAATTAGGCATATAACAAGTGTAACAATATTCATGTAGTAAGTATTGGTGAAAAACATACAGAAATATTTGATTACATATCAATCCTAATAGACATATATCTACATAAAAATTATGAAACATTAGGTCCGAAAAAAATTTTTTATTTTTTTTTGTTATACCCTGATGTAACAAATATTGTCATATTATTTATGGGAATATATTATATTAATAATTCATAATGGGTATCAAATATTTAGATAGGTCAAATATTAGTCATTATAGACGCCATCCCTACCCCAAACAACATCAAACAGAAATAAAAAATAAAAAATTCCATTATTGTATGACAAATTATTGGGTAAATTTTTATGAACATCAATTCAAATATTCTATATGTAATCAAACACTTGGTGAATGTGAAAATACTGAAAGAAATATATAATAAATAAAGTGTGGTAGTGTGAACAATATTGTGGTGACAACATTAGTGTAAATAAATGAATTATATATATGGTGTCTGTAAATATGATCTATATAATATACTATATAATAAAACACATAATGTTTAGTAAAAAGTATTTAATATTAATAATAATACCATGAAAATGTAGGTATGATTAACCCTGCAAAAACATATATATTGAAAAAATGCAAAAATTATAAAAATAATAATTAAATAAAAAATCGTAAATTGAAGGAGAAATATTAAAAAACAATTCAAATAAGCAATCTTCAGATGAAGATATTGCATATGGCCGTATAAGTATACATAAGTAGAAAAAATGTATATACTAACAAACAAAACCTACAAGATTCTGAATTTACAAGATCTTTAGAGAGGACCCCACACTGTAAATATTATGTGGGTTAAACAAGTGTGTGGTCTGGATGATATTCACATATCAATTTCAAAAAAAGGGTAAATAGCTATTGTTCTCATTTAATCCCTTTGGAGATATGCAGTCTATGAGGAAGATCATCTTCTTCTCTGCTTTCAGCAGCTGTCTATCCATATCACCACCTCTTATTCCCATTGTTATATGCTGCATTCTGAAAGCTTTAAATCCTGACGAATAACCATCATGGAAGCGTAAAAAATGATTCGCCACTGATGTCAGGGTTTTGAATCTAGCTGTATCTTTTCTAGCATTGATAATGCTATTCACGTGTTCTAATATTCATACTGTTAATGGTCTGATTGTCTTACCAACATATCTCTTACCACAAGGGCACTTAAGTTGGTATATTACGCCCATAGTGGTACAGCAAATATAATCATTGATGGTCCATTTTTTACCGAATTTGTCGAAAAAATATTCCCTTGTTGACATAAATTTGCATGCTTTACAGCATCCACAGTGATATGATCCTTTTTTCCGGAATAATGATTTCTTTGATGTATCAAAGTGGCTTTTAACCAGAATATCCTTCAAATTACGAGCTCGCCTCCAGCTAGTTTGCACTTTTTCAGGAAGGATAGCTTTTAGATCTTCATCAGTTTGGAGAATCCCCCAGTGCTTCTGTAAGATGTTATTAATTCTATGCCAGTTATTATTAAAAGTACTCACAAACCTAACTGGTTCCTCTGGTTTGTTGTTTCTTCTTCTTTGTCAATAATGACTCCCGAGGATAAGTCCTAACACTTTGGACCGCTGATTTTATTGTGTTCTTACTATATCCTCTCTTATTCAGTCATTAACATAACTGACATTCTCTTACTAAGAAGGTATCTCTACTGGAACAATTTCGCTTTGTTTGTAATAAAACCCCTTTGGGGATCCCTCTAATCGTGGCTGGTAGATGAGAGCTGGTGGAGTGCAAGATACTGTTTGTAGCATTTTTTTTCCTATATATATCTGTCATAATTGATCCATTCTCCTCAATTCTGATGGTCAAATCCAAGAAATTGATTTCAGTGCTACTCATTTCTCCCGTTAATTTCAAATTCAGGTTGTTGTGGTTCAAGATGGAAATAAATTCCTCCAATAGCTCTTGTTTTCCATCCCATAAGATGAGGATATCGTCTATGTAATGAAGATATAACAATATGTGTTTAGTGTATTTTTCATGTTCTTCGTTAAATACCCATTCTCGTTCCCACCAACCCATATACGGGTTGGCATAGGTGGGGCACAGGCTGTTCCCATCAGCATGTCCCTCACCTGCAGATAGAACCATTCTTCACAAACAAAATAATTCTTAGTTAGAATAAATTCCAAAAGTGAAATTAGGAAATCATTAAATTACCGATGTGTTTCCATCTCAAGGAAATATTTGATTGCCATAATACCCCTTGTATGATCAATACTGGTGTAGAGGCTTTCAACGTCATATGTTGCAAGCCATGTACCCTGATCCACAG
Organism: Taudactylus pleione; assembly: GCA_031769625.1. Taxonomy (NCBI): domain Eukaryota; kingdom Metazoa; phylum Chordata; class Amphibia; order Anura; family Myobatrachidae; genus Taudactylus; species Taudactylus pleione. The sequence continues at coordinate 846,803 of JAUIMM010000375.1, read as the reverse complement.
TCAGATCCTGTAACTTAGGATGTCCATCATGCCCCTGGTGTAGGATGGTAATGCTAATACATGATGTCAAGATACTAGCCTTTTCAGATAGACTTCCCACACCAGAGACAATTGGTCTACCAGGTGGAATTCTTTTGTCCTTGTGTACTTTCGGTAATAGGTACAAAGTTGCAATCTTAGGCTTATCCATCATCAGGAAATCAAGCTCTTTTTTCATAATGTTTCCTTCAGTATATGCTCTAAAGACCAATTTGTTATATGATGTCAAAAAATTATTGTTGGGATTGAATATTAATCGTTTGTAGCAATCTTGATCAGCAAGATGTTTGTGAAGTTCTTCTATATACATGTAAGTGGGCCACAGAACGACATTGTCCCCCTTATCTGAGGGTTTAACAACAACGTCTGACCAAGTAGAAATTTGTTGTAAAGCTATTCTTTCACCCATAGTCAGATTGTCCGACTGGAAATGTCTGTTTTGATTGTCATGATGATATAGATTATCAAGATCTTTGGATCCTGAATCAAAAAATACTTTTACTGGGGGAGAGATTTTAAAATCCGGGAAGAATGTTGATCTTTTTCTGATTTTAGAAGGATCATATGGAAGGTGTTCATAAGTATCAATTTCGACATCTCCTGATTCTAGTTCCCTTAGACTATTCAGAACCAAATGATCTTCATCATCAAGTGATGTAGGGGAGGTAGCAGTATCAGCAGTAGATATATGATCACGTAATCTTTGATTGATTACAATAAAAAAATTTCAAAAGAATTTTCCGCGTGAATAACTGTAGATCCTTTTCACACTCAAATCGATCCATTTGATGTTGTGGTGGAAGGAGAGACCCTTACTCAATAGGGAGATTTGATCTTGAGTCAAGTTTTGTCTGTTAAATTGATGATTCTCAATGTGTCATCAGTCATCTTCTGTTCCTCCTCTGCTCTCATGGATCTTCTCTCCATTCTCTTACATCTCTTTTTCTTCTCGCTCCCCTTCCCCCTCCTAGTCTTAAATCTTCCATATAGAAATGATCTCTTGTTCCTTGTAGAGTTTGTCCTAAAAAATCTCTACTCCAATCTCTTCCACTAATGCGGTTATCTTCACCCTCAGAAGAATCAATCTCTGATGTAGAGTAATTGAGACTATTGAAGTTTTTAGTACGCTGTGGATAAATGCACCACCTATATACTGTATTCTGAGCAAAATCATTTTTATCCCTCTAGAGTTTCCTCCATTTTCTTTCTATGATACCTTGCTCGAACTCCTCAATCTCTTTTTTAAATTTATTGTAGGTTTGTTGAAATTTGTCTATGGATTCAAATTTTTTAAGTGTGTCACCCAATATGGTAATCTCTCTTGTGTATTGATTCAGGAGGATCTCATCGTGTTTTATAAGGACCTTTATAAGATCCATAGAACATTGTATGAGGATATTTTCCCATTCTTTTTTGAGATCTCCATTTGCCAATTCAAAAGTAGGAAAAACTTTTGGCCTAAGGCCTCTAGGTGTTATATTATTCTTAATATATTTATCAAACATTGATCTATTCCACCAAACCTTGCGCTACAAGTTTATAATCATATTTATAAGCATCCCCTTTACCTTGTTCAGCAATTTATAGCATACATACAATGAATAATTGAGTCATGAATACTCAGAATACGATATATAATTTTCATTCATAGGATAGTAGCAGCCCTAAGTGTCAGCTTTAATTTTATCCACATTTTTCTAACTTTTTTTCACATTATCTGAATCTTTTATTTTATTGATATTTCACTAAGGTTTTAAATAATACAATAAAGGTTATTTTTTAGTCAATATTAATACATTTAATGTGCGCCACTATAGGACATTCTTTCTCCCTCTTCTGGAATTATATATTGGGCTAAAATTAAGGCCTGGTATTCCTGGAAAGCCCTTGTCCAGAGCTACTTCCACACCGATTTTGGGAAATGTAGATCTTCAGGCGGCGGAGCTACACCTGGTCAAAGAAGAAGTCCCTAGGCTCCTCCGGTCCTGCTTTAAGTCAATGGACATTTCCATTTGCTTCAAAAGCTTGTGGTATCGATCCATGGGGTCTAAAATTACGAGACCGGTATGCCTGGAAAGCCCTTGTTCAGAGCTACTTCCACACCGATATCGGGAAATTTAGACCCTCAGGTGGTGGAGCTACACCCGGTCAAAGGAGGGGTCCCTAGGCTCCTCCAGCCCTGATTTAAGTTGATGGTGATTTCCATTTGCTTTTTTAAATTTTGCGGTTATCGACCCATGGGGTCTAAAATTACGGGACCAGTATGTTCAGAGCTACTTCCACACCGTTATTTGGAAATTTAAACCCTCAGGCGGCGGAGCTACACTCGGTCAAAGGAGAAGTCCCTAGGCTCCTCCAGTCCCGCTTTAAGTCAATGGAGATTTCCATTCACTTTAAAAGCGATCCATGGGGTCTAAAATTACGGGAACAGTATGGCTGGAAAGCCATTGTTCAGGGCTACTTCCACATCGATACTGGGAAATTTTGACCCTCAGGCAGCGGAGTAACAGTTGGTCAAAGGTGTGGTCCCTAGGCTCCTACAGTCCCGCTTTAAGTCAATGTAGATTTCCATTTGCTTTAAAAGCTCGTGGTTATCGATCCATGGGGTCTGCATTTACGGGACTGGTATGCTTGGAAAGGCCTTGTTCAGATATACCTCCATTTTGACTATCAGCTGGCGGAGCAACAGCCGGTCAAAGGCAGGGTCCCTTGGCTCCTTAGGTCCTGCTTTAAGTCAATGGAGATTTGTCAGCAGTTTACAGCATCACAGTAACTGATCCATGGGGGCTAAAATTAAGGCCTGGTATGACTGGAAAGCCCTTGTCCAGAGCTACTTCCACACCGATTTTGGGAAATGTAGAACCTCAGGTGGCGGAGCTACACCTGGTCAAAGGAGGAGTCCCTAGGCTCCTCCGGTCCTGCTTTAAGTGAATGGAGATTTTAATTCACTTTAAAAGCTTGCGGTTATCAATCCATGGGGTCTAAAATTATGGGACTGTTATGCCTTGAAAGCCCTTGTTCAGAGCTACTTCCACACCAATATTGGGAAATTTAGACCCTCAGGCGGCAGAGCAACAGCCAGTCAAAGAAAGGGTCCCTAGGCTCCTCCGGTCCCGCTTTACGTCAATGGAGATTTCCATTCGCTTTAAAAGCTTGTTGTTGTCGATCCATGGGGTCTGCAATTACGGGACCAGTGTGCCTGGAAAGCTACCTCCACACTGATTTTAGGCCACTTTAACCATTAAGCGGCGGAGCAACAGCCGGTCAAAGGTGGGGTGTTTTGACTCCTCGGTCCCGCTTTAAGTCAATGTAGATTTGTCGGCAGTTTACAGCATCACGGTTACTGATCCATGGGAGCTAAAATTGGGCCTGGTATGGCTGGAAAGCCCTTGTTCAGAGCTACCTCCACACCGATTTTAGGCCATTTTGACCATCAGGCACCGGAGCAACAGCCGGTCAAAGGTGGGGTCCCTAGGCTCCTCTGGTCCCGCTTTAAGTCAGTGGAGAATTCCATTCACTTTTAAAGCTTGCGGATATCGATCCATGGTTCAAGAAGTGAGTTAGACACCCTAAATAGGGGCTAGGTTGTTTATTATTTTCTGTTTGTTTCCTGACTTTCCATGCTGGTAGTAAAATCATCATTTATTTACTTGAAAGCCATGTGTGTACCCTCATTAAGCACCTAAACACTGCACCCATCTACCCTCTGCCGAGCTAATTGCCCCCAAGATATCACATATGTTGGAGAATGCAGGCAAAGAGATTCTACACAGAAGAATCTATGCACGAAGGTCTACAAAAGACAGGTCTGAAAAAAATAAAAGAATTACAGCAAGTAAATGGACATAAGGACATCAAGGTGGTGAGTGAAGATAAGTTTGTTGTGAAGTTTTGTTTAAACAAAAAAAATTGTCTGCAAATGTGCACTATTGCTGCAGTGTACATCTTTTCCTTGGAAAGGAAGAGAAATAAATGTTACACAAGTTGCTGGAGAATTGTTTTGCTTATGGGAGAGGCAAAGTCTGCCAGAAACAGAAGTATTCAAGTGTTTTGAAAAAGTGAAAAGTGCAAGCATATTGTATGTGAAGAGAAATGTGCACTTCCTCAGCATTGGAAGGGTTAAAATAAATGCTGTAGTTTATCCTTGTGAATTGATCATGCTCATTAAGTCAAGGTGTGGTACTGAAGGAGCAGAGGTTCCTATTGAAAGGCTATTGAGACTGTTTGATACATGCTGGTAATTGTATTGATACATGAAGAAAAATGTTTTGCTGTGTTGAAAATACTTTTGAAGACAAAGGCCCTCATTCAGAGCCGCTCTTAAGCGGCAGTACGCTCGTTCCGAGCGATATTTGCACATCTGCGCATGCGTACGGTTTTTAGTACGCATGCGCAAACCAGTCAGTGCGGCTGAAAATCGTTTGTTCGCTATAGAGCGAGTGCCTGCTAATTTGGGTGACAGAATGAGGCGTATGTGGGTGGTAACAGGGGAAGGTGCTTGAAAAGGGGGAGTGGAGATCAGAACGCAGGCGTGCTTAAAGGTCAAAGCGGGCGTTTTATGGGTGTGCATAATTAATACAGCAGCATCATTGACCACGTCACTGGGTAATTTTATAGTCAGAACTGCTCGCAATATTGTGGTTGAAAAAACCAACCACAAGAATAGCGAACAGTTCATACGCTGTTCGATGTACTCGATTAATCTAATAAATAGCGGACATGACGTATGATGCGAGCGGCCAGGGGGCGTTTTTATCAAATAAACGAGCATATGTTTTGCTCGTTCGTTCAGACATGGAGGCGGCAACAGACCGCAAAGAGCGAAAGGTTCATTTGAATAGCCACCCCCTTTTTATGAACGAGAGAGCGCTACTTGCGAGCGGCTCTGAATGAGGGCCAAAGAGTGATACATCGAACACAAAAACAAGTTGTTTCTGTGTATTTTGTGCCAAGAATCATGGAAAATAAAAAGAAAAATTGTAAAGGCAGAATTCTTGCTACAAAGTTTCATTCTCAGTCTAGATAGATGGAAAACCCGGACTGGAGTTTACAGTCTGAAGGTGAAGAAAGTCGGTTACATGGAAGTGATTTAAAGCTGTTTGAAATCCTCTGTGGTAAATCCTTTCAAATTGATGAGGTAAAAAGTGTTATATCACACCACTCATTGAAAGAGACATTTCAAAAGTAGAATAAAGATGTCAGTGTGTGTGGTCAGTGTATGGTGCAAGGTCCACTAGGAGAGGACTATGTCAGCATGGAAAAAGTTGACTCTCTGTGTGAAGTTTGGTGTGAAACACTTATGCACTATTGCAACCAGATAAGTGACCTGGAGGACAAGTCTACAAAAGAGACGCTTTTGCATGCGCAAATTGAAAAGACGTTACAAAGTGAGTTGTCATCTTTGAAAATAGCATTGGTGCAAGAAGAAAGAAAAAAGAGATGAAGTTCTTAAAGAGACAGACCTGAAATTAGTGGCTATGTCTGAACGCCTTGAGGAGGCTAATATGTTCCATTGTGTTACAAAGTATGAGAATGATGTGCTCCTAGCAAAGAATGTTGCATTAGACCAAGATATTGTTGAAGTGCAGCAAAAGTGTGTGGTACTTCAGCAGGAAGTAGAACAGTTGAAAGAATGTGTCCAGAGACATCAGAGTGATGCAGAGTGCACACAAGTAAAAGTGGCAGATCTAGCTCTGGAGTTAAATGAAAAAGACTCTTTAATTGTGTCCACTCAAGTAAAGCTTAAAGATTGTGAATTGGAGAAAAATTCTCAGGCTGAAAAGTTTTCTGAAGTAAAAGGGAAATACAGTATCTCCAGATGCTGCAGACTCGCGCTCAGTGGGAAACTGACCATGAAGGAAAAGAGATGGAGATGGTCCATTTTAAAGTCAGCTGTAAGGAGCAAGTACAAACTCTCCACTCCAATTTAGCTGCAGCTAAAGTAGTTTCAGAATGTCTGACAGAAAGAAATGTATTCCTGGAGGAAAGTCTGCATAAAGCCGCAAAAGCAAAATTAATCTTTGGAGAGAGAGCTTAACCTTGCCCATGGCAGGGCTTGGAAGTTGCAAGAACAGAGTGAGAACATTGAGAAGTGTCTGCTAAGTACACAGGACCAGTTACAAAGATTCCAAGTGGAGAGGAATACCAAAGAAATGGAGTTGAAATGTGAATTAAACATGGCAGAATCTGAAATAATTGTACAAAAGTTGAGACTTGCTGAACATGAAGTTGTGAAGCACAATCCACTGCAAGCTGAGAGCAAGTTGGAAAGCGCCATGGTGAAAATTGCACTGCTGGAAGAGCAGCTGTCTATGGCTCAGAAAAAGTTCCACATGGTAGTGGGAAAATCAGAAGAGAAAAAGAAGTTAAATAACATTCTGAAGTTGGATTCGGGAACCAAAATGGCGTTCCAATGTCTTTGCTGAACCCAGTGTGGCAGAAGTACATAAACCCAAGCAGCAATTGGTTTAAGTTGATCCTAAAAAGGCTGGTGCGCAGAGTGATATGCTTCTGGGACAGAGTGTCTTGTGTGATGACCAGCGGACAAACAGTGAATTGCTGGAACTAAGAAAGATGTTCCAGAATTACAGTATGTCTTTCAGCAGCAATGTGATCATAGAGATGTCCTCATTAATGTTATCGGTGTACAAGAAGGGACAGAAGTATTGGAGTTGGGAAAGTCCCTAAAGGTCCGTCTTGGAAAAGTGGATGAGATTCCTTACAGTGACTTTCAGCTTACAGTAATAGCTGAGGGTGTGAAGTCCTCCCAAAGGGACACAGGTCCAGGTGGCAAAGCCGTGTCTGAAATTGTCAATAAAGAAATAACATATACAGATGGTGATCGCATAACCCGTGATCAAAGGTACAAAGATCTACAAAAGACTACAGATATGTTGATGGCTTCCAAAGATGAGACCCTGATGTCACTATATGATCACAGTGATGTGAATGTGCCCAAGTCATGCATTTTTGCAGTGGAAAACAGAACCTTACAGGCAGTTAATGGTAACAGTCTTGTGAAGTGTAATTCTCATATATGTGAAGTAATGCCATCATGCAACCAGGATAAAATTTGCAATACAGCTGAATTTATCTGTGAGGAAGTGAAATGGTCTCAAATTACAAAGCTTGAAGCAAAATGTCCAGCTAAAGTGAATTGGAAAATAAAGACCTCTGTGGAAAGTGAACTTCAACCTGTGGAACATGTGGAAGTTCATTATATTTTCAAGGCTCAAAAATCAAAAGCACAAGAAAATCCAAAAGATCTATACCTTAATGAAGTGGCAGATAGACATCAAAGCCGTGAGATAAATTATGTGGATCAGTGGAGTCAATATTCAAGTATCCTATGTGGACACGGGAGTCCAGAATCTGAGGGTGACAGTGCCAGTACATTGTCTGTTGACATAAAGCCAAGGTCCAGAATTTGTGATGCTGATGACTCTAGAGATACTGATAGCTCCTCTTCTTTCAAAGGGCCATCAGTGAAGTATGTCAGTAGCCAATACAGAGCTTTAAGGCTGAAGATTAAAGATGTGACAACTAGAAGTGGGCCAAAAGATGTGCCTTTAATAGGTTTAAGTGGCAAGAGTAAAGATGAAGTATGTCGCTTTGGAAAAAGTTACTTCAAGTTCTTAATGTCTGTTGCAGTATCCAAGGGTGAGCCTCAAGTACCGCATAAAGAAAGCAAGTACCACCATTGGTACCATAAAGTTAGGAAAAAGGTAAGGAGAAAAATTACCTCCGGAACTTGGAGGATGCACCCCCAGAAATGACCAGAGTCTGGATGATCTTGGATCCGGTGGATGGTTCTGAGAATAATGAAGAGGGACTTCACAATGAGAATGCCTCGTCCCATGTAGATGAACCCAGGGGTTTCAAGCTGGGGAGGGGGATATGTGGCAGTATCACCAGAGATGGCACTGGTGAGCAGCTGATTCTGTGTGGGGCAGGACAGATCCGCCCACACAGAGTAGAAAAGCATTGTGGGAAGATGCCTAATTGCTTCCTTGTGGAGAGAGCTCAGGTGTGGGCTGATGAGAAGGCAGACCAGTCAGGCTGCTGCTGGAAACAGTCTATGTGAGACTGTGGCAGCCAGAGAGCCCAGTGAAGCTAAGCAAGCCATTGGGGGCCAGGAGGCCTGTGTCTGGACCTTGCAGGAGGCAAGGGGGGACCTTAAAACTCTTAAACTGTGTGACATTGAAGCAGTGGGGCTGCAGGCTGAGGAAGTCAGGGCCTACTGTACACCCTGGAGGATACAGGGAAGGCACAGACTCTGTGAGAGACTATATTGGCAGATTAGCTGCACCCCTTATAGAGAGGGTTCAAGAAGTGAGTTAGACGCCCTAGTTAGGGGCTAGGTTGTTTATTATTTTCTGTTTGCTTCCAGACTTTCCATGCTGGAAGTAAAAGCATCATTTATTTACTTGAAAGCCATGTGAGGACCCTCATTAAGCACATAAATACTGCCCCATCCACCCTCTGCCAAGCTAATTACCCCCAAGATATCACAATATATATTAGTATGTATATATATATTCACTGAGTCTACCTCTGTTCTGTCCCCTTTTCCTTCTGTCTCGCCATGTTTTTTCCCTTTTCCTTCTCCCTTTGTTTGTCCCTCCTATACTTCTGTCTACCTCTATTTGTCCCCCCTTCCTCCCGTCTACCTCTATTTGTCCCCCCTTCCTCCCGTCTACCTCTGTTTGACCCCCATTTCTCCTGTTTACCTCTGTTTGACCCCCATTTCTCCCGTCTACCTCTTTTGGACCCCCATTCCTCCTGTCTACCTCTGTTGGACCCCCATTCCTCCCATCTACCTCTGTTTGCCCCCATTCCTCCCATCTACCTGTTTGTCCCCTCTCCTCCTGTCTTCAACTTTGTCCTCCATTCATCCCATTCTACATTGCAGGCTTTCAAAAGAAGGGCCTTGTCCATTCACTTAAAATTTCCATTCTACAATTGTGTGTGTGTTTGTGTGGATTCAGTATGATTGACCTCCGGCCGCATCCTGGCAGCAGTGAAAATCCCAATCTTCCCAAAGTAAGTATTTCCTAACCTATTCTACCCCCTAACCATAACCCTCCCTTAGGGGTGCCTAACCCTAACCTCCCCCCAAGTGTCTAACCCTAATCTCTCCTCTAAGTGCCTAAACCTAACCCCCCCTTCCCCCCTCTAAATGCCTAACCCTAACCCCCCCCCAGGGGTGCCTAACCCTAACCCTCCCTTCCTTTAGCCTAACCCTAAACTCCCAGGGGGTGCCTGACTCTAAGTCTCAACCGGGAACCCTAAACAAAACCCTCCCCCCTCCATGCCTGTCCGTGCCCGGCTTACCTTCGATTGGTAAGACGGGTGTCGGGCTCCCGGCGTAGGTAAAATATATATGATGTGTGTATATAATTTAATGTGTGTATCTTGCTCCAGCGACACCTACTGTAATATATGAACAGGATTGTTTGAGGGGGGGGCCCAAACCGGTAACTTGTCTAGGGCCCCATGAGGTCTAAATCTGGTTCTGGCCGGAGCGATGTTGATCTGATTTGGACAAATTGGAACAACAAATCGTGCATACCGTGCAGTGTGCATGCATGATATGCGCACTCCCGCGGTCATATGCAACTTCGCCGGGATGACGTGCTGCACATCAAACCTGACGATATCGCATGCAGCCCCATGCAAGCTAATGAAGGACGGAGCGAGGGATCGTTCTGTCGTTCATTACATCGTTCAGATGTGTACCATGCATACGATATGTCGACCTGTCAGCCGCCATATCGTCCGGGTACACATCGTGCCAGTGTATACCCAGCTAAAGAAATTTATAGTGTTACAGAATCACCCTGGATGACTTTTCCTTGTTTTACTTTACATTCTGTATGGGAAGCCGTGCATTCAGAATAGTATAACGATCTTGCATTATTCTTAGGACTATATAAAAAATAGGGGCAGAGTTTCTTTAACACCAAGTGAAATGATCCCTTTTTGCATTTCCAGCAGATGGACCCAGCAGTAATAATAGCCTTGAGAAGCATCGCCTTCTATCTTCTGATGGTGAAATAGAAGACAAGGACATCATCACACGCGATTATGCAGGAGAGAATCCCATTACCCTGAATTTGAATCCGCTACTACGAAGTGCAAATCTATCATCGGATCCCTCTGATCATGAGGAATGTTCTCCTCATAGCTCTGATATTGTTACACCTAGTACAAGTCACACTGGCGATAAGATCTTTCCCTTTTCTAAGTGTGGACATTTTTTTTGCAAGGAAGTCAAACCTTGTGGCACATGAGAGAATTCACACAGGGGAGAAGACGTTTCCATGCTCTGAGTTGCGAAATGTTTTGCAAAGAAATCAAATCTCATCGAACATCAGAGGATTCACACAGGCGAGAAGCCATTTTGTTGTTGTGAGTGTGGGAAATGTTTTCCATGTAAATCAATCCTCGTTACACATCAGCAATTTCACATGCTCTGACTGCGGGAAACGTTTTACACAGAACTGCAATCTTTTTGAATACCACAGAATCCACAGCAGAGAGAAGACGTTTCGATGTCCCGAGTGTGGGAAACATTTTACCTGTAAATCGTATCTCATTAAACATCAGAGGACTCACACTGGGGAGAAGCCATTCCCCTGCCCTCAGTGTGGCAAATATTTTACACGCAAGTCGCATCTTGTTGAACATAAAAGGGTTCACATGGGTGAGAAACCGCATTCGTGCCCCGACTGTGGCAAACGTTTCGCCAGGAAACCCAGTCTTATTGAACACCACAAAAATCACTTAAGTGTCAAGATATTTACGTGCTCAAAATGTGGCAAATATTTTGCGAACAGTTCCAATCTCGTCGAACACAAGAGAATTCATGGCAACGAGAAGCAATTTTCATGCCCTGAGTGTGGAAAATTTTATCCATGTAAAGCAATTCTTGACATGCATCAGAAACTCCGTACAGTAAAGAAGCCTTTTTCCTGTTTGGAGTGTGGGAAATGTTTTACGAAGAAATCGATTCTGGTTACCCATCGGAAAATTTACACCGGTGAGAGGCCGTTCCCATGCTCTGTATGTGGGAAATGTTTTGCCAAGCGGTCCAACATAGTCATGCATGTGAGAACTCACACAGGAGAGAAGCCATTTCTGTGTTCAGAGTGCAGGAAATGTTTTGCGAACAGGTCAAACCTTGTTATACACCAGAGAATACACACGGATGAGAAGCCATTTTCCTGCCCTGAATGTGGCAGCAAATTCACACAGGTCAAAAAACTTCTATCTTTGGGTGAAGCTTCATATATGACAGTATGGCTGCAATTTACTATGCCCTCAATGAGAAAATGTTTAGCTGGATATTTGCGCCCCCTTGCTTTGTATCTGTTCCTTTTATCTTAAAATGTAAACTGATATACAAGAATCTGCCTAGTCATTAATCTGTAATACAGAGAAATATAATTGTCTCAGCAAAAATTAAAAATCAATAATCCCTTTTACTAGCAATAGGTGTCACAGTATTAACAGCTGATGTGGATTTGAATATCAGAGTTGTTTATGCCACTCTGGCTAAATGCCCAATGAGGTGTTATGTTTTTGTATTTGTGCTAGTTTTCTTTTTATATGATGGACAAGAATAATAACAGCTGTGTATTATATGCAAGTGACAGGAATATAACCAGCTCCAATATGTATTATATGTGACTGCCAGAGATATACCCAGCTGCAATGTGTATAATATGTATTATATGTGACTGACAGGGATATAACCAGCTCCAATTAGTATTATGTCTATTAAATGTGACTGGCAGAGATATCCAGCTCCAATGTGTACAATGTGTATGATGATATGTGAGTGACAGGACTATACCCAGCTGCAATGTGTATAATATGTATTATATGTGACTGACAGGACTATACCCAGCTGCAAAGTGTATAATATGTATTATATGTGACTGGCAGGGATATAAGCAGCTCCAATGAGTATTATTATGTATAGTATATGTGACTGACAGAGATATCCAGCTGCAATGTGTATAATGTGTGTTATATGTGACTGACAGGAATATATCCAGCTGCAATGTGTATAATGTGTGTTATATGTGAGTGACAGGAATATACCCAGCTATACTGTGTATAATGTGTATTATATGTGACAGGAATATACCCAGCTGCAGTGTGTATAATGTGTATTATATGTGACTGAAAGGAATATACCCAGCCGCAATGTGTATAATGTGTATTATGTGTGAGTGACAGGAATATACCCAGCTGCAAAGTGTATAATGTGTATTATGTGTGAGTGACAGGAATATACCCAGCTGCAAAGTGTATAATATGTATTATATGTGATTGACAGGAATATATCCAGCTGCAATGTGTATAATTTGTATTATATGTGACTGACAAGGATATAACCAGCTCCAATGTGTATAATGTGTATTATATGTGACTGATGTGTATTATGTATGATTCACTTTCAGAAAACAAGTTTTATTGTTTATTATATGAGACAGGTATAAAACAGCTCTTATGTGTATTAAGTAGGGATGTGCAGGCTCGGATAGGTTCGAGTTTGCACGTGGAGTTCGGATTTTTCCCTCCAAAAAAAGGGAACTCAGAAAGAGGCAAAACGTCATCTTACATGGACGAACATCATCATTCCTGGACTTGTCTCTTTCTGAGTTCCGTTTTTTTGGAGGGAAAAATCCGAACTCCACATGCAAACTCGAACCTATCCGAGCCTGCACATCCCTAGTATTAAGTGTGAGTAACGAGGATAAAATCAGCACCAATATGTATAATGTGAATTACAGTCCTTAGTCACACGTATGTCTGAATGTGGCCGCATCTAGCGAGTTTTAGCAAACTGTGCTGTAGCAAATTCTAGAATTTTTGCGTATTGCCAGGTCAGTGGGGCCTTGGCTCTTTCTCCCTGTCCGTGAAATGGGCATCTCATTGTTGCGTTGACAAAGCTGCATCCTTTTCTGAGCTGTGCGTATGTCGAGAAGCCAATTTTAGACAGATCTCTCGCGCCCAGCATACAGTAGGAGCAAGTTCTGATAAAAGTGATGACGACGGCCCTAGTGGATGGAGTACTTGGGCGGTGCAGTTGCGGAGATCCATGCAACTCAGGATATGGGTGGATAGTTGTATTAGCATACAGTTTAAAATAGGATTGCGGCGGTCATTCGTACTTGAAGCCGCTTTGCATGCATCTCAGAATCTAGCCCTATATGTCACTGACAGCAATAGCACCAGCTCCAATGTGTATAGTGTAAATTACGTGTATAGTGTAAATTATGTGTAACTAGTAGGCAGAGCCGTAACTAGACTTTTTGGTGCCCTGTGCCAGAGAGGGCATTGGCACCCCCCCACATTTGTTAAATAGGGACATAAGATAGTGCACCTGAAAAAGGGCCATGGCCTCATGGGGAAGGGCCAGTGAAGAAATAGGGGTACTCCTGGGGCAGTCAGGAGATGCTGGGGATAAAAGAAGAGGAAGCTACAAGTAAGAATTATAATAAACAGGAAAATTGACAGGCCCAAACAGCGCCCCCTGCCCTGCGGTGCCCTGTGCCATGGCACTGGTCGCACTACCCTAGTTACGGCCCTGCTAGTAGGAATAACACCAGCTCCATTTTATATGTCTCATAATAGCCTCATGACTTTAATCTTAGATTTGTGCTGCGTTATACATTTTTCTCCTTGTATATCTACTCCCATGATATACAGGCTTTTGCTATGCTTTTACTGCACCTGAGGTTGATACAATTATTCTACCATGGGTTCTTCTTCTCAAAGCGAGAGATTAAAATATATATATATATATATATATATACAGTCAGGTCTATAAATATTGGGACATTGACAGAATTTTCAGATTTTGGCCTCTATTCACCACCACAATGGTTTTGAAATGAAACAAACAAGATGTGCTTTAACTGCAGACTTTCAGATTTAATTTGAGGGTAATTACATCCAAATCGGGTGAACGGTTATTACAACAGTTTCAATATGTGCCTCCCACTTTTTAAGGGGTCAAAAGTAATGGGACTATCAACTCAAAAGCTATTTCATGGACAGGTGTGGGCTATTCCCTCATTATCAATTAAGCAGGTAAAAGGTTTGGAGTTGATTCTAGGTGTGACATTTGCATTTGGAATCAGTTGCTGTCAACTCTCAATATGAGATCCAAAGAGCTTTCACTATCAGTGAAGCAAGCCATCATTAGGCTGAAAAATCAAAACAAACCCATCAGAGAGTTAGCAAAAACATTAGGTGTGGCCAAATCAACTGTTTGGAACATTCTTAAAAAGAAAGAACGCACCAGAGAGCTCAGCAACACCAAAAGACCCAGAAGACCACGGAAAACAACTGTGGTGGATGACAAAAGAATTATTTCCCTGGTGAAGAAAAACCCCTTCACAACAGTTGGCCAAATCAAGAACACTCTCCAGGAGGTAGATGTATATGTGTCAAAGTCAACAATCAAGAGAAGACTTCACAAGAGTGAATATAGAGGGTTCACCACAAGATGCAAACCATTGGTGAGCCACAAAAACAGGAAGACCAGATTAGAGTTTGCCAAACAACATCTAAAAAAGCCATTACAGTTCTGGAACAACATCCTATGGACAGATGAGACAAAGATCAACTTGTACCAGAGTGATGGGAAGAGAAGCGAAGGAAAGGAACTGCTCATGATCCAAAACATGGTAGTGTCATGGTGTGGGCATGTATGGCTGCCAATGGAACTGGTTCCCTTGTATTTATTGATGATGTGACTGCTGACAAAAGCAGCAGAATGAATTCTGAAGTGTTTCGGGCAATATTATATGCTCATATTCAGTCAAATGCTTCAGAACTCATTGGACGGCGCTTCACAGTGCAGATGGACAATGACCAGAAGCATACTGCAAAAGCAACCAAAGAGTTTTTTAAGGCTAAAAAGTGGAATGTTATGCAATGGCCAAGTCAATCCCCTGACCTGAATCCGATTGAGCATGCATTTCACTTGACGAAGACAAAACTGAAGGGAAAATGCCCCAAGAACAAGCAGGAACTGAAGACATTTGCAGTAGAGGCCTGGCAGAGCATCACCAGGGATGAAACCCAGCGTCTGGTGATGTCTATGCGTTCCAGACTTCAGGCTGTAATTGCCTGCAAAGGATTTGCAACAAAGTATTAAAAAGTGAAAGTTAGATTTAGGATTGTTTCGTTTGTCCCATTACTTTTGGCCCCTTAAAAAGTGGGAGGCATATATAGAAACCGTAATTCCTACACCGTTCACCTGATTTGGATGTAATTACCCTCAAATTAAATCTGAAAGTCTGCAGTTAAATCACATCTTGTTTGTTTCATTTCAAAGCCATTGTGGTGGTGAATAGAGGCCAAAATATGAAAATTCTGTCAATGTCCCAATATTTATGGACCTGACTGTATATATATATATATATATATATATATATATATATATATATATGAATCTGAAAAGATGGAAGGTGGGGCAGAAATATCTGAAGATCTCACCCAGCATCGTATTTGAAGATCTCACCCAGCACCGTTACCCAGGACCAAAGCCCTTCCAGGCAACAAGAAACCGAAGGGAGACCCTGGAATCCTGGAGCCTTTTTCACTTCAAATTCTTCTTGTGGTTGGGCCATAATTGCTGAAAGGGATCTTTTCATGGAAGCAAATTTAAGTGGCTTGAGCAAGGAGATGTGAAACACATTAGGAACCTGTACGTTTTAATCTGAAAACCACTGGACTAATCACTTGGAGAATTTCAAAAGTTCTATTGTGTTGAAAACAGTCTTCTGATAATCACCTTTCCTTATTTTGAGAAGGTTGCATGCACCCCTAAGGTCCAGCTTGGTGTAGACAGTGGCTCCTTTAAGCCTGTCGGAGCTCAGGAATGAGAGACAGAGGGTACTTATCTTGAATAACGATGGCATTCAGACCCCTACAGCCAATGCACAGACTTTATCTCCCATCTTTCTTCTTCATTATTTATTTTAAAATGTATTTATTATTGAAAATCTATAGTTGCATTTAGAATTCAACTTCCAAAAATGGCAGAAAGTGTAAGAGGTGTAGACAGAAGAGTCACTGGAAGTCTAACTCGGTAACAACTGCAGTGATGGTCAAATTCAGCAAATGTCTTCTGGAGATGCTGCAGCTGAACTTACAGAGTGAATGGTTTGGTGGTCTACACATGCAGTAAGTAATAGATCACACCACACGTATTGTAGCTTGTCACTGTTTCTGTTTCACAGTTTCAACATCTAGATCAGTGATGGGGAACCGGGGGCCCTATAAGGGCCCCCGGAATCATTTGGTCTGGCCCTTGGAGCTTTTTTCTGCTAGCCTCATCTGGCTAGCATGATGTCTAGAATGGCACCCTGCAGCCAGAATCTATGCAGCAGTGCCGCTTGGGGTGTCCTTAGAACGCTTCAGACAGTCACAGAGCTGCCCTTACAGCTCTAGGCATTGCTCTAATCACCGACGATTGTGGCCCCGCCCCCGTGTGACATCACACGGAGGGGTGTGGCCTGCACCAGGTCCGCAAATAATGTTATATATATCAACATGGCCCTCGGCAGAGAAAATATTCCCCACCCCTGATCTAGATGGTAGAGCAAGCCCACTGTGATTTAAACTACATGGCTTCAGTGTGCACAGACGAACTGCACTTATATGAACTTCACTTTAAAACGTACTGGAGGCTGAATTAAAATTGTTACAGAAGGTTCATCTGCAATAGAGTCCTGCGGCATAATAAACATCTAACGATTGCAGCATTGGTGACGAGTATTTTCAATTTGTAACAACACAATGAGCAGAGTGTATGTCGGAACAGAATATGGGGGAGATATATTATCCAGCGTTATGGGGGTTTAGTGGTATCAGCACAAGTTTTGTGCGCTGATAAAGCTTCTACCCCATGTATTAATTTGGGGTTGGGTGGTAAATGACAGGGACGCTATGCACCCCTGTCATTTTCGGCGCTGATATAATACGTGTCCCCCGTAATCTCATAGTATAGCAGCCTTTTCTATGTATTTGACATTGTACAAGTTGATAGAGTACATTGTTGATAGAGTACATTGTTGATAGAGTACATTGCATACAAAAGTTAAGAACACTCTGGCACATATTCAATTAGCCGCGAAAAGCGTGGTACTTTTCACGTGCAGCACTTTTCGCCGACATCGCTGGTTTTCAGTCCGGAAAAGTATGGCACTCATCCCCGCTTATCTCCGTATTCAATTAAAAGTCAGCGAAACCGGGACCCGGCGAAACTGTAACATGCGAGAAGTGCTGTCAGATTTGGGGAAATCAGCCTGACACACCCCAAAAGATGCGCTGACATTGGGGATCACTATAGATACCCCGAATAGGCCTGCTGAAGGTATTTGGGGTACTTAATTGATCTCAATAGCTTCTAATTAGCGTCTTTGCAGAAGTGGTGAAGAATAGCATTTTGCATTATTTTTTGGTGAAAATAAGTAGTCCCAGCAAATTTGGGGTACATGAAAATGGGTGCTAGCATATTTTAAAATCGATAAAATCTACCTTCCGCAAGCACCTGCAATCTTAAAAACACCTGGGCATACTTGGGGACCCCCTGGAGTCTATTTCGCTAGGTTTTAAGTTTGTCCCCCAACTTTGGACTTTTCCAAAATGAAAGTAATTTTTTGGGCTGATCTAAAGTGTTTTTTTTACTTTTTTTGAAGCAGTTTACCTTTGGGGGACTGTCCCAAGGGTGCAACTTTTTCCCAAAGTTAGTACCCCAAAACCCCAATTCTGCACTTTTTTTCGACTGCTATTCATAGGCGAATCTTTTTCGCCTATTCCAATGCATTGACTTTCCGCATCGGCGAAAACTCTTTGGAATTGAATATGGGAATAAGTTTCCGCTGGCGAAATGACGTCATCCGTGATACTTTTCCACGGATTCGGACTTATCGCGACTTATTGAATACGGCCCTCTATCTGTAATGAGGCAGCTCAGCCAATGCTGAAACCGTGACTAATTTTAGCTGCTTTCTAACCAACGAATAGCATTGTTCATAAAACACTTTGGGGGAGATGTACTAAGCCTCGGCGAGAGATAAAGTGGAGTGAGGTAAAGGTCCAGCCAATCGGCTCCTGCTATTTTTCAAACACAGCCTGTAACATGTCAGTTACGAGCTGATTGGTTGGTACTTTATCCCTCTCCAAAGCTGAGTACATCCCCCCATTTATATCTTACTATATATTGCTACCAATGCATTCGTTTCTGCCTTCTCTCTATAGAAAATAAGAAAAATATAATGTACACTGCATGTGCCAATGTAGCCTTTTGCCATCATGGTGGGGTACTCACACATATAGATCAAATTTCTGCTGTCTCAGTCAGGACCTCCTGATTTTCACCAATCAATAGAGAGATAACGGACTGCTCCAGGCTAAACATGTGTAAACCTGTATGGGTTCAGCAACAATATACAAATGAAATCATGCTCCACTTATCTTGGTCATAAAGATACATGGTATAAATAATTCTCTACAGACGCGATCACTTTCCAAAATCTCAATTTATTTCTAGGAATGAAAAAAAATAAAAATTAAATAGTGTAATACAGGTTGAGTCTCCCATATCCAAAATGCTAGGGACCAGAGGTATTTTGGATAATGGAATATTCCGTATTTTGGAATATCTGCATACTATAATGAGATATCTTGGGAATGGGACCCCAATATACACACAGAATGCATTCATGTGTTATATACACCTTATACACACAGCCTGCAGGTCATTTTATACAATGTTTTCAATAATTTTGTGGCTCAAACAAAGTGTGTGTACAGAAATTAAATGAATTTATGTTTCATATACACCTTATACACACAGCCTGTAGGTCATTTTATACATTATTTTTAACAATTTGTGCCTTAGACAAATTTTGTGTACATTGAACCATCAACAATCAAAGGTTTCATTATCTCAGTCATGCCAAAATTATTCCGTATTTCAGAATATTCCATATTTCAGAATATTTGAATATGGAAGACTCAACCTGTACTGATAATACAGCAATATGTAATATAAAACAATTGAACTCACAATATCTGAAGGAAAAACAAAATTTCTTAACAAAGGTGTAAATCCATATTAGTCCACAAACAAGCAGTACTTTGGTAGGCTATCCTTCCAATAGCAGGAGGATTGTTAATAAAAGATGTTTGATGCGTTTCACCAGCGTGCTGTCTGCTTCACAAGATTGCTAATGTTTTACCCAAATGCAAATCTATTTTATGTTTGTTTTGCTCTTAACTCTAAATGAGACCCTTGATATCCATTGCAGTGAAAACTGTATGTGGGATTTCTTGCATTCATTATACATTATTTTACCTGTCCGATAACCAGTATTCGCAGTAAACATTCTATTTCTGCTTACTATACTTCCATCTGTAATTGTTCTTTCTGTTAATATCTCATGATTGCACAGCCAAATCTCAGTTTATGTGAAACACATAACTTCAGACATATATAATATATATATATATATATATATATATATATATATATACACACACACCGGAGTGATAACGGGGCTTTGGTCAGCGAGGCCAGGCTCTCTTTGTCGACTCGTTACAAAGTCACGCGCAGTACAGCCCTCCACGCACCAGGTGTCACTGCAGGGTGGGATACCAATACCGATCTGCCATAACATTAAAACCACTGACAGATGAAGTGAATACCACTGATTATCTCATTACAATGGCACCGATTGGGGTGTGATATATTAGGCAGCAAGTGAACACTCAGTTTTTGAAGTTGATATGTTGGAAGCAGGTAAAATGGGCAAGCGTAAGGATCTGAGCGAATGGCAGGTCTTGTTTGCAGTGGTTAGTACCTACCAAAAGTGGTCCAAGGAAAGAGAAGTGGTCAACTGGTGACACAGGGCCTGATTCAGTACAGATCGCAACTGCGAATGCAATAGCGATTATGCACGCAGTCTCACTGCGATAGTATGCAAATACACTGCAATCGCTATGCCGTCGCATAAGGACACCCACCTTACCTTACACACATCCATAATACTTAGCAAGACTGCAAAATCATTGGTAACATTGAGTACAATTGCAGCCTCACGCACACTTGCACAAGCTCTGACTTTATTTAGGAATTGCTAACTTCATCGCACACTGGCCCTGATTCAGAGCCGGATGCTCTGACAGAGCGCTCGCTCTGAATCAGGGCCGTCCTTCCCAATTTTAGAGCGGCCACCTGGCTGCTCGCATAGCTGTGGGCTACCACCCACAGCTATAGCGAGCAGCCAAAAAGATGGTCGCGATGGTCAAGACCATCGGGCTTGCGACGAGACCCTTGTGGTAGGGTCTCATTGCCGCAAGCCCTGGAGTGCTTTCGGCTCTATCAGAGCCGAAAGCACTCCCACTGACTTGTGATGTCAGTGGGGCCGGCCCCAGACGGTAGGTGTTCCCATGGGAACGCCTCCGTCTGGCCAGCCACGCCCCCAGCACGCCCACCAAAGGGGGCGTGCTGTCACTCACCATCGACAGCACGCCCCCTTTGTAGTTAGACCCATAGCGACGGCTTGCCCGTCGCTATGCGGGTCTCGCACATGCGCACGACGGAGCCGCCTCCATCGTGCGCATGCTCACTGGGCTAACATGGACCCGCTTGCGAGTGCTCAGCGCTCGAGAGCGGGTCTGAATTAGGCCCACAGTTAGTACTCAAGCTGCTTATGGCATCGCCTAATTTGGCGTTCAAATGCACTGGCACATCTGCGATTCGCCAACCACCCCCCATCACCACCCCCAAACGGTACTTCCTGTCAATCACTCTGTGATGGGTTTGCGTAATCACTGCAATCGCAGTCTTGATCACAGTGGCACGCGCAGAACGCAACAGTTGGCCAATTGCCTGCGTGATGGCAGTTGCGATCCTTGCTGAATCAGGCCCATGGTCACTAATGTTCACTAAAGCTGGGTACACGTTAAACGGCTTGCAAACGATGCGATATCAGCATTGATTTCCCTGGAACTCCTGTACTAACAATATCGTGCATACACACTGTGCAATCTAATCAATGACCAAACAATATATCGTTCGATCGTTAGCGATATATCGTCTTCTGTCTAAAACATCTCACCATCTTAAAGATCTCCTCATTTAAATAGAGGGCTGTACTATTGACAAAGATGCATGCACAGATCAGTGAGATCAGTGCAGGCATCTGTGTGTATAAAGCAAAGTTAAAATAAAAAAATTTAAAAAATTACGTGGGGTCCCCCCTAAAAGTGGGGAACCCTTCCACCAGATCCCCCAGCCAAAGCATTACACTTGATCGCTAGCCAGCCCAGGCCGGTTATGTGCAGCACAGCCAATGCGATATGTCTGTGAACTACGCCGTTCACAGACATATCACGGGTATACACTGGCCGACGGGCAGCAGATATATTGGCCGATCACTTGATCGGGCCAATATATCTGTCAGTGTGTGCCCAGTCAGTGAGTACCCAGTCCCGATCCACAAACAAGTACCGTCCTCTAAGGACGGTACTTCCCGAATGACAGCTCAGCTGCGGCATTTCTCTATAGAAATCCCGGGGCTGAGCGTTCATTGGCTGAGAGAGGTGAGCCTCCACCTCTCTCAGACAATGAACAGTTCCCACCATTGACTTCAAGCTATGCAGCAGTCTGTTACCCAGGACAACCAACCTAAACAACATTACTCCACATGTTAGCCAGTGCAGTCACGTACAGATGTGTCTACATCCACCTATCCTCAGATCGCGCCTAATAGCTGTCCTCGGTGCATTACGGAGCACTAAGGGGGTAATTCAGAAATAGACACAGAATACATCGGTCGTGATATTGGCAGCATCGGTGAAACTTACTCAGAATCAGGGCCAGTTCTAGACCTAGTGGAGCAAGGGCAAGAAAATATTTTGCTGCCCGCCCCCCACCATACAAAAAAGGAACATCTCAGTGTAACCATAATGATATGTGATGAAAGGCATGGCGCGGATCTCTCTTTTCCAAACTTTAACCTTTGCTTTATTTTTACCCAGATTGTGTACTTTTTCCTGCATTTTGCATCTTAATTCAATAATACTGTACTAAGTACTTGAGATTAGTATTACGACCCTATGTAATGCACCATGCCCGATGGCACGCTTTCCGCTTTTGGTGCTCTCTTGTCTAAAGGTGCATACACACACAACGATTTTTTGAACGATTGTCGTTAAACGATATTATTTAACGATAATCGTTTGAAAAAATCATTTACTTTCTGAGTCCAACGATGAACGATTATCGTTTCTGCGCGTTCAGGTTTGTAGTTCAGTCAGACTTTCAGTAAGGGAATATGCAAAAATCGTTTGTAGTTCAAAAGAATCGTTCATTACATTAAATAAATGAACGATTTTCGTTCATTTTTCCCTTGAAAAAAATAAACGAAAATCGTTTACTAAAATCGTTCATTAACAAAATCGTTGTGTGTGTATGCAGCAGCTGCATACACACGTAAAGATTTTCTGCCCAACCATCCAACTAGTTGATTGGTTGGAATGAAAATCTGGTAAGGTATGAAAGCAAATGACAATCAGCAATTTGCTCCTAAACGCCGGAAAATGGCCAAAAACTGTTGTTTTAACAAATTGTTTGGATCAAACATTTAACAAACTTGTCTGACGACCATTTTCATCTGTTTTCTGGCATTTAGGAGCAAATTGCTGATGATCATTTACTCCCATACGTTACCAGATTTTCATTTCAACCAATCAAATAGTTGGCTGGTTGGACAGAAAATCTTTACGTGTGTACCCAGCTTAACACTTCCAATAACTGGTGTGTTCTTGGGCTTCTAGGAGAGATACCATCAGGTTTAGTATATTTATACATACCTCCCACCTGTCCCACATTCAGCTGGACAGTCCCGATTTTCTTGTACTGTCCAGCTCTCCCACCCGCGGGCCGCAGTGTCCCACGGTGGGGTGAAGTTGGGAGAAGCATACACCGCTGCTCTGCACAGCATCTATTCACAGTATGGGGGGAAGCCTGGGGGCAGCCCAGCATCTCGGAGATGCTGGACACGCCCCTTAGTGATGTAAAAGGGGGTGTGCAATCAAACCACGCCCCCTTTATGATCTGGCCATGCCCCCTTTTCGGACTTGCACGCCTCCAGCGCGCAGAAGTCACGAATCTTCAGGGTCAAATGTTGGGAGGTATGTTTATATGACCGTTATTATATACAGCAGTAGTAATTATGCTAAATCAAATACCAGTAGGAGGGGTAAATTTACTAAAGTGAGAGTTTTTAGAAGTGAGTTTTAGAAGAGCTCTTTTCCATAGCAACCAATTATATTCTAGCTATGATCTTCTAGAAAGGTGCTAGTCAAATGTTAAGTAGGATCTGATTGGTTGCTATGGGCAACATCTCTTCTAAAACTCACTTCTAAAAACTCTCACTTGAGTAAATGTACCCAGTAGTGTGCATAAGGGATTGATCAGGGAAACCCCCCTGTGCTGTGCCGTTCTCCAAGAAAATGGCGAATGCTGAAAGTTGAGTATTGTGAATGGGTGCAGGGTGTGCAGTGTGGGTTCACCTAATCCCAGGGGCCCATGCGCACAGCACCCCCTGCACCTATTATGGATACACCTTTGTGTGTAGTGATGGGGTCTATTCACTAAGCCTTGGAGAAAGATAAAATGGAGAAAGATAAGTCCCAGCCAATCAGCTCCTAACTGTCAGTTTACAGGCTATAAAATGACATTTAGGAGCTGATTGGCTGGGACTTATCTTTCTCCATTTTATCTCTCTCCAAGGCTTAGTGCAGAGGTTCCCGAACCTCAAGGTTCCCCAACAGCTCATGTTTTAGAGATATCCATGCTTAAGCACAGGTGGCTTAATTAGTACCTCAGTCAATTTGATTTAACCACCTGTGCTCAACCATGGAAATCTAAAACCTGAACTGTTGGGGAGCCTTGAGGACCGCGTTTGGGAACCTCTGGCTTAGTGAATAGACCCCATATGCACAAAGATTCTCTGCATTAACTTTTTCATTTATTTTTCTATTGTTTAAAAGCTAAACATGTTGAATATGTATTCTGAGTGGGTTTCACATAAGAAAGTGTAGCCAAGACCACTTGTATACACACATCTCATTAATGTGATGAGGCGCACCTGAATAGCACTGATTTATCATTTGTTTTGGGATTCACACCCCTCCCTTCAAGGCTGCTGCAGACTTTACATAAGGGAACTCAGGGGGGACTATTGTGGAATATCCTGAGAACGTGTCCTGTTACAGAGGCTATGGACCCACCACCAGGAACTACCATGATGTTGGCAGGTGAGCTTACACAGTACAGGTTGAGTCTCCCATATCCAAAATGCTTGGGACCAGGGGTGTTTTGGATAACGGAATATTCCGTATTTTGGAATAATTGCATATCATAATGAAATATCTTGGGAATAGGACCCAAATATACACACAATGTATTTGTGTGTTATATACACCTTATACACAAAGCCTGCGGGTAATTGTATACAATATTTTCAATAATTTTGTGGCTCAAACAAAGTTTGTGTACAGAAATTAAATTCACTTATGTTTCATATACACCTTATACACACAACCTGAAGGTAATTTTATACAATATTTTTAATAATTTGTGCCTTAGACAAAGTTTGTGTACATTGAACCATCAAAAATCAAAGGTTTCATTATCTGAGGCATGCCAAAAATATTCCGTATTTTGGAATATTTGGATATGGGAGACTCAACCTGTATATGTATATTGTGCACAAAATCTATTTACATTTGTTAGACTATTGTAGTATTGTTTTAACTCCATCATGCTCTCTATCATTTTAATGAAATATATTCCAATTGGGCAAATATCATCTAGTGTGTACACACCTTTTTAAGATTGTGCTTAAGTCTTATGCATCAGAATGACAAATCGTGCAGTGTCCACTAACTATGGCGATGTGCGGTCCTGCGGGTTGTTGGTCGTATCCCCAGATCTTAACTACATGCAGTAAGAGCTGGCAATCTCATCGGTGAGATTAAGGTCACAGGTCAGATCGTTTGTCAGATTGCACAGTTTATGCAAGATATTGTTTGTCCGGGACTGCCTGAGAGTTCAAGGGAAATCAATGACGACATTGCATCTTTTGCAAGTCTTCTAGTACGTATGCACCTTTATGGTGTATTACATCTGAAACCAAAACTAATTCAGATAAAAAATTTATTTAGAAATTCAAGATAAGCAGCAAAAAAAATCTGTTTTCATTTCCACTGCACTTAGTGGTGCCTGGGTTTACGCATGTGTGGAACTTTAGGAACAGACCCCATGCAGTGAGTTTTTTTTTTTTTTTTTTTTATTGCTGCAATATGGGGGGGTGGAGAGAACACTGCAGGTCAAATGAATTTATTAATTGGTTATATATTTTACAGTTGGTGTTTTGTCCTGGGTGTTATTATATGATGGGGAAGATAAACTGCTTTGTAATGTTCATCATTGTGTATGTGTCAGTATTTTGTACCTGATGTACCTTTTCATCAGGTACAAAATACTGTAGTCCTGGACATCACACTAATTTATGATTGCAGTCACCTGTGTAAAGGGGCCTATACGCTACTGATCTCCTCGTTCCTGCAAACCAACTTTACAGACTCTCCAAAATGACCCATTCCATTAGGTACAAAATGCTCTGCTCCTGGACTTCCCTCTTAATTTATGATTGCAGACACCTGTGTTGAAACGCCTGCCCAATCAATTAGTTCAACACAGGTGGCTGCAATCATACATTAGGTGGGAAGTCCAGAAGCAGAGTGTTTTGTACCTAATGGAATGGGTCATGTTGGAGGGTAGGACTTTACAGGATGGGTGAAATCCAACATGTTGGATTTCACAGATTTACTGATCATGATCAAAATATGATTGTAATTTGCACTTCGTTGAAATTTAACATGGAGAATTTCACCCATCCTCTGACTGATCGCTGAACATCCATGGCCATCGGTTAGCACAGGGGTTCTCAAACTCTGTCCTCAGGACCTCAAACCGTGCATGTTTTCCATTACTCCTCATAGAATCACAAGTGAAATAGTTAGCTCCACCTGTGGATCTTTTAAAATGTCAGTGAGTAATGACTACACCTGTGCACCTGCTGGGTGACCTGTGTGGGGTCCTGAGGATCGAGTTTGAGAACCCCTAGGTTAGCATTTTCGACAGGCGGATCAGTTTCTGATTCCTTCACAGGATCCGTTGGTAGGTGTATGGGGGCCTTTAGACTAGTTGACAGCAATTGTAAATTAATATTGAATAATACATGGTAAGTATATCACAAATCCTGCATTACAATGAATGTTTCCTGTAACCCTAATCTCTTGGTCAATGAGCAGCGCATATAGTGCTGATATTTAAAAAGTGTATAGAGGATTTGCAAATGCCCCAGTGACTCTTTATACTCCTGATTATAATTTGTTTTATTTTTGTTTTGTCAGTTTTTAAAATGTGAGGTTTTGCGATGTGAAGCAAGTGATTGATAATAATGGGGCTAATTCAGAGTTAAGAGCAAGGCAATACTGTTAAAAAAAAAAAACAATTTGCACCTTGGCAAGATCAGGCTGTGTGCAGAGGTAGTCACTATATGGGGGTGTATATATATATATTTATTTCACCCAGCAACTTGTGGGCTCCCCAATTTGCCACCCTGTAATACTACTAGTTTTGTTTTGCTTGCACCCAATAGAATACTGGAGGGAAGAATAGTCCGGGCATGGATTTTAAACAAGTGGGGTGTGATAGGGCTAATAAATGTAAGTGCTGGCTTGGTTACTCAGGTTAGGTTGAAGCTATTGGTGTGGTCCAATAGGGCTTAAGTGGGCGGGGCTTATCAGCTTCTTAGCGTCTGGGAGGATCCAGCTCTTTCTCTTTCTCTGCAGACTGTCTGGCAGGTAGGTACATAGCCAGGGCATTGGGGCTGTATAGTGGCTGCTGCTGGGGATTATTTGTTTCCACTCATTCTCATTTCCTCTAATATTCTCTGTAGAGGTCACTCCTATAATGATAAACTAAGTGGCCTGCTGCAATCAGGTGTTCAATATAGTTTATATCATATATTATAATATTGTCTTACAGCTGCAATCTACATAGGAATGTGCACAAGTTGTAGGTTGGTCACACTATATGGCAGGGAGCAACTAGTGAGTGACTAAAGAAAATATATATATATGTTTTTTTTTTTTTTTTAATTATTATTTTGGTGTCTTTATATGAATCCTGTGTTTCCCTTACAGATGATGCATTCTATTTTTATATGAACCCCAGGCTTTTTACAAGCAGTACTGCTGCATTTGCACAGGGACCCATTTCAATTGTTTCTTATACAGCAGTACCTTTTGTCACCATTTCCAGCCAGCCCCCGAAAATAAAGATTCCTTATTGTCATAATTCGCTGCAAAAAAAAATTCTTTCTTTGCCCAGATGTGTGTGTGCCACCTTGCAGTCTGTATCCCATGAGCCTCTATATGCTGTCCTCTGATAATGGCGTTGGCAGCTGGGGCCAGGCTACAGAATCCTTTCTTGGTAAATCTCGCAGCCCTCATAGGAAACTGAGGACTGTGGGTCTGATTCAGAGCCGCTCGTAAGCGGCCGCTCGTTCGCTCCGAGCGATGTTTGCCCAACTGCCCATGCGTACGGATCGTAATACACATGCGCGAACCAGTCAGTGCGGCCGAAAATCGTTTGTTCGCTAAATAGCGAATACCTGCTAATATGAGTGACAGGTGGAGGCGTATGTGGGTGGTAACAGGGGAAGGTGCTTGAAAACTGGGAGTGGAGATCAGAACGCAGGCGTGCTTAAAGGTCAAAACGGGTGTCTTATGGGTGTGCATAATTAATACAGCAGCGTCACTGACCACGTCACTGGGTTATTTTTATAGCCAGAATTGCTCGCAAATTTGTGGTAGCAAAAACCAACCACAAGAATAGCGAGCAGTTCATAGGCTGGTCGATGTACTCGATTAATCTAATAAATAGCGGACATGACGTAGGATGCGAGCGGCCAGGGGGCGTATTTTTCCAAAAAACGACCGCAAGTTTGGTTCGCTCGTTCAGACATAAGAGGCGTGCACAGACCGCAAAGAGCGAACGGTTCATTTGAATAGCCACCCCTATTTTCTGGGCGAGCGCTAATTGCGTCCGGCTCTGAATCATGCCCTGTGGTTGCTATCTAAAATATAGGGACCGCAGGACAAGGCTGAAGTTGGCTTCTAAAGCTGGCCACACACTAGACCAACTTACATCCAACCAGTCAACTTGTTGATTGGCTGGAATGAAAATCTGGTAACGTTTGGGAGTAACTGATGATCAGCAATTTGCTCCTAAATGCCAGAAAACAGATGAAAATGGTCATTCAGACAAATTTGTTAAATGTTTGAGCTAAACTATTTGTTCAAACGACAGTTTTGGTCTATTTTCCAGCGTTTGGGAGCAAATTGCTGATGGTATTCCTTACCAGATTTTCATTCCAACCAATCAACTAGTTGGCTGGTTGGACAGATAATCTTTAGATGTGTGGCCAGCTTTATTCATTTCTTATTCATTTCTTATTCAAGTTCCAGCTTCTTATTCAGAAAATGTTATATTACAACATGTAAATAAAGATAGATAACTAAACGAACACTATGGGCGGAATTCAATTGTTTTCGCGGCCTGCATCTCCCGTCTAAAGTGACAGGAGATCGCGGGCCGCTATGCAATTGTTCCAGATTTTTGTGCTGATCGCGGCCAAAGTGGTCGGGTTTAGCCGCGTTAAAGCGGCTAAACCCAACCAAAGTGCTGGGCGTGATCGCGAAAAGTGATGTTTGGGCGCCCAACTGGCTAATTAGGACGGGCTAGTACCATGGCCGCTGGTGCTGGGGGCATCGCCGGCCCTGCCCTAGTTAAGCCACTGAGCACTGGACATCGCCCTGGCCATCCGCTCCCCGCTCTGTCGGGCTTGTCAGATGGTGCCCAGGGCTAGGTGCACCACACGTACCCCCTTATTATGCCACTGCCAGTGTACCAGCTTTCTGAGAGAGTCCAGAAATGTGCTGAATAGTTTAGGGCTGGTTAATGTGGTGGCAGGAGGACACCACGCCAAGTGTGTCTACCTGCTATAGTGTTACCCCCCTCCTCCCTATAACCAGCCTAGGGCTGTTTATCGAAATAAAAGGTGAACCCCACACCTTTATTTATGCCCAAATCCTTGCTGGTCAAGGCAAATGACAAATGGGTCATATGTATGTGACCACCCTCGATGGGTTTCAAGTGTAACATTTGATGACCGAAGCTAGTTAACCCCTGCACATCTACAGCTTCTTATTCAAAATGACAAAATGTGGTGCCTGTGCCCGCTTTACTGCCCTATTCATGCCCAAATCCTTATTGTGGTATGAAAATAACAATTGAAAACTGTAAGGGACACAATTCTTTGGTTACATAGTGTTAGTTTAGTGATCTCTCTTTATTTACATGTTTTAATATAACATTTTCTGAATAAGAAGCTGGAGCTTGAATAAGAAGTGATTAAGAAATGAATAAGAAGTCAACTTCAGCCTCGTGACCGCAGGAGATATCTGCTACAGTCCCTTGTTCATACAGCCTGGGGGTACTAAATATTTGCTGATATGCCCCCAAAAATGTTTTTTTGGAGGGCGGGATATGTCGCAAATATACTTTAATAGGCCCCATAATCAGTTTGTGCGTCAGACAGCTCTTGGTTCCCCATCACTGAGAGAATACTGCATAGAAACCTATTGACCTAAAGGCCCCCATACATCAGAGATGGATTGCAACAATCGTGCAATTTGCAATCGATTGTGTATAAAAAGCTTTCCCTTTTACAATCGATTGCAGAATTGCACGATTGCTGCAATCCATCTCTGATGTATGGGGGCCTTAAGCTTGTTCAGTCAGTCTCACTATGCAGGTGATGGTGGGAGTTTTAATTGGACACAATTTACAGAGAGATAGGGCTGCCTTCAATGATTCAATCATCGCTAACTGCTATATTCTCGTTCCTATAGCTGGCCTCTACTGAGTCCCATCAATTCTTTTTTAGATTATGGTTAATTCTTATACTAACATCCTTAGGAATTAAAATTATTTACAGGCATTTATGCTCTGTTCTGGTGCCTGTAATTTCATATTCTGCTTTTGTCTATGGACTCCTTCCCATGTAGGGGCCACATCTAAAAATCCTGTGCCTATTAATGCGATGTTTGTGTAACCCTGGTTAGGGTTACGGAGATGTGAATTATATTTATATGTAATATATGTACAATTGAACCAGGTATATATTTTTATTTATCTATTTACAGAAAAATACCATTTATGAGGTAAATATTAAATATACTGTAGGGATATATGTGATGTGATGTAAATATGTGGAAATGTATGTACCCTGTGCATGTTGGATATCTATGGTGCCAGTGGACTTTAGTGCTTCATGCTGCAGTTATACATTTCGCAGACTTTGGTGATAGTTGCAGAAGGGGGCGGAGTAATATAGATGGGAGTGAATTGGTTCCTGTCCGGAAAATAGGATCCGGTGAGGGGGAGGATATAGAACAGCTGTTAGCAGCAGCTGAGAGGCAGTCTGCTGATCCCTCCTTCCAGTGCCTGCCCTCCTGTGACCCAGGCAGCCAGTGAGCGGCGATGAGCTGCCGGGCACAGGGGGGCAGAGCCGGAGATGGAGCTGCCGCAGGAGACCAGTGGGCGGGGGAACTCTCCCTACCTGGACAATAGTAGTGCCTGATCGGAAGCCAATTAGAGGGGACTGATAGTTGGTAGAGTGATGAGAACTCATTAAATGCAGTGCACTCAGTACTACCTGCCATAAGAAGCCCTGCAGTATAGTACTTGCTCTCCGAATGTGTACAAAGTTACAAACTAATGGTCAGTTATTAAAATTACCAAAGGATTCGTCCGGAGAGACCTGTTCATTATATTTCTGGCTGACAAACTCCGTATAAGACATGCAACACCCGCATATAGTGGCAAGTTGGAGTATTTGCTACCTTTTAACACAGCCAGTCGGAACCTTCAGAATCCATACTTAATATATAGCTATATATTGATTGGAGATACAGGACTTGTGAACGTTCAACTAGAACACTTTTTTAAAGTTAGTAAAATTATATATATATGCATATGTAGAGCTGTAGTGGTTGTGTTCTTCTGGTACCAGTGCTACCAATCCTATAAATTGTAATATGTTCTTATTTGACATAATCTAGTGACAGGTGTAAGGAATAATTTTGTAAAACGGAGAATAATCATTACATAAGATAAGTATCTCTAAAGTAGCTGTAATTCTCGGTTATTAATAACTATATATTAACAATAAATGTTCATTTGTTATGACATAAAACCAGTTGCTACGGAAGTTATTGTCGTGGAATCTGATGATCTGTAACAATAAAATTCATGCTTTAGCATATCCGAGTACCCGGATTATAGAGTAAGTGGTGTCAAAGGTGTTGAAAATATACATACATGTTGAGTCTATTTCCACATACCTATATTACATTGTGTTAGGGCTTTCCCAAGTAGGCCCATACTATATACAGATACTTGGGTGGAGGCACTGATAGAGTAAAGGTACACCACTTAAAGAGAGGTTAAGGGTGGGTACAGTAGAATATAGCGTTCCCGCTAGGCTGTTTTAGCGGGGGCGCGGCGCCCTGCCCTCCCTCTGGAGGGCAAAAAGCACCCTGCCCTCCAGGAGGAGGGCAAAAAGCGCCCTGCCCTCACAGCCTGCGGGAGCCGTTCTCACCCGCGGGACGCAGTGTCCCGCGGGTGGAGAAACATGCGGTGACCCGGTCACCGCCGGAGAATAGACGCCGGGCGCATGCGCCCGGCATCTATTCTCCCTGTCTGCAGGGCTTGGGGGCTGCCCGGCGTGTCCGTAAGTGCCGGGCACGCCCCCCAAGAGTGACGAAAAGGGGACGCGTCTTATAGACACGCCCCCTTTTCTGATGACCACGCCCCCTTCTCGGCCGCGTGTGCCTTAGGCGCGCGCACGGGCATGCTCTCTCTAGCTCCGGCGCCCTGCCTCCCGCCGGAGCTAGAGGGAACACTAGAATATATGGGTGTTAGTAACCTGGTGACCCTTTAGTGGTAGAAGGGGGGTTACATTTGTGTTGCTGTGCAGGTACCAGACATCACCCACAGGGCTCACACAAGGATATTGCATATTGGGCCATTACATTTAATTGACTCTGATATCAGTACACGCCATGACCCCTGGTCACCTGATCAATGCTTTGCAGTCCGGCTATGCTGAGGGTTCTGGGTGGCAAACTGTTTCAATTTGCGCTACGTGGGTAATAGCCTAAGGGCTGGATTCACTTAAGCTGGGTACACACTAGATATATTGGGCGATCAATTGATCGGCCCATATATCTGCTTTGTCGGCCAGAGTGTGCCCGCGATATGTCTGTGAACGACGTCGTTCAGACATATCGCTTTGGCTGTGCTGCACAGCCAATGGACAGATATGTCTGCAGACATCTGTCCATTGGCAAGTGTGTACAGGCGGTCTGCAGGCCGCCCGTAGTGGTCACGCTGAGCAAATAAAATGTGGGTCCCAGGGACCCCTCACTAAGGAAAAAACGGGGGTCCTACTTCACGTTGCTTACACATACACTGCCTATAGAAACAGCTTGAAGCAGGCAGCAGTTGGGGTAGTGCTGGTGGTTGAGGCAGGGATCAGGGGTAAAGGGGGGTGCAGGCAGTGCTAGGGAGGGGGTAAGGGCAGGCATTACTGTGCTGGCGGTAGTTTTTTCTTTTTTTTGGGGGGGGGGGCTATAACCAACATATTAATCACCGCAAGAGGAGAAAAAAATTATGTATGGTGCAGAATGTGCCAAACAATCGTGTGTATGTATATGTGTGTGTGTGTGTGTGTGTATATATATATATATGTATATATATATATATATATATATATATATATATATATATATATATATATATATATATATTTTTTTTATTTCTACTTCAGGGTCCACAGGGTTGACCTTGGGGGTATAGCTGGATCTGGATCCATGGGCACCACGCAGTTAAAGCTTTAGCTGCTCCCAGGATGCACTTGGGTCCGTCCTCCTCTATACCCCGGCCACAGCACCTCAGTTTGAGTTGGTGCCCGGCCGGAGTCGGGTCACCCGCGCAGGGGGGCTGCAGGAGCAGCCCCCAAAAGCTTTCTATTTTTATTTAAAAAAAAAAAAGAGCCTGTTAGATTTTTTCAAAACAGAGGCTCTAGTGTGGCAGCGACGGGCTGTCTATGCAGACGCCCACGCTGCCGCTCTCCTTCCCCGCTGGCGCCGCGTCGCCAGTACTGCACTGGGGATCGCGGCGGGAGGCCAGAGTCCGTACTAGCCGGACTCTGGGTCCCTCCCTGGACTGCTGCCGGAGTCGCCGGGGACAAGGTAAGCCGCGAGTCGCCGATTAGCGGCGGCTCGCGGGTTTTGCCTGCAAATGCAGTCCTTTGCCCCCGGTCCTAGGGGACAGACCGGGGGCCGCTAGCGGTGGCGGCGGGCTCCCCCTCTGAGGAGGAATAACCCGTGGGACCACTAGACCACCAGGGATATATGGCAAGCGGGATGCCGGCAAGCCCTGGAGTTAATATGCTAGCCAGGGGAGGAAGCCTTCCCTGTTTAGTGGCTCCTCCCCTCAGCTCAGCGCGCCTTTCAGCACGGAGTCTGGCGTCGCTGAGCTGCAGATTACTCGGGCCACTCCTCCTCTGAGGTCTCCAGCGGCCATTTTCTCACAGTGGCAGTGCAGATCTTCAGGGAGCACGCGGACCGGTCCCCTTATTTTCCGCTTACTGTCAGCTTATACCTATCCCTTTACTTCTCCTACAAGCCCTACAGGTGTGTGGAGGAGGGGCGTTTCTACTGACCTCACTTATATAGATCACGTATTTGTGAGGTCCGTCACATACAGTTGTGTGCTACACAGTGCCGTATTGTGGGCTGTTGTTTAGCACACCGGTGAGTGCGTTTTCTTCTGCCCTGTTACCAGATATATTTTTTGACTATATAATATATTCTGTCATGTCAGACGAGGAGGTTGAGCGCTCAGTGGCTCCGGTGTTGGCCTCCTGCGGATGCTGTTCTGCAGGAGTAGATAGGGAGGATTTGTCACAGGATGGCCTGTGTAGTCGATGCCAGGTGGCTCATGGCCCATCCAGACCTTCTCTGGCGCAGGAACCACCGTGGGCGATGTTTTCTCAAGTGCTGGTGTCTATTGCGGACCGTCTGTCGGTCCCGACTGCTCTCTCCTACTAGGGCGTTGCCCCAGCCGACCATCCCCCATTCCCCGGGTGTCCCGCAGTTATTGCGGAGTCCTCCTGGGTCTCAGTCGGTGGGTCCCTATGCGGGGTTGCCTATGAATATACAGGCTTCCCCTGTGCCGCAGCAGCCTGTGGTACCTTTTCAGGCCCCTATGGTGACTCCTCCACCCTGGGTGGATGTGCTCTCCAACTCCGTGCAAAATTTGGCGGCCGCTTCCTCGGCTTTTCAGTCAATGTTGCAGACTGACATGCCTTCTAGGATTTCAAAACGCCCACTCATGACACTGGCTGCTCAGGTATCGGACTCAGAGGGTTCCTCAGATGATGGGGAGGTCCCTGATGACACTGACTCGGACGCCTCGGTCCAGGAAATGGATACCAAGTCGTCCATTAATGTGCGAGCACTAGTTAGGGCGGTGCGAGCTATTCTTCTTATAGAGGATGAGGCACCGGTTCCTAAGTCGAAGTTTCCTAGTTTCAAAAAAACTAAGGTGGCTTCTGCGGTGTTTCCCCTGTCGGATCAGTTGACGGATCATATGGCGGTAGCTTGGCAGGCGCCCAGTAAGAGATTCCTTCCTCAGAAGCGGTTGGCTTCTAATTACCCCTTCCCTGAGGCACATTGTAAAAAATGGGAAACTCCACCGGCGGTGGATTCCCATGTCACCCGTTTAACTCTGGGCGCCACCTTACCATTACCGTCGATATCCTCACTGAAGGATCCCACGGACAGGAAAGTTGAGACTTGCTTAAAGTCTATTTACTCCCTCTCCGGGGCGGTGGCCCGACCGTCCATGGCCATCTCCTGGGTGGCCAAGGCCATTGAGGGGTGGGCCAATGCATTGGAAGATACCTTCCCGGACGACGCTCCGGATGTCCAGCGGGCGTTGTTGGGACAAATGAGGGACGCTGCTTCTTACATTGGAGAAGCTTCTTTAGATGCTAGTCTGCTGACCTCGCGGGTATCGGCTGCAGCGGTGTCTGCCCGCCGATCCTTATGGTTGCGGTCCTGGAGAGCGGACTCTGATTCAAAGAAAGGTCTGGAGGCCTTACCTTTCAATGGGGAATTACTATTTGGTCCGGACTTGGACAAAATAGTGGACACCCTGGCTAAATCCAAGTCGGCCTTCCTCCCTTCGGCGGCACTGCCTGCTAAGGTTCGGAGTTCGGCTTTTCGTTCCTTTCGGGTTCAGGGTAAGGCGAAAGGTCAGTCCTTCCCGAGACAGTCTGCGAGTAAGACGGCCTCTAAACCCAAGAAACAAGCCTGGAGTGCTCGGCGCCCTTCTTCCAAGCAGGAAGATAAACCTGCGGCCTGATGGGACGGGCCTCCCTCTGGGGGACCTCAGAGTGGGAGGCCGACTTCTTCTATTTGCCCAGTGCTGGCACAATACCACCACGGATGCCTGGGTTCGAGAAGTGGTCTCCCAGGGGTACGCCCTGTCTTTTCGGCACAGACCACCCCACCAGTTTTTCTGCACAAGTCCTTCTCAGGACAAGACCAAGGCGTTACAGGTTCAGGAGGCTATAGAGTCCTTGCTGAAAGCAGGGGTCATTGTTCCCGTTCCTCTATCACAACGAGGGACGGGGTATTATTCGTCTCTGTTTCTGGTGCAGAAACCCAATGGTTCTCATCGCCCTATCCTCAACTTGAAGTCTCTGAACAAATTCCTCAGAGTTCCCAAGTTCAGGATGGAAACGTTACGTACCATCATTCTGGCGATGGAACCGGGGGATTACATGGTGTCCCTGGACATCCAGGACGCCTACCTCCATGTTCCGATAGCATCTTCACACCAGCGGTATCTGAGGTTCGCTATCCTTCAGCACCACTATCAGTTCCGGGCGCTACCCTTTGGTCTCTCCACGGCACCGAGGGTGTTCACGAAGATTATGGCGGTCATGGCCGCACATCTTCGGAACCAGAATGTACGGCTGCTGCCGTACCTGGACGACCTCCTGTTGCTGGCGAGCTCCCCGGAGGTACTGCTTCAACATCTCCACCTGACGATCGCTTGCCTGCAAGCACACGGGTGGTTGATAAATTGGAAAAAGTCCTCCCTGATTCCATCACAGCGGATGGTTCATTTGGGAGCCCTGCTGGATTCGCGTCAGCAAAGGATCTTCCTGACTCCGGAGAAGGTCGCCTCCCTACAGCTGCGGATACGCAGTTGCCTGAGCCGTTGCCGCCTGTCGGTCCATTCGGCTATGAGAGTTCTGGGGTCCATGGTGTCGACATTCGACATGGTGGAATTTGCCCAGTTCCATTCCCGGCCCCTGCAGGGGCTGATTCTATCAGAATGGAACGGGTTACCTCACCGGATTCGCTCTCAGGTGCTGGTGTTGTCTCCGGACGTTCGGCTATCTTTGGCTTGGTGGCTTCAGACAGCTCATCTGGTCGAGGGGCTCCCATTTTGGATCCCGGACTGGGTCCTGCTCACGACGGATGCCAGTCTCCGGGGTTGGGGGGCAGTGACCGGCTCTTTGTCGCTTCAGGGTCGTTGGTCAGCGGAAGAAGCACTTCTCCCCATCAACATCCTGGAACTGCGGGCAGTATACAGGGCCCTGCAGTCGTCCGGCCCCGCTCTTCACGGAATGGCGGTACAGGTGCAGTCCGACAACGCCACCACAGTGGCGTATATCAACCACCAAGGCGGAACTCGCAGTCAGGCAGCGATGTCGGAGGTGTCTCGTATCCTGACTTGGGCGGAGGGTCACATTCCAGCGATCTCGGCGGTCTTCATCCCCGGAGTCCTCAATTGGGAGGCGGACTTTCTCAGCCGTCACGACGTGCATCCCGGGGAATGGTCGCTTCACCCAGAGGTGTTTCAGCTACTCGTGGACAGGTGGGGACTGCCGGAGCTGGACTTGATGGCCTCCCGTCACAATCACAAGTTGCCCATTTAGGGTCAAGGACAAGAGACGCAGGTGCAAGTCTGGTGGACGCGCTGTCGGTGAAATGGACGTTTCACCTGGCGTATCTGTTTCCTCCGATATCCCTGCTTCCTCGGGTTCTGCGGAAATTCAAGCAGGACTGCGGCATGCTCGTGCTGGTAGCTCCGGCGTGGCCCAGACGTCCTTGGTACTCCGATCTCAGGAGCCTCTCCATCGACGCTCCGTACCTTCTTCCTCAGCGTCGGGACCTGTTGTCTCAGGGGCCCTGCCTTTACCCGGATCTGGGTCGGCTGTCTTTGACGGCGTGGCTCTTGAGACAGCAGTCTTGAGGTCTCGGGGCTTCTCCAGTTCGGTTATTGGTACCATGCTCAGGGCACGCAAGCCTGCTTCAGCACGGATTTATCACAGAGTGTGGCACACTTACTTTCAGTGGTGTGAGTCCAGACATTATGATCCTCAGGTGTTCCGAGTTTCTAGGATCTTGGAATTTCTTCAGTCAGGATTGGATCTCGGCTTACGCCTTGCATCTCTGAAGGTTCATGTGTCCGCCTTGTCCGTGTGGTTTCAACGGCGGATTGCAATACTACCAGACGTTCACACCTTTTTCCAAGGTGTTCTCAGGATCCAGCCTCCCTTTGTGCCTCCTGTGGCTCCTTGGGACTTGGCGGTGGTGCTACGGGTCCTGCAGGGTCCTCCGTTTGAGCCTCTTGAGGCGGTGGAGCTCAAGTGGCTGACATTTAAGACGGTTTTTCTCCTGGCAATTGCTTCGGCCAGGAGGGTGTCTGAATTGGGGGCGCTTTCCTGTCGCCCTCCTTTCCTGATTTTTCACCAGGACAGAGCGGTGCTCCGCACTCGTCCTGAGTTTTTGCACAAAGTGGTCTCGAAGTTCCATATTAATCAGGAACTTGTTGTGCCAGCTTTTCAGTCCCCTGATCTTTCAGCTGGTGAGACTTCCTTAGATGTGGTCCGGGCGCTTAGAATTTATGTAGACCGGACGGCTTCGGTTAGGAAGTCTGATTCCTTGTTTATCCTCTTTGGTTTTCACAAGAGGGGTTGGCCTGCCAACAAACAAACGTTAGCCCGTTGGCTTCGTTCCGTTATTTGTGAGGCTTATGCACAGGAGGGCTTACCTGTGCCAGCCTCTGTTAAGGCTCATTCCACTCGTTCTGTGGGTCCCTCTTGGGCTGCTAGACGTGGCGCTTCTGCTGTTCAGCTGTGTAAGGCGGCCACTTGGTCTTCAATTCAAACGTTTTTGAGGTTCTATGCGTTTGACACCTTTGCCTCTCAGGATGCATCCTTTGGGCGCCGGGTACTCCTTTCAGCACAGGAGCGTCCCCGCCCTTAGTTGTACTGCTTTGGGACATCCCCAAGGTCAACCCTGTGGACCCCCTATGGACCCTGAAGTAGAAAACAAGTGATATGGTAAGAACTTACCTTTGTTATCTCTGTTTCTACGAAGTCCATAGGGTCCACAGGGCGCCCGCCCTGACGCACCTGGCTTCAAATGGGCTGTGTGGCTGGTCACCGGTTTTCCGTCTCCCATTTCTGTGAGTATGGTTTCTTGTGTGTTCCAGTCTTCCTTCTCTATGTTTAGTCTCCTCCTCCGGCCTTGGCTGCTTACCAACTGAGGTGCTGTGGCCGGGGGCGGGGTATAGAGGAGGACGGACCCAAGTGCATCCTGGGAGCAGCTAAAGCTTTAACTGCGTGGTGCCCATGGATCCAGATCCAGCTATACCCCCAAGGTCAACCCTGTGGACCCTATGGACTTCGTAGAAACAGAGATAACAAAGGTAAGTTCTTACCATATCTCTTGATATATATATATATATATATTTTTTTTTTTCTGACCTATGTTATTTACAGGTTATTTTGTGGACAATTGTTTTTGTTTTTCTATTCCTACAGTTTTCAACTTTCAATAAACCTTTGTGACAATGATAAAAAAAAAAAAAAAAAAAAAATCTCATGTAAAAATGACATGCATAAAACAAATAATGCAGTAACACTTGTAGCATCCAGCGTAGACAGTTGTGTGGAACCGTACAGTGATGACTTCTCTAAAAGGAGCGAAGAAGCGCGTTCAAATGTGGGAGTACTGGAATCTCCCTCCCTACCATATTTTAGTGCGCTACGTCTCTACTTTTACAGGAGCGATCGCGCTACGATTCCGCACAATTATCTGTACACTAAATGCTACAAGTGTTACTGCGTTTTCTTTTTATGTAGGTCATCATTTTTACATATGAATTTTTATATATAATACCTTTGTATGTTTGGAACGTTCTGCACCACATATAGTTTTTCTTTTGGGTACAAATCTTGCGGAGATTAATTTGTTGGATCGTATCTGGGGAAAAAGAGAACACTGGTGTGGTGACTGCAGATAAATACATCGAACTTGGAGTAAGAAAAAGTGGACTTCACTACATGTGAATTTGACTTTTCAGCAGTTAGGGCAATGCTTGAGGGCGGTAGCAGTTGGGGTAGAGCTGGGGGTTGAGGCAGGGAGCAGTTGGGGTAATGGCAGGCCTTACTGTGGGGCAGTACTAGGTGTAGGGAAGGGATAAGGGCAGGCAGCAGTTGGGACAGGGAGGGGGTAGATAGCATCTGGGACAGTACTGGGAGAAAGAGGGGGTAAGGGCAGGCAGTACTGGAGGTAGGTAAGGGAGATTAGCAGATTTCTTATTTAGCAGCTTCCTCCATTGGCCTGTTCCGCAGCACTGCCAGCTCATAACACACACCATTTTCTCCCCCGTTTGCATAATCATTAGCTGTGTGTCGCTTTTACCTGCATAAATGGGTTGACACACCTAATTTAATTCAGCCCCAAGTGGGATTATTTGACAGAGGTCATTCTCTTTATTGTATGAACCAAGGGCGTCTATGTACAAAGCCTTGGAGATAAATTACCAACCTCCTAACTGCCATGTTACAGGCTGTTTGAAAAATGAGCTAGGAGCTGATTGGCTGGTACTTTCTGTCCACTTTCTCTCTCCCAGGCTTAGTACATCCACCCTTAGGCCACAATTTAAATATCTAGCTAGTTACAGGCAGATAATGCTTTGTATAGCTTAGCTCACAATTTCCCAAACGCTGTCCTCAAGGCACTCCAACAGTCCAGGTTTTAAGGATATCCATGCTTTATTACAGGTGACTTAGGGATATTCATGGTTCAGAACAGGTGGTTAAATCACTAATACCTGAACTGTTGGGATGCCTTGAGGACTGTTTGGAACCTCTGGCTTAGCCCCATGTTTATCATAACCTAATTAGGCTGTTAGTCCTAATTAGTCATTGAAGGACAATCATAATCATCTTTCTCCCCTGGGTGTTATGTGATCGGGGGTACTTCTCTAATGCTGGGCATACACTATACCCTTGGTGGCTAACCTTGACACTCCAGATGTTGTAGAACTACATATCCCAGCATGCACTGCTAACAGTTTGCTATTGGGGCATGCTAAAACTGTGGCAAGGCATGCTGGGATATGTAGTTCCACAACATCTGGAGTGTCAAGGTTAGCCACCACTGCACTATACAATTATCTATCCAATCTGGCTGGTTGGAATGAAAACCTGGTAATGTATGGGAGCAAATGACAATCGACCATTTACTCACAAACGCTGGAAAACAGACAAAAATGGTCGTTGAGACAAATTGGTTAAAACTAAGGATGAGCGGTTTGGATTTCTGAAATCCGAGTCGGGCTTGAGTTTTCCCACCTGACCCACCAAAATTCCATATTGGATCTGAAACCGAGGCAAAACGTCATCATCCCACTGTCTGAGTCTCGTGGGTTTTGGATTCTATAAAAGGTCCCCGCATCTGCGCCACTTTTCACTCCGGCTGTGGACAGTGAAGAGGAAGGGTGGGTGGGAGTTGTGCTGCTGTTGTTGTCCGTAGGGGCTGTGTCCACTCCAAAGTCCATAGGGGCTGGCTGGGCTGTGTTGTGCAGTGCCCCATAAAGGCTGTAGTCCTAAAGGGGTGCTGTAGTGTTGTCAAGGGGGTGCTCTGTCCATCAGGGGTGCTCACCCCAAGTGCAAAAAATATATATATATTTTTCTGTTTGTTCGCTGTAGCTGCACGTGCATCAACAAAGTAGCGCCAAGCGTGCACCTGTGTCATAAGTCAAGGGCCGGCTGGCTCGTCTGTTGAAGGTTGGTGTAACCCACAAAGTGCGCTCCCCAAAATTTTTTTAAAAAAAGTTGGAACATCTGGTCCGGACTGAAGGACCTGCCAACAATTTCTAACATGTCTACTGTCACTGCATATGATACTGTCACCATTGACAGAATGGTGGAGGATTACATCGGTGACAGCATCCAAGTAGGCATGTCAGACAGTCCATACCTGTACTGGCAGGAAAAAGAGGCAATTTGGAGGCCCCTGTACAAACTGGCTCTATTTTACCTAAGTTGCCCCCCCTCCAGTGTGTACTCCGAAAGAGTTTTTAGCGCAGGCGGGAACCTTGTCAGCGAATGGCGTAGGAGGTTGCTTCCACAAAATGTGGAGAAGATGATCTAAATTAATTCTCCATTCTTCCAGGAAGACCAGCCTCCAGAACGTACAGAAGGGACCTGTGGATTCCAGTGGGGACTAAT
The DNA here is from genome assembly GCA_031769625.1 of Taudactylus pleione. Taxonomy (NCBI): domain Eukaryota; kingdom Metazoa; phylum Chordata; class Amphibia; order Anura; family Myobatrachidae; genus Taudactylus; species Taudactylus pleione. The sequence continues at coordinate 804,915 of JAUIMM010000375.1, read as the reverse complement.
TAACTCTGAGGATGTACACCACACTGACAAGGGTGAGGAATCGGTGGATGAGGATGTTTGTGCAGGGACAGATTAATTGCCAGCTTGTTTTGTGGGGGCCCAAACTAATCATTTCAGCCACAGTCGTGTGGAAGACCCTGGCGCTGAAATGATTGGTTTGTTAAAGTGTACATGTCCTGTTTATACAACATGTGGGTGGGAGGGCCGAAGGACAATTCCATCTTGCAACCCCTTTTTTTTTTTTTTTTTCTTTGCATTATGTACTGTTTGGGGCCTAGTCTTTCAAACTGCCATCCTGTCTGCCATTGCAGTGTCACTCCTAGATGGGCCACGTGTTTGTGCCGCCCACTTGTGTCCCTTAGCATAGTCATTCAGGATATACAATCGGGAAGCCGGCTGCCGGAATCCCGACAGCTGGCTTCCCGACTGCATTATCCCGGCGTGGGATAAATGACTGGCGTCTATTTCTAGACACCTGTCATTTTCCCAACGCCGGGGGACTGGTGCCCGGCATCCCAATCGAAGGGATGCTGGGCGCTGCCCCGGGGGGGGGGGGGGGGTATTGGGGTTAGGCACCCCCCGGGAGGGCTAGGCTGGGGGGGGTTAGGGTTGGTTGGGCACCCTAATGGAGGGTTAGGGAGTTAGTTTAGAATAGTAGATATATACCTAAAGGACGATCGGGATTTCCAGCGCTGTTGGGCTCTGCTTTTTTGTCAGGCTGCCACTGCCGGGAATCGAACTCCTGGCCATGCGGCAGCCGGGAATTAATACAGATTCCGTCATTCAGCTACCTCAGTGCAACCTTTTGGCCTAAAAACAATATTGTGAGGTGTTCAGAATAGACTGGAAATGAGTAGAAATTAATGTTGAGGCTAATAGCATAGGAACAGAAAAACCCAGAACACGGAAGGGTGGTTTTGGCAAAACCAATCCAGATCCAAAACACGAAGTGGCCGGTGCACACCCCTAGTTAAAACACACAAATTTAACCAATTTGAACAATAGTTTTTTTGTCTGTTTTCCAGTGATCGACTGTCATTTGCTCCCATACATTACCAGGTTTTCATCCCAACCAGTCAGATATCTGACAGATAATTGTATAGTGTATGCCCAGCATTGGTGCCGAATGACTGACTATCTGTTAGTTTGGCTGTCTTTGCAGGATAGGAATAAAGTTGGATCCATATTGAATACACAGTAATGTTAGACATTTACTAAATATATAGAATGTCTGTATTTTTGCGAAATATACCAAAATGCCATGTTCATTCTTTTATACAGGCAGGCGGTATTCATACTGTATATGCGGGCAGGCCTTATTCCGACTTAATATACAGAGGCCGCATTTGTGTTAAGTATGTGGAAAGGCAATAGTCATACTAAATAGACTGAATTACGTATTAATTATTTTTTTACGGAACGGCCAATATACGAATATACAGATTGGCTGTAGTAATACTAAATATAGGGATAAGGCTGTATACATACTAAATACACAGGTGTTTCCATTTCTACTTCAGGGTCCATAGGGGATCCACAGAGTTGATCTTGGGTACAGCTGGATCTGGATCCACGGGCACCACGCAGTTAAAGCTTTAGCTGCTCCCAGGATGCACTTGGGTCCCTCCTCCTCTATACCCCGCCCCCGAGCCACAGGCGCCTCCATTTTAGTTTTTGACCAGCCAGAGTTGGGTCACCTTGCGCAGTGGGGATGCAGGAGCAGCCCCCAAAAGCTTTTTTATTTTTAGAGTTGGGTTAAATTAACTATTTTACTAGGCTCTTCAGAGCGGCAGCGACGGACTGTATATACAGACGTCCAAGCTGCCGCTCCTACTCCCCACTGGTGCCACGACGCCAGTGCCTATCTGGGGATCGCGGCGGGACTCCAGAGCCTGTACTAGCAGGGCTCTGGGGCGTTCCCTGGACTGCTGCTGGAGACGCCGGGGAGAATAAGGTAAGCCTTGAGTGACTGATTAGCAGTGGCTCGCGGGTTCCTCTAAATGCAGTCCGATGCCCCTGGTTCTGGGGGACAGACAGGTTCTGGGGTGCTAGCGGTGGCGGCGGGCTCCCCCTCCTCAGGCGTATCCCGTGAGACCACTAGACCACCAGGGTAAAATACGCGGGAAGCCGGCAACCCTGGGGTTAATAGCTAGCCAGGGGAGGAAGCCTTCCCTGTTTAGCGGCTCCTCCCCTCAGCTCAGCGCGCCTTTCAGCATGCAGTCTGGCGTCCCGGAGCTGGGGTGCTAGCTGTGGCGGTGGGCTCCCCCTCCTCAGAGGCGTACCTCGTGAGTCCACTAAACCACCAGGGTAAAATAAGCGGGAAGCTGGCAACCCTGGGGTTAATAGCTAGCTAGGGGAGGAAGCCTTCCCTGTTTAGCGGCTCCTCAGCTCAGCGCGCCTTTCAGCATGCAGTCTGGCGTCCCTGAGCTGCAGATTACTCAGCCACTCCTCCTCTGAGGTCTCTGGCGGCCATGTTCTATAGGTGGCAGCGCTGATCTCTCAGGGAGCATGCAGACAGGTCCCCCTGTGTACCTCTCCCCCACTAAAGGACAGTGTACACAGCGCTATAGCCCTCCCAGACACTGAATCTGGGAGGTTGATTGTAGTGAAAGGTGCAGTGAGTATTATCTTCCTGCATGGTGTGTGACTTTTGCTAGTGCTGCCTGTCTGTGCTTATTCCACTTACTGTCAGCTTATACCTATCCCTTTCCTTCTCCTAGAAGGCCGTACAGGTGTGTGGGGGAAGGGGCATTTTTCTACAAACCTCACCTATATAAATCAAGTATTAGTGTGTTCAGTCGCATACAGTTGTGTGCGACACAGTGCCATATTGTGGGCTGTTGTTTAGCACTCAGGTGAGTGCGCCGGTGTGGCACTATTCTTTTTTTATTGCCAGATATAATATTATATTTTGTGTCATGTCGGAGGAGGAGATTGAGCACTCCATGGCGCCGGTGTTGTACTCCTGCAGACGCTGTTCTGCGGGAGTGGATAGGGAGGATTTATCACAGGATGGCCTGTGCAGATGGTGCCAGTTGGTACCTGGCCCCTCAAAACCCCCCCTATGTCGCAGGAACCACCATGGGCGATATTTTCTCAAGTGCTGGTGTCTATTGTGGACCGTCTGTCTGTCCCGACTGCTATCCCTACCAGGGTGTTTCCCCAGCCTACCATCCCCCATTCCCCGGGTGTCCTGCAATTATTGCAGAGTCCCCCTGGATTTGAGCCTGTTGGTCATTATGCGGGGTTACCATGTATATACAGTCTACCCCTGAGACGCAGCAGTCTGTGGTGCCTTTTCAGGCCCCTGGGGTGACCCCCTCCATGGGTGGATGTGCTCTCCAACTCGGTCCAGAGTTTGGCGGCCATGTCTTTGGCTTTTCAGTCGATGCGGCAGAGTGACATACCTTCAAGGAAGTCTAAACGCACTAGAATGGCACAAGCTGCACATTTCACGGATGCTGGGGAGGTGCATGACGTCACCGACTCTGACGTCTCCGTCCAGGAGGTGGATACCAAGTCCTCCATAAATGTTCGGGCTCTGGTTAGGACGGTGCGAGCCATTCTTCAAATGAAGAATGAGGCACCAGCCCCTAAGTCTAAGTACCCTAGTTTTAAAAAGGCTAAGGTGACTTCTGCGGTGTTTCCCCTGTCTGATCAATTGACGGATCATATGGTGGTGGCTTGGCAGGCGCCCAGTAAGAGATTCCAGCCACAGAAGCGGTTGGCGTCTAATTATCCATTTCCTGAGGTGCATTGTAAAAAATGGGAAACCCCACCGGCAGTGGATTCCCATGTCACTCGCTTAATCAGGAGCGCTACACTGCCATTACCGTCTATATCCTCGCTGAAGGATCCCACGAACAGGAAGGTTGAGACTTGCCTAAAGTCTATTTACTCTCTCTCAGGGGCAGTAGCTTGGCCGTCCATGGCCATCTCCTGGGTGGTAAAGGCCATTGAGGGTTGGGCCAATGCATTAGAGGATACTTTTCCAGACGATGCTCTGGATGTCCAGAGAGCGTTGTTAGGACAGATGAGAGATGCTGCTTCCTACATTGGAGAAGCATCTTTAGATGCTAGTCTGCTGACTTCTAGGGTTTCGGCAGCAGCAGTGTCTGCTCGCCGATCCTTGTGGTTGAGGTCCTGGAGAGCAGACGCTGATTCAAAGAAAGGCCTGGAGGCCTTACCCTTTAATGGGGAATTACTATTTGGTCCGGACTTGGACAAGATAGTAGATACTTTTCGGGTTCAGGGCAAGGCAAAAGGTCAGTCCTTCCTGAGGCAGGCGGCAGCTAAGACCACCTCTAAACCCAAGAAGCAAGCCTGGAGTGCTAGGCGCCCTTCCAAGCAAGAAGATAAGCCTTCTGCCTGATGGGACGGGCCTCCCGCTGGGGGACCCCAGAGTGGGAGGCCGACTTCTTCAATTCTCCCAGTGCTGGCACAATACCACCACAGATGCCTGGGTTCGAGAAGTGGTCTCCCAGGGGTACGCCCTGTCTTTGGGGCACAGACCACCCCACCAGTTTTTCTGCAGAAGTCCTTCGCAGGACACCACCAGGGCTTTACAGATTCAGCTAGCTATAGAGTCCTTGCTGACGGCAGGGGTCATTGTGCCTGTACAACAGTCTCAACATGGGATGGGATACTACTCTACGCTGTTTCTGGTGTAGAAACCCAATGGGTCTCATCGCCCCATCCTCAATTTGAAGTCTCTGAACAAGTTCCTCAGAGTTTCCAAGTTCAGGATTGAAACTTTGCGTTCCATTATTCTGGCAATGGAACCAGGGGATTACATGGTCTCCCTGGACATCCAGGACGCCTACCTCCATGTTCCTATAGCAAATTCACACAGCGGTATCTGAGGTTCGCTATATTACACAATCATTATCAGTTCAGAGCTCTACCTTTTTGGCCTCTCCATGGCCACAAGGGTATTCATCAAGGTGATGGCAGTTATGGCTGCACACCTTCGGAGCCAGGGTATACGGCTGCTACCGTATCTGGACGACCTCCTCTTATTGGCAAGCTCCCCGGAGGTACTGCACTGCTCCATCTCCACCTGATGATGATCGCTTGTCTACAAGCGCACGGGTGGTTGATAAACTGGGGAAAGTCCTCCCTGATTCCATCGCAGCGGATGGTTCATTTGGGGGCCCTGCTAGACTCTCGTCAGCAAAGGATCTTTCTGACTCCGGAAAAGATCTCCTCCCTACAGCTGCGGATACAGTTGCCTGAGCAGCGGTCAAGTGTCGGTACACTCAGCAATGAGAGTTCTGGGGTCCATGGTGTCGGCATTCGACATGGTGGAATTCGCCCAGTTCCATTCTAGACCCCTGCAGAGGCTGATTCTATCGGAATGGAACTGGTTACCACACAGTATCCGGTCTCAGATGCTGGTGTTGTCCCCGGAAGTACGTCTGTCCTTAGCGTGGTGGCTTCAGACAGCTCATCTTCTCGAAGGGCGCCCCTTTTGGATCCCGGACTGGGTTCTGCCCACGACAGATGCCAGTCTTTGGGGTTGGGGGGCGGTAACAAGCTCCTTGTCACTTCAGGGCCGCTGGACTGCGGAGGAAGCGTCTCTCCCCATCAATATTCTGTAGCTGAGGGCTGTGTACAGGACCCTTCAGTCAGCCGGCACCGCTCTTTAAGGAAGGGCAGTACAGGGGGCGGAGTGCTACCTTCCAGCGATCTCGGCAGTCTTCATCCCCGGAGTCCTCAATTGGGAAGCAGACTTCCTCAGCCGTTACGTCGTGCATCCCGGGGAATGGTCTCTTCATCCAGAGGTAATCCAACTACTCGTGGACAAATGGGGACTGCCGGAGCTGGACCTGATGGCCTCCCATCACAATTGCAAGTTGCCCGTGTATGGGTCAAGGACAAGGGACGCCGGCGCCAGTCTGGTGGATGCATTGTCGGTGAAGTGGACGTTTCAGCTGGCATGTTTCCTCCGATATCCCTGCTACCTCTGGTCCTGCGCAAGTTCAAGCAGGACAGAGGCACACTGATTCTGGTGACCCCTGCATGGCCAAGACTTCCTTGGTACTCCGACCTGCGGAGCCTGTCCATCGATACCGTCAGGTTGACCAGTGTTCGGGGATGAGGGAGGGTGCCTGCACTGAATGACATATTGTTCAGTGTGGGCACCCTGCAGTGTAGTGAACGACAACTATGTTATCGTTCAGTCGTTTCACAGTCTGGTAGTGGATACCCAGCTTAAGCCTCTACCACCTCTTATGGGAGGTTATTCCACTTATTTACTATATTTTTCCTCAAACTTCCTTTGAATCCACCTCCCACCAGTCTCAGTGTATGTCCTCTTGTTCTTGTACATCTCTCCTTTTGAAGAATGTCTCCCTCCTGCACCTTGTTAGAAACTTTCGCATGTATCATGGGTTTTATCATGTTCCCCTCCCCCTCATTCTCTGCTCCAGACTATACATACGGTATTGATCTTAGTCTTTCCTGGTAAGCTTTGTTATGTAGGCCATGCACCAGTTTAGTTGTCCTTCCTTGTACTCTCTAATGTATTTACATCCTTCTGGAGATGTGGCCTCCAGAACTGAATGCCATATTCTAGATGAGACCGTACCAATGACCTATAAGGTGGCATTGAGGATTAATTTGTGGGGGTCTCAAGGGATTTTATTTTTTTTTTTTCTTCATTTCTGGACAATAATTGATAGATACAGGAAAACTATATATAGGAATGAAATGGGGAAAAGGTCCTGCAGGTTTTTTGTCATGTCAAGTTATTCCCCCACCACCACCCAAAAGTGTGGGTTGTACATCTGGGGTTAACTTTTTGTGTCAGACTTATTTGGAGTTGCATCACGCTGTGGTTTGTGTGTCTTTGGGACTATTTGTGCAGCTGTGGACTGATTGTGTGGTGGTTTCATCCTTTGTCCTTGTCTCTACTGGCATAGTGTGGAATGTTGGGATGCCATCTAGAGGTCTATACTGCACGTGCATACATGTGGCCAGGCATGCCTTGGCGGTGGAGTGGTGGGTTGCCCCTTAATTCATTCTATGGATTTCTGTTTATTTTGGAGTTGCTGGCATGTAATGGCTGAGGAAGGTATGTTTGGGGTTTTAGGTGGGTGTGTGTATGTATATGTTTGTAGAGATATATAGATAGATAGAGATATATATATATTATATAATCGCTCTATCTCCTATCTTATCACACACACACTCACAATTTTATTCTCACGTAAATGTATAAAAAGGGCTTTTGGAGGAGAATTCACAAGTCTCCTCTATGCCCTTAAATTTAGCATATTGTTAGTATGCAGATTTCCCATACTTTTAATGGGAAATGTGATCTGTTTCAGATTCACTAAAGCGGAACTGTAACATTTCAGAGGAAGTCTTGCGAAAATGCCTTCTTCAGATGGCATTATGCGGGCTTCTCTCTGTACCCCCTACTGCTGCTCTGCCCTTCCAGCATGTTGACAGGCAGAGCCAGGGGCTGTTTTCTGTGATCAGCCTGTGTCTAATAGACACAGAAAAAAAAAATATTTTCCTTCTGTGAACCCTGGTTTATTATAACTATATATTCATTGTGGTCTTGGGGCCTGATTCAGTACCAATCGCGAAAACTGACACACATTGAGCGATGCCATTGTGAATGCATATAAGCCCCACTGCGTGTGAGCTGCGATTACGGACGCACAGAGGAACATATCGCAAAGTGAGTGACAGGCTGTCAGCGTTTGGGGGGTTGGTGACGGGGGACTGGTCAGGAAAAAAAAACGCAGGCGCACCTGTCAGTTTGAATGTCGTTTCATGGGCATGCATAAATTGGCCTCTGCTATATAATATGCTAATGCTTTCCAAAGCACAGGTGGCATAAAGACGCCCACTGCTGCTTTCTCGTATCCATCCAATCGCTCTGCGTGTACATCTGTACAATCTACTGTATGCACATCGGCCAAGTCACACAGCATTTACACCAGGTCTGACCAGCCACAGAAACTGCGAGTCTTGTCGCATGCATAGAGATCTCAAGTCGCGTATGCCCACGCAGTGGCTAATTTATGCACGCACCTGTAACTGACAGGCACGCCTGCGTGTCTTCGACCACCCCTACCTCCTCATCACCCCCAAACGCTCTCTGCCTGTCACTCACTCTGCTATGGCTTTTCATGCCTTGCAATGCATGTGCAGTAAGCACCAATCAGCTGACTGCATATGCTTTTGTATTAGCGACCCTTGCTGAATCGGGCACAGTGAACACTTTTGAATGCAGACAATGTGTAATATTAACTCTTGTATCTTCAATTGAGAGAGAGAATTGATGTTCCAAGTTCATGTCATGTATAACTATCCACATCGCTTGTGCCTGAGGAAGGAGGAGGAATCCCAAGAAATGTTCACCAATTTAAGCATGCTTGGGATAGACCAGTGGTTCTCAAACTCTGATAGGTGACACCCTCCTCACAGTAATCCATTTTTCTCATACTAAAGCTCAGGCAGCCATTTTGTGTATCACATTATAGTGTTTGTTAAAACCCATAATGTCACAAATAATAAATGCTCTATAGCCCTCAATATTAGCTGTGTCACAGTTTTAGTTTAAGTAAACGTTACCAGACAACTGTTTTTTCAAGATGGATTTGTACATGTAAAGATTAAGCAAGTTTTCTGACAAAAAAAAAAAACTTTACCAGATACAAAGCAAAAAATTTTTGTTTTCTCTCCTGTGCAGGCTCCTCTGATGTAGAGGAAGATTCCCTTTCCTGCCGTCGGAACATGATTATGGCTTCTCTCCTGTGTGCTTCCTCCGTTGTGTAATTGTTTGAGCTTGTGGAAAAACACTTTCCGTGCTAACCACGCGGTTATGGCTTCTTTCTTGTGTGACTACTCTCATGTATAACGAGCAAGGATTTCTAAATGAAGCATTTCCCGCATTCCGCACGCTAATACGGTCTTTTATCTGAGTGGATTTTCTGATGCTTAATAAGCTCTGTGTGACTGGTGAAACTCTTCCCACTTTCGGCGCACGTATGTGGTTTCTCTCCTGTGTTGTGTGAGCTACCTGCTGTCTGACAAGATCAGACAAATCGCAAACCTTTTTGGCAAATCCAGTACTCATATTGTTGACTCTACTTTGGGCAAATTTTAAACTGAAATCACAATTTGACCCACAATCCAGCAACACCTCAAATAAAAACAAAACAAAAACATCTTGTACATATTGGATGAGAACATGGGAGAAAGCACAACCAAATTTCTGAACACCCTACCACACGCGCCATTCCAAGTCCTCAAGACTTTCTAGCCTACAAGGAATTGTATTCTGGGAGGCTGACAAAGGTGGAGCCATAGTGCTGCAGGATTATGCAAAGATCTAGCTCCCTGCCACCTATATGAAACTGGACCGTGATCCGACTAAGTCTTGCAAGCAGTTTAATTTTACTTTTGAAACTGATTACTACCTGCAATGGACTGGGACTGCGATGGGGTCAGCCATGGTTCCAACTTATGCAAATCTTGAGCATATTTTTTATTTATTTTTTTGGAGAAAGAACACACTTTCAGACAATTACGGGACCAATAGCCCTTTATCGATGCTACATTGATGACCTTCCTGATCTGGACCTACTCTGCAGCATACCTTTTTAGACTATCCTCAACAATCAGGGACCCAATAAACTAACTCTAAATTACAGCCACGAGACTCTACACTTTTTGAATGTGCAACTATCCATCAAAGGTTACCCCGAGGGTGCATATCCTTCTAAATCGCCCATAGCCAACAAAGACTGGTTGGATTATTTTGATATTATGCCTGATGTTATTTTACTGATGCTGTATTTGTAAAATCTAAATGTCTAATTCATGATCACTTTACTGTCTGTTTTTAATTTTACATTTATCCATGAGGGAAATTTATTTGCGTTTTTTAGTGCCACTTAGAAATGTTTTTAATAAATGTTTATTTGAACCTAAAGGGATCTCATCCATTGTTTAATTAAATTATTAATGGTTCTATGGTGTTACCCAATTGTGTAATAGCTGTGATAATTACTTTGGGAGAGGTCAATCGACACATTAGTTCTTCCTGTATGGCTGAGTAAGGGGAGGGCTAATCACAGTATAGCGCCAGGCACGATTCATTTAAAGTAAAATATTTTGTATCTTGCCCTTTTCCAGTTCCAGATAATCCTTTTACCCATATAGTGTTTGAAACCCGTTTTTTGTCTACAGTTATAGGGTAACCTCTGGTGCCACCCATACCCATTTTACTATCTATATGGTTATAGACCACATACCGATCCCTCCAAGAGGCGGAGACAGATCCAGTCTTCTAAGGCTTAAAACCAGATGGATTCATAGACTGGACACTATTAATCCCAATGGATTTGGCAAACGGCACAATCTTCCATGCTGCTTATAACCACTTTTTTTTTTTTTTTTTTGCTCCGATTCATGGACAGGATTGTTTTCTGCTAATTGCTGCCTAATAATTACCTCCTGTGTGTAGGCGAGCTACAACTCAGGAAGCATCGTATGTTCAATTCTAATGTGATGGCAATGGTCATTTTTATAATTCTGAGTGATGGAGAAGGATTTGCAGAACATCGGGGGTCATTAATGGTGGGCTGCGTACATAATGTAGTGTGCAAACAGGGGTCTTGGAACAATTTTATGATGGGGCAACATAAAATCGTTCTGATGCCTTCTCTCTCCCTCGAGTAGTGGGCGGTCAGGGGCTGTGATTTATAGTAATAGGCTGCACAGCTCCTGCACTGCAGAGTAATGTGCTGTCTTTTTACTTATAGACCACACATTAAATCTCCATGTGGTGCAGGGGCTGTGCAGCCTATTACTATAAAGCGCAGCCCCTGGCTGGCACTCCTTTCAAACGTCTAGGTGAGGGGGGGGGGTGTGACAAGCTGCCTCCCGTTCCTACTCCCATGTGTGCAATCCTGGCTCTACGCTGCAGTTCAATAAATGCGATGTCCACGCTCATCACAGGCATGGGCCCTGTCTTAAAACAAAACTGGGCCGGCCCATCTGACACCCCCTCTCCCCCCCCCCCCCCCCACCCCCCATTTAATCTGACTCTGAAAAAAATGTGCACCCCACCTAATTACCTTAGCCTGAGCACCCCACTGCATCATTACCACAGATTGGGCAACTATTAAATCATTAACTAGATAACCCATCTACATCCGGTATGCAGCCCGGCTTACCGATCAAAGGACAGCTGGGGGGATGTTTAGGTCAGGGGCTCCCCCCGGGAGGTTAGGCTAGGGGATGGGGGGGTTAGGCACCCCTTGGGGGAGGTTATGGTTGGGCAACCCCCTCCCCCTGCCCCGGGAGACTTAGGGGTGCCTAACACTAAGGGATGGTTAGGATAAAAAAAAAAAATACTTAGCTGTCGTGATCTTCACTGCCAGGTGTCTGTGTTTTGAACTGCCAGCCATGCAGCCAGTGGTAAATCATACTGATTCCCTACATCCGACCTGTATAAATCCTCAAAGCTCCATATGTGCCATTCATTCTGCAGACCCTGTGTTACACCACATCATCCCTCCATGTTACAGGCCAGTTTATCAGATTCTAGCCTGCTATCTGCAATGGGCCAGACTAGAAGGAGGAACCTCAGAGCCTGGAGAGAAGCAGCTGCCTCCTGTTAATCGTCCTAGTTTGCAGGCTCCCTGTCTGTGTGCCTATCCCCGGATTGTCAGCAATGGTGCCACGTGTTTGCCACTAGTGTCACTGTCTGACAGATCTCCTGGATGGAGCACACTGCTTCATACATACTCTGCCCACCAGGAGTGGGGGCACACCATCTGACCCACTCACTTGAAGCAGGTTTAAGGCAGGCCAGGAGGTGTGCTGCGGGTGTAGGCATGCCAAGGGTAGGCAGAGGAGGCCAACTGTGCCCTTTACGATGACAGCGCTCCAGGCGCCCCCAATATCAGCCTGCCCTCCCCCATACCACACACTAGGGTTTTTTTGTTTTGTTTTTTTCCGTAGCCAATTAACCAACCAGTATATTGGGAGTGTGGGAGAAAATTGGAGCAAGCATGGGGAGAATATACAAACTCCACACAGCTCAGCCCATAGGCTGAATCAAACACACGACCTCCGTGCTGTGAGGCAGTAACGACTACGCCAACCAGGCTTTGTCCTGTAGAATTGTTCTCCAGTGGACCTTGCAGAAAGAGGAAAAGTTTCTTGGATGTGAAATGCATATTGGAGTTTTGGTTAGCAGTATTGGGATTTCCTGTGCAGATCCAGGGGTATTTAATGCTATGTAATGTTCTACATTGAAGTGAGCCTATCTCAAATTCATCATTCATCAACCTTTGTGTCACTTTTTCCTGCAGTTGTTGGAGATAGAACTCGTTAGGCTAACATTACACCTGTCAGTATACATGATCCTTGGGTTTGTATATCTCATATTAAGGAGGAATCGGTCTCATGTGATGGAGGAACCCTCACAGACACTGACATGTATACACGCACATATCATACACAGTATACATCTACTCATAGTAAGGACGAATCGGTCTCACGTGATGGAGGAACCTTCACAGACATTGAGACTTATACACAGGGGCGTTTCTAGAGAGGATTTGGGCCCTTGTGCAGTCTCCGACATGGCCCCCTCCTTTCTGTCCGGTGGACGGCAGCGCACGAAGCTGTGCGCGGCCAGTGCCGGAGTTATAGCCTCTGGGCACTAGAGTGAGCCCAGAGTCTATAGAGTATGCGCTGGTCACCAGGAAAATGGCCACTTTCCCTGTACATGCGCAAACGACGGGAAAATGGCAGCGGTGGCCATTTTCTAGTCATTTTTACAGCGCCGGACCCCCCCCCCCGCACGGACGTGGGGCTCCGGAGAGGTAAGTAATACTATGGGTGCAGGGTGTGCGGTACCCTGCACCCATTATAGATATGCCCCTGCTTATACACCAAAAGATGATACACTAACAGTCTACAATTACTCATCATATAGTGCATGCTACAGATGTGTATTTCCCGCATTGACTATTGTAATAGCCTCCTTACTGGTCTTCCTAAAAACAGGCTATCGCCATTATGAATGCAGCTGCGAGGCTTATCTTTCTTGCGAAACGTTCATCGTCTGCTGCCCCGCTCTGTCAGTCCCTCCATTGGTTGCTGGTTTTCTACCGTATTCAATACAAAATACTTTCACTTACACATAAGGCTATTAAAAAAACCACACCAACATACAGCTCTTCACTCATCTCAAAATATCTCCCAACCCGACCTCTCCGCTCAGCACAAGATCTGCGTCTCTCCTCCCCATGCATTACTTGCTCCCATTCACGGTTACAGGACTTTCTTCGGGCTGCACCCACTCTATGGAATGCCCTACCTCGCACAATAAGACTTTCCTGTAGTCCCCAAGCCTTCAAGTGTTCCCTGAAAACTCACCTCTTCAGGCAAGCTTATCAGATTCCAGAACCTCCCACATAACCTTTGTAGCATCCATATCTAATTACATCCCCTTTTACAGTCCACACACCATCTCACACATCGTCTTTCTCTCACATCCTCATGACATTTGATCGACATTCCTGTGTGACTGGATCATGTAGCCAACCAAGAAACTGTGCATTCTGGCTGGACCAAAATGCAATATATAGCACCTATCCATGTGTATCAATGCCTATTTCCCTATAGGTCAGTGTTGGCTAACCTTGACACTCCAGCTGTTGTGGAACTATATATCCCAGCATGCCCTGCCACAGTTTTAGCATGCCCTAATAGCAAAACTGTAGCAGTGCATGCTGGGTTATGTAGTTCCATAACAGCTGGAGTGTCAAGGTTAGCCAACACTGCTATAGGTTGTAAGCTTGCGAGCAGGACCTTCTTACCTCTATATCTGTCTGTTATTACCCAGTTTTGTTCTATAAATGTTTGCAATTGTAAAGCGCAACAGAATATGCTGTGCTATATAAGAAACTGTTAATAATAATAATAATGTGTAAGTGCTCTGAGTGTAAAAAGTGGTTTATTAATAACTGGGGGGTCTATTTACTAAGCAGTGTTAGGAGACAGAGGGCCTGATTCAGACCCGGTCGCAAGTGCTGTGATAGAGCCGAAATCTCTCTGGGGCTTGCGGCAATGAGACCGTACCACAAGGGTCTCGTCGCAAGCCCGATGGTCCAGCGCGACCATCTTCCTGGCCGCTTGCTATAGCTGTGGGTGGTCACCCACAGCTATGCGAGCGGCCAGGAAACCGCTCTAAAAAACAAAAAGGCCGTCCCTGATTCAGACCGAGCGCTCTGGCAGAGCGTCCGGCTCTGTATCAGGGCCTGAGTGAAAAGTGATAAGAAAGTGATAAGATGCCAGCCAATCAGCTCCCAACTGTCATTTTTCAAACACAGCCTGTGAGATGACAGTTGGGAGCTGATTGGCTGGCACCTTATCACATTTCACTGTGTGTCCTAAAACTGCTTAGTAAATAGACCCCTTAGATCTTAAAAGTCAGATTGTTTACAAAGGACGGCAGCCCTATGAATGCTATGACTGTGGGGAATGTTTCACAAGTAACTCTGCTCTCTCTACGTCAGAGAATTCACCAAGGGAAAACGATCTACTCGTGCCCCGAGTTCAGGAGGTACTTCAGTTACATTGCCCACCTGACTCTTCACCAGAGAACTCACACCGGAGAAAAGCCTCTTTCTTGCACCCACTGCGGGAAAGGTTTTGCCAGTAACTGTGACCGAGTGCCAGGCACGAGAAAATCCACCGAGGATCCAAACCCTTCTCCCGCTCGCAATGCAGCAAATGTTTCACTTTCAGTTCAGATTTTCCTGCTCGGTGTGGGGGAAGTGGTTTAACTGTAAATCCTATCTCGCTGTACACCTTGGGTCTCACACTGGGGAGCGGCCATTTTCTTGCTCTGGCAGCGGGAAATCTTTTACCCAGAAATCAGCCCTCATAGCGCATTATAGGACTCCTACAAGGGAATGATGATAATATCCTCATAGAGTCAAGTTATCTTTGATCATAGATATCACAGAATATTTGGTAGCAAGAGCTGAATTAATTAAACAGTGAAAAGAGAAGAGAAGTGTGACATTGGAGAAGTTACCCATGGCAACCAATCAGTTTCTACCTATCATTTTGTAGAATGTACTTGATAAATGCTACCTCAAAACTGATTGGTTGCTATAAACTTCTCCACTGGCCCACTCCTCCACTCTTTTCACTGCTTAATACATCTCCCTTGAAGTGTCGAAGGAAAAAGGACTTGGTTGAAAATTGATTACATTTGCATTATCTCCCAGTTAAAATATTTTAATAAGGTGCCCCTCCGCCTAGCTGGAGTCCTAGGGACCGCCCTATAAAGATGTCTTTTCTGGGGTCTTTTGCTGTACAATAACAGTGGATCAAAGAATTGAACTTTACGTGATGGTGGAGACGCTGGGCCTGAGTCGCACGCTTTGTCGAATACGGATGTAGTTGCGCGTTTTTTAATTACTGCGCCTGCGTACAAATTTTTTTTGTACAGAGTCGCAATTGCGATATCAAACGAGTGCATGGAGAAACGTATTGGAAATATGCTGGGCAGTGACTGGGAGGTGGCTATTCGGGATGCAGTTTATAGACCGGCGGACTAAATGCCGCCTGTCTATATCCCGACAAGAGGAGCCCGACAGGGGACTTCAGATAGGCATCTGTCAAAGTCAAATAATTGGTTATGATTGTCGTACAATTGATATCTGACGAGTTAGTCGTCTATAGTCTGATGGCGAATAAAATGGACGCATGCTCTGTGTATTTGTGTCTGTAACAAGTTAATTAAAATGTGCACAGAGACTAGTATGCTCAAGGAAGTGGTCTAAATGTAAAATTAAGGATCATTGTCAGAAACCTGAAAATCATTAACATATATCCATATGTTAATGATTTTCAGGTTTCTGACACCTTTTGTTCAAGACTGTTAGGTTCATAGGAACTAACAGTTACACTCTAATTAAAGGCTTTCATGAGCTAGCAGACTTTAAGGCAAACAGTTGTGGGTCTTCCCCTGTTTAGAAATAAACTTCTATTTACACCTTAGAATTGGTTCAGGCAATGCATAAATGTTAAAATATGTCAGAAATGGATAATATATATATTATATTAATCCATCACAAATACACTGAACTACATAACACACACACATAGACTTACATGCATACACATATGCATATTAAATAAAACATAAGTATACAAGACGCACAGCGCACAGTTGCAATGTTTATCAAAGCAGAAAACACATAGACGCACCACGCATACTAGCGAAACTATACAATATTCTTACACATACAATAACTTATAAAAAGGTTCCTTCACATTAAACGTGATATTAGAGGTTTTATTAGCGAATAATTATGTTGTGAAATGTATGTATATGGTATAGAAGCTAGTAGACATGTCATGTTTGGTACCATTCTGAACCCCTGTTTATTTGCAGATCTTCGGTTCTATCGGCAAGGAGATCGCAGCAGGCGTTTGCAAGATATGAATTATAGGTTAGAATGTATCTTTGTATGTAGTGTTTTTTTATTAGTTCTTCGGAGGGAAACCTACACAAAGAAGCAGTTGAAAAGCTGATCCATAGCTCTGATGACACCATATGAACTAACCAATGAACAGAATGACAAAGCGCAAGAACCAATGGAATCATGCCAGCTCGTCTCTATTGTTGTATATGTGATCTGTGTGGTATATAGGCTATTGCTCTGTGAACTGCAAGGGAGTCATTATTTCTTATGTAGCTGGCAGCGCTAAATAGCGACATTTTGGGTATAGCAATTTAAGAGTATTCATACATCCAAATACCGACGCCTATCTGAATCCCAACGGCGGAACGCCGAAGGACGACAGCCCGAATGAGGAAGTACGGGGCGCCTTTAGCGTTTGCTGCGTGGGGGGGGGGGGGGGGGGGTGTCGTAGGTTTAGGGAGTGTAGCGGGGTTAGAGTTTGGTTTTGAGGGGGAAGGTTAGGGCTAGGCACCCCCGGGGTTAGGTTAGGGATAGGCACCTCCCCCCCCCGGGAGGCTTAGGGTGTGGGACGGGGGGGGGTTAGGGTACTTACCAGCCGGCGCTGGGATCTCCTGCTGTTGGCCTTCTCATGACTGGATTTGAACTAGTTGCTGCCGGTATTACATACTGATTCCGGCTATTCAGGTGCACTGAGATGGTCCATGTTATGGGCGATTAACTGCTCACATTGGAAGCCCTACTCAGATGGTTAATCTGCACCTATCATGGGGTTGCAGGTTTTGATGGTGCGACCGATGATGGCGTCTAAAGATGGACCAATGGGTATTGCAGTGCCCGAAGATGCTCAGAGTGGGCGTCTCAGACCTTGTACATTCATATGCACGGTTATGCACCTGGGGAAGGGCTGATACTAGCATTAAAACAGAGCCTGAGTCAGAGTTGTACGCTAATGCCATTGCAGCTGCAATCCCATATGCAGCTGCTATGCACACCCACCAGCAGCTATGAAAATCCAAGTATCTGCGTACAAAGATGCAGCATCGCTCACAGATAATTTGATGTTAGCAATCCTGAGTGACTCTATGGTTGCGCAAAGTGGCCAGGGGAAATGAGACACCGGAGCCATATTTCTTGCGTACGGGATGGCTGTCACAGGATCATGGCCTGAAACGGTCGGGGCATGCCTGCATTTTTAGCCAGCAGTGTACAACTCAGAATCAACCACGGTAGGTGAGCTGGAGGACCCCCCTGTAAAGGGAACGAGGGAGTCTCAGGAAGAACGACTGCATGTTACTAGGGGGAGGGCACCTTAGTAAAGAGGCTCACCAGGTGGTAGTGCAGCTCCTTTGCTTTATAAGCTTATTTTTGTAATATGTTCCTCTGCAGACAAACTCAGTTGCATATAAAAATGTTGGGACCCCTGTTCAGATTGTATGATTCACAGAATCTCTAATTGAAAAGAATATAACCACTGCAGGGCACATGGGATCAGTGCCTTAATTAGGGTAGTGTGACCTGTGCCATGGCACAGGGCACCACAGGGTGGGGGTACTGTTTGGACCTGTCAATTTTCCTGTTTATTATCATTCTCACTTGTAACGTCCTTTTCTTTTATCCCCAGCATCTCCAGGCCTCCCCTATCTCTTTCCTGGCTCTTCCCCATGAGGCAAAGGCCCTTTTGCAGGTGCACTATCTTATGTCCCTATTTCAAAAATGGGGGGCGCCAATGCTCTCTTTGGCACAGGGCACCAAAAAATCTAGTTACGGCTCTGTATGGGAGAACATGTTTCTCCACATTTAATTTGTTTGCAGTTGGGAAATGGGGGACCAGTTTGTGTGGAATGGGCAGAAGCTTGGGCACCCTTGTAGCTGATTGGGGGGAGTGTAAGTGAGCGAGATATGGGCAGAAGCTTGGGCACCCTTGCAGCTGATTAGGGGGGAGACAGTGAGCGAGGTGTGGGCAGAAGTTTGGGCACCCTTGAAGCTGTTGGGGGGGGGGGGGGAGTGAGCGTGGAATGGGCAGAAGCTTGGGCACCCTTGTAGCAGATTGGGGGGAGTGGCAGTGAGCGAGATATGGTCAGAAGCTTTGGCACCCTTGCAGCTAATTGGGGAGGAGGCAGTAAGCGAGGCATGGGCAGAAGCTTGGGCACCCTTGCAGCTTATAGGGGGGGAGGCAATGAGCGAGATATGGGCAGAAGCTTGGGAACCCTTACAGCTGATTGGGGGGAGAGGCAGTGAGCGAGATATGGGCAGAAGCTTGGGCACCCATGCAGCTCATGGGGGGGCAGTGAGCGAGGTATGGGCAGAAGCTTGGGCACCCTTGTAGCTGATTGGGGGAGTGGCAGTGAGCGAGATATGGGCAGAAGCTTGGGCACCCTTGCAGCTTATAGGGGGGGTAGTGAGCGAGGTATGGGTAGAAGCTTGGGCACCCTTGCAGCTTATAGGGGGGGAGGCAGTGAGCGAGGTATGGACAGAAGCTTGGGCACCCTTGCAGCCGATTGGGGGGAGAGGCAGTGAGCGAGGTATGGGTAGAAGCTCGGGCACCCTTGCAGCTTATAGGGGGTGAGGCAATGAACGAGATATGGGCAGAAGCTTGGGAACCCTTACAGCTGATTGGGGGGAGAGGCAGTGAGCGAGATATGGGCAGAAGCTTGGGCACCCTTGCAGCTCATGGGGGGGCAGTGAGCGAGGTATGGGCAGAAGCTTGGGCACCCTTGTAGCTGATTGGGGGGAGTGGCAGTGAGCGAGATATGGGCAGAAGCTTGGGCACCCTTGCAGCTTATAGGGGGGGGCAGTGAGCGAGGTATGGGTAGAAGCTTGGGCACCCTTGCAGCTTATAGGGGGGGAGGCAGTGAGCGAGGTATGGACAGAAGCTTGGGCACCCTTGCAGCCAATTGGGGGGAGAGGCAGTGAGCGAGGTATGGGTAGAAGCTCGGGCACCCTTGCAGCTTATAGGGAGGGGAGGCAGTGAGCGAGGTATGGGCAGAAGCTTGGGCACCCTTGCAGCTGTTGGGGGGGGGAGGGTGAGTATGGAATGGGCAGAAGCTTGGGCACCCTTGCAGCTTATAGGGGGAGGGAGGCAGTGAGCGAGGTATGGGCAGAAGCTTGGGCACCCTTGCAGCTGTTGGGGGGGGTGAGCATGGAATGGGCAGAAGTTTGGGCACTCTTACAGCTGATTGTGTGATACTTGTCTTTAAAAGCCTCATAACTTTATGGGCCATAAAATGAAGCCAGAATTAGACTATTTCACAGATGAATAAATAATCTAACCCTTCTACCTTCTCCGGATATCTTGTTTACTCGTAATATCCATTGGCTACTATAGGCATCTGGTTGCAGACTTGAAAATATACATAACTGACTGGTACAAAGCATGTGAAGGCTACAAAAATATATATAGCTGCTTCCTCCTCAATTCCACTGTCAGAAACATCATTCAGGGGTCTATGTACTAAGCTTTGGAGGGAGATAAAGTACCAACCAATGAGCTCCTAACTGTAATTTTTCAAACATCCTGTAATGTGATTGGTTGGTACTTTATCTCCATCCACTTTGTCTCCAAGGCTTAGTATATAGAACCCTAAGGAACAAAAGTTACAAGGGAATTGTTGCTAATGGCAGACCCATATTAATCCATGACAATGCAGAACCCACATAACTGCGACAGACGACCTGCACGCAGTGCAGATGTTTTATACAGTGGAGCTATTTATTTGCCACTGCGCATGCACAGTGATGGATTAGCGATGGCGCAGTGGGTGAAAGGTAGCCAGCGTTTGAGAAAGGTAACGGGGGGGAGGCGTTAGAAAAACACAGGCGTGTCCAGACCATTTTCTTGGCGTGCACTAGTGACACTCATTAGCATATTTTTGCAAATCCGCTGCATACGGAATTGCAGATGCGAAGGGATTACCGTCCATCTCTAAATCATAAAACGCAAAGATTTAAAGCAGGTATATTACCTATATTGTGCAATCACATTTTTTTTTCCCCGTTAAAAATAAATGTTTATGTAAACTTCTGCTTTAAAACGACCAAACCATTTTGTAGACATTAAAGCCCTGATTCAGAGCCGGATCAGAGCGGCTTTTTTTTTTTTTTTTTTTTTGGAGCCGGCCGCTCGCTAAACTGTGGGTGACCACCCACAGCTTTTGCGACCGGCCAGGTGATGGTCATGATGGTCGCAACCTTCAGGCTTGCGACGAGACCCTTGTGGTAGGGTCTCGTCCATCGCAAGCCCCAGTGGACTTCCTGCTCTAATAGAGCAGGAAGTCCACCTACTGACATCACTAGTGATGTCAGTAGGGCCTCCCACAAACGGAAGGCATTACCTCGGGAACGCCTCCGTTTGTCCAGCCAACCCCCTGCCCGCCTCCAAAATGGTGCGAGCTGTCAATCACAATCGACAGCCGCCCCGTTTTGGTGCGAGACCCGTAGCGACGGAGCGGCCGTCGCTGGCCGGGTCTCGCGCATGTGCACACCAGAGGCGAGCGGGTCTGAGTCAGCCCCTAAATGCAACCGCTACATCTGCGTGGTAAGGAATTAAACATTTGCTGCCCCCAGTGTTATTAAATACGTTTTCTGACTGTGCCATGTAAGAAAATACTGCAGAACTTCAGACTTAGAAGTACATAGAAAGTTACATCTACTGGGAATAAAACTTATCTGCACAATAACTTCGTATGAATGGAAATGTCAACATGTAGACTGGTTGGAGTATTTAAAAAAGTTTTATCTCTGATCACAGGATGCATCCTTCACTGTTTTGGTAAATCTTATAATTAATTGTGCAAACACGGGTGTAGAGTTTCAAAACCACCCCCCCCCCCCCCACAAAAAAAGTCACCTTTATTAATTATATTGAAATAAAAAGAAATATAAAAGTAATTACAGTAGGTTTTCCTTATTGTTTATACATATTGGCCCTCATTCAGAGCCGTTCGCTATTTGCGGTCGTTCGTTTAAAAACAAGGGGTGGCTATTCAAATGATCCGTACGCACATTGCAGTCTGTTCACACCTCTAAGTCTGAACGAACGAGCAAAACATACGCTCGTTTATTTGTTAAAAACGCCCCCTGGCCGCTCGCACCATACGTCATGTCCGCTATTTATTAGATTAATCGAGTACATCGACCAGCGTATGAACTGCTCGCTATTCTTGTGGTTGGTGTTTGCTACCACAAATTTGCGAGCAGTTCTGGCTCTAAAATAACCCAGTGACGTGGTCATTGACGCTGCTGTTTTAAATATACACACCCATAAAACGCCCGTTTTGACCTTTAAGCACGCCTGCGTTCGGATCTCCACTCCCCATTTTCAAGCACCTTCCCCTGTTACCACCCACATACGCCTCATTCTGTCACTCAAAATAGCAGGCACTCGCTATATAGCGTACAAACGATTTTCGCCCGCACTGACTGGTTCGCGCATGCGTACTAAAAAGCGTACGCATGCGCAGATGTGCAAACATCGCTCGGAACGAGCGTACTGCCGCTAACGAGCGGCTCTGAATGAGGGCCATTGTCCCCAACTTGTGGTAGGTCAACAATAGGGATTGGGTACAGGATGCCGACGACGGCATTCTGACAAGGTTAGGATATCGACACCTGTTGGTAGGCATCCTAACCCTCCTCCTGTTCCTACTCTAACCTGCCCCCGCCACCTAGTGCCTAAAACTAATCTCCCCCTCCCTGCACCCTAAACTTAACCCTTCCCCCTTAGTGCCTAAACCTCTCCCGTGCAGGGGTCTTCAACCTTTTACACAGTGTGGGCCACATTAAAAAATTAAACGAAGCCCGAGGGCCACTAAGCTATACGCCACACAGTAGCACAATCTTGATTCACCCAATTCACATTACACCACATAGTCGTCCCTTATTCATGTATGACACACAGCAGTGCCCCTTTTACACAATGCCCACATTTGTGCCCCTTATACACAATACCCACAGTAGTAGTGTCCCTTACACATAATGCCCACAGTAGTAGTGCCCCTAATGCAATGCCCAGTGTAGTGGTGCCCCTTATGCAATGCCCCTTATGTAGTTCCCTCAGTAGTGGTAGTGCCCCATGTGCAGTGCCCCCAGTAGTGGTAGTGCAGTGCCCCTTATGCAGTGCCCACAGTGGTAACGCCTCTTATGTAGTGCCACCAGTAGTGGTAGTACCCCTTATTCAGTGACCCCAGTAGTGCTGACCTTATGTAGAGCCCACAGTGGTAATGCCCCTTATGTAGTGTCCACAGTAGTGGTAGTGCCCCTTATGTATAGCCCCCTAAGCAATGTCCCCATTAGTGGTGCCCCCTAGTAGTAGTGCCCCTAATAGTAATGCCCCATAGTAATAGTGCACCTAATAGTAATGCCCCCTAGTATTAGTGCCCCTAATAGTAATGCCCCCAATAGTAATAGTGCCCCTAATAGAAATGCCCCCTAGTATTAGTGCCCCTAATAGTAATGCCCCCAATAGTAATACCCTTAGTAATAGTGCCCCTAATAGTAATGTCCCCTAGAAGTAGTGCCCACAATAGAAATGCCCCCTAGTAATAGTGCCTCTAATAGTAATACACCTAGTAATAGTGCCCCTAATAGTAATGCCTTCTACTAGTAGTGCCCCCTAATAGTAATGCCTTCTAGTAGTAGTGCCCCCTAATAGTAATGCACCCTAATAGTAATGCCCCCTAGTAGTAGTGCCCCCTAGTAGTAGTGAAGCCGCTTACAAAAAAAAATACTACTACTTACCTTAAACCTTACTCCCACGTCTGCTGCCTCCGGTCCGCCCGTCAGCTCTTCTGTCATGACGTCTCTCCCGTAGTGCACTGCACACACTGCGGAGGCTGGCGGTGCAGGTAGGGAGCCGGGCGCCCGCTGGTAACAAAATCTCAGCGGGCGCCAGGCAAATGGAGCCTGTTGGCTGGCTGCAGGGAACAGCTCCCCCCGGTCGGTGGGCCACCCGTGGGCCAAGGGTTGAAGACCCCTGGCCTAGTGCCTAAACCTAATGTTAACTTCCCCCTAACACCGCTACTACGTTCGGGATTCCGACGGTCGGGATGCTGGTGCCGGCATTCTGACAGGTGTCGGGATTCCAGTGCCGGCATTCCAAGCGTGGGAGTACCCATGGGCGGGATATTAACCGCATCCCAAAAAAAAGGGTACCACTATTAGAGGCAGATTCAATTAGACGCGGAGATTATCGCAAGGCTCAAGCTCTGTCTGGAGCTGTTCAATCAATGCCACTATCCTGCGTGGTAAGCCCCAGAGAGTGCACTTAAGACAGATTTTTCCTTGCAGCCTCAGGAGCTGTGAAGTAATATCCACGTTCAATGGACCCCCTGGGACTTACCATGCTGGTTAACCCATAGATTCCAGGCACTTGAACAGCTCCGGGCGTTAAACCTGGAACTTGCATTGCCCGGTAAGCCCTGTGGCTAACTGAATCTGCCCTTTAGAGTATGTACGCATGAGCATAGACAAACAATGCTAGGTAAAGAGTAGACAAAATATTGTACTTAATTCACACTAAGGGAGAGCTGTATCAAGAGTTTAGGAGTTACCCATAGCAACCAATCAGCTTCTAGCTATCATTTTATAGAATGTACTTGGTAAATGCTAGCTAGAAACTGATTGGTTGCAACTGGAAAGTTCTCCACTCTTTAGAATCCTCCTCCTCCTCCGCAAAAATTCCCTGGGGTAGATTTACTAAGGGGTCTATTCACTAAGCCTTGGAGAGAGATAAAGTGGAGAGAGGGATAAAGTACCAACCAATCAGCTTCTAACTGTAATTTTTCAAAATGCCTGTAACATGACAGGAGCTGATAGGTTGATACTTTATATCTCTCCACTTTATTGGTCTCCATGGCTTATTGAATAAACCCATAAGGCTTCTAACATAATTTTGGTGTTACCCATAGCAACCAATCAGATTATGTCTATCTTTTTTCAGTATGCAGTAGAGAAATGATAGACATAATCTGATTGGTTGCTATGGATAACACCTCCACCTGTCTGTTTTTAGAAACTTTAGTACATCCGCCCCAAAATATCACACCACAGACTGGGTAGGACAGATATCAGGGGCAGGGGTAGGGCAATTCGCTGAAGCGAGCAGGCGCATACAGAGGCAAATAGATTCAGTGATCTTGTACTCAACATATGGGCGAGCAAACAAAGCCATAGGGCCTGATCCAGAGCCGCACGCTTTACCGATGTTCACGTAGCTGAGCCATTATTTGCAAACGCGCATGCGTGCCCAATTCTGAAAACCCCCACACTGCATGCGTTACACAAGGTGAATGCATAAAGGTGCTGTTGCGATCAAGTCAGACGGTGTCAGAAATGTGCGCATCTCACTCCTTGCGAATTTGGCCGCACGGATGTACACAAGGGGAGGAGTTTGAAGACAATTTGCATAAAGCTGCAGACGAGCAACCGCCAATAGACGCTGCTACGTGCGCTAGGAAGAACAAGAGGGAGGAGGGCCCTGCCTGTAAGAGCTTACATACTAGGAAATTCATATGTTCCTAAGTACAGTAAGAAAACTAATTTTATGGTTAAAACTTCTATTTTTGTTAATAAAAACTAGAAATGTGCAGGCTCGGATTGGTTCAGATTTTCCCGCCAAATTATTATTATTTTTTTTTACACCTGATTTTTCTGCCAAAAATGTCATCTTTTGTGGGCAAACATCATCTTTCATGGACTTTTGTCAATGAAAGATGATGTTTGTCCATGAAAGATGACATTTTGCCTCTTTCTGAGACCCAAAATTTGGTGGGAAAAATCTGAACTTGGAGGGTAAAACCAAACCAATCCAAGCCTGCAGATCTCTAATAAAAACATAACCAGATAATGTTATAATATGGATAACTGAAGTTTAATGATCACAAAGTATTTACATGAGCATACACCTAAAAATACACAAAGTTTACAATCATTCCAAATATATGAGGGATGATTTGGCATAAAGAGGGTAAGTACCCTGTTAATGAAATATACTAGCTTTGATAGATGCTTGTCAAAGTAGGTGCACAACATGTGTGTATTAAGGTGCAGGGATAACCTTCCAAAGTGTGGTGTAGGCATAAATATTGCTGGGTGGGGTTTGAAACAATGTGAAAAATAATAGATTACAATAGCCACGGCTTGGAAAGTATCAACCTTTGGATTGGCTAGTAAGCCGCATCTTAATAGGATAGAAATATAATGTCCTAAACAAGGAACAGACTGGTCTGCTGTATGGTATTACAGCTTCCCCTATATAATTAGAAGGGTGGAAAGTAAGGATGTTGTCATTTGAATGGTTCTGCTGGGATCCAGAAGAAAGGTTGACAATGGAAAGGTCGACACCAGATGATAGACGGGCATAAAAGGTCGTCAGGTTCAAATTGTTGACACATTTTTTTTATGTGTTTTTTTTTCACAACATTTTTAGGGTTAGGCTATTGGAGAGGAAAGTTAGGTTTGGGCACTAGGGCAGTGTTGGCTATCCTTGACACTCCAGCTGTTATGGAACTACATAACCCAGCATGCACTGCTACAGTTTTGCTATTAGGGCATGCTAAAACTGTGGCAGGGCATGCTGGGATATATAGTTCCGCAACAGCTGGAGTGTCAAGGTTAGCCAACACTGCACTAGGGGGAGGGTTAGGATTAGGGTTCAAATACAAAAAAAAAAAAAAATGACCTTTTTTTTTTTTTTCGACCATGTATGTTGACCATTTGAACTTGTCGACCTTTTAACCCTGTTGACCTTTTGCACGGTCGATCTTTTGTGCATGTTGACCAACTGGTGTCGACACATTGACTGTCAATCTTTTATACCACACCCAGTTCTACTGCCCTGCGTGTGCAAGCCAAGTGCAGTGAATGCTGGATGAGACCAAACCTCAGTCTAACAACATAGAAGATAGTACAGACTTTGAGGGAAGTCACACAGACTGTGTCTGGTTGAACCAGAGCAGAGCTCAGTTAGGTGTTGAATCCATAATGAGAGTACCGAAAATGCTAATAAGCTTAGTATGTAAATTCCTTTGGGAAGATTTCTTTGAAGAGACCAGGTGCGGTAATCAGGTTGTTACCCTGATTCTGCACAACGGGGAACCCTAGAGGTAAGTTAATTGCGCGTTTCGCTAAGGCTGGGGCTTGATCACTGGTCAGAGCTGGACAGGGCATGAGGTAAGATGAAGCTGAAAAAAATAGATTGCGATTGGAGAGTGGAAAGGCCATTGAAGGCCTTGGAGAGCAGGAGCGTAAAAGGCCTGAAGTTAGAGTCTGGCTGTAATTACTAGATCCAGGGTTCGATGACTATCTAAGCCCCTATTCCACCAGGTAACGGCTTCTGAACTTGCTGTCGATCTATATAAGGTTGGGCGGGGATCTATGGACACAGGGATTGTGGTGTTGGTAATGTCACTGGGGCATTCGGTACACACACTGTGTACATGCCAGTGTGCATACTGCCATAAAGAAGTGGTAGGCTGAATTCCTATGGTTCCCTCACAAAATGGCTCCCTCTACTGTGTGTATGAGACGGGTGCTGTGGTTGTTTAACCTATGGGATGGTTAGGGGTATGTTTTTAAAGTCTATTTAGCTCAGTGTTTGATGGGCTCAGGCTTCCCCACCCGCCCTCCCGTTTAGATTTAGGTTAATCAATTTTGTTGGCTATTTTTGGATTGGTAAGAATGGCAGCTTACATTTATATTTGTTTGGGGTCCAGCTAGTGGCGTCGAGAAGGAGGGATACTCTTTACCCAGGCCATCGGCTTGTGGAGGGGTCCGGGTGAGTATTTTCACCATTGATGGGATGATCCTCGGTGGTGAGCATTGGCCCCACTATGCGCTTGCACGAGGGCCATCTGTGCATGTACATGGCATAACCATTGATGGCTACTGGTTAATTACTGATGGTGTCATCAATGGTCTAAGAGAACTCAAAAGAGGAGGAAACTCAGTGATCACTTACTAAAAGTATATGCAGGTATTCACGGGCAGGATGGAATTATTAATTGTAATTAATTACCAATAAGTGGTATTTAACTGTTAATTAGGTAATTGGAGCTCCTAGTGGATGGGGCGATATGAAGTAAGTGGAAGGTTTTGTGAGACATAGGAATGTATAATGAACATTTTAGCAGTGTATATGAAATCTGAGGGCAAGTGGGTCACTGTGGGGTAAGTGGGAGAGAGGTATGAGTGGCATGTGGAGTACTTTGGGGTAAGTGGGAGGTCTGAGTGGCATGTGGGGCACTTTGGGGTAAGCGGAAGGTCTGAGTGGCATGTGGGGCACTTTGGGGTAAGCGGGAGGTCTGAGTGGCATGTGGGGCACTTTGGGGTAAGCGGGAGGTCTGAGTGGCATGTGGGGCACTGTGGGGTAAGCGGGAGGTCTGAGTGGCATGTGGGGCACTTTGGGGTAAGTTGGAGGTCTGAGTGGCATGTGGAGCACTGTGGGGTAAGTGGGAGGTCTGAGTGGCATGTGGGGCACTTTGGGGTAAGCGGGAGGTCTGAGTGGCATGTGGGGTAAGTGGGAGGTCTGAGTGGCATGTTGGGTACTGTGGGGTTAATGGGAGGTCTGAGTGCAATGTGGGGCACTATGGGGTAAGTGGGTTACTCAGGGTGGAGTGAGTTTCCACTCTGCCAGGTCAGTAAAGCTGTGTCGGAAGACGCAGACACTGGGCTTGCACGCCTACAACACGGGGCTGATGCATCCCCGTTTTGTAGAATATTCCTAGTTGCCGCCTCCTGCCCGACCCCAAATGTCTGAAGACTCATTCACCTGACGTCTGCAGCCGCACTGCGTCTGACACTGGAGTACCCATTTGGCAAATGCACAGGACAGGTCCTGCGCGAGCTAAACAAACATTGGAGATGTATGTAAGCCATCGGGTTTGCGTACATATCTGAATTAGGCCCTTAATTGTGAAAATTGGGCTCTTATTATTATCAGGATACAGCGATAGAAAATTATTTTCACTGCCTCAATTTAAACTTGTCTGGGGCAGCTTGAGCCCCCAATTCCATTTTTTGTGGAAATAAAATTATAAATAAATAAAAAAGTAAGAAACAAATGTATTAATAATATTCATTTAATAATAAATTATTTTTACCATCCATCATGACATTGCTATAGCCACAGGAGAACGGTGGCACACGTACCAACACAATCCTTCTTAAATAACCTTTCGCTGGAGGTCGCATTCAGTGGCTACCATGAGCTGGGAGACTTCTTAAATTGGGAATTGCCCTATCTACAAACACTAAAAAAACAACATTGTCCTAAATAAATTTTTTTGTTTTATACATTTTCAGTAATTAGAACTTGACAACATACTGGTACAGCCATGCATAAGACTGTTATTACCACTTACAAAGTGTGCAAAGCAAAACCAATTATTATGGACAGAAAGCCAGAGCCTGAGTGTTATGTTATTGACTGTAGTACTAGAGCTAGCAATGCATCATGGGACATGTAGTCTTACAATAGTCTCTTTGGTGTATAACTATAATGTTAAAAAGGCATAACGCTAAAGAGGCTTGACATGCAGAACCCGGAAGTAGGGTGGAACGTATGACCAGGAAGTAGGGTGGAATGCATGCCCCGGAAGTAGGGTGGAACGCAGAACCCGGAGAAGGGTGGAATGCATGACCAGGAAGCAAGTGGGCAGGGAATAACTTGTAGTTAGAATATCATTCCTGAATCCTGAGCAGAGAGTGCTACAATAAATCACTACAGGTAACAAGTGATTATATTATTCATGTCTTCATTGATAGTATCAGCATGCCAGCTATATATAATACACATTATACATATTGTTGTTTTATTCCTCTTAGTGGTATAAAATATACATTATACTGTACTTGTAGTTTTTTTTTTACTCCCCTCAGTCACATATAATACACATTTCATATGTTGAAGTTGTTTTTTTAATAATAACATTTTTTTTTGCAATTATATTTATTGCTTGGTACTGCTTCTGTTTCTATATCTTTAAGAAACCATACAGCGCATTTACTGAACTGAAGTTACGTGAAGATAACACCTGTCTATGACTTAAGGAGTTGTACGTGTATCATCTGACTTGTGGACGATGGACAGAGAGAGGAATCGCACGGTGGACAAGATATTAAGCCTTACCCTTGAAATAATTTTCCTGCTTACTGGAGAGGTGAATAATGCTGACACTTTCATCACTTTATTGCAGTGGTAAAAGGTGTCGGTAGTAAATTAAACTTACAGGTTGATGCAAGACTTAGGGGTAAATTTACTAAAGTGAGAGTTTTTAGAAGTGAGTTTTAGAAGTGATGTTGCACATAGCAGCCAATGAGATTCTAGCTATTATCTTCTAGAAGGTGCTAGTTAAATGTTAAGTAGCATCTGATAGGTTGCTATTGGCAACATCACTTCTAAAAACTATCAGATGCTACTTAACATTTAACTAGCACCTTCTAGAAGATAATAGCTAGAATCTCATTGGCTGCTATGTGCAACATCACTTCTAAAACTCACTTCTAAAAACTCTCACTTTAGTAAATTTACCCCTTTATAGTCATTTCCATGTGGGCATCCGAGGAAGGGGGGATGACTCGATCCGCTCTGAATCACATCATCGTAGCTCAATGTATAGCGCCAGGTGGTGATCATGGTGACACGCCCCGCAGATCGCCCACCTATACCGCGCCACGTCCCATCACTTTTCCCCGCTGCCAGATTGTCGCCAATGATGAGGTGAGGCCATCTGGGAGTGTCACACTATTATATCACTATTATCTCTATTACTAACACAGGGACCTGACTGGGGAGGTGAGGGAGTCTGGGAGTTTCACAGTGACATCACTGCTATCTCTATTGCTAACACAGGGACCTGAGGGGGGAGGTGAGGGAGTCTGGGAGTGTCACAGTAACATCACTATTATCTCTATTACTAACACAGGGACCTGACTGGGGAGGTGGGAGGGTCATAGTGACATTACTCTTATCTCTATTACTAACACAGGGACCTGACTGGGAGGTGAGGGGGTCTGGGAGTGTCACAGTGACATCACTCTTATCTCTATTACTAACACAGGGACCTGACTGGGGAGGTGAGGGAGTCTGGGAGTGTCACAGTGACATCACTAGTATCTCTATTACTAACACAGGTACCTGACTGGGGAGGTGAGGGGGTCTGGGAGTGTCACAGTGACATCACTCTTATCTCTATTACTAACACAGGGACCTGACTGGGGAGGTGAGGGTGGCTGGGAGTGTCACAGTGACATTACTCTTATCTATATTACTAACCAGGGACCTGACATCAGTTATTTATATTAATAAAGAAGAGGATTAACTTGAAGATTGAGTAATAGGAGTTCAACAGTAACATCAATTGTAATGGTGCATACACATGGTCAGATTTTCTAGTCGATGTGAACGATAACGAAAGGAAAAATTGTTATATCGTTCATATCGTTGACATGCATCTACCAACGATGCGCATGACCGCATGTCAGATAACAATATATGAAGTCGTCTGTGTTTGTAGTCCAACTTGGTGATATAGTTGACAAATCGTTCATATCGTTTACATAGAACAATATAAACGATCAACTATATCGTCCAAGTTATCCACTCGTTTAACCACAAGTTGGATTTGAATTCTTCGTCATTTAAATACTGTCAGATATCGTTCATCGTTATTGAAATCGTTCATGATCTTTGGCAAAATCGTTAACATCGTCATCGTTCATGAAAAAATTGTTTAACGATATCGATGATCTAGCATGTCTGACCTTGTGTATGCACCATAAGACATTTGGGAGGTATAAAACTGACTTTTGTTATAAACTAACATATAACAAGTTAGTCATTTATGAAATCTATATTCTGATAGTTAAACACCTTTTTCTGTACATCACCTCAAAAGGTAACAATGTAATATATTAACATAATGACTGTGGTGATGTGTTTCAGCCTAGGATTTTTCTTTTTACAGCTGAGTACACTACAAATAATTATTCTGTCATAGCCTAAAATGAAGTTGATAAACAGTTATTATGATGAATAAATACATTATTTATGGCATCTGAATAACAGTAAATGCTGTTAAAGAGTATATGGGCATGTGTGAGGCAAAGTGGAATTAAAACACAGTAGGCTGTCAAGAAAGGTAGTATACTAGGCACTCAGCGGACATTATGGACTGGCATCAGTTTTCACAGGTGTAGGAGTACAATTATTTTGCCTTATACTGTGTTAGTGACTGTTTTCAGTTTAAGGGCCGTTCTTAATTTTGGGCGAAAAAATAAATAAAAATAGTTGAATGAAAGATAGAAACCAATTTTTCCCAGGAAATTACTGTTCCACGTAAATTGGGGGTACGTTAAAATGGGTGTAAGTATATTTTCGTGTCGTCAAAAATGCAATTTAAAAAAGCCTCCTGCTGCGACTGCTTGCGATGTTTAAAACATTCGATGCATCCATCCCCCGCTACCCCCGAAAAATCAGACCCAATATGTTAAAACAATTTTCAACGATTTTTTTTCCGCCCAAAATGTGCGTGGTCGTTTTTAGCCAAAGTACACAACTTCCAATTTTCTTTTTAGTAATTTATCAGTAGGAGGGTGGGGGTGCGGGTGGCCAAAGGGTTCTGAAAGAAATCCCCCAATTTTTTGCCAAAAATAGGGATTTTGCATATTTTTTCTGTTGGTCTGGGATGGAGAAAAAAACGGTCGTTTTCGCCGCTAATTAAATACAGCCCTTAGTCATAATCTTTCTGATCGCTTCGCAATCAACAGATAGCCGTATGCTTTTTTTTAACTGCTGTTATATCTCTGTTTTACAATAAGGATATTTTTTATTATCCCTCTCTTGGTACACAGGATTACACACTTGTGAAGAAGTCAAGTGATGATGTCCCACATAGCAGACGTCCCTATGAATCACGAGAACTGTGCAGGACCCAGAGCCCCATCATGGTGCCTCCACCTCACTCACTGATGCATGAGAGACACAATGACCAGAAGATCCTGGAACTCACCAACAAGATCATTCAGCTGCTGACTGGAGAGGTGACTGCTGGGAATGGGACATTATACAGTAACACCAGGGGATGTGTCTGGATGATGACTGGAGAGGTGACTGCTGGGAATGGGACATTATACAGTAACACCAGGGGATGTGTCTGGGTGATGACTGGAGAGGTGACTGCTGGGAATGGGACATTATACAGTAACACCAGGGGCTGTGTCTGGGTGATGACTGGAGAGGTGACTGCTGGGAATGGGACATTATACAGTAACACCAGGGGATGTGTCTGGGTGATGACTGGAGAGGTGACTGCTGGGAATGGGACATTATACAGTAACATCAGGGGATGTGTCTGGGTGATGACTGGAGAGGTGACTGCTGGGAATGGGACATTATACAGTAACACCAGGGGATGTGTCTGGGTGATTTCTGGAGAGGTGACTGCTGGGAATGGGACATTATACAGTAACACCAGGGGATGTGTCTGGGTGATGACTGGAGAGGTGAGTGCTGGGAATGGGACATTATACAGTAACACCAGGGGATGTGTCTGGGCGATGACTGTATCATTGTGTGTGCCAGGTTCCTATGAGGTGTGAGGACGTCACTATCTATTTCTCCATGGAGGAGTGGGAGTATATAAAAGAACACAGGGGTCTGTACAAGGACAAGATGATGGAGACTCACCGGCCTTTCTCTCCACAGAGTAAGGATGGTTAATCATTATCATATATAACAAATAGAGAGAGGAGAGATTACTGTTTTAAATGTATGACCAGAATGTATTTGTTTTCAACAGATTTATGTTATGATGCTGCAAATGAATGTTCCTCCCCATTTATTAAGGAGGAATCAGTCTCATGTGATGGAGGAGACCTCACAGACACTGACAATTATACACCCACAGATCATACACAGTATACATCTACTCATACTAAGGAGGAATCAGTCTCATGTGATGGAGGAGACCTCACACACACTGACATGTATACTCCCACATATCATGCACAGTATACATCTACTCATAGTAAGGAGGAATCAGTCTCATGTGATGGAGGAAACCTCACACATACTGACATAAATACACCCACATATCATACACAGTATACATCTACTCATAGTAAGGAGGAATCAGTCTCATGTGATGGAGGAAACCTCACTCATACTGACATAAATACACCCACAGGTTATACACAGTATACATCTACTCATACTAAGGAGGAATCAGTCTCATGTGATGGAGGAGACCTCACACACACTGACATGTATACTCCCACATATCATACACCGTATACATCTACCCATAGTAGGGAGGAATCAGTCTCATGTGATGGAGGAAACCTCACACATACTGACATAAATACACCCACATATCATACACAGTATACATCTACTCATACTAAGGAGGAATCAGTCTCATGTGAAGGAGGAACCCCCACAGATCATACACCGTACACATCTACTCAAAGGAACGAGGAATCAGTTTCATGTGATGGAGGAACCCTCACACACACTGACATTTATTCACCCACAGATCATACACAGTATACATCTACTCATATTAAGAAGGAGCCAATCTCATGTGATGGAGGAAACCTCACACACACTGACATTTATACACCCACATATCATACACAGTATACATCTACTTATATTAAGGAGGAATCAGTCTCATGTGATGGAGGAAACCTCACAGACACTGACATTTATAGACTCTCTGATGGCACAAAGGTCCACTATACGTCTATTTACCAAACAGCACACATCACAGGTCAGACATGTTACTGCTTTGAGTGTCAGAAAAAAATTCCGAAAAATCCGGATCTTCTCCGACATCAGATGGCCCATAAAAGCCCACGGCCATTTGTATGTTCTGAATGCGGGGAATGCTTGTCAACACGTTCACGTCTTGCTGTGCATCGGAGAATCCACAGAGGAATGAAAATATATCCTTGCTCTGAATGTGGGAAATGTTTCGGCTGCAGTGCCCACCTTACCCTACACCAGCGAGTCCACACGGGAGAGAGACCCTTTTCTTGCCCCGTGTGTGGGAAGTGCTTTAACCGCAATGCTCATCTCACGGTGCATCGCCGGATTCACACAGGAGAGAGACCCTATTCTTGCCCTGTGTGTGGGAAATGCTTCAGCTGCAGTGCAAGTCTCATTGTGCATCGACGGATTCACACGGGGGAAAAGCCGTACCCCTGCTCAGAATGTGGGAAGCGTTTTATTACTAACTCTGATCGCGCTAAACATGAGAAGGTCCACACCGGCGCAAAGCCCTTTATATGCTCTGACTGCGGCAAAGGTTTCGCTTGCAGATCCAATCTGGCTAAACACCAGAGAATTCACGCCAGAGTGCAGCCATTTTGTTGCTCGATTTGTGGAGAAAGTTTTGCCCATGACTCGCTGCTGACACTGCATTATATGATGCACATGAAACAATAACTTTATGTGATTAACTTTCATATGTACAAAAAAGGTCTCAATAAACCGAAAAATTGCACACTGTCTGTACTGTGGACGTTATATAATATGGAAGTATAATTTGGAGGGAAGTTACTGCCCCCATTTAACATGTCATGCCCATTTTTATCACCTTCCCCATTCTGGACTGCATACAATACACACAGAGATCAACAGCTTGGTTTTGTACTGACATACACTACAACAGTCAGCTTAGCGCGCATCTGGGTGCACTATAAAGCGAGCTTTAACGTGCAGAGAGCAAAACCTTTAGGGGCTCATGTATCGAGCAGTGAAAAAAGTGGAGAACTGGTCCAGTGGAGAAGTTGACCACAGCAACCAATCGGCTTCTACCTATCATTTTATAGAACGTACTTAGTAAATGCTACCTCAAAGCTGATTTGTTGGTTGCTATGGGCAACTTCCCCACAGGCCCTTGTTCCACTCTTTTTACTGCTGGATACATCAATCCCATAGTTACATAGGCAAGTTGAAAACGAACACTCTGGGGTATATTTACTAAAGTGCGGGTTTTTAGAAGTGGACATGTTGCCCATAGCAACCAATGAGATTCTAGATATTATCTTTTATAAGTGTTAGATAAATGTTAAGTAGAATCTGATTGGTTGCTATGGGCAACATCTCCACTTCTATAAACCAGCACATTAGTAAATATACCCCTCTATCTTGGCCCCGCATGATGATATAACCCTGGTATCCATGCAGCATAGCTTTGATTGTTTTTGCTCATATTCCATAGTAGTGTGAGCCATAATCACACATAGATGCACATTATT
This sequence comes from Taudactylus pleione, assembly GCA_031769625.1. Lineage (NCBI taxonomy): Eukaryota > Metazoa > Chordata > Amphibia > Anura > Myobatrachidae > Taudactylus > Taudactylus pleione. The sequence goes on along the minus strand of JAUIMM010000375.1, from coordinate 769,180 downwards.
TGACATTAACATATAAAATAATGACGTGATAGGTAATAAAATAAACGTATTAGTCTATGACGTAGATTTATATTTAATGCAGATTCTGGTGAGGCGGCATAGGGAATTCCAGTAGGTTGGGCAAAATGGGAGAAGATTTGGAGGTGGACTTTGAGATTGTCAAAGGAAGTATCTCATGACCAGGAAAGGGGAAGACTATGAGGACCTAGTCAGGGGCCTAACCAGACCTAGGGGGACCCCATAGCAAAATTTTCACGGGGCCTCCCTAGGTCCCCCGCCTCCCCAGCACTCCCTCCCTCCCCCTCCGCAAACCCCTCTCCCTCCACGACTTACCTATGGTCGCGTCCTCCTTCAGCTGTGTGCTGCGCAGGGTAGGCACATCTCTCCCGGTTGGCTCCATCCCTCCTCACTGACTGATGCTAGGAGGAGCCGTGGTGAGCCAGTTGGGACATCCATGGATCATAGCCAAGCCTCCTCCCAGTATAAGTCAGTGATGGAGACACGTAGGAGGAGCCGACTGGGAGGGAATTGTGTCTGCCCTGCTCAGCTGGTGTTGAAGGAGAACGCGACCACGGCCGGCCTGGCACCTTAGGTGCAGGGGGAGGGCCAGGCCTCAGAGGTGGCTGGGGTCCCATAGCAGCCACACTCCCTATGGTAGTTACACCAGTAGACCTAATGTAAAGTGCTGAAGCGTATTAGGAACGCTGAGAGAGGGTGATCAGTCTCACTGCAGCCTTTAGGATGGAGGAAGGTCAAGATAAGAGAAGGTTGCAGTAGTCAAAGCGGGAGATGAGAGAACAGATAGTTTTTTTTTTTGTAACATCCGGTGTGATAAAAGGGGCTCATTATGGCCGTGTTTCGAAGGAGTTGATGCCATAACAGTGATACACAGAATGGAAGATGCTAAATCAATCTTTTGGCCCATTGCAGGTATGTGTAAAGGGGCCTATCCATTACACGACTTTGTGAACAATCCGACCAAAACCAGGATGCGCGTGCACACTGGGTCCTTGCCGACCCCGACTACTGAACATGCCCGTCAACCAGACGACGCTCTTTAGGTTCAGCATGTTCAGAGATAGGAGATCGGGCTCTTGCACTGAATGCCGTTCAGTGCGGGCACCGCACCTCGGCGACCTGAAGGTCTGAACGCTAGACGTTCAGTCTTTCAGATCGCCTCGTGGATAGGCCTCTTAAGGGAGGTGTTAAACAATACAAGAAACAAATTCTCCCAGCACAATGCAATGGGCCAGCTAAAGAGACTTGCATCCTACATGATAATAAAAAGCAGAGATCCCAGTTACAGACATTGGTAAACATATGGTAAGCCGCCAGCCACGTCAATGCATCTCAGTGCAAGGGACTATGATGTATGAAGTGAAGCTGGAGGCTTACTTCAGGATGACACCTAGACAGTGGCACGGAGGACTGGTGACAGCGTGATGTTATTGTTGATGGTGTAGTGACAGTGGGGGTGGAAGCAAGGTGGCAATAACAAGTTAAGTTTTATTTTCTGAGTAGATGGAGGACCGCCATGTTTTCAGTGCATTTCTAACTTCACGTACAGTAGGTGAATCTCCATAAAGAAAGTCAATGGTCCATCCAGCTAGGACCATTATACAGTATATTGTCATTCTGTTGATTTGGTTGAAAGCAAAACACATCTTTCTATGTTACAGAGCCCAATGAATTCTCAAAGGCAGGAAAATAAATCCATCCTATTTCTGACGATGAATGTGATGATCAAATACGTTCGAGGAAATACCCACACGGGTTGATTCTGAGTCAGGTGCAAAGCGGACATAAGTATGGACACCAGCGGCAGCCAGACTTACTACCCTTTGCTTATGAGCGCATACGTATGGCTTCATGTGTCGGGTCACACCGGTCACGATTTGCCCCTCTGCAGCTGTCCTCATTAGTGTCACCACTTACACCCCCTCCCCATGCTGTGAGCAAATGATCCATCCAAAACAAGCGTTTCTTCTCCATACACAGACCTCATACTAGCCCAGTCTGACCAGGTGCCCATGACACTCCCATGAGACGGATGGACCGCTGCGCGATGCAGGCGCATTTTTCCTTCTACTCAGAAACAGGCCCATAGGGGTCGAAAATGTGCGTGATATACTGTATGTTCTCCACATTCATTATGTCGACATTAGAATGTATTTATGATCGTAAAGTCGACATGTTCATGACGTCGACATTAACCATGTCGTCACTGATGCATTTTCGAAATGCCAACTCCGTGCTTTTCAGCTATTTCTATCTCTACCCCCAACCCTAACCCTAATGGAAAAATGGAAGTCAACATTTTGCAGGTGCCAGCATTAATGATGTTGCCATTTTAACTGTGTCGACATCATCAGTGTCCACAGGGGCGGATCTATAATGGGTGCAGGGTGTGCGGTGCACACGGGCCCCTGGGTCCAGGGGGGCCTGCACCGCACACCCTACACCCACATTATCTAAAACTTACCTCTCCGATGCCCCAGAATGGGTGTCTCAGCACTGCTCAAAATGCTTTAAAATGGCCGCCTCGGACATTTTTCCAACATTTTGCGCATGCGCAGTGAGGAAATTGCCGGGAAAAGGGTGTCCGTGCCATTTCCCTGGCGATTTGCGCATGTGCAGTAGACTCTAGGCACACTCTAGTGCCCAGAGTCTACTGATGCTGCGGTGGCCGGCCGGCCGCCGGGGAGAGAGGAGCGGGCCCTGGACGGGGAATGCACACGGGCACCCTCCTCTCTTAAGATGCCCCCGAGTGTCCACCTTCTGCTGTCGACATTCTGATCGTGGCCAGGGCCGGTTCTAGACAGTGTGGAGCTCAGGACGAGAGTTCACAGTTGCGCCCAAACCCCCCCTGTAAAAAAAAAACAACTTTTTCTACTTCAGGGTCCATAGGGGGTCCACAGGGTTGACCTTGGGGTATAGCTGGATCTGGATCCACGGGCACCACGCAGTTAAAGCTTTGCTGCTCCCAGGATGCACTTGGGTCCGTCCTCCTCTATACCCCGCCCCCGACCACAGGCACCTCAGTTTTAGTTGGTGCCCGGCCGGAGTCGGGTCACCCTGTCGCAGTGGGGCTGCAGGAGCAGCCCCATAGCTTTATTTTAAAAGAGAATTTTTTTATTTTTTTCTACTTTTTTTACACTTTTAGAGCGGCAGCATCAGACTGTCCTTTAGGACGTCCACGCTGCCGCTCCTTCTCCCCGCTGGCGCCGCAACGCCAGTACAGCTCTGGGGATCGCGGCGGGACCCCAGAGCCTGTACTAGCCGGGCTCTGGGGACTCCCTTGACTGCTGCCGGACATGAAGTCAGAAGCCTCCGGTCTCTGGGGACAGACCGGAGGCGCTAGCAGCGGCGGCGGGCTCCCCCTCTATAGAGGAATACCCCGCGTGTCCGCTAGACCACCAGGGTAACAGGCTGGTAGCGGGACCGGCAACCCGGGGGTTAATTGCTAGCCAGGAGAGGCAGCCTTCCCTGTCTAGCGGCTCCTCCCCTCAGCTCAGCGTGCCTTTCAACTAGCAGTCTGGCGTCGCTGAGCTGCTCTTATCTCTCGGCCACTCCTCCTCTGAGGTCTCCGGCGGCCATCTTCACTGGCAGGCATCGCAGACTCCCAGGCGGTATCAAGTGGACCGGTCCCCCTGTGTACCTCTCCCCTGCTAAAGGACAGTGTACACAGCGCTATAGCCCTCCCAGACACTGAATCTGGGCGGTTGATTGTAGCGGAAGGTGCAGTGAGTACTAACTTTTCTGCATTGTATGTGACTATTGCTAGTGCTGCCTGTCTGTGACTTATTCTCCTTGCTGTCAGCTTATAACTATCCCTTTCCTTCTCCTACGGCCCGGCAGGTGTGTGGGGGAAGGACGTTTTTCTGAGACCCTCACTTATATAAATCACGTATTTGTGGGGTCAGTCACATACTGTTGTGTGCTACACAGTACCATATCTGGGCTGTTGTGTCGCATACTGGTGAGTGCGCGGGTGTTAAAACCGTAATTCCTCTGGTGATACGTATTTCTTGTGTATTTACGGTATCATGTCTGATGAGGAGACTGAGCGCTCTGTGGCTCCTGTGCTATTTTCCTGCAAACTCTGTGCTGCTGGAGTTGATGGGGAGGACTTATCTCAGGATGGTCTGTGCGGGCGGTGCCAGCTGGCACCGGGCCCCTCCAACCCCCCTGTGTCACAGGACCCTCCTTGGGCGATGTTTTCACAGGTGCTGGCATCTATTGCGGACCGGTTATCGGTCCCATCAGCGGTCCCTTCTAGGGCGTTGCCTCAGCCCACCATTTCCCGGGTGTTCCGCAAATATTGCGGTCTCCCCCCGGGGCCCAGACTGTGGGTCCTTACTCGGGACTGCCTGTGTATGTGCAGTCTCCCCCAGTGACGCGTCAGTCTGTAATGCCTTTGCAGAGTTTTGCTCCGACGGCTCCTCCGCCTTGGGTGGATGTTCTCTCCAGCTCCGTACAGAGTGGCGGCTTCATCCTTGGCGTTTCAGTGATGTGCCACCAAGGGCGTCTAAACGTCCGGTTGTGAGTTCACTAGCTGCGCAGTTGTCGGACTCGGAAGTGTCCTCAGATGATGGAGAAAGCCATGAGGACTCTGACTCTGATGCTATGGGGCAGGAGGTGGAAGCTAAGTCCTCCATTAATGTTCCAGCCTTAGTTAGGGTGGTGCGGGCTATCCTACATGTTGAGGATGATGCGCCGGCTCCTAGGTCGAAGTTTCCTAATTTTAAAAAGGCCAAGGTGACTTCAACTGTGTTCCCCCTGTCTGATCAATTAACGGATCATATGGCGGCGGCCTGGCAATTACCCAGTAAGAGGTTCCATCCACAGAAGAGGTTGGCGGCGAACTATCCTTTTCCTGAAGCTCATTGCAGGAAATGGGAGACTCCGCCGGCGGTGGATTTTCACGTCACCCGCTTGATCAAAAGCACGACGCTGCCATTGCCGTCTATCTACTCTTTGAAGGATCCCACGGACAGGAAGGTGGAGACTTGTTTAAAGTCCATTTATTCTCTTTCCGGGGCGGTGGCTCGCCCGTCCATGGCTATCTCCTGGGTGGCTAAAGCCATTGAGGCCTGGGCCAATGCCTTGGAGGATACCTTTCCTGATGAGGCTCCGGATATCCAGAGAGCGTTAGTGGGACAGATGCGGGATGCAGCTTCCTATATCGGGGAAGCGTCTTTGGATGCCAGCCTGCTCACTTCTAGGGTGTCGGCTGCAGCGGTGTATGCTCGGCGCTCCCTGTGGCTGAGGTCCTGGAGGGCTGATGCAGATTCGAAAAAGGGTCTGGAGGCCTTGCCTTTTAATGGTGATTTACTATTTGGTCCGGATTTGGACAAAATAGTGGATACTTTGGCTAAGTCCAAGTCGGCTTTCCTCCCTTCGGCCTCTGCGCCGGCTAAAGTGAGGAGCTCTGCCTTTCGGTCCTTTCGGGTTCAGGGTAAGGCCAAGGGCCAGTCCTTCCCGAGACATTCGGCGACCAAGGCCGCACCCAAGCCCAAGAAGCAGGCATGGAGTGCTCGGCGCCCTTCTTCCAAGCAGGAGGATAAGCCTGCTGCCTGATGGGACGGGCCTCTCTCTGGGGGACCCCAGAGTGGGAGGCCGACTTCTCCAATTCGCCCAGTGTTGGCACAATACCACCACGGATGCCTGGGTTCGAGAAGTAGTCTCTCAGGGGTACGCCCTGTCTTTTCGGTTCAGGCCGCCCCACCAGTTTTTCTGCACGAGTCCTTCTCTGGACAAGACCAAAGCTGGCCAGATTCAGGTAGCTATAGAATCCTTGCTACAAGCAGGGGTCATTGTTCCCGTTCCGCAGTCTCAGCGCGGGACGGGGTACTATTCTACTCTGTTTCTGGTACAGAAACCCAATGGTTCTCATCGCCCTATCCTGAATTTGAAGTCTCTGAACAGATACCTCAGAGTTCCCAAGTTCAGGATGGAAACGTTACGTTCCATCATTCTGGCAATGGAACCCGGGGATTATATGGTCTCCCTCGATATCCAGGACGCCTATCTCCATGTGCCCATAGCACCGGCACATCAGCGGTATCTGAGGTTTGCTATCCTGAACCATCACTACCAATTTCGGGCGTTGCCTTTCGGCCTTTCCACGGCTCCGAGGGTGTTCACCAAGGTGATGGCAGTTATGGCTGCCCACCTTCGGGGTCAGAGTCTACGTCTGTTGCCGTACCTGGACGATCTTCTGCTGCTGGCGAGCTCCCCGGAGGTGCTTCTTCGACATCTCCACCTGACCATTGCTTGTCTTCAAGCACACGGGTGGTTGATAAATTGGAAGAAGTCCTCCCTGATTCCATCACAGCGGATGGTTCATTTGGGAGCCCTGCTGGATTCTCGTCAGCAACGGATTTTCCTGACTCCGGAGAAGGTCTCCTCCCTGCAGCTGCGGATACACAGTTGCCTGAGCAGTTGCCGCCTGTCGGTCCATTCGGCTATGAGAGTTCTGGGGTCCATGGTGTCGACATTCGACATGGTGGAATTTGCCCAGTTCCATTCCCGGCCCCTGCAGGGGCTGATTCTATCGGAATGGAACGGGTTACCTCACCGGATCCGCTCTCAGATGCTGGTGTTGTCCCCGGAGGTTCGGCAGTCTTTGGCTTGGTGGCTTCAGACAGCGCATCTGGTCGAGGGGCGCCCCTTTTGGATCCCGGACTGGGTCCTGCTCACAACGGATGCCAGTCTCCGGGGCTGGGGGGCAGTGACCGGCTCATTATCACTTCAGGGTCGTTGGTCCGCGGAAGAAGCACTTCTCCCCATCAACATCCTGGAACTGCGGGCGGTATACAGGGCCCTGCAGTCGTCCGGCCCCGCTCTTCACGGAAGGGCGGTTCAGGTGCAGTCCGACAACGCCACCACGGTGGCGTACATCAACCACCAAGGGGGAACTCGCAGTCGGGCAGCAATGTCGGAGGTGTCTCGCATTCTTGCTTGGGCGGAGTGTCACATTCCAGTGATCTCGGCAGTCTTCATTCCCGGAGTCCTCAATTGGGAGGCGGACTTCCTCAGCCGTCACGACGTGCATCCCGGGGAATGGTCGCTTCACCCAGAGGTGTTTCAGCTATTCGTGGACAGGTGGGGGCTGCCGAAGCTGGACTTGATGGCCTCCCGTTACAATCACAAGTTGCCCGTTTACGGGTCAAGGACAAGAGACGCAGGCACCTGTCTGGTAGACGCACTGTCGGTGAAATGGACGTTTCACCTGGCGTATCTGTTTCCTCCGATATCCCTGCTTCCTCGGGTTCTGCGGAAATTCAAGCAGGATGGCGGCTCGCTCGTGCTGGTAGCTCCGGCGTGGCCCAGACGTCCTTGGTACTCCGATCTGAGGTGCCTCTCCATCGACTCTCCGTACCTTCTCCCTCAGCGTCGGGACCTGTTGTCTCAAGGGCCCTGCCTTTACCCGGATCTGGGTCGGCTGTCTTTGACGGCGTGTGCTCTTGAGACAGCCGTCTTGAGGTCTAGGGGTTTCTCCAGTTCGGTCATTGGTACCATGCTTAGGGCACGCAAGCCTGCTTCTGCGCGGATTTACCACAGGGTGTGGCGCACTTATTTTCAGTGGTGTGAATCCAGAAACTATGATCCGCAGGTGTTCCGGGTTTCCAGAATCTTGGAGTTTCTTCAATCGGGTTTGGACCTCGGCTTACGCCTGGCCTCTCTGAAGGTTCATGTGTCTGCTTTTTCCGTGTGGTTTCAGCGACGGATTGCTACACTGCCAGGTGTTCTCAGGATCCAGCCTCCCTTCGTGCCTCCGGTGGCTTCTTGGGACTTGGCAGTGGTACTGCGGGTCTTGCAGGGTCCTCCTTTTGAGCCGCTTGAGTCGGTGGAGCTCAAGTGGCTGAAGTTTAAGACCATTTCTCTCCTGGCAATTGCTTCTGCCAGGAGGGTCTCAGAATTGGGGGCGCTTTCCTGTCGCCCTCCTTTTCTGATTTTTCACCAGGACAGGGCGGTGCTCCGCATGCGTCCTGAGTTTTTGCCCAAAGTGGTCTCAAAGTTCCACATTAATCAGGAACTTGTTGTGCCAGCTTTTCAGTCACCTGATCTTTCTGCTGGTGAGGCTTCCTTAGATGTAGTCCGGGCACTTAGAATCTATGTGGACCGGACTGCTTCGGTTAGGAAGTCGGATTCTTTGTTTGTCCTCTTCGGTTTTCACAAGAGGGGTTGGCCTGCCAACAAGCAAACGTTAGCACGTTGGCTTCGTTCTGTTATTTGTGAGGCTTATGCACAGGAGGGTTTACCTGTGCCTGCCTCTGTTAAGGCTCATTCCACTCGTTCTGTGGGTCCCTCTTGGGCTGCTAGACGTGGCGCCTCCGCTGTTCAGCTGTGTAAGGCGGCCACTTGGTCTTCAATTCAGACGTTTTTGAGGTTCTATGCATTTGACACCTTCGCCTCTCAGGATGCATCCTTTGGGCGCCGGGTACTCCTTTCAGCACAGGAGCCCTTAGTTGAACTGCTTTGGGACATCCCCAAAGGTCAACCCTGTGGACCCCCTATGGACCCTGAAGTAGAAAACAAGACATATGGTAAGAACTTACCTTTGTTATCTCTGTTTCTACGAAGTCCATAGGGTCCACAGGGCGCCCGGCCTTGACGCACCTGGCTTCAAATGGGCTGTGTGGCTGGTCACCGGTTTTCCGTCTCCCATTTCTGTGAGTATGGTTTCTTGTGTGTTCCAGTCTTCCTTCTCTCTGTTTAGTCTCCTCCTCCGGCCTTAGCTGCTTACCAACTGAGGTGCCTGTGGTCGGGGGCGGAGTATAGAGGAGGACGGACCCAAGTGCATCCTGGGAGCAGCAAAGCTTTAACTGCGTGGTGCCCGTGGATCCAGATCCAGCTATACCCCAAGGTCAACCCTGTGGACCCTATGGACTTCGTAGAAACAGAGATAACAAAGGTAAGTTCTTACCATATCTCTTGTTTTTTAGATGACGTTCCTGCGGAACACCCCCAATTCATCACACTGTGGGGCGTGCCAAGCACTTATTAAGGTGCTGGGCTTCCCCCAAGCTCTCCCCTCGTAGCGAATAATTGCCATGTGCACTAATGCGCCTTACACAGTAATGGCTTTTATAACACATTATGCCACATGCAGTAATGCCCTGTATAACACATTATGCCACACGCAGTAATGCCCTGTATAACACATTATGCCACACGCAGTAAAGCCCTGAATAACACATTATGCCAAATGCAGTAATGCCCTGTATAACACATTATGCCAAATGCAGTAATGCCCTGTATAACACATTATGCCACATGCAGTAATGCCCTGTATAACACATTATGCCACACGCAGTAATGCCCTGTATAACACATTATGCCACACGCAGTAATGCCCTGTATAACACATTATGCCACATGCAGTAATGCCCTGTATAATACATTATGCCACACGTAGTAAGGCCCTGTATAATACATTGTGCCACACGCAGTAATTCCCTTTATAATACAGTATCCCCAATTCAAATGACGCCACACATTAGTCCCTTATTCATGTTATGACACACAGTGGTGCCCCTTTTACACAATGCCCAAATTAGTGACCCTTATACACAAGGCCCACAGTACTGAGTAGTAGTGCCCCTAATACAATGCCCGGTAGTGGTGCCCCCCATGCAGTGCCCTCATTAGTAGTGCCTGCAGTGGTAATGCCCCCATTGGTAATGCCCACAGTGTTAATGCCCCCATTGGTAAAGTCCACTATAGTAGTGCCCCCATTGGTAATGCCCCCAATAGTAGTGCCCCCTATAGTAGTGCCCACATTAGTAGTGCCCCCAGTAATAATGTCCCCTATAGTAGTGCCCACAGTAGTAGTGCCCCCAGTAATAATGTCCCCTATAGTAGTGCCCAAAGTAGTAATGCCTCCTATAGTAGTGCCCATAGTTGTAATGCCCCCATTAGTAGTGCCTCCAGTAGTAAATGCCTCCATTAGTAGTACCTCCAGCAGTAATGCCCACTATATTAATGCCCCATTAGTAGTGCCCCCAGTAGTAATTCCCCCTATAAAAAGTGCCTCCAGTAGTAATGCCCCCCTATAGTCATGCCCTATAGCCATGCCCCCTACAGTAATCCCCCTACAGCCATGCCCCAGTAGTAATACCCCTTATAGCCATGCCCCCAATAGTAATGCCCCCCTATAGCCATGCCCCCAATAGTAATGCCCCCACTGGTAATGCCCCACTATAGCCATGCCCCCAGTAGTAATGCCCCCCTATAGCCAATCCCCCAGTAGTAATGCCCCCCTATTGCCATGCCCCCAGTAGTAATGCCCCTATAGCCATGCCCCCAGTAGTAATGCCCCCCTATTGCCATGCCCCCAGTAGTAATGCCCCCCTATAGACATGCCCCTAGTAGTAATGCCCCCTTATAGACATGCCCCCAGTAGTAATGCCCCCCTATAGACATGCCCCTAGTAGTAATGCCCCCTTATAGACATGCCCCCAGACATGCCCTATGCCCCCAGACATGCCCTATGCCACCCTGTGGAAAAATAAAAAATACAAACACAATACTTACCTTAGGCCCCGCTCATGCATCTGCTGCCGTCCGGTCCGACCGCGGCTCCACCATGGATGTATGGGAGAGACGTCATGACGTCCCTCCCATAGTGCTCTCTGCGGCACCTGGCGCTCTGGAGTGAGCTTCGGCTGCCCCTGCAGGGAGGGAGCCGGGTGATAAATATCAGCGGGCGCCCGGCAACGCGGAGGGGACCGGCGCTGGTTTTTTTTTTTCTTATGGGGATTTTTTTTTTTTTTTAACTTCTGGGGACTCAGTGGCACCCTCTAGGGGCCGGCACTCCGGGCGACAGCCCTGTTAGCCCGCCCCTAGAACCGCCACTGATCGCGGCCATGCTGACTACATATTGTGGAAAATCACAGTTAAACAACACAAGTGAGCAAACGTCTGATGACACATTGGGACTGATTCTGCAGTGAATGGAATTGCAGAGCCGCAACATTAGAATTCCTTCCTGCTAATATTCTAATGTTGCAGGAGGCGTTTGAAGTGAAGGGACGACTCCTGTCAGCAGTGGCGTCAGAAGGGGGGTGCGGGGGGTGCGGCCCGCATCGGGTGTCACCCTTCAAGGGGGTGACACCAAAAAGAGCAGCATACAGACCCGCGGGCCGCACCTGCTGCTAGCACACCCCCTTCCTCTGCACCACCGAGGTCCTGCACGCTGCCATCGCCGGGGGTCACTTGGTTCTCTCACCGCGGCCGGCGTCCAGAGCCACACACAGGCACAGAGCATCTCTATGTGCCTGTGTGTTGCTCTGGATGCCGGCCGCGGTGACGTCATCACGCGCGCGGCATGAGGAAGAAGGAGGTGCGCGCCCAGAACCCTCCTGGTGGAATCCAGCCTGGACATCCTGAAGATAGGTAAGTAGTATTGCACAGGGGAGGGGGCTCAGCATAAGGGGCATTACTGGGGGTGTTCTGGGGGCACTACTGGGGGTACTGTATAGGGGGCACAGTATAAGGGCATTATAGAGGGCACAGCATATGGGGCACTACTGTCTGGGGGCACTGCATAAGGGGAGCTCCTGGGGGTACTGTATAAGGGCACTACTGGGGTACTGTATAAGGGCACTATAGGGGGCACTGTATAAGGGGTGCTACTGGGGTACTGTATAAGGGCACTATAGGGGGCACTGTATAAGGGGTGCTACTGGGGGTACTGTATAAGGGCACTACTGGGGTACTGTATAAGGGCACTAAAGGGGGCACTGTATAAGGGGTGCTACTGGGGGTACTGTATAAGGGCACTATAGGGGGCACTGTATAAGGGGTGCTACTGGGGGTACTGTATAAGGGCACTATAGGGGCACTGCATAAGGGGAGCTACAGGGGGCACAGCATCAGGGGCTCTAATACAGGAAGCATTGCATAATGGGATTTAATATAGGAGGCATTGCATAATGGGTTCTAATACAGGAAGCATTGCATATTGGGCACAACTACATGGGGCATTGCATAAAGGGGTATTAATAAAGGGGAAACTGCATAATGGGCACTATTACTGGGGGCATTGTGGGGGAAATAAGGGGCACTACTACTGTGGGCATTGTGTATAAGTGTCAATAATGTGGTCATTGTATGAAATGGGCACTACTGTGTGTCAGAAAATAAATAAGGGACAATACTTTATGGTGTAATGTGAATCTCTAGCACTATGTACGGTGTAATGTGGATAAGATTGTGCTACTGTGTGGCGTAATTTGAATTGGGGATAGTATTGTATGACCATGTCCCTTTTTTTCAAGATCACGCCCCTTTTTTGCGCTACACGCCTTAGGCGCACGCTGTCCTTTTATTGATAAATCGCCGGGGGAGGGGGGGGGGGTCGTTCCACCACATCTCTAGGACCACTTTAAGCATTGCTACCCAGAATATCGGGCGTGGCATCGACACGCCTGCCGGGTGCGCCTGGCATTCCGTGAGGAGCACAGTGTGACTGCTGGACTGGTAAGGGGGAACAGTTCGCGAAGCTGCGCACCATGGTCCCGATTTTTTTTTGGTGTGGGGGGGGGGGGGTGTCACCGTGCATTACAGCACCAGGTGACACCAACCCTAGTGACGCCTCTGCCTGTCAGCACCTGCGATCCCAGCACTGTGACTGAGATGGCACCCTGGGATCACCGGTCTCGATGTTCTGCAGTGCCGGCTAGCTGAGTAAGCATCAGCTTAGTGAGGGAGGAAGTCTGTGTCTATGTACACTGACCCTGGCCCTGTCCCTCCTGGAGAACGGGGGCAACTAGCCCCCCGTTTCCGGGAACACGGGCTGTCCTCAACACCGACCATCTTCACCTGCTACATCCAGAAACTAAATTTTTTTCATATCCCACAATGTTTTTTTCTTAGAATTAAAGCATACGTTACCCCCGTGACTTGAGACTCACCCCTTTATTTATACCACCCCTCCCCCCCCACACTACTACACTCCCATCTAATTGTCATTAACGTATTGCCTACCTTTCTATCTTAACTCTAATATTCTGTACCTCTCTACGTCCTAGTTTGGGGAATCGGGACACACATGCGCACGTCACTACAAAGTTGTGCTGTTCGGCACAGAGGGGTAGATACCTCAAATCAGGACTGTTCTGGGACAGTTGGGAGGTGATCTGTAGTATCCGCAACCTGCCAGCACAAAATTAGACTTTATATTACCAAATCTAATCCCACCATCTATCCCACCTACTTAATTCTAATTTTGCGCATTATAGAAAATCTGATACCTCAGAGATCTTACCTGTCACCTTGAAATGTTCCCCATTAAATGAACCCTGTGTCTGCAACAGACCAACCTCCATCCATAACCTCTTCTCAAACAACCTCAACCTTCTGGCAACAACAGAAACATGGCTCCCACAATCAGACACTGCTTCTCTTGACAGTGCTCTCCATTTCAACCGCACTTCCAGGCCTGGAAGAAGACAAGGATGTGAGGTTGGATCCATGAGGAGATGAGAACCCTGCAGTGCCAACACAGGGTAAATATAACCGCAGTCAGGAGATGGGCAGGGCTGCGGTGACCCGACATACTCGAAGTCCAAATTAGTAGTATATAAATAATAACAATAAACATAAACTAGTTTTCCAAACTCCTTGTTGGTCACAATGTTCCTCAGTTTTATTCAATGTAATCTGTATTTGCATTATTATTACTAATGTAACTTAGGAGCATGAACCTATAGTATCTACATTACATTAAACCTGCTGTGTCACAGCCTAGTATTCCATTTTGAATAAATTATTTAGTAGCGTGTTACTTGTAGGGTTGTCAGCATATATTAACATTCTAGACGCCTTACAAGTCTGTTCTGTGGCCAACACTAGTTGGTATTCCCAGGCTGCTGACATCACAAGCAATATTTATGATGCAATCAGTCACATGGTTATCCCAGTGACGTCAGTAAAGGTGCATACACACGTAAAGATTTTCTGTCCAACCATCCAACTAGTTGATTGGTTGGAATGAAAATCTGGTAACGTATGGGAGTAACTGATGATCAGCAATTTGCTCCTAAATGCCAGAAAACAGATGAAAATGGCCGTCAGACAAGTTTGTTAAATGTTTGATCTAAACAATTTGTCCATTTTCCGGCGTTTGGGAGCAAATTGCTGATTGTCATTTGCTTTCATACCTTACCAGATTTTCATTCCAACCAATCAACTAGTTGGCTGGTTGGACAGAAAATCTTTCCGTGTGTATGCAGCTTTACATCTCTGCCTGCATACTGTAATGCTGGCCATACACGGCACGATATACGTGCCGATCCGACGGATCGGCGCGATATAGGTGCTATATCGTGCCGTGTATGGGTACGATATACCTGATATCGTGCTGCGCGCTCCCGCGGGATCGTATATCGCATCCCCAGATCTCCCAGCAGGTTCATCTGATCTGGGATGCGATGTACGATCCCATTCAGATGGAGGAGGGGGGAGCCGGCATATCGTGCCAGCGGGGACCGCACGATTGCCAGCGGTGAAAGCACAATCTGTCTGCCGACGGATCGGCAGTCGCCCTACAAGGTGCATCGCACCGTGTATGGGCACCTTAACTGAGTTAATGGACATTACACAAATGTACATAACATGTTAATAAGCAGACTACACTGTTATTTGTAGATATTAATAAATATTCTCAACTTGTGTCCCCAGGAATCAATTTAATGAAGTATATCCATTATTTTATGCTAGTGCGGGGAGGATTATGTAGAAAATAAAACCTGGATAAATGTGTATAAGTCATGTTTATCGATCGATCGATCTAGCTATCTACCTGCCTACCTTTCTATCATCTTTATGATATAATAATAACCTTACCTTCGATTATGTGATGTCAGATCTCACAGACCTAAATTCAGTGTATACAGCACATGCAGCTAATCACTGACTATCTTGTGGCCAGCACTAGTTGGTATTCCCAGGCCGATGACATCACAAACACTTTCTATGATGCAGTCAGTCACATGATTGTCCCTGTGACAGCAGTTACATCTCAGCCTGTCTGTGTACTGTGTGTGAATGGATGGACTTTACATGACTGTATTTAACATGTAAATAAGCAATTTACACTTTAGTTTGTAGAGCAGGGGATCCCAACCATGGTCCTCAAGGCACACTAACAGTCCAGGTTTTAAGGATAACCATACTTGAGCACAGCTGACTTAATTAGTACCTCAGTTATTTTGACTTAACTATCCATGCTTAACCATGGATATCACTAAAACCAGGACTGTTAGTGTGCCTTGAGGACCGTGGTTGGGAATCACTGACCTAGTAACTGAAGAGTGCTACCCAGGTCTATATCCATCACTGCCACCAAACATCAGGATACTGAGCTGTGTATGCCCTTGGATCTGACTGGAATGGCTGTATCCCTTGTGCATTGCCCATTACCTTTCCGTTAACTCGACATGGGTTGAATAAATAACCTAGGCATATAGGGGTTAAAGATTCATCCTTTTTATTATATATTATAGCACACAACACAAAACATTAACATCAAATTGTTAAATATCAGGGAGCAGTATGCAGGACTGTGCTGGCTGTTAGTTCAGCATCCAGAGGTTTTGTCCAGCATGACTGGCTGGGGTCTGTGACACCCAGAGGTGTCTGCAATGTTGCAGCCTGTTGGATCTGTAAAGTGTGACCAGCAGGGGCTGCTGTGCAGTTGAGGCTCTGTGCAGTGTGCGTATTGTTGTCCATATGGCAAGGTGCAGCCGCAACCAAGATGGGTTCCGATTTGCAACTGATGCCTATGCACCTGCTTTATGACATATTTACTTGAATTTCCCACACGTTTCAAAACGCTTCCCCTACATGTATCCAACACATTTACTATTCGGCTTCCTTGTAATAATACAGAATTCAATTTCTGAATAACATTCACTGATCCGCCTATTCCGTCATAAACTGCTAGAGGTGGGCTTAAGTGACAAAAGCAGGAAAGTTGCATGAGTAGCTATGTATTTCCCAATTGAGCCCTCATATTTTCACGTCACTTATAAATCCCAACTCCGTCACCTCACTTAACTATGACCATATGGTGCTCTAAATTCATATGATGCCAGTACAACTAGACGAGTCGTATAACTGGTTGGTGCTTCATATATATAGAGGCAATCTTGCTTAAATCTCACCGGTTCCGTGAATCGGACCCTATTACATAACCCCTTTTGAGTGACCCACTCACTGACACCGCCAGCTCATCCTAAAGCCATCGGCGCCAGTAATTTTACTGACGGGCACAGACTGCATCCGACGGTATGTCTGGGGCGGGCACACCCTGTACCAGTGTGGTGCACGTCTATGTTGTCATGGAAATTTACACACTCGCCACCATGACCCACGGGTAACTGTTTGCAGTCATTCGTTATGTTGGGAGTCCATGAGCATTGTGCTACTGGCGGAAGGGTGCCTGACATTGGTACACTACGCCGCGCTGTACGGTACGTTACATTGGTGAACGTTCACGCCACCTGCATGGTTTAGCCGTCATGTTGTAAAATTTAGGATTGACATTATTATTTATTACAGGTAATTGGCCACCACTGCTGCATACCCCCACCCCAAGCCTCTTGTTCCCCCCCTGCGGCGCATGCGTGCACAGCACCCAATATGCACGGCGCGGGCAGCAGTGATTAGGTTTTTAGACAAAAGTGTTGACCTAAATTTAAGCAGGGACCAAGTTTATAAAATTAAGATTAATAAATGACCATTAAAGCAACACAGTGCTGTGCAATAAGGGGGCCCTGTAACAGACCCTCCAACATGACCCGTTCTACCAGGGGTATAACTTATTTGCCCTTCTTTGTAAGGACTTAGAAGGGGTCATATTGGATGGTAGGATCTAACTACATGATATGCTGTACAATGAACTGATAACGCATCACCTACAAGCTCCACCCTCATTCGCACTGCCCCTGCCAATCACTGCCGAGCGATTCTGAGGCGTGGAACGCATGAGCAGGAAGTGCCGTGGGACGCAAACCACTGGCTCAGGTGAAACGCAAGGCAACCCGGAAGTGCCGTTTCTGAAACCCGGAATTTGTATTCTTCAACCTACTAGGGATCGCCTTGTTGGTGTTACATGTGGCTCATAGAGGAGAGAGGTTGGTTCTCATTCATTCCAGGTGAGCATGGACGGTATCCTCACCGCTATGATATCTATCTCAGCCATGCCCTTCAGATGTATTATTTACTCAAATGAGGGGAGAATGAACTTAATACTCTGTGCTATATACTCTGTGCTGCTGGGTGTGTATATATATCTATATCTATATATATATATCTATATATCATAATTCAAATTCACATTATAATTGTTGTTTATTGTCACTACAACATTAAAAAATGCATAAGTGAAATTATAGTGCAATACACTCACAACTTGCACAAAAGTTTTAAGATTCAGCACGGATCGCAACAGCGCATGCAGACGGCCGATTGTTGCGTTCTGCGTATGCATCGCAGTGCGCGAAGGCAGCTCTGCGATTGCATTGCGATTACGGAGACCCATCGCAGAGTGATAGGAAGTGAGTGTATGGGGGTGGTGATGGTGAGTGGTCGGAGAAACGCAGGCTTACCAGTCCGTTTGAACGCCATTTCATGGGCGTGCATGAATTAGCCACTGTGACGGAATACGCGGCCTGAGTACTTACTGCGTGCTGAAAAGTTTGCAATTTCTGACCTTGTGTAATTGTGCATCAGGCTCCGATGTTCCTGATGACCTGCAAGGTGTTACGGATGTGAGAAAGGATTAGTGAGTGTCTTTATGTTGGACTCCGGCGGAATTGCGATTTCAAACATAAGCATATTTTCGCAGCAGACCTGACGCGCATAATCGCAGCTGCGATCACAATAGCGATCCGTGTACAATCAGGCCTATTATATGCATTGCTGCTGTGTATATTCCTGTCAGTGACATATAATACACATTGCAGCTGGATATAGTCCTGTCAGTCACATATAATACACATTGCAGCTGGATATAGTCCTGTCAGTCACATATAATACACATTGCAGCTGGATATAGTCCTGTCACATATAATACACATTATACACATTGCAACTGGGTATTGTCCTGTCACATATAATACACATTATACACATTGCAGCTGGGTATATTGCTGTCACTCACATATAATACATATAATACACATTGCAGCTGGGTATAGTCCTGTCACTCACATATCATACACATTATACACATTGCAGCTGGGTATTGTCCTGTCACACATATAATACACATTATACTACATTGCAGCTGGGTATATTGCTGTCACTCACATATAATACACATTATACACATTGCAGCTGGGTATTGTCCTGTCACATATAATACACATTATACACATTGCAGCTGGGTATAGTCCTGTCACTCACATATCATACACATTATACACATTGCAGCTGGGTATTGTCCTGTCACACATATAATACACATTATACTACATTGCAGCTGGGTATATTCCTGTCACTCACATATAATACACATTATACACATTGCAGCTGGGTATAGTCCTGTCACTCACATATAATACATATTACAGCTGGGTATATTCCTGTCACTCACACATAATACAGATTATACACATTGCAACTGAGTATATTCCTGTCACTCACATATAATACACATTGCAACTGAGTATATTCCTGTCACTCACATATAATACACATTACAGCTGGGTATAGTCCTGTCACTCACATATAATACACATTGCAGCTGGGTATAGTCCTGTCAGTCACATATAATACAGATTATACACATTGCAGCTGGGTATAGTCCTGTCACTCACATATAATACACATTACAGCTGGGTATATTCCTGTCACTCACATATAATACAGATTATACACATTGCAACTGAGTATATTCCTGTCACTCACATATAATACACATTGCAGCTGGGTATTGTCCTGTCACTCACATATAATACACATTACAGCTGGGTATATTCCTGTCACTCACATATAATACACATTATACACATTGGAGCTGGGTATATTCCTGTCACTCACATATAATACACATTATACACATTACAGCTGGGTATAGTCCTGTCACTCACACATAATACACATTATACACATTGGAGCTGGATATAGTCCTGTCATTCACATAAAATATACTAGTGTTCACTCTAGGTCCAGTGCCGGACCAAGAGAAAGGGCATCTCTGCGCGCGCCCTAGAAGGGGGCGTGTCTTTATGACTTACGGACATGCCGGGCAGCCCCCAAGGGCAAGGCGCCCCGCTGAAACAGCCTAGCAGGAACGCTACATATATTGGAGGTGGTTATATCCCTGTCACTCACATATTATACACATTGCAGCTGGATATATCCCTGTAGTCACATATAATACTAATTTTAGCTGGATATATCCCTGTCCCTCACATATTATACACATTATAGCTGGATATATTCCTGTAGTCACATATAATACACATGATACACATTGCAGCTGTGTATTTTCCTGTCACTCACATATCATACACACTGCAGCTGGTTATATTCCTGTCAGACACACATAATACTCATTGGTGTTGTTTTATATACCTATCACATGTATAATATTATATACAGTACCATATGCAAGTAAGTTCTGGTTTTGTTCTTGACTGTCACACCTAGTATGCACTCTGGTTTTCTACTTGTACATATTACACATACAGGGGGGAACTCAATTAGCTACGGGATATACACCGCCACTTATTGATCACATCAGGTAATAGCTATTCATTTCATTCGTCTTTTCCCTGGGCAGTAAACTCTGTGTTAACGCCCGGTAACCAGTTGATTCCGTGTAAGGATTGTGAGGAAGATTTCTGCCTCTGCCAACTGGCGCATGAGGCTCCCGCAGCTAATTGAATAAGACAGCACGGTTAATTAGCTGTGGGGTAAACACTGCGGCTGTTGAACCCCCCATAGTGGCAGACTGAATTAGCCTTGGGCTTTAATGCATGGCTTTAACTCCTGGGTTAAGTGCCTGGAGGTATTAGATTACTGCCTGCGAATAACCCTGTGGGTGCACTTAACATGGAGTTCTCCTCGCGGTCCCCCGGAGCCATGAGGAAAAATCAGTGTTGATTGCCCCCCCCTCGGGGCTAGTCGTGTGCTTACCGTGGGCTATAATTCAATAGCGAGGGGCTCTTAACCCAGGAGCTAAAGCCATGTGGTAAAGCTACTTGTATCTGCCCCATAGACACTCATTCGCGCCAACTTTTTTCTTTTTGTTTAGTTTCTTTGTCTGGGAGCCTGAGCTAGTCCTCTGCTTAACAGACCTCACGTGGAAGTGAAACGCCTGCTCTCTCTCTATGAGGTGACATTCCTCTATGTATCATCGCTTGTACTGAGGAGATGGAGAATGATCAGGTGCAAATGACGGAGAGCATAATAAATATCACCCTGGAGGTTGTCTTTCTGCTGACCGGGGAGGTGAGGAAATCTTTTAATCCTGTATCCTTTATTCCTCAGTAAAAGTTCCGTCTAGGATTGAATAAGCATTATCAGATGCGCCTGTATATGTACGTACGTGTGTGTACATGAATTTGCATATATAGGGAATGGGGTTGGGTTTGGGATGCCGGCGGTCAGGATTCTGGAGCCGGGATTCCGGTACCGGTATTCCGAGCACCGCTATCCAGACCGCCGTGATGTCAGTGGGGCCGGCCCCAAACGGAGGCATTCACATGGGAACGCCTCCATCTGGGCAACCACCCCCCCGGCCCTCCCACCAAAGGGGGCGTGCTGTCACTCAACATCGACAGCACGCCCCCTTTGGAGCGAGACTCGGAGCGACAGTTTGCCCGTCGCTATCCGGGTCTCGCGCATGCGCACGACGGAGCCGGCTCCGTCGTGCGCATGTGCCCTGGGCCACCATCGACCCGCTTGATACCCACAGATATAGAAGTGTCGATTATCGAATAATCAGGGCAGTCTTGTGAAGCCGTTTGTCACATCCGCTCTGCGCAAGCCGAGTCGCACGGGACCTGGCAGATTACTTGCTCCAGGCATCTCGCTCCGCATGGAATATTAAGGCTAGGTGTATGAGGACGCATCTGGAACTCTATTGGATCTTGGCGTATAAATGTAACCCTTTTCTTTACTTGTTTATTCTGAAGGCCACGGCAAAATGAGGGCAGCGCACATGGTGACCAGTCCTGTGCCTGGTAAGACAGTCCTAGGTCACCTCTGCAGGACATACTGACGTTCTTGTTATTGGGTGTGTTACTGCTCCACACTAGGACAACATTACTCCTATTTGTTGTCTGTAGTCCATGCCTAGTAACCTTACCATCCTTACCATGGGTGGTTTCAAGAACTTCCTGTTGTGTGGGCACTGGGCAAAGAAATGTAATAGGAAGTAGACAGCCGTTCTATGAAAGATATTAGTGATACGCTGGAGCCAATGCTTCTTTTTCAGCTCGGGCAGTATTGTTTTGTATAGTATTATTTGTTAGTGTCGCTCTCAATATGTAGGATTACACAGTGGTGAAGAAGACTGGCGAGCGGGCAGCAATGATCGGGGACTTCTGTGTACCAAGAGAATTGGCCGAGTGCCAGAGCCTTGCCACGGTGCCTCCACCTCCCTCCCTGATACATGAGAGGCACAATGACAGGAAGATCCTGGAACTTACCAACAAGATCGTTCACCTGCTGACTGGAGAGGTGACTGCTGGGAATGGGACATTATACAGTAACACCAGGGGATGTGTCTGGGTGATGACTGGAGAGGTGACTGCTGGGAATGGGACAATATACAGTAACACCAGAGGATGTGTCTGGGCGATGACTGGAGAGGTGACTGCTGGGAGTGGGACATTATACAGTAACACCAGGGGATGTGTCTGGGCGATGACTGGAGAGGTGACTGCTTGGAATGGGACATTATACAGTAACACCAGGGGATGTGTATGGGTGATGACTGGAGAGGTGACTGCTGGGAATGGGACATTATACAGTAACACCAGGGGATGTGTCTGGGTGATGACTGGAGAGGTGACTGCTGGGAATGGGACAATATACAGTAACACCAGGGGATGTGTCTGGGTGACGACTGGAGAGGTGACTGCTGGGAATGGGGAATTATACAGTAACACCAGGGGGTGTGTCTGGGTGATGACTGGAGAGGTGACTGCTGGGAATGGGACATTATACAGTAACACCAGGGGATGTGTCTGGGTGATGACTGGAGAGGTGACTGCTGGGAATGGGACATTATACAGTAACACCAGGGGATGTGTCTGGGTGATGACTGGAGAGGTGACTGCTGGGAATGGGACATTATACAGTAACACCAGGGCATGTGTCTGGGCGCTGATTGGAGAGGTAACTGCTGGGAATGGGGCATTATACAGTAACTCCAGGGGATGTGTCTGGGTGATGACTGGAGAGGTGACTGCTGGGAATGGGACATTATACAGTAACACCAGGGGATGTGTCTGGGTAATGACTGGAGAGGTGACTGCTGGGAATGGGACATTATACAGTAACACCAGGGGATGTGTCAGGGCGCTGACTGGAGAGGTGACTGCTGGGAATGGGACATTATACAGTAACACCAGGGGATGTGTCTGGGTGATGACTGGAGAGGTGACTGCTGGGAATGGGACAATATACAGTAACACCAGGGGATGTGTCTGGGTGATGACTGGAGAGGTGACTGCTGGGAATGGGACATTATACAGTAACACCAGGGGCTGTGTCTGGGTGATGACTGGAGAGGTGACTGCTGGGAATGGGACATTACACAGTAACACCAGGGGATGTGTCTGGGTGATGACTGGAGAGGTGACTGCTGGGAATGGGACATTACACAGTAACACCAGGGGATGTGTCTGGGTGATGACTGGAGAGGTGACTGCTGGGAATGGGACATTATACAGTAACACCAGGGGATGTGTCTGGGTGATGGCTGGAGAGGTGACTACTGGGGATGGGACATTATACAGTAACACCAGGGGATGTGTCTGGGTGATGACTGGAGAGGTGACTGCTGGGAATGGGGAATTATACAGTAACACCAGGGGGTGTGTCTGGGTGATGACTGGAGAGGTGACTGCTGGGAATGGGACATTATACAGTAACACCAGGGGATGTGTCTGGGTAATGACTGGAGAGGTGACTGCTGGGAATGGGACATTATACAGTAACACCAGGGGATGTGTCAGGGCGCTGAATGGAGAGGTGACTACTGGGGATGGGACATTATACAGTAACACCAGGGGCTGTGTCTGGGTGATGACTGGAGAGGTGACTGCTGGGAATGGGACATTATACAGTAACACCAGGGGATGTGTCTGGGTGATGACTGGAGAGGTGACTGCTGGGAATGGGACAATATACAGTAACACCAGGGGATGTGTCTGGGTGATGACTGGAGAGGTGACTGCTGGGAATGGGGAATTATACAGTAACACCAGGGGGTGTGTCTGGGTGATGACTGGAGAGGTGACTGCTGGGAATGGGACATTATACAGTAACACCAGGGGATGTGTCAGGGCGCTGACTGGAGAGGTGACTGCTGGGAATGGGACATTACACAGTAACACCAGGGGATGTGTCTGGGTGATGACTGGAGAGGTGACTGCTGGGAATGGGACATTATACAGTAACACCAGGGGATGTGTCAGGGCGCTGACTGGAGAGGTGACTGCTGGGAATGGGACATTATACAGTAACACCAGGGGATGTTTCTGGGTGATGACTGGAGAGGTGACTGCTGGGAATGGGACATTATACAGTAACACCAGGGGATGTGTCAGGGCGCTGACTGGAGAGGTGACTGCTGGGAATGGGACATTACACAGTAACACCAGGGGATGTGTCTGGGTGATGACTGGAGAGGTGACTGCTGGGAATGGGACAATATACAGTAACACCAGGGGATGTGTCTGGGTGATGACTGGAGAGGTAACTGCTGGGAATGGGACAATATACAGTAACACCAGGGGATGTGTCTGGGTGATGACTGGAGAGGTGACTGCTGGGAATGGGACATTACACAGTAACACCAGGGGATGTGTCTGGGTGATGACTGGAGAGGTGACTGCTGGGAATGGGACAATTACAGTAACACCAGGGGATGTGTCTGGGTGATGACTGGAGAGGTGACTGCTGGGAATGGGACATTATACAGTAACACCAGGGGATGTGTCTGGGTGATGGCTGGAGAGGTGACTACTGGGGATGGGACATTATACAGTAACACCAGGGGATGTGTCTGGGTGATGACTGGAGAGGTGACTGCTGGGAATGGGGAATTATACAGTAACACCAGGGGGTGTGTCTGGGTGATGACTGGAGAGGTGACTGCTGGGAATGGGACATTATACAGTAACACCAGGGGATGTCTGGGTAATGACTGGAGAGGTGACTGCTGGGAATGGGACATTATACAGTAACACCAGGGGATGTGTCAGGGCGCTGAATGGAGAGGTGACTACTGGGGATGGGACATTATACAGTAACACCAGGGGCTGTGTCTGGGTGATGACTGGAGAGGTGACTGCTGGGAATGGGACAATATACAGTAACACCAGGGGATGTGTCTGGGTGATGACTGGAGAGGTGACTGCTGGGAATGGGGAATTATACAGTAACACCAGGGGGTGTGTCTGGGTGATGACTGGAGAGCTGACTGCTGGGAATGGGACATTATACAGTAACACCAGGGGATGTTTCTGGGTGATGACTGGAGAGGTGACTGCTGGGAATGGGACATTATACAGTAACACCAGGGGATGTGTCAGGGCGCTGACTGGAGAGGTGACTGCTGGGAATGGGGAATTATACAGTAACACCAGGGGGTGTGTCTGGGTGATGACTGGAGAGCTGACTGCTGGGAATGGGACATTATACAGTAACACCAGGGGATGTTTCTGGGTGATGACTGGAGAGGTGACTGCTGGGAATGGGACATTATACAGTAACACCAGGGGATGTGTCAGGGCGCTGACTGGAGAGGTGACTGCTGGGAATGGGACATTACACAGTAACACCAGGGGATGTGTCTGGGTGATGACTGGAGAGGTGACTGCTGGGAATGGGACAATATACAGTAACAACAGGGGATGTGTCTGGGTGATGACTGGAGAGGTAACTGCTGGGAATGGGACAATATACAGTAACACCAGGGGATGTGTCTGGGTGATGACTGGAGAGGTGACTGCTGGGAATGGGACAATATACAGTAACACCAGGGGATGTGTCTGGGTGATGACTGGAGAGGTGACTGCTGGGAATGGGGAATTATACAGTAACACCAGGGGGTGTGTCTGGGTGATGACTGGAGAGCTGACTGCTGGGAATGGGACATTATACAGTAACACCAGGGGATGTTTCTGGGTGATGACTGGAGAGGTGACTGCTGGGAATGGGACATTATACAGTAACACCAGGGGATGTGTCAGGGCGCTGACTGGAGAGGTGACTGCTGGGAATGGGGAATTATACAGTAACACCAGGGGGTGTGTCTGGGTGATGACTGGAGAGCTGACTGCTGGGAATGGGACATTATACAGTAACACCAGGGGATGTTTCTGGGTGATGACTGGAGAGGTGACTGCTGGGAATGGGACATTATACAGTAACACCAGGGGATGTGTCAGGGCGCTGACTGGAGATGTGACTGCTGGGAATGGGACATTACACAGTAACACCAGGGGATGTGTCTGGGTGATGACTGGAGAGGTGACTGCTGGGAATGGGACAATATACAGTAACACCAGGGGATGTGTCTGGGTGATGACTGGAGAGGTAACTGCTGGGAATGGGACAATATACAGTAACACCAGGGGATGTGTCTGGGTGACGACTGGAGAGGTGACTGCTGGGAATGGGACATTACACAGTAACACCAGGGGATGTGTCTGGGTGATGACTGGAGAGGTGACTGCTGGGAATGGGACAATATACAGTAACACCAGGGGATGTGTCTGGGTGATGACTGGAGAGGTGACTTCTGGGAATGGGACAATATACAGTAACACCAGGGGATGTGTCTGGGTGATGACTGGAGAGGTGAC
Organism: Taudactylus pleione; assembly: GCA_031769625.1. NCBI lineage: Eukaryota > Metazoa > Chordata > Amphibia > Anura > Myobatrachidae > Taudactylus > Taudactylus pleione. The sequence continues at coordinate 743,117 of JAUIMM010000375.1, read as the reverse complement.
TGCTGGGAATGGGACAATATACAGTAACACCAGGGGATGTGTCTGGGTGATGACTGGAGAGGTGACTGCTGGGAATGGGACAATATACAGTAACACCAGGGGATGTGTCTGGGTGATGACTGGAGAGGTGACTGCTGGGAATGGGGAATTATACAGTAACACCAGGGGGTGTGTCTGGGTGATGACCGTATCATTGTGTGTCAGGTTCCTATAAGGTGTCAGGATGTCACTGTCTATTTCTCTATGGAGGAGGAGGAGTAGTATATAGAGGAACACAGGGGTTTGTACAGTTGTGTCTGTGTGCTGATGACACTGTCTATTTCTCCATTCAGGTGTGGAAGTATTTGGGAAACGCCAATCCAGACAATGAGACTGATATGGAGAATCACCAACAAATCACATTACCGGGTAAGAGAAGGATTAATCTCTCCTTAATACTTGTGAACAATGGGTACTTTCTACTCATACTGGATCTTTGCAAGTATTGGTGGAGTAAAGGTGACTGGTAAACAGTACGCTCCCCCCCCCCCCCCCCCAAAGCCAATCAAATTGTGTATTTTCTTTTTTCAATTATGGCAAAAAATCCCCAGGATGCCCCCGTCCCCTGTGTGGCAGTAACCCCTGTTGCATCAAGCGAAGCTCAGGGGATCGTGTGTCAGCGGGGACTGATCATCGGCTGCAGCTGGCCTCTGAAGTTCCTTTTGTTGCGCTTTTGGTAGGTGCTTATGAGCCCCAAGAGTGCCATTTGCACTGAGATCGATGGTCACAGACCACTCTATCACTGCCGGGGGTGTTGGATAAGCAGGAGGAAATTTGTTCTGTACATGTACAGAATGGATTAACTCTTTAACAGGGGAGGGACTGACGTGGGCAGGATGGAATGCGACCGTGGCAGCAAAACGCCCAGCTGGCTGCCGACCAAAGTATGAGGCACCTGAAGGACGTTAGAATAGTCAAAATTCCAACGCCGGCATCCCGTCAGGATTAGGATACCGACACCTGTCAGTAGGTATCCTATCCCTCCCCCTATCTCTAAACTCACTTGCAGAGTTTGGCTTCTACAGGGGAGGAACATTTTCTGCTCGGCAATATGCAAAGCTGCCTGGGACTGCACATTTGCAGATGTCTGGGGCACCCTCTTGAGGGTGAGGCCCCAGCATAGTGTAAGGAAGCAGGCATAGCATCGGTTTGTAGGGGAGTACCTTTTTGGAGAAAATCTGGATTCTTTAATGTCCATTATCCGGAGGAAGTCTGTATGGTTTCCACAGGACAGGCCCATCAGAACCAGCATATTGTGGGTTCCTTGTCCCGGGGTAGTCCTTACATGGAAACATGGCTATCAATATCTACAATAGTGATTAAAGATTGACGACCCTGACCATAGGGAGTACTCCTGTCTGCAGATGTCGGCAATATCGGGTGCCCACTGTGATCATCTGACAGCTCAAGGGCTGCCACAAAAACACAGTCGTGCTGCCATCAGAATTGTAGGTAGTGTTCAAAGCATGTATGCAGAATGTCATGTCCAAATGTATTCAGACCTCAGTCGCCATGGTGGCACCGGAAGCAATGACGACGGCTGGCCATTAATGGTTTCTGTTGGACATAGATGCTCTGGATGATCTATCAGCAGCCTCGATAGTGGGCTTAGACCATATTAGTGCAGATAGTCTTACACGGTTTTCAGTAATTGGTGTGAGACACATGGTAACGGACATGTCTTTTAAAAGTGGCGGACAGTGACTGGGAGGTGGATTAATGGATGCGCGTAGATGGTCGGTCTTATGGGAGTGTCGCTGTTATGTATTTGGGCGCACAATTGCTCACTTTTTAGAGGCCGTGCTAGGATGATAAATCTGCATCTGCCATGCAAGTTCCGAAGGTGCGACCGTTGGTGGCACTTAAAGACGCACCAGGCGGTATACGGGCCACCGCCAATTGATACAGGCACCAACTGGTTTCTCTCTCAGTCATACTTTGATGTTTCTTCAAGACTGTTTAGGATGATAAAGGTCTTACAGTGAACAGATAAAGGGGAAGATCTGCTAACGGGCTGTTTGTCAAAGCGGTAATAGGAAGCAATGCGAAGGCAGGCTTGTTGAGCAGGGATTCCAGTTGATGATTTAAAACTTATCGGTCAAATCCTCCGATGATCGGTGGCTTCAACAAACTGTCTTGTTAGTAAATATAACCCTACAAGTACAGCTTTCAGCATTGGGGACGTTACTACTGGAGAAATTGGCAATGGATTTATTGTCGTTCACGCAGACAGCGAAGACAATAAGAGCAGTATTTTGCCGTCCGCTGGCTCCATGGCACGTCCACGTCGTCTAAGGGGTCCTTTTGCACTTTTCATCTGAGGCTTTGCAGGAAATTATCCCTGAGGCTTCTTATCTTGCAAGTGCTCTTATTAATAGCGATTAGGTCCACAATTTTTATTTTCCACATAAGCGAAGAAAAAGAGGCGCCAGCACTCATAGGCCCGTATTCAATTAGCCGCGAAAAAGTCGGAATCTGCGAAAAAGTATCGCCGATTGCAAAATTTCGCCAGGCGGAAACTTATCTCCGTATTCAATGTAATAGGCGAAAGAGATTCGCCTATGAATAGTTGGAGAAAATATCTTTAATATGGCTATTCAGGGCATGTACATTGATCCCCAATGTTAGTGCATCTTTTAGGGGGTGTCAGGTTGATTTCCCCAATTCTGACAACTTTTGGGTTGCGTTTTCGTGTCTTTTGGAATTGAATAGGGCTTATCGCGGGGACTCGCGCAATAAGTTTACGTGGCTAAAATCCGCGTTGTAGGCAAAGTACGACAGGCGAAAAAGTATTGCGGGTGTAAAACTAATTGAATACGGGCCATAGTGTACTAATTGGTGATATAAAACTATAATAAATATGAGAGTGAAGTACCGGTGTACACTGTAATAATATATTGATGCTTATCTGTGTCAGAACATCAATCGTATAATTCTCAAAGCAGTTGTGGTGTATGTGTGTGTGTCTGTGTGGGTGTATAAGCAGTTGTGTGAATGTGTGTGTGTCTGTGTGGGTGTATAAGCAGTTGTGGTGTATGTGTGTGTGTCTGTGTGGGTGTATAAGCAGTTGTGTGAATGTGTGTGTGTCTGTGTGGGTGTATAAGCAGTTGTGGTGTATGTGTGTGTGTCTGTGTGGGTGTATAAGCAGTTGTGGTGTATGTGTGTGTGTCTGTGTGGGTGTATAAGCAGTTGTGGTGTATGTGTGTGTGTCTGTGTGGGTGTATAAGCAGTTGTGTGAATGTGTGTGTGTCTGTGTGGGTGTATAAGCAGTTGTGGTGTATGTGTGTGTGTCTGTGTGGGTGTATAAGCAGTTGTGGTGTATGTGTGTGTGTCTGTGTGGGTGTATAAGCAGTTGTGGTGTATGTGTGTGTGTCTGTGTGGGTGTATAAGCAGTTGTGGTGTATGTGTGTGTGTCTGTGTGGGTGTATAAGCAGTTGTGGTGTATGTGTGTGTGTCTGTGTGGGTGTATAAGCAGTTGTGTGAATGTGTGTTTTTTCAAAATAAGTGAGAGAACAGCGCCATCTAGTGTAACAATAAGTCTTTTTAAAGAATTTTCTAAGTTGGTTGTGATTTTGCTGAGCTCCTCTTATTAAGGTGCGTACACACTGGGCGATCAGGAAAGACCATACGATTATGACATCGTAATTATACCGTCGTTCCTGATCATCTGTAGGGTCTGCACTGAACGATCAGTCGTTCAGTGCAGGCACAGTCCATCCTTCCTGAACATGCCAATCTGTCATTATTGGCAATTGTCCTACATGTTCAGGTGATGGACAATGTCGGAAACGACCAGCAGTAGCGCGCATCGTTGGTCGTTTCTGACATAAAAGTGCACGATTACTGAGCAATCGCACGAATACGATGTCGTAATCGTGCAATCGCAAAGTAATATCGCCCAGTGTGTATGCACTTTTAGTAAATCTTGGTGATATCTCTTTGTAGTGTATACCAGTCAGTAATATATACAAAATAAACTCGACCTGAACTGGTGTAATTTGAGATAAACTCTACATATTGTTCTTAGATGTAAGTTCTTGATATTACCTATTAAATTTAGTTTTTTAAATATACTTTATTGGTAATTTTTTTTCCCCTTTTTATTTTAAAATTTTTTTCTTCCCAAACCAATCTGAGTGTCGATGTGGGCATCAGGACAGAGTCAATTTTGTCCTTTCTACGAGCACATGCACTTTATGTATTTTATGATTACGGAGTAAATGTTAAATCTTCTAAGGGTTTTTGGCTAAGAACAGTGCATGTTATAAGTTGTGGTTTTTAAGCACAATGCACTTTATGGAGTGTTATTTGTGTGACACTTACTTGCAGTGCCTTATCTGATCTCTAGTTAACATTGTAGAGATGTGAAGCTATTGAATGCCTTCACATTTATTTTGTATATATTACTGAGTGGTATACACACACACACACACACACACACACACATATATATATATATATATATATATATATATTTATTTATTTTTTTTCTATGTACCATTGATTACGTTACGAGATACCAAGATTCTTTAGGGGAGATCGGAAAATCACAACCAGTTTATAATTTCTTTAAATATACTTATTATGTTACACTAGATGGCGCTGTTTTCTCACTTTGGACATTACTTAAGGTCTGATTGAACAACGGTCTTATGGAGATTTTTAGTGGGAAGCCGACGGACGGAATCCCGACCGTCGGCTTCCCGACTGTCTAATCCCGGCAAGGGGTTAAATACCAATTTTTGTAACATTTTAGGTAGTTTAATACCCTTATTCCCTTTTGAGTGCCTCTTGGTACTGCTGATATTAATATTTAAGCATTTTATACGACCGTTCTTAGCTTGTGTACCACAGAGATGTCATGTCTGTGCTCCTGGCTTTTTTGTATGATCTACAGTAGTGGTGAGATGATCGCACCCTGACCATATGGAGTACTTCTCTTGTCTGCAAATGTCAGAAAGGTTGGGGTGCCCTCTGTGGTCATCTTACAGCTCAATGGCTGTGGCATTTATTGTCTCACTTTACCATATAATGCACATTCCTACGTAAATTCATTATCTTTACATAAACACCCATGTCCATGTGCAGAACTGCTTTCCTTCTGCTCGTTCAGCCACCCATGGCATTGATGTAGCTGTCTCCGACTGCTGACATCACTGACCATTTTGCCCCCCAGCAGGCCGTGCAATCAGCGATGCTACATTAGTCTGCTAGACGTGTCCCCAGGATGGTGCTAGACAACCCAAAGGTGATTTATTTATTTTTTTTCCCCCCCTAAAATTAATATAGGTTTTAAAATAGACATTATTGACCTAATTAAATGTTTTTTGAAGAAAAAAATCCCCAAAAACTATTTCTGATGAATTTAAAAAAAAAATCTTCAGTTTAGAGGTTAACATCCAATTTTATTACATAATTTATTTATTATTTTTCTTTATTTCTAACCAGGATCATCGGAACTTATGCAGCCCGAGGACGCAGCTAGCACTATTAAGAATGAATCGGCCTTGTATGAAGAAGGAAGACTCACCGATGCTGAAATGGCCGTACTCGCATACACCCACGCACAGCAACACACGGACAGACCTGATGAGAAGGAACCTGGGTCTTCTGAAGAGGATCCACTCGCAGACCCGGATACAGAAAGCTCGCCATCGCAAACTGTACCTCACATCAAGGAGGAATCCGTGGTATGTGATGGGGGAAATCTCACGGACCCTGACACTTCCACACCCACTGATCATATGCAAACACCTACATCTACTAATCTAAAGGGGGAATCCATCTTACAGGAGGAAAGACATCTTGGTGACGCTGACATTTATACAGGCACGGGCATTACACAATACGCGTCTCATTTTAAAGAGGAGTCTGCCTCATCTGAGGGAAGAGACCTCCCAGATGCTAACACAGGCACACCCACAGACCACGCACCGTGTCCACCCACCCACATTAAGGAGGAATCGGCATCCGGCAAAGGGGATGTCACCGAAACCGATATCTTTGCACCCACTGGTTATTCCGCTCCACCTATTGATGACTGCAACAGAGAGGAGGACAGTGACTCGCAATTAAATGAAGGGAATTCCACCGTGATGGAGACGGCATACGATGAGCGATTGTATAATGAACCGTTTTCCCTGTCTCCCCGGTCAACACCCGCCACCGACAGTCGATACCAGTGCTCAGAGTGTGATAAGTGTTTTACTAGAAACTCTGATTTGCTAAAACATCTTAAAGCTCACAGCAGGTCGCAGTCCATTATATGTTCCGACTGCGGCAAATGTTTCACTAAAAACTCCATGTACATCAGACACCAGAGGATCCACACCGGAGAGAAACCGTTCTCGTGTTCCGAATGCGGCAAATGTTTTTCGGTTAGCGCACACCTCTCCACCCATAGGAGAATCCACACGGGAGAGAAGCCCTTTGTGTGCTCGGATTGTGGGAAGTCTTTCGCCCAGAAGGCTTCACTTATTAAACACCGGAGGACTCACACGGGGGAGAAGCCCTTCGTGTGTTCCGATTGCGGCAAGTGCTTTACCAGCAGCACGAACCTTACCCTACACCAGAGAATTCACACTGGGGAGAAGCCGTATCCTTGCTCTGTGTGCGGGAAGCGGTTTAGAAGTAGCCCTAATCTTATTTCGCATCAGAGGATCCACACTGGGGAAAAGCCGTACTCTTGCGCTCAGTGCGGAAAATTCTTCACCAACAGCTCAGTGCTAGTTAGGCATCAGAGAACTCACACGGGTGAGAAGCCATTTTTATGTTCCGAGTGCGGAAAGAGCTTCACTCGTAACTCCCAGCTTATAAAGCATCAGATGATTCACGCCGGCAAGAGACCCTATTCTTGCTTAAAATAATGGAAGACGTAAAAAAACTAAAAACAAAAACCCAAACCTGTTAAAAAATGTACATGTTGACGCATTTCAATAGACTTTTTGCAATCGAACTCTTGAGGAATGGCTTGCTGACTTCTAAAATGCATGCACATACGTTATGAGAGACTGAAATAAAGTTACATCATTAAACTGGCAAACCTTAATAGGTAACCATAATAAAGAAAATCTCATAAAAATGGGAGTCATGTTTTCTATACACTGTTTTCGAATGGAGTCCTCTCATGGGGCTTTTTTTTTGCTTTTGCTTATTCAGTCATACAGTGCATCACTTTTTCCACATTTTGTTATGTTACAGCCTTATTCCAAAATTTAATAAATAAATTTTTGTCCTTAAAATTCTACACACAATACCCCATAATGACAACGTGTAAAAAGTTTTTTTTTGCAAATTTAATAAAAAACAAAAAATTAAGAAATTACATGTACATAAGTATTCACAGCCTTTGCCATGAAGCTCAAAATTGAACTCAGGTGCATCCTGTTTCCACTGATCATCTTTGAGATGTTCCTACAACTTAATTGGAGTCCACCTGTGGTAAATTCAGTTGATTGGACATGATTTTGAAAGGCATACACCTGTCTATATAAGGTCCCACACTTGACCGTGCATGTCAGAGCACAAACCAAGCATGAAGTCCAAGGAATTGTCTATAGACCTCTGAGACAGGATTGTCTCGAGGCACAAAAATGGGGAAGGGTACAGAAAAATATCTGCTGCTTTGAAGGTCCCAATGAGCACAGTGGCCTCCATCATCCGTAAATGGAAGAAGTTCGGAACCACCAGGACTCTTCCTAGAGTTGGCCGGCATTAAACTGAGCGATCGTGGGAGAAGGGTCCTAGTCAGGGAGGTGACCAAGAACCCGATGGTCACTCTGTCAGAGCTACAGCATTCCTCTGTGGAGAGAAGAGAACCTTCCAGAAGGACAACCATCTCTGCAGCAATCCACGAATCAAACCTGTATGGTAGATTGGCCAGATGGAAGCCACGCTTAGTAAAAAGCACATGGCAGTCCGCCTGGAGTTTGCCAAAATGCACTTGAAGGACTCTGACCATGAGAATCAAAATTCTCTGGTCTGACGAGACAAAGATTGAACTCTTTGGCGTCAATGCCAGGTGTTATGTTTTGAGGAAACCAGGCACCGCTCATCACCAGGCCAATACCATCCCTACAATGAAGCGTGGTGGCAGCATCATGCTGTGGGGATGTTTTTCAGCGGCAGGAACTGGGAGACTAGTCAGGATAGAGGGAAAGATGAATGCAGCAATGTACAGAGACATCCTGCTCCAGGATGAAAACCTGCTCCAGAGCGCTCTTGACCTCAGACTGGGGCGGCGGTTCATCTTTCATCAGGACAACGACCCTAAGCACACAGCCAAGATATCAAAGGAGTGGCTTCAGGACAACTCTGAATGTTCTTAAGTGGCCCAGCCAGAGCCCAAACTTGAATCCGATTGAACATCTCTGGAGAGATCTGAAAATGGCTGTGCACCGACGCTTTCCATCCAACCTGATGGAGCTTGAGAGGTGCTGCAAAGAGGAATGGGCGAAACTGCCCAAAGATAGGTGTGCCAAGCTTGTGGCATCATATTCAAAAAGACTTGAGGCTGTAATTGCTGCCAAAGGTCCATCAACAAAGTATTGAGCAAAGGCTGTGAATACTTATGTACATGTGATTTCTTAGTTTTGTTTTTTTTATTAAATTTTCAAAAATCACAAAAAACCTTATTACACGTTGTCATTATGGGATATTGTGTGTAGAATTTTGAGGACAAATATGAATTTAATCCATTTTGGAATAAGGCTGTAACATAACAAAATGTGGAAAAAGTGAAGCGCTGTGAATACTTTCCGAAGGCACTGTAGCTTGCGACGGTCAGCTTTACAAAAATAGAGGTAAGGTTTACGTGGTAATCATTTTACGGTGTTGAATCTGTTTAGTCACTGGAATCCACTCTGATGGTCAAATCATGCTCTAGTGTTTAGGCTTTTGCTCTTGCCATTGATGATCTGGAGAAATCTTGATGATGTATCTTTGTTCTCTAGAGCTGGGATGACCAGATCATTACAAACAGAAGTCTTCGTGGTCAAAGGGAGAAACCAAATGAGTTGATATATTTTTTTTTTTTTTCTATAGCTGTGGCCAGATCATGGTTTTAAAGTGGAAGTGCTACTATATGCAGCATAATGAAAGGTGCTTGGAATAATACTTTGAGACAGGCATTCCAGGCCAACACTGCCAAAGCTTTTGACTGCCACACGCACACGCCCTTTCTTTGCTGCTTGTGGTATCCCACCGCATGGTAATAACTATTAGCCAGAGTGGCATTAATGGTTTGGAAAGTGGTCAATTTCCTGTGTTTATAGAAGTCGACATTTAAGTACGGTTTGCATTAGAACATGGAGGAGCAGATATTTTGAATGGTCCTCACCAATACTGAAGTTTCCAAATGGCTAACTTGGCCTTTTGACATTACTGCCATGGAAAGTGGTCCATGTCTGTATCCCCAGCAGTTTCTGTCTGCAGAGTTTTGTTTTATTTTGTACATACATTTTATTTCAGCTTCACAGAAATCGCTAAGATCCAATTTCGTAGGAGAAATGGACATGGCAAGCATTGAATAAATAAGGCATGGTACTCGGGGCCTGATTCAGAGCTGGACACTCTTTCAGAACACTCGCTCTGAATCAGGGCGGCATTTTTTTATTTTTTTTTTGAACCAGCCTCCTGGCCGCTCGCTAAGCTGTGGGTGACCACCGACAGCTTTTGCGAGCGGCCAGGTGATGGCCGCGATGAGGACCTTGTGGTAGGGTCTCATCCATCACAAGCCACAGTGAGCTTCCGTCTCTAATAGAGCCGGAGGCTCTTTACTTCGGGAACGCCTCCGTTTGGCCAGCCACCCCCCCTGCCTGCCTCCAAAACAGGGCAAGCTGTAAATCACAATCGACAGCCTCCCCGTTTTGGTGTGAGATCCGTAGCAACGGAGCGCCCGTCGCTGGCCAGGTCTCGTGCATGCGCACGCTGGAGCCGGTGGGCGCATGCACAGCTGGGGACCATCGACCCGCTTGCGAGCACTGTGCGCAGGTCTGAATCAGGCCCTCACTTTGAAAGGCAAATTAAAGAGTTTTCAAGAGCAAGGTGGCTAGGGAGAAGGAAGGGACCCAACAATGGAGGACAGAGAGGAAAGAGGTTGGGGAAGCAAAGGGTCCAAGGGGGGCAGTTCAGATACTTAATCGTTTAGAAAAGGGATATATGGAAATTATGGAGAGAGGCCTAACGGTCCAAGACTGTCCTAAAGGAATTAGAGGAGTTCCTTGTCATAAATTTAATCTGGCATGTGTACCACAACCTGGATTTTGACGGCCTGTGAAGTGGGGGGGCTTGGGGCAATTTCCACGAGGCAGCAATCGGGCAGGGGATGGCAGAGACCATTTCTTATGTATTTTGGTGGCTGGACGCATTAGGGGTGTTTAGACTAAGGAGAAAATGGACCATCCATGGTGTGGAGGGTGCCATTAAAACCACATACTTCTTGCCAAGGTGACGTGTTTGGGACAACTCAACCAAATATGGAGGAATGAGCCATAAGCAAGCACTGCAATAAGCATGGGAGCATCAGGGGATAACTTGGGATTGCATATGTACCATTGATAACACAGTTTACATCTATTTCCTTTTATTTTGGTACAAATAGAGCCATGTTTTCTCCCAGATATCTTCCCAATTCTCTGGCAAGAACCTCGCCCAAGTCTTGGTCCCAAGCAATTTCATGTTGGTATTTTTAGATGGAGGACCGATGGAGTTGAGGGCATCATAGATTGTGGTAATAAGGTCTTCTGGATTTCTGCAAAGGAGGGAAATGATTGGGTGCAAGACAGATAATGCAGGGGTGTTCATATATTTTGTACATACTGTAAATATATATTGGTGATATTGGGACTCAGGTCATTGTAGGTCTTTTTTTCTGGGGTGTGTGGTCGGATACAAACAACTCCCTGCAGCCAGATGTGCATTACGCATGTGGAACTAGTACGTACAAGTGACCTGATAGGTAACGTGTTCTGTTGTCACTTTGATCCCGGATATTAGTGTGCACCTAAGTGAGGATTAGGGAGGAGAGATCTCGGACGCCTTAAGAAAACTCAAGGTGGAGGTCATCAAACACAGACTAGTATGTCACTATGTGCGCATATAAGAGGGTGTTGCATAATATAGCCCATATAGGGTGAAAATGTTATACACACATAAATGACACCTATAATGCGCAAGATGTGATATAATAATACATTTGGTAATTCTGGTAGAGGAAATAACCAGCGGTTTTATTAAAGATAATGTCTTCCTTTGGAAGGGGGGAGGGGGGGTTGCTGAATCTTTAACCTTCCATCATCACTGAGTATACTTAATCCGGCCAATTGGGTCTTGGGCATAGCGATGGGGTGCATTGGGTATAGTGTATACTAATGTTCATCATACTCAGGGTTGGACTGGCCTTCTGACACTAAAGACGAATGCCAGATGGGCTGACCCGACAGCCTGGCCGAGCAACTCCACCTCCTGGCACTCTGCTCGGTTGTCATGAAAATTGCCTACAACCCTTCTTCATGCACTGGTGCACGAAGGGATGCCAGGGCCAAATTACAGCCCCAGTCAGTCCCTTTTGCTACTCTTTTGGTTATCTTTTGTATTATCTGTATACCCTAGATTTATAGAGGAAGCATGAGTTGCATTAACAGTGGGGTAAGACAGTAGTACAGCGAACATTAATAAAATATGATGGTGAGGATACAACCTGGAACATTGTCTGCAGCCAGTTATCTCCCATTGGTTAATGGAAACCAATCATCAGCCTCCACTATAATCCTACATAGGGCACATGTTTGTGTCCAAGATTCATATATGGGGTCACGTCCTGTATTGGCTCAATTTGGAATAAGGTTAACAAACTTCTGAGCAGCCTTTTTGAAGTTCCGGTAGCAAAGAACACTTGGGTCTATTTACAATGCTGCCCTCCCAAAACCTCAATACAATCTTCAGGAAACTGGTAGCACTCATTTACAGAATGATTATCATTTAAACCAGCCATTTTGCTGGCTGCTTGGAATGATTATTGTTCAGTGAACAACTGCATAGATGCAGGTAAAACAACACAGATCCAGTGCAAATGGAAAGAAACTTTTTAATGTAGCGTATTTAACAGATGTGACTCAACCTTACATCCGAATCTGCAGAGTCGACCACACTAGCTGCCGCAGTTTTACACCACAATCCTGCAGACCGTTCCCTATTGGGTCCAGTCTGGTCAGAGACCGGTTTGCAATAATAACGGAGCGGAGATCATTACAGCAGGAGGAGGTCAGACCACAGCCCTGTAAACCGATGACAGATGAGGAATTTGAATTAGCCAATTTCTTATCATTTGCAAATTCACCCTCTGTAAGTTATACCTGAATACATCGGTGTAAAGTACATAAAACTATTGCTGTGCCATAGGCAAAAACAGGAAGGGAGGGTGGTTCCAGTAGCCTGGAAACCCCTCCACCATCACCACCTCTGACCAGGCTAGTGACTCGAGTCTAACCACAATAATATACAATTTTACTGCAACTGCACAGACAACATTCAGTATAAGGGACAGAATGGAGCTGCTGGATTAATCAGTGCATTGGACCAGAGAGCAGCTGTAATCAAGAACAGACAGGCTTCTTAACAAGAGGTGGGAGAATGTGTGCTTTGATAGGTCAGTTCTGTCTCCTAATGGTTATACAGTACTATGAATGTGCAGGGCTGGAATAACAATGGGGCGGGTGGAGCTACAGCTCCATGCCCTCCCATCAAAATAGGCCCACGGGATCTGCTGTTAGGATTTTTTTTTCTTACTGTTAAAGCCTGCCTGCTGCCATCTGACCGAGGGGCCCCCGCTCCCCCATTCTCCACGGACACCCGCGGTTCAAACACCTAGCATATATTTGGTAGCCGCAGCGCAGTGGAAGATTTCACTAGTACTAGCCTTCCCTGCGCTGCATAGTCTTAAGTGTAGGGATGGACATCGATGATCGATGTTTGCCGACAATGTATTTCTTGCTATGTTAATGTTTTCGCCATTCGATGGCAGCATTCGGAAGTGTGATGCCATCGTATGGTAATCATTCAATGGTGTTTCGATGGTGGCTTCTTTGCTTTAAATACTAAAAGCTCTACCTCCCATGGCTGCTGTGTGCTGTGTCTCTGCATGTGATGATCTCCATGGCTCATGCTGCTGGGATTGTTGGAGGCTGTCTCCCACTGCCTCAGACCTGGCCCTCCCTCAGTCCCTCCCCTCTCTGCTAGCTGCGCGTACGCATGCGCGAGACCCGAATAACGGCCAAGCCGTCGTTATGGGTCTCGCACCAAAGGGTGCGTGCTGTCGATGGTGATTGACAGCACGCCCCCTTTGGTGGGCGTGGCTGCCCAGACGGAGGTGTTCCCATGGGAACGCCTACCGTCTGGGGCCGGCCCCACTGACATCACTAGTGATGTCAGTGGGAGTGCTTTTGGCTCTGATAGAGCCAAAAGCACTCCAGGGCTTGCGGCAGACGAGACCCTACCGCAAGGGTCTCGTCGCAAGCCATCGCGACCATTTTGGCCGCTCGCTATAGCTATGCGAGCGGCCCTGATTGAGAGCGAGTGCTCTGTCAGAGCGTCCGGCTCTGAATCAGGGCCTGAGTGAACTAGTTCATTTTGAACTGATCATTCGTGAACTACCCATCACTATCCTGCAGCAGCAGTCACTGACAGACACACACAGAGTGACAGCTAACAACGTTTACACCTGCAGAGATGGAGAGTGAGTTATCTTCTGGTGCTGTAAAGGTGCCCATCCACTTGCTGATAATACTGATAATTCTGACATCGTAATCATGCAATTGCTCAGTTATCGGATGCAAATCGGGTATTTAAATGTCTAAAACGACCAGCAAGGCGCGCGCCTGCCTGCCTGGCTCAGCTGGTTTTTTTTGTTGCTTCCTGTCCGAGCCCCTCCCCCATCCCCGCCCCTTTACTATTCATATGAATAGTTTTTACCATTGAATTCTTTTGATGCAATGGTTAGTTAAGATTGCATCAAAAGATTCAATGGTGGAAGCACTACCATCAAATGATGGTGGTATTCCGATGTCCATCCCTACCCTTTCCTGTCACTGATAGGCTTCTGGCTAGTAGGGGACGCGCACAGCAGGGCTCCAGAACGTGCCAGAGTGAGACTCAAGCCATGCCCCTGCTCTCGGATCTCTAGATCAAAAAACGAAAAAAACGAAAACAAAAAATCTAGTGCTTGAAGTGCCGGAATGTCATACCGATGCATACAGGCATACTTCGAGCACTGTATACAGTGTGTGTGTGTGTGTGTGTGTGTGTGTATATATATATATATGTGTGTATATATACATACTGTATATGTGTGTGTATAATGTGTATATATATATATATATATGTGTGTGTGTGTGTGTATATATGTATATATATATATATATGCAGTGCAATTTGTAAGCAGGTACTCTGCTCCTGTACCTCTCATTAACTGTCCGGGCCCAAAATGTTTTTTCCATAAGATAAGTTTTATTTTAAAGGCCCTTTTGAGTGCCTTCTTTTATAAATATTATATATATGTATTTATAATGTATATATAATATATATAGAAAAACTTTCTATAGCTCCACCCCCAGTTCCTGAACCTATTTTTCCAGTTAAACAGCCCTGTATATGTTTATATCGATAGACATATAATATGCTGTATCAGCGGTACTCTCCTTCAATACTCTAATGTCATGGTGACGTCCTATAGTTCCTACTGTACACAGTGACAGGACCCTGCCTCATGTTTCTTTTATTTGTACAAGTGCCGTCTGTTTAAGGATTTCCAAATATAAAAATGAAATTGGGTGCCAGGATGCAGTAGTAAATATATATTTGCAATATGCTGTAATAGACACTTAGGGCCTTATTCAATTAGCGACAAAAACGGACGCTTCTTTCACCATTGGTGAAAATGGGCTTTTCCGCCATAAAAACGGCAACAGGCGAAAAAAAACTGGAGAAAAGTTTTCTCCATCCCAGACCAGGCGAAAAAAAGAAGCAAAATCCCACATTTTTAGCCCAAAATAGGGGATTTCTTTCAGAACCCCCCTCATCATAAATGACCGTAAAAAAGAAATGTAAGTTGCGTACTTTGGCGAAAAACAAGCGCGCAAATTTTGGGTGGAAAAAAAAATAGTTGAAAAGGGTTTTAACGTATTGGGTCTGATTTTTCGATGGGCGGTATGGATGCATCAAGTGTTTTATACATCGCACACGGTCGCAGCAGGCGTTTTTTTAACAGTTTTTAAAACTGTGTTTTTACGACACGAAAATATACTTGTACCCATTTTAACGTACCCCCAATTTACGTGGAACAGTCATTTTCTGGAAAAAAAATAGCTTTGTATCTTTTTTCAACGTTTTTTTTTTTTTTCCAAAAATTTGCCCCTTAGATTTTTTTTCTGGTCATTTATCATTAGGGTGGGTGGGGGGGGGGTTTTGGTGGGGTGGTAACCTGGCAAAAAAAAAGAGCCGGTCTGTTTGCATTTTTTTCTGTCTAAATGAATTTACAAATACACAAATGAAGATCTAATCTGTCCTTCGGCTGGAATCATGACCCATTAGCCGTAGTATATAATATAATTGTACTAAAAAGTAGGGGTGTGCACCGGCCACTTTTCGTGTTTTGTGTTTTGGTTTTGGATCTGGATCTTTCTTCGTGTTTTGGATCTGGATTGGTTTTGCCAAAACCACCCTTCCGTGTTTTGGGTTCTGGGTTTTGTGTTTTGGATCTGTATTTTTTTTTTAAAAAAGCATAAAGACAGCTAAAATCACAGAATTTGTGGGTTTTTCTGCTCCTATGCTATTATTAACCTCAATAACCTTAATTTCCACTAATTTCCAGTCTATTCTGAACACCTCACACCTCACAATAGTGTTTTTATGTCCAAAAGGTTGCACCGAGGTAGCTGGATGACTATGCTAAGAGATACGAGTGGGCGGCACAAACACGTGGTCCATCTAGGAGTGGCACTGCAGTGGCAGACAGGATGGCAGTTTGAAAAACTAGGCCTCAAACTAGACATAATGCAAAGAAAAAAAAGAGGTGCAAGATGGAATTGTCCTTGGGCCCTCCCACCCACCCTTATGTTGTATAAACAGGACATGCACACTTTAACAAACCAAACATTTCAGCGCCAGGGTCTGCCACACGACTGTGGCTGAAATGATTGGTTCGTTTGGGCCCCCACAAAACAAGCTGGCAATTAATCTGTCCCTGCACAAACTGGCTCTACGGAGGCAAGATGTCGTCCTCATCCTCCTCATCCACCGATTCCTCACCCTCTTCAGTGTTGTGTACATCCTCATCCTCACAGAGTATTAATTCGTCCCCGCTGGAATCCACAACCACAGGTCCCTCTGTACGTTCTGGAGGCTGGTCTCCCTGGAAGAGTTGATAATTCATTTTATGAACATCATCTTCTCCACATTTTGTGGAAGCAACCTCCTACGCCTTTCGCTGACAAGGTTCCCGGCTGCACTAAACACTCTTTCGGAGTACACACTGGAGGGGGGGCAACTCAGGTAAAATAGAGCCAGTTTGTACAGGGACCTCCAAATTGCTTCTTTTTCCTGCCAGTACAGGTACGGACTGTCTGACATGCCTACTTGGATGCTGTCACCGATGTAATCCTTTAACAGACAGACGCACGCTTGTCGCTGCTGCTTTGAGGATGCAAGTGCGGCTAAAGCCCACACAATTCACAAAGACAGACAAAAAAAGAAGAATATTTTTATTGTTTGTGGAGCGCACTTTGAGGGTTACACCACCCTTTAACAGACAGACGCACGCTTGTCGCTGCTGCTTTGAGGATGCAAGTGTGGCTACATCGCACACAAGTCACAAACACATTAAAAAAATAGTTTTTTATTTTTTGGAGCACTTTGAGAGTTACACCACCCTTTAACAGACAGACGCACGCTTGTCGCTGCTGCTTTGAGGATGCAAGTGCGGCTACAGCCCACACAATTCACTAAGACAGAAAAAAGAAGAAGAATATTTTTATTGTTTGTGTAGCACACTTTGAGGGTGTCACCACCCTTTAACAGACAGACGCACACTTGTCGCTGCTGCTTTAAGGATGCAGGTGCGGCTACAGCCCACACATTTCACAAAGACAGAAAAAAAAAGAAGAATATTTTTATTGTTTGTGGAGCGCACTTTGAGGGTTACACCACCCTTTAACAGACAGACGCACGATTGTCGCTGCTGCTTTGAGGATGCAGGTGGAATCTAGATGGGATTTGGAACCGGGGACACACTACCTCCATCAATTGTCTAAATCCCACTGCACTAATGGCGGATACCGGACGCACGTCTAACACCAACATAGCAGTCAAGGCTTCAGTTATACATTTTGCTTCAGGATGACTGCTGTCGTACTTCATCCTCATCGCTAGGGACTGTTGGAGGGTCAATTGTTTAGTAAAAGTAGTGATGTTCCTACTTCCTCTCTGGGATGATGAACAACTCCCAGCAGCAGCAACAGCACTAGGAGGAAGTGGTTCTTGATCTTTCCCTATTTTATTTTTATCAGAGAAAGTTTGGTCCTCCATTTATGTTATATTGATATATACGTGCGGCTAAAGCGCACACAAACACAGAAAATATTTTTTTATTTTTGCTGGAGAGTAGTGCACTTTGTGGGTTACACCACCCTTTAAGAAATGAGCCAGCCGGCTCTTTACTTATGGGACACAGGCGCACGCTTGGCGCTGCTCCTTTGTTGATGCACGTGCAGCCACAGTGCACACAAGTCACAAACACAGAAAATATATATTTTTTTTTGGTTTGGAGTGTACTTTGGGGGCTACAGCACCCTTTAACGGTCAAGCCAGCCGGCCCTTTACTTATGACACAGGCGCACGCTTGGCACTACTTTGTTGATGCACGTGCGGCTACTGCGCACACAATTCACAAACACAGAAAATAATTTTTTTTTTGGTTTGGACTGGAGTGTACTTTGGGGGTTACAGCACCCTTTAACGGTCAAGCCAGCCGTCCCTTTACTTATGACACAGGCGCACGCTTGGCACTACTTTGTTGATGCACGTGCGGCTACTGCGCACACAATTAACAAACACAGAAAATAATTTTTTTTTTGGTTTGGACTGGAGTGTACTTTCGGGGGTTACAGCACCCTTTAACGGTCAAGCCAGCCGGCCCTTTACTTATGACACAGGCACACGCTTGGCACTACTTTGTTGATGCACGTGCGGCTACTGCGCACACAATTCACAAACACAGAAAATAATTTTTTTTTTGGTTTGGACTGGAGTGTACTTTCGGGGGTTACAGCACCCTTTAACGGTCAAGCCAGCCGGCCCTTTACTTATGATGACACAGGCGCACGCTTGGCACTACTTTGTTGATGCACGTGCGGCTACTGCGCACACAATTCACAAACACAGAAAATATTTTTTTTTTTGGTTTGGACTAGAGTGTACTTTCGGGGGTTACAGCACCCTTTAACGGTCAAGCCAGCCGGCCCTTTACTTATGACACAGGCGCACGCTTGGCACTACTTTGTTGATGCACGTGCGGCTACTGCGCACACAATTCACAAACACAGAAAATAATTTTTTTTTGGTTTGGACTGGAGTGAACTTTCGGGGGTTACAGCACCCTTTAACGGTCAAGCCAGCCGGCCCTTTACTTATGATGACACAGGCGCACGCTTGGCACTACTTTGTTGATGCACGTGCGGCTACTGCGCACACAATTCACAAACACAGAAAATAATTTTTTTTTTGGTTTGGACTGGAGTGTACTTTCGGGGGTTACAGCACCCTTTAACGGTCAAGCCAGCCGGCCCTTTACTTATGACACAGGCTCACGCTTGGCACTACTTTGTTGATGCACGTGCGGCTACTGCGCACACAATTCACAAACACAGAAAATTATTTTTTTTTTGGTTTGGACTGGAGTGTACTTTGGGGGTTACAGCACCCTTTAACGGTCAAGCCAGCCGGCCCTTTACTTATGACACAGGCGCACGCTTGGCACTACTTTGTTGATGCACGTGCGGCTACTGCGCACACAATTTACAAACACAGAAAATATATTATTTTTTTAGCACTTGGGGGGAGCACCCCTGATGGACAGAGCACCCCCTGGACAACACTACAGCACCCCTTTAGGACTGGGACACTGCACAGGACTTTGGAGTGGACACAGCCCCTATGGAGAACTGACTGCACAACACAGTCCAGCCAGCCCCTATGGACTTTGAAGTAGTGGACACAGCCCCTATTAACAACAGCAGCACAGCACAACACAGCCAGCCCCTATGGACTTTGAAGTAGTGGACAACAGCAGCACTACACTACACTACACAGCCCTAACTCCCACCCTCCCTCTTCACTGTCCACAGCCGAGTGAGAAAATGGCGCCGACGCGGGTACCTTATATAGGATCCAAAACCCGCGAGACTCGGAAGGCGGGATGATGACGTTTTGCCTCGATTTCAGATCCGAGTCAGGCGGGAAAAGTCGAGCCTGACTCGGATCGGACTCGGATCGGGGGGGCTCGGGGGGGTTTGGATTTCAGAAATCCGAACCCGCTCACCCCTACTAAAAAGGGGGTTCATATGGATAGGAATTATGAGAGCTGCCCCATACTATTAATGGTAGTGTCCAGTGCTCCTTTTACACTATTGTGCAAGCGCTGCAGCAGCTGCGGGATTCCTGAGTGGGCAGGCGGCACCTGGAACTCTCCGCACACGGGCGGCAGTTGGCAGCTGCATGCGCTGCAGTATAGGGAACCACCATCCTGAGCGTCTCCTTCCAGAGGTCACCCGCAGGAGAAGGCTGTGTCGGAGGTGTGAGGGCAGGATTTGGGGTGGAGCCAGTGAGAGTGACAGGCTGTGGGCGGAGATATCTGGCAACTGAGGGGGTGGGGCTGGAAGTTACACTGGGCCCTATCAATGCTGATGAGCGGTCAGACAGAAGAGGACGACCTCAGGTACAGTGCCCAAACTTGGTAACTTCTCATTGTATAGTATAAACCATTAGCTACAGTAACAGTTGTGTAACTAAGAAACTCATTGGAGAAGCCTAACATTACACTGACGTGCAATAGCAGTTTATTCTAAGGTGAATCAGACTCACATCACTTATACTTACACTCGTCAGTCACACATTACCCTGTGTATATTACTAGAGGAAGCAGAGAAATAGCGCACATTTTGGTAAAAGCAAGGTTACTTCCACTGCAGTATTACATTCATTTATTGCTACTGAGGCAAATTGTTGTATCGGGCAACTTATTTCTTGGAAAGTGTTGTGAGGATGACGCAACAGTTAATTTTGCACTAAAGGTATTTTGTAACTTAAGAGTAATTTGTTGACATTGAATTTTGTAATTATATGGATATGTGCATTGTACTATATGTATGAATCTTTTACTTGATGTAAACCTAGTGACCAGTAGGGGAATTTCTTCTTGAAAGGCTGGGGTAATTCAGAAAGGGGTACAGCATATATGTGATACACACTTTTGAAACATTTTTTTTATATATATATATCATCGTGTATGCAGCACAGTTCAGAGTTCAAACACCAACTGTCACTCCAACTGCTGCCAAACATCACTGGCAGTTGGTGTGGCTCCCCTACTTCAACAGTGAGGGAAGGGATTGTGTTACTACAGAGGTGAGAGAGTAAAATGTCACTACAGGGGGAAGGAAGGGAATGAGTTACAACATGGGTGACGGAGGAATATGTGTTACTAAAGGGGTGAGCAGGGGTAGTGTGTTACTACGGAGGTGAGGGAGTGGATTGTGTTAGTACATAGGTGAGGGAGGGTAATGTCTTACTATGGCAATGATGCATTATTATTAGAGATGTGTGGGTTCAGATTTACTTGGTTCTTTTCGCCACATTACTTCAAGTTCGGATTAGTTTGGATTTATCTTATTGGCTATCCAAGATACATGACAGCCGGATAGCCAATATGATGCAGTTTTTAAAATCTGAGTAAAACCGAACCGCACATCTAGGATTAATGTGTTACTGGAGAGGTCTGTTTCCATCTTGGAAATGGAAACAGCAAATAGCTACCTAAGCAAAACCGGGTACATCTGCTAGTGTCTTTCTGCTAAGTCCAGAACGAGGCAAAACATTATGTTCTGTGCCAAGATGTCTGTGAAGGATGACATTTTGCCTCGTTCTGAAATCTGATTTTGGGGGAAAGATCCGATCCATAACCGAACCGCTCATCTCTAATATTTATCTGTGATATCCTGAGTATCTCTTGTAATCGGACAGAATAAGAATTACAATTGTATTGCAGCTGTTACTATGTGTATCATAATTATCCTTCTGTATTTTCATCATTTTAATATGTGACCTCTTACAGGGAAACTAATTGTCTCAAACCCTTATTCAGGTCCCAGAACAAAGAGCTTGCACTCACATTCCTGGCTGATTTGCCATTTCAGAGGGCGTTTAATATTATGTGAACTTTTGCATTACAATTTATAGTCTTAAAAAATGACTGTAAGACAGAATTTCTGTCTGCTATAAATATTGCAAAATATAGTTAGTAGTTAGTTACTTGTATTATGCATAACATGTATGACATTTCCAAGAATCTGTTGTTTCTCAGATTGTCTATCTATTCCACTTCCACTGGGGAATGCAGCCGGAAATTCCTACACATTTCATGTAACAGTCATAACAATTTACTTGAAGGCCGACCATTCCCAAAACTTGAGGATACATATTAAAATAGCTTTAGATAGCCTTCTGCTCAGCTGTGATAATTAAAATGATATACTTTACCTCTTTTTTTTGTAGCACAAGTAAAACATAACACCTCTTACTACATTACTAAACTATGATGACCAGGGCCCTATCTGTGTGGAGTTTGTATATGCTCCCTGTGTTTATATAGGGGTTTCCTGTGGCTGTTCTGGCTCACACAAGTGGTGCAAATTATATTCACGCTCTGATGAGGTTCCTGTGTACTGGAGTTGGGACTCAATACCCTAGTGTATATACTTTCTGAGTAAGGGAACGTAGAGTGCAAGCTCCAATGGGGCAGGAACTAATGACATTGATAAATAATCTCTTTGTAAAGTAATACATTACTTTATACGCTGTACTTATAAATAAAACAATAATCATGCGAAAAAGCACACGGGGACCTGCTGAGAACCCCTAAGAGACAGCCGAAGCTCCGCAAATTTAATAGCAGAGGGAGACCTGCTGAGAACCCCAGAGAGGCAGCCGAAGTGCTGCAAATTTAGCAGCAGAGGGGGACCTGCTGAGAATCCTTAAGAAGCGACCAAAGTGGCACAAATTTAACAGCAGAGGGGGAACTGCTGAGAACCCCTAAGAGGCGGCCGAAGCACCACAAGTTTAGCAGCAGAGGGGGACCTGCTGAGAATCCATAAGAAGCGACCAAAGCGGCACAAATTTAACAGCAGAGGGGGAACTGCTGAGAACCCCTAAGAGGCGGCCGAAGCACCACAAATTTATCAGCAGAGTAGGACCTGCTGAGAACCCCTAAGACGAGACCGAAGCGCCACAAATTTAACAGCAGAAGGGGACATGCTGAGAACCCCTAAGAGGCGGCCGAAGCACTGCACCTTTAACAGCAGAGGGGGACATGCTGAGAACCCCTAAGTGGAGGCCAAAGCGCCGCAAATTTAACAGCAGAGGGGGACATGCTGAGAACGCTTAAGTGGAGGCTGAAGCACCTCAAATTTAAAAGCAGGGGGGGACATGCTAAGAATTCCTAAGAGGTGGCCGAAGCACCACAAATTTATCAGCAGAGGGGGACCTCCTGAGAACGCCTAAGTGGAAGCCGAAGTGCTGCACATTTAACAGCAGAGGGGGACATGCTGAGAACCCCTAAGAGGCGGCCGAAGCACCACAAATTTAACAGCAGAAGGGGACATGCTGAGAACACCTAAGTGGAGGCCGAAGTGCCACAAATTTACCAGCAGAGGGGTACCTGCTGAGAACCCCTAAGAGGCGGCCGCGGCATTGCAAATTTAACAGCAGAGGGGGACATGCTGAGAACCCCTAAGAGGTTGCCGAGGTGCCGCAAATTCATCAGCAGAGGGGGCCTGCTGAGAACCCCTAAGAGGCGTCCGAAGCGCCGCAAATTTATTAGCAGAGGGGGACCTGCTGAGAACCCCTAAGAGGAGGCCGAAGTGCCGCAAATTTAACAGCAGAGGGGGACATGATGAGAACCCATAGGAGGCAGTCGAAGCGCCGCAAATTTAACAGCAGAGGGGGACCTGCTGAGAACTTCTAAGAGGCGACCGAAGTGCCACAAATTAATCAGCAGAGGGGGACCTGCTGAGATCCCCTAAGAGGAGGCCGAAGCACCGCAAATTTAACAGCAGAGTGGGACATGCTAAGAACCCGTAAGAGGCGGACGAAGTGCCGCAAATTGATCAGCAGAGGGGGATCTCCTGAGAAACCCTAAGTGGAAGCCAAAGCACTGCACATTTAACAGCAGAGGGGGACCTGCTAAAAAACCTTTTAGAGGCGGCAGAAGCACCGCAAATTTAGCAGCAGAGAGCGACATCCTAAGAACCACTAAGAGGCGGCTGATGTGCCGCAAATTTATCAGCAGAGGGGGACCTGCTGAGAACCCCTAAGTGGAGGCTGAAGTGCCGCAAATTTAACAGCAGAAGGGGACATGCTGAGAACCCCTAAGAGGCGGTCGAAGTGCCACAAATTTAACAGCAGAGGGGGACTTGCTAAAAAACCTTTAAGAGGCGGCAGAAGCACCGCAAATTTAGCAGCAGAGGGCGACATCCTGAGAACCGCTAAGAGGCGGCCGATGTGCCGCATATTTATCAGCAGAGGGGGACATGCTGAGAACCCCTAAGAGGCAGCTGAAGTGCCGCAATTTTATCAGCAGATGGGGACCTGCTGAGAACCCCTAAATGGAGGCTGAAGCGCAGCAAATTTATCAGCAGAGGGGGACCTGCTGAGAACCCCTAAGTGGAGGCCGAAGTGCCGCAAATTTAACAGCAGAAGGGGACATGCTGAGAACCCCTAAGAGGCGGTCGAAGTGCCACAAATTTAACAGCAGAGGGGGACTTGCTAAAATACCCTTAAGAGGCGGCAGAAGCACCACAAATTTAGCAGCAGAGGGGGACTTGCTAAAATACCCTTAAGAGGCGGCAGAAGCACCACAAATTTAGCAGCAGAGGGGGACATCCTGAGATCCCCTAAGAAGTTGCCGAGGTGCCGCAAATTTATCAGCAGAGGGGGACCTGCTGAGAACCCCTAAGAGGAGGCCGAAGGGCCGCAAATTTAACAGCAGAGGGGGACATGCTGAGAACCCATAGCAGGCTGTCGAAGCACTGCAAATTTAACAGCAGAGGGGGACCTCCTGAGAACTCCTAAGAGGCGGCTGAATTGCGCAAATTTATCAGCAGAGGGGGACCTGCTCAGAACCCCTAAGAGGCGGCAGAAGTGCCACAACTTTAAAAGCAAAGGGGGACATGCTGAGAACCCCTATGTGGAGGCCGAAGCACCTCAAATTTAACAGCAGAGGGGGACATGCTGAAAACCCCTAAGTGGAGGCCGAAGCGCCACAAATTTATCAGCAGAGGGGGACCTGCTGAGAACCCCTAAGGCAGCCAAAGCGCCGCAAATTTATCAGCAGAAGGAGACCTGCTGAGAACCCTTAAAAGGTGGCTTAAGTGCCGCAAAATTATCTGCAGTAAAGGACCTGCTGAGAACCCCTAAGAGGTGGCCGAAGTGCCGCAAATTTTTTAGCAGAGGGGGATCCTGCTGAAAATCTTTAAAAGGCGGTCGAATCACCGCAATTTATCAGCAGAGGGGGACCTGCTGAGTACACCTAAGGGGCAGCCAAAGCGCTGCAAATTTTCAGCAGAGAGGGACCTGCTAAAAAACCCTTAAGAGGCGGCGGAAGCACCGCAAATTTAGCAGCAGAGGGGGACATCCTGAGAACCGCTAAGAGGCGGCTGATGTGCCACATATTTATCAGCAGAGGGGGACCTGCTGAGAACCCCTAAGAGCTGGTCTAAACGCCACAAATTTTTCAGCAGAGGTGGACCTCCTGAGAACCCTTAAGAGGCAGCTGAAGTGCCGCAATTTTATCAGCAGATGGGGACCTGCTGAGAACCCCTAAGAGGAGGCCGAAGTGAGGCAAATTTATCAGTAGAGAGGGGGACATGCTGAGAACTTCTAAGAGGCGACCGAAGCGCCGCAAATTTATTAGCAGAGGGGGAACTGCTGAGAACCCCTAAGAGGAGGCTGAAGCACCGCAAATTTAACAGCAGAGGGGGATCCTACTGAGAACCCCAAAGAGGCAGCCGAAGTGCGCAAATTTGTAAACAGGGGGACCTGCTGAGAACCCCTAAGAGGAGGCCGAAGCACCACAATTTTTCAGCAGAGGGGGACCTGCTGAGTACACCTAAGGGGCAGCCAAAGTGCCGCAAATTTTTCAGCAGAGGGGGAACTTCTGAGAAACCCTAAGAGGCGGCCGAGGTGCCGCAAATTTATCAGCTGAGCGGGACCTGCTGAGAACCCTTGAGAGGCGGCCGAAGCTCCGCAAATTTTTCAGCAGAGGGGTACTTACTGAGAACCCCTAAGAGGAGGCCGAAGCGCCATAAATTTAACAGCATAGGGGGACCTGCTGAGAACCCCTAAGAGGCGGCCGAAGTGCCACAAATTTAACAGCATAGGGGGACCTGCTGAGAACCCCTAAGAGGCGACCAAAGCGCTGCAAATTTATCAGCAAAGGGTGACATGCTGAGAACCCCTAAGAGGCGGCCGAAGTGCCACAAATTTAACAGCAGTGGGGAATCTGCTGAGAACCCGTAAGAGGCGGCCGAAGCAACCGCAAATTTATCAGCAGAGGGTGACATGCTGAGAACCTCTCAGAGGCGGCCGAAGCGCCGCAAATTTATCAGCAGAGTGGGACCTGCTGAGAACCCCTAAGAGGTGTCCGAAGCGCTGCACATTTAACAGCAGAGAGGGAAATGCTGAGAACCCCTAAGAGGCGGCCAAAGCACCGAAAATTTTGCAGCAGAGAGGGATCTGCTGAGAACCCCTAAGAGGCGGCCGAAGCAATGTAAATTTATCAGCAGAGGGGGACCTGCTGAGAACCCCTCAGAGGCGGCCGATGCGCCACAAACTTATCTGCAGAGGGGACCTCCTGAGAACCCCTAAGGCGGCCGAAGCGCCGCAAACTTATCAGCAGAGGGGGACATGCTGAGAACCCCTTAGAGGCGGCGGAAGCGCCGCAAATTTATCAGCAGATGGGGACCTGCTGAGAACCCCTAAGAGGAAGCAGAAGCGCACCAAATTGATCAGCAGAGGGGGACATGCTAAGAACTTCTAAGAGGTGACTGAAGTGCTGCAAATTTATTAGCAGAGGGGGAACTGCTGAGAACCCCTAAGAGGAGGCCGAAGTGCCGCAAATTTAACAGCAGAGGGGGATCCTACTGAGAACCCCTACGAGTAGGCCGAAGCGCCGCAAATTTTAAAGCAGAGGGTGACATGCTGAGAACCCCGAAGTGGAGGCCGACATGACGCAAATTTTTAAACAGAGGGGGACCTGCTGAGAACCCCTAAGTGGAGGCCGAAGCGAGGCAAATTTATAAACAGAGGGGGACATGCTGTGAACCCCTTAGAGGCGGCAGAATCGCCACAAATTTATCAGCAGATGGGGACCTGCTGAGAACCCCTAAGAGGAGGCTGAAGCGCAGCAAATTGATCAGCAGAGGGGGACATGCTTAGAACTTCTAAGAGGTGACCGAAGCGCTGCAAATTTATTAGCAGAGGGGGAACTGCTGAGAACCCCTAAGAGGAGGCCGAAGCGCCGCAAATTTAACAGCAGAGGGGGACTTGCTAAAAAACCCTTAAAAGGCGGCAGAAGCACCGCAAATATAGCAGCAGAGGGGGACCTCCTGAGAACCCCTAAGAGGCAGCTGAAGTGCTGCAATTTTATCAGCAGATGGGGACCTGCTGAGAACCCCTAAGAGGCGACCGTTGTGCCACAAATGTAACAGCAGAGGGGAATTTGCTAAAAAACCCTTAAGACGCGGCAGAAGCACCGCAAATTTAGCAGCAGAGGGGGACATGCTGAGAACCCCTAAGAGGCGGCCGAAGCATTGCAAATTTATCAGCAGAGGGGACCTCCTGAGAGCCCCTAAGTGGAAGCTGAAGCACTGCAAATTTAACAGCAGAAGGGGACATGTTGAGAACCCCTAAGAGGCGGCCGAAGCGCTGTAAATTTAACAGCAGAGGGGAACCCGCCGAGGACCCCTAAGAGGCGGCCGAAACACCGCAAAATTAAAAGCAGACGGGGACATGCTCAGAACCCCTAAGAGGCGGCCGAAGCACCGCAAATTTTTCAGCAGAGGGGGATCTGCTGAGAACCCTTAAGAGGTGGGCAAAGCGCTGCAAATTTAATAGCAGAGGGGGACATGCTGAGATCCCCTAAGAGGCGGCAAAGCAACGCAAATTAATTAGCAGAGGGGGACCTGCTGAGAACCCCTAAGAGGCGGCAAAGGAAAGTAAATTAATTAGCAGAGGGGCACCTGCTGAGAACCCCTAAGAGGCGGCCAAAGTGCTGCAAATTTATCAGCAGAGGGGGACCTGCTGAGAACCCCTAAGAGGCGGCCGAAGCGCCACAAATTTAACAGCAGAGGGGGATCCTATTGAGAACCCCAAAGAGGTGGCCGAAGTCTCAAATTTGTAAACAGAGGGGGACCTGCTGAGAACCCCTAAGAGGAGGCCGAAGCACCGCAAATTTGAAAGCAGAGGGGGACATGCTGAGAACCCCTAAGTGGAGGCCGAAGCGACACAAATTTATAAACAGAGGGGGACCTGCTGAGAACCCCTAAGAGCCGGCCAAAGATGCCACAAATTTAACAGCAAAGGGGGACATGTTGAGAACCCCTAAGTGGAGGCCGAAGCGACGCAAATTTAACAGCATAGGGGGACCTGCTGAGAACCCCTAAGAGGCGGGCGAAGGGCTGCAAATTTTTCAGCAGAGGGGGACATGCTAAATAACCCTTAAGAGGCGGCAGAAGCACTGCAAATTTAGCAGCAGAGGGGGACCTCCTGAGAACCCCTGAGAGGCAGCTGAAGTGCCGCAATTTTATCAGCAGATGGGGACCTGCTGAGAACCCCTAAGAGGAGGCCGAAGCACCGCAAATTTAACAGCAGAGGGGGACATGCTGAGAACCCATAAGAAGCGGCAAAGCAATGCAAATTAATTAGCAGAGGGGCACCTGCTGAGAACCCCTAAGAGGTGGCCAAAGTGCTGCAAATTTATCAGCAGAGGGGGACCTGCTGAGAACCCCTAAGAGGCGGCCGAAGCGCAGCAAATTTATCAGCAGAGGGGGACCTGCTGAGAACCCCTAAGAGGTGGCCGAAGCACAGCAAATTGATCAGCAGAGGGGGACATGCTTAGTACTTCTAAGAGGTGACCAAAGCGCTGCAAATTTATTAGCAGAGGGGGAACTGCTGAGAACCCCTAAGAGGAGGCCGAATCACCGCAAATTTGAAAGCAGAAGGGGACATGCTGAGAACCCCTAAGTGGAGGCCGAAGTGATGCAAATTTATAAACAGAGGGGGACCTGCTGAGAAACCCTAAGAGGCGGCCGAAGTGCCACAAATATAACAGCAGAGGGGGACTTGCTAAAAAATCCTTAAGAGGCGGCAGAAGCACCGCAAACTTTCCAGCAGAGGGGGACCTCCTGAGAACCCCTAAGAGGCAGCTGAAGTTCCGCAATTTTATCAGCAGATGGGGACCTGCTGAGAACCCCTAAGTGGAGGCCGAAGTGCCGCAAATTTAACAGCAGAGGGGGACTTGCTAAAAAAGCCTTAAAAGGCGGCAGAAGCACCGCAAACATAGCAGCAGAGGGGGACCTCCTGAGGACCCCTAAGAGGCAGCTGAAGTGCTGCAATTTTATCAGCAGATGGGGACCTGCTGAGAATCCCTAAGAGGAGGCTGAAGCGCAGCAAATTTATCAGCAGAGGGGGACATGCTGAGAACCCCTAAGAGGTGACCGTCGTGCTACAAATGTAACAGCAGAGGGGAATTTGCTAAAAAACCCTTAAGACGCGGCAGAAGCACCACAAATTTAGCAGCAGAGGGGGACATGCTGAGAACCCCTAAGTGGAGGCCGAAGCGCCGCAAATTTAACAGCAGAGGGGATCCCGCTGAGAACACCTAAGAGACGGCCGAAGCACCGCAAATTTAACAGCAGAGGGGGACATGCTGAGATCCCCTAAGAGGCAGCAAAGCAATGCAAATTAATTAGCAGAGGGGCACCTGCTGAGAACCCCTAAGAGGCGGCAAAGGAACGCAAATTAATTAGCAGAGGGGCACCTGCTGAGAACCCCTAAGAGGCGGCCAAAGTGCTGCAAATTTATCAGCAGAGGGGGATCCTATTGAGAACCCCAAAGAGGTGGCCAAAGTCTCAAATTTGTAAACAGAGGGGGACCTGCTGAGAACCCCTAAGAGGAGGCCGAAGCACCGCAAATTTGAAAGCAGAGGGGGACATGCTGAGAACCCCTAAGTGGAGGCCAAAGATGCCACAAATTTAACAGCAAAGGGGGACATGTTGAGAACCCCTAAGTGGAGGCCGAAGTGACGCAAATTTAATAGCATAGGGGGACCTGCTGAGAACCCCTAAGAGGCGGGCAAAGGGCTGCAAATTTATCAGCAGAGGGGGACATGCTAAAAAACCCTTAAGAGGCGGCAGAAGCACCGCAAATTTAGCAGCAGAGGGGGACCTCCTGAGAACCCCTAAGAGGCAGCTGAAGTGCCGCAATTTTATCAGCAGATGGGGACCTGCTGAGAACCCCTAAGAGGAGGCCGAAGCGCAGCAAATTTAATAGCAGAGGGGGACATGTGAGAACACCTAAGAGACGGCCGAAGCACCGCAAATTTAACAGCAGAGGGGGACATGCTGAGAACCCCTAAGAGGCGGCAAAGCAACGCAAATTAATTGGCAGAGGGGCACCTGCTGAGAACCCCTAAGAGGCGGCCAAAGTGCTGCAAATTTATCAGCAGAGGGGGACCTGCTGAGAACCCCTAAGAGGTGGCCAAAGCACCGCAAATTTATCAGCAGAGGGGGACATGCTGAGAAACCCTAAGGGGTGGCCGAAGTACCGCAAATTTATCAGCAGAGAGGGACCTGCTAAAAAACCCTTAAGAGGCGGCAGAAGCACCACAAATTTAGCAGCAGAGGGGGACCTGCTGAGAACCGCTAAGAGGCGGCCGATTCGCTGCAAATTTATCAGCAGAGGGGGACCTGCTGAGAAACCCTAAGAGGTGGCCGAAGCACCGCAAATTTATCAGCAGAGGGGGACCTGCTGAGAAACCCTAAGAGGTGGCCGAAGCGCTGCAAATTTAACAGCGGAGGGGGAACTGCTGAGAACCCCTAAGAGGAGGCCGAAGCACCACAAATTTAACAGCAGAGGGGGATCCTACTGAAAACCCCAAAGAGGCAGCCGAAGTGCGCAAATTTGTAAACAGAGGGGGACTTGCTGAGAACCCCTAAGAGGAGGCCGAAGCACCGCAAATTTGAAAGCAGAGGGGGACATGCTGAGAACCCCTAAGTGGAGGCCGATGCGACACAAATTTATAAACGGAGGGGGACCTGCTGAGAACCCCTAAGAGGCGGCCACAGATGCCCCAAATTTAACAGCAAAGGTGGACATGCTGAGAACCCCTAAGTGGAGGCCGAAGCGATGAAATTTAACAGCATAGGGGGACCTGCTGAGAACCCCTAAGAGGCGGGCAAAGGGCTGCAAATTTTTCAGCAGAGGGGGACCTGCTGAGAACCCCTAAGAGGCAACCGAAGCGCCGCAAATTTATCAGCAGAGGGGAACCTGCTGAGAACCCCTAAGAGGCGGCCGAAGCACCCGCAAATTTATCAGCAGAGGGTGACATGCTGAGAACCCCTAAGAGGCGGCCGAAGTGCCACAAATTTAACAGCAGAAGCGGACTCGCTAAAAAACCCTTAAGAGGCAGCAGAAGCACCGCAAATTTAGCAGCAGAGGGGGACCTTCTGAGAACACCTAAGAGGCAGCTGAAGTGCCGCAATTTTATCAGCAGATGGGGACCTGCTGAGATCCCCTAAGAGGAGGCCGAAGCGCAGCAAATTTATCAGCAGAGGGGGACATGCTGAGAACCCCTAAGAGGCAACCGAAGCACTGCAAATTTATCAGCAGAGGGGGACCTGCTGAGAACCCCTAAGAGGCGGCCGAAGCGCAGCAAATTTATTAGCAGAGGGGGACCTGCTGAGAACCCCTAAGAGGTGGCAGAAGCACCGCAAACTTACCAGCAGAGGGGGACCTCCTGAGAACCCCTAAGAGGCAGCTGAAGTGCCGCAAAATTATCAGCAGAAGCGGACCTGCTGAGAACCCCTAAGAGGCTGCTAAGGTGCCGCAAATACATCAGCAGAGCGGGACCTGCTGAGAACCCTTAAGAGGCTGCAGAAGCTCTGCAAATTTTTCTGCAGAGGGGGACTTACTGAGAACCCCTAAGAGGAGGCCGAAGCACCGCAAATTTAACAGCATAGAGGGACCTTCTGAGAACCCCTAAGAGGCAGCCGAAGTGCCACAAATTTAACAGCATAGGGGTACCTGCTGAGAACCTTTAAGAGGCGACCAAAGTGCTGCAAATTTATCTGCAGAGGGGGACCTACTGAGAACCCCTAAGAGGCAACCGAAGCACCACAAATTTATCAGCAGAGGAGAACCTGCTGAGAACCCCTAAGAGGCGGCCGAAACACCCGCAACTTTATCAGCAGAGGGGGACATGCTGAGAACCCCTAAGAGGCGGCTGAAGTGCCACAAATTTAACAGCAGAGGGGGACTTGCTAAAAAACCTTTAAGAGGCGGCAGAAGCACTGCAAATTTAGCAGCAGAGGGGGATATCCTGAGTACCCCTAAGAGGTTGCCAAAGTGCTGCAAATTTATCAGCAGAGGGGGACCTCCTGAGAACCCCTAAGAGGCAGCTGAAGTGCCGCAATTTTATCAGCACATGGGGACCTGCTGAGAACCCCTAAGAGGAGACCGAAGCACAGCAAATTTATCAGCAGAGGGGGACTTGCTGAGAACCCCTAAGTGGAGGCCAAAGAGCCGCAAATTTAGCAGTAGAGGGGGACATGCTGAGAACCCCTAAGAGGCGGCCGTTGTGCCACAAATTTAACAGCAGAGGGGGACTTGCTAAAAAACCTTTAAGAGGCGGCAGAAGCACTGCAAATTTAGTAGCAGAGGGGGACATCCTGAGAACCCCTAAGATGTTGCCGAGGTTCCGCAATTTTATCAGCAGAGGGGGACCTGCTGAGAAACCCTAAGAGGTGGCCGAAGTGCCAGAAATTTATAAGTAGAGATGGACCTGCTGAGAACCCCTAAGAGGAGGCCGAAGTGCCGGAAATTTATCAGCAGAGGGGGACATGCTGAGAACCCCTAAGAGGCAGCCGAAGCACCGTAAATTTATCAGCAAAGGTAGACCTGCTGAGAACCCCACAGAGGCGGCCGATGCACCGCAAACTTATCTGCAGAGGTGGACCTCCAGAGAACCCCTAAGCAGCCGAAGCGCCGCAAATTTATCAGCAGAGGGGGACATGCTGAGAACTCCTAAGAGGCGGCTGAAGCGCTGAAAATTTATCAGCAGAGGGGGACCTCCTGAGAGCCCCTAAGTGGAAGCCGAAGCGCTGCAAATTTAACAGCAGAAGGGGACATGCTGAGAACCCCTAAGAGGCTGCCGAAGCGCCGCAAATTTAACAGCAGAAGGGGACATGCTGAGAACCCCTAAGTGGAGGCCGAAGCACCGCAAATTTAACAGCAGAGGAACCCGCCGAGGACCACTAAGAGGCGGGCGAAGCACCGCAAATTTAAATGCAGACGGGGACATTCTCAGAACCCCTAAGAGGCGGCCGAAGCACCGCAAATTTTTCAGCAGAGGGGGTTCTGCGGAGAACACTTAAGAGGTGTCCAAAGCACAGCAAATTTATCAGCAGAGGGGGACATGCTGTGAACCCCTAAGTGGAGGTCAAAGCACTGCAAATTTAATAGCAGAGGGGGACATGCTGAGAACACCTAAGAGATGACCGAAGCACCGCAAATTTAACAGCAGAGGGGGACATGCTGAGAACCCCTAAGAGGTGGCCAAAGCAACGCTAATTAATTAGCAGAGGGGCACATGCTGAGAACCCCTAAGAGGCGGCCAAAGTGCTGCAAATTTGTCAGCAGAGGGGGACCTGCTGAGAACCCCTAAGAGGCGGCCGAAGCACCGCATATTTCTCAGCAGAGGGGGACCTGCTGAGAACCCCTAAGAGGTGGCGGAAGTGCCGCAAATTTATCAGCAGAGGGGGACCTCCTGAGAACCCCTAAGAGGTGGCCGAAGCACAGCAAATTTAGCAGCAGAGGGGGACATCCTGAGAACCGCTAAGAGGCGGCCAATGCGCCGCATATTTATCAGCAGAAGGGGACCTGCAGAGAACCCCTTAGAGGTGGCCTAAGCGCCGCAAATTTATCAGCAGAGGTGGTCCTCCTGAGAACCCCTAAGAGGCAGCTGAAGTGCAGCCATCTTATCAGCAGATGGGGCCCTGTTGAGAACCCCTAAGAGGAGGCCGAAGTGCAGCAAATTTACCAGCAGAGGGGGACATGCTGAGAACTTCTAAGAGGCGACCGAAACGCCGCAAATTTATTAGCAGAGGGGCAACTGCTGAGAACCCCTAAGAGGAGGCCGAAGCACCGCAAATTTAACAGCAGAGGGGGATCCTACTGAGAACCCCAAAGAGGCGGCTGAAGTGCGCAAATTTGTAAACAGAGGGGGACCTACTGAGAACCCCTAAGAGGAGGCCGAAACACCGCAAATTTGAAAGCAGATGGGGACATGCTGAGAACCCTTAAGTGGAGGCCGAAGCGACGCAAATTTATAAACAGAGGGGGACCTGCTGAGAACCCCTAAGAGGCGGTCGAAGTGCCACAAATTTAACAGCAAAGGGGAACATGCTGAGAACCCCTAAGTGGAGGCCGAAGCGATGCAAATATAACAGCAGAGGGGGCATGCAGAGAACCCCTAAGAGGCGGCCGAAGCACTGCAAATTTAACAGCAGAGGGGGACATGCTGAGAATCCCTAAGAGGAGGCTTAAGCACTGCAAAATTATCAGCAGAAGGGGACCTGCTGAGAACCCCTAAGAGGCGGCCGAATTGCCGCAAATTTTTCTGCCGAGGAGGATACTGCTGAGTACACCTAAGAGGCAGCCAAAATGTCACAAATTTTTCAGCAGAGGGGGACCTGCTGAGAACCCCTAAGAGGCTGCCGAGGTGCCGCAAATTTATCAGCAGAGCGGAACCTGCTGAGAACCCTTAAGAGGCGGCCGAAGCGCTGCAAATTTAACAGCATAGGGGGACCTGCTGAGAACCCCTATGAGGCGGCCGAAGTGCCACAAATTTAACAGCATAGGGGGACCTGCTGAGAACCCCTAAGAGGTGGCCGAAGCAACCGCAAATTTATCAGCAGAGGGGGACCTGCTGAGAACCCCTATGAGGCGGCCGAAGTGCCACAAAATTAACAGCATAGGGGGACCTGCTGAGAACCCCCTAAGAGGCGACCAAAGTGCTGCAAATTTATCAGCAGAGGGGGACCTGCTGAGAACCCCTAAGAGGCAACCGAAGCGCCCCAAATTTATCAGCAGAGGGGAACCTGCTGAGAACCCCTAAGAGGTGGCCGAATCAACCGCAAATTTATCAGCAGAGGGGAACGTGCTGAGAACCCCTAAGTGGAGGCCGAAGCGCCGCAAATTTAACAGCAGAGGGGGACCTGCTGAAAAATCTTTAAGAGGCGGGAGAACCACCGCAAATTTAGCTGCAGAGGGCAACATCCTGAGAACCGCTAAGAGGCGGCAGATGTGCCGCATATTTATCAGCAGAGGGCGACCTGCTGAGAACCCCTAAGAGGTGGCCGAAGCACAGCAAATTTAGCAGCAGAGGGGGACATCCTGAGAATCCCTAAGAGGCGGCTGAAGTGCCACAAATTTAACAGCAGAGGGGGACTTGCTAATAAACCCTAAGAGGTGGAAGAAGCACCGCAAATTTAGCAGCAGAGGGGGATATCCTGAGAACCCCTAAGAGGTTGCCGAGGTGCCGCAAATTTATCAGCAGAGGGAGACCTCCTGAGAACCCCTAAGAGGCAGCTGAAGTGCGGCAATTTTATCAGCAGATGGGGACCTGCTGAGAACCGCTAAAAGGAGGCCAAAGTGCAGCAAATTTATCAGCAGAGGGAGACCTGCTGAAAACCCCTAAGTGGAGGCCGAAGTGCCGCAAATTTAACAGCAGAGGGGGACATGCTGAGAACCCCTAAGAGGTGGCCGAAGTGCCACAAATTTAACAGGAGAGGGGGACTTGCTAAAAAATCCTTAAGAGGCAGCAGAAGAACCACAAATTTAGCAGCAGAGGGGGACATCCTGAGAACCCCTAAGAGGTTGCCGAGGTGCCACAAATTTATCAGCATAAGAGAACCTCCTGAGAACCCCTAAGAGGTGGCCAAATTGCGCAAATTTATCAGCAGAGGGGGACCTACTGAGATCTTCTAAGAGGCAACCGAAGCACCACAAATTTATCAGCAGAGGGGGAACTGGTGAAAACCCCTAAGAGGAGGCTGAAGCGCTGCAAATTTAACAGCAGAGGGGGATCCTACTGAGAACCCCAAAGAGGTGGCCGAAGTGCGCAAATTTGTAAACAGAGGGGGACCTGCTCACAACCCCTAAGAGGCGGCCGAAACACCACAAATTTAAAAGCAAAGGGGGGCATGCTGAGAACCCCTAAGTGGAGGCTGAAGCGACGCAAATTTTACAGCAGAGGGGGACATGCTGAGAATCCCTAAGAGGCGGCCGAAGTACCGCAAATTTAGCAGCAGAGGGGGATATGATGAAAACCCCTAAGTGGAGGCCGAAGCGCCTCAAATTTAACAGCAGAGGGGGCCTTGCTAAAAAACCCTTAATAGGCGGCAGAACCACCATAAATTTAGCAGCAGAGGGGGACATCCTGAGAACCCCTAAGAGGCAGCAAAGCACCGCAAATTTATTAGCAGAGGGAGACCTGCTGAGAACCCTTAAAAGGAGGCTTAAGCCCCGCAAAATTATCAGCAGAAGGGGTCCTGCTGAGAACCCCTAAGAGGCGGCTGAAGTGCCGCAAATTTTTCAGCAGAGGGGGATCCTGCTGAGAACCTTTAAGAGGCAATCGAATCACTGCAATTTATCAGCAGAGGGGGCCCTGCTGAGTACACCTAAGAGGCAGCCAAAGCGCCTCAAATTTTTCAGCAGAGGGGGACCTTCTGAGAAACCCTATGAGGCTGACGAGGCGCCGCAAATTTATCAGCAGAGTGGGACCTGCTGAGAACCCTTAAGAGGCGTCCGAAGATCCGCAAATTTTTCAGCAGAGGGGGACTTACTGAGAACCCCTTAAGAGGAGGCCGAAGCGTTGCAAATTTAACAGCATAGGGGGACATGCTGAGAACCCCAAAGAGGCGGCCGAAGTACCACAAATTTAACAGCATAGGGGGACCTGCTGAGAACCCCTAAGAGGCGACAAAAGCGCTGCAAATTTATCAGCAGAGGGGGACCTGCTGAGAACCCCTAAGTGGAGGCCGAAGCACCACAAATTTATCAGAAAATGGGGGACCTGCTGAGAATCCCTAAGAGGCAGCCAAAGTGCCGCAAATTTAACACCATAGGGGGACCTGCTGAGAACCCCTAAGAGGCGGCCGAAGTGCCACAAATTTAACAGCAGAGGGTGACATGCTGAGAACCCCTAAGTGGCAGCCGATGTGCCACAAATTTAACAGCAGAGGGGGACATGCTGACAACTTCTAAGAGGCGACCGAAGTGCCGCAAATTTATTAGCAGAGGGGGAACTGCTGAGAACCCCTAAGAGGAGGCCGAACCACCGCAAATTTAACAGCAGAGGGGGATCCTACTGAGAACCCCAAAGAGGTGGCCGAAGTGCGCAAATTTGTAAACAGAAGGGGACCTGCCGAGAACCCCTAAGAGGAGGCTGAAGCACTGCAAATTTGAAAGCAGAAGGGGACATGCTGAGAACCCCTAAGTGGAGGCCGAAGTGACGCAAGTTTATAAACAGAGGGGGATCTGCTGAGAACCCCTAAGTGGAGGCCGAAGCACCGCAAATTTATCAGCAGAGGGGGACCTCCTGAGAACCCCTAAGAGGCAGCTGAAGTGCCGCAATTTTATCAGCAGATGGGGACCTGCTGAGAACCCCTAAGAGGAGGCCGAAGCGCAGCAAATTTATCAGCAGAGGGGGACATGCTGAGAACCGCTAAGTGGAGGCCGAAGTGCTGCAAATTTAACAGCAGAGGGGGACATGCTGAGAACCGCTAAGAGGCGGCCGTTATGCCACAAATTTAACAGCAGAGGGGGACTTGCTAAAAAACCCTTTAAGGTGGCAGGAGCACCGCAAATTTATCAGCAGAGAGGGACATGCTGAGAACTTCTAAGAGGCGACCGAAGTGCCGCAAATTTATTAGCAGAGGGGGAACTGCTGAGAACCCCTAAGAGGAGGCCGAAGCACCTCAAATTTAACAGCAGAGGGGTATCCTACTGAGAACCCCAAAGAGGTGGCCGAGGTGCGCAAATTTGTAAACAGATGGGGACCTGCTGAGAACCGCTAAGTGGTGGCCGAAGTGCCGCAAATTTAACAGCAGAGGGGGACATGCTGAGAACCCCTAAGAGGCGGCCGTTGTGCCACAAATTTAACAGCAGAGGGGGATTTGCTAAAAAACCCTTAGAGGCGGCAGAAGCACCGCAAATTTAGCAGCAGAGGGGGACATTCAGAGATCCCCTCAGAGGCGGCCGATGTACCGCAAACTTATCTGCAGAGGGGGACCTCCTGAGAACCCCTAAGGCAGCCGAAGCGCCGCAATTTTATCAGCAGAGGGGGACATGCTGAGAACCCCTAAGAGGCTGCCGAAGAACCGCAAATTTTAAAGCAGACGGGGACATGCTCAGAACCCCTAAGAGGCGGTCGAAGTGCCGCAAATTTTTCAGCAGAGGGTGATCTGCTGAGAACCCTTAAGAGGTGGCCAAAGTGCTGCCAATTTAATAGCAAAGGGGGACATGCTGAGAACACCTAAGAGATGGCCGAAGCACCGCAAATTTAACAGCAGAGGTACACCTGCTGAGAACCCCTAAGAGGCGGCCAAAGTGCTGCAAATTTATCAGCAGAGGGGGACCTGCTGAGAACCCCTAAGAGGCGGCTGAAGCGCCGCAAATTTAACAGCAGAGGGGGATATGCTGAGAACCCGTAAGTGGAGGCCGAGGCACCGCAAATTTAACAGCAGAGGGGAACCCGCCAAGGACCCCTAAGAGGCGGCCGAAGCACCGCAAATTTAAAAGCAGTTGGG
Organism: Taudactylus pleione; assembly: GCA_031769625.1. Lineage (NCBI taxonomy): Eukaryota > Metazoa > Chordata > Amphibia > Anura > Myobatrachidae > Taudactylus > Taudactylus pleione. The sequence continues at coordinate 704,670 of JAUIMM010000375.1, read as the reverse complement.
GACATGCTCAGAACCCCTAAGAGGCGGCCGAAGCACCGCAAATTTTTCAGCAGAGGAGGATCTGCTGAGAACCCTTAAGAGGTGGCCAAAACACTGCACATTTAACAGCAGAGGGGGACATGCTGACAACCTCTAAGTGGAGGCCAAAGCGCTGCAAATTTAATAGCAGAGGCGGACATGCTGAGAACACCTACGAGACGGCCGAAGCACCGCAAACTTAACAGCAGAGGGGGACATGCTGAGAACCCCTAAGAGGCGGCCAAAGTAACGCTAATTAATTAGCAGAGGGGCACCTGCTGAGAACCCCTAAGAGGCTACCAAAGTGCTGCAAATTTATCAGCAGAGGGGGACCTGCTGAGAACCCCTAAGAGTTGGCCGAAGTGCCGCAAATTTATCAGCAGAGGGGGACCTGCTGAGATCCCCTAAGAGGTTGCCGAAGATCCGCAAATTTACCAGCAGAGGGGGACATCCTGGGAACCGCTAAGAGGCGGCCGATGCACCGCATATTTATCAGCAGAGGGGGACCTGCTGAGAACCCCTAAGAGGTGGCCTAAGCGCCGCAAATTTATCAGCAGAGGAGGACCTCCTGAGAACCCCTAAGAGGCAGCTGAAGTGCCGCAATCTTATCAGCAGATGGGGCCCTGTTGAGAACCCCTAAGAGGAGGCCGTCGTGCAGCAAATTTATCAGCAGAGGGGGACATGCTGAGAACCCCAAAGAGGCGGCCGAAGTGCGCAAATTTGTAAACAGAGGGGGACCTACTGAGAACCCCTAAGTGGATGCCGAAGCGACGCAAATTTCTAAACAGAGGGGGACATGCTGAGAACCCCTAAGAGGCGGCCGAAGTGCCACAAATTTAACAGCAAAGGGGGACATGCTGAGAACCCCTAAGTGGAGGCCGAAGCGACGCAAATTTAACAGCAGAGGGGGCATGCTGAGAACCCCTAAGAGGAAGCCAAAGCGCCGCAAATTTAACAGCAGGAGACCTGCTGAGAACCCTTGAGAGGAGGCTTAAGCACCGCAAAATTATCAGCAGAAGGGGACCTGCTGAGAACCCCTAAGAGGCGGCCGAAGTGCCGCAAATTTTTCAGCATAGGGGGATCCTGCTGAGTACACCTAAGAGGCAGCCACAGCGCCACAAATTTTTCAGCAGAGGGGGACCTGCTGAGAACCCCTAAGAGGCTGCCGAGGTGCCGCAAATTTATCAGCAGAGCGGAACCTGCTGAGAACCCTTAAGAGGCGGCCGATGCTCCGCAAATTTTTCAGCAGAGGGGGACTTACTGTGAACCCCTAAGAGGAGGCCGAAGCGCAGCAAATTTAACAGCATAGGGGGACCTGCTGAGAACCCCTAAGAGGCGGCCGAAGTGCCACAAATTTAACAGCATAGGGGGACCTGTTGAGAACCCCTAAGAGGCGACCAAAGCGCTGCAAATTTATCAGCAGAGGGGAACCTGCTGAAAACCCCTAAGAGGCAACCGAAACGCCGCAAATTTATCAGCAGAGGGGAACCTGCTGAGAACCCCTAAGAGGTGGCCGAAGCACCCGCAAATTTATAAGCAGAGGGGAACCTGCTGAGAACCCCTAAGTGGCCAAAGTGCTGCAAATTTATCAGCAGAGGGGGACCTGCTGAGAACCCCTAAGAGGTGGCCGAAGCGCCGCAAATTTAACAGCAGAGGGGGACCTGCTAAAAAACCTTTAAGAGGCGGGAGAAGCACCGCAAATTTAGCTGCAGAGGGCGACATCCTGAGAACCGCTAAAAGGCGGCCAATTTGCCGCATATTTATCAGCAGAGGGGGACCTGTTGAGAACCCCTAAGAGTTGGCCTAAGCGCTGCAAATTTATCAGCAGAGGGGGACATGCTGAGAACCCCTAAGAGGCAGCCAAAGTGCCACAAATTTAACAGCAGAGGGGGACTTGCTAAAAAACCCTTATGAGGCGGCAGAAGCACCGCAAATTTAGCAGCAAAGGGGGATATCCTGATAACCCCTAAGAGGTTGCCGAGGCACCGCAAATTTATCAGCAGAGGGAGACCTCCTGAGAACCCCTAAGAGGCAGCTGAAGTGCAGCAAATTTATCAGCAGAGGGAGACCTGCTGAGAAACCCTAAGTGGAGGCCGAAGTGCTGCAAATTTTACAGCAGAGGGGGACATGCCGAGAACCCTTAGGAGGTGGCCGAAGTGCCACAAATTTAACAGCAGAGGGGGACTTGCTAAAAAACCCTATAGAGGCGGCAGAAGCACAAATATAGCAGCAGAGGGGGACATCCTGAGAACCCCTAAGAGGTTGCTGGAGTGCCGCAAATGTATCAGCAGAGGGGGACCTCCTGAGAACCCCTAAGAGGTTGCCGAAGATCCGCAAATTTAGCAGCAGAGGGGGACATCCTGGGAACCGCTAAGAGGCGGCCGATGCACCGCATATTTATCAGCAGAGGGGGACCTGCTGAGAACCCCTAAGAGGTGGCCTAAGCGCCGCAAATTTATCAGCAGAGGTGGACCTCCTGAGAACCCCTAAGAGGCAGCTGAAGTGCCGCAATCTTATCAGCAGATGGGGCCCTGTTGAGAACCCCCTAAGAGGAGGCAGACGTGCAGCAAATTTATCAGCAGAGGGGGACATGCTGAGAACCCCAAAGAGGCGGCCGAAGTGCGCAAATTTGTAAACAGAGGGGGACCTACTGAGAACCTCTAAGTGGATGCCGAAGCGACGCAAATTTCTAAACAGAGGGGGACATGCTGAGAACCCCTAAGAGGCGGCCGAAGTGCCACAAATTTAACAGCAAAGGGGGACATGCTGAGAACCCCTAAGTGGAGGCCGAAGCGACGCAAATTTAACAGCAGAGGGGGCATGCTGAGAACCCCTAAGAGGAAGCCAAAGCGCCGCAAATTTAACAGCAGGAGACCTGCTGAGAACCCTTGAGAGGAGGCTTAAGCACCGCAAAATTATCAGCAGAAGGGGACCTGCTGAGAACCCCTAAGAGGCGGCCGAAGCGCCGCAAATTTTTCAGCATAGGGGGATCCTGCTGAGTACACCTAAGAGGCAGCCAAAGCACCACAAATTTTTCAGCAGAGGGGGACCTGCTGAGAACCCCTAAGAGGCTGCCGAGGTGCCGTAAATTTATCAGCAGAGCGGAACCTGCTGAGAACCCTTAAGAGGCGGCCGATGCTCCGCAAATTTTTCAGCAGAGGGGGACTTACTGTGAACCCCTAAGAGGAGGCTGAAGTGCATCAAATTTAACAGCATAGGGGGACCTGCTGAGAACCCCTAAGAGTCAACCGAAACACCGCAAATTTATCAGCTGAGGGGAACCAGCTGAGAACCCCTAAGAGGTGGCCGAAGCACCCGCATATTTATAAGCAGAGGGGAACCTGCTGAGAACCCCTAAGTGGAGGCCAAAGTGCTGCAAATTTATCAGCAGAGGGGGACCTGCTGAGAACCCCTAAGAGGTGGCCGAAGTGCCGCAAATTTAACAGCAGAGGGGGACCTGCTAAAAAACCTTTAAGAGGCGGGAGAAGCACCGCAAATTTAGCTGCAGAGGGCGACATCCTGAGAACCGCTAAATGGCGGCCAATTTGCCGCATATTTATCAGCAGAGGGGGACCTGTTGAGAACCCCTAAGAGTTGGCCTAAGCGCTGCAAACTTATCAGCCGAGGGGGACATGCTGAGAACCCCTAAGAGGCAGCCAAAGTGCCACAAATTTAACAGCAGAGGGGGACTTGCTAAAAAACCCTTAAGAGGCGGCAGAAGCACCGCAAATTTAGCAGCAAAGGGGGATATCCTGATAACCCCTAAGAGGTTGCCGAGGCACCGCAAATTTATCAGCAGAGGGAGACCTCCTGAGAACCCCTAAGAGGCAGCTGAAGTGCCGCAATTTTATCAGCAGATGGGGACCTGCTGAGAACCCCTAAAAGGAGGCCGAAGCGCAGCAAATTTATCAGCAGAGGGAGACCTGCTGAGAAACCCTAAGTGGAGGCCGAAGTGCTGCAAATTTAACAGCAGAGGGGGACATGCTGAGAACCCTTAGGAGGTGGCCGAAGTGCCACAAATTTAACAGCAGAGGGGGACTTGCTAAAAAACCCTAAAGAGGCGGCAGAAGCACAAATATAGCAGCAGAGGGGGACATCCTGAGAACCCCTAAGAGGTTGCCGGAGTGCCGCAAATTTATCAGCAGAGGGGGACCTCCTGAGAACCCCTAAGAGGCGGCCGAATTGTGCAAATTTATCAGCAGAGGGGGACCTACTGAGAACTTCTAAGAGGCGACCGAAGCACCGCAAATTTATCAGCAGAGGGGGATCTGGTGAGAACCCCTAAGAGGAGGCTGAAGCACCGCAAATTTAACAGCAGAGGGGGATCCTACTGAGAACCCCATAGAGGTGGCCGAAGTGCGCAAATTTGTAAACAGAGGGGGACCTGCTCAGAATGCCTAAGAGGCGGCCGAAGCACCACAAATTTAGCAGCAAAGGGGGACATGCTGAGAACCCCTAAGTGGAGGCTGAAGCGACACAAATTTTACAGCACAGGGGGACATGCTGAGAACCCCTAAGAGGTGGCCGAAGTGCCACAAATTTAACAGCAGAGGGGGACTTGCTAAAAAACCCTTAATAGGTGGCAGAAGCACCACAAATTTAGCAGCAGAGGGGGACATGCTGAGAACCCCTAAGAGGCAGCCAAAGCACCGCAAATTTATCAGCAGAGGTAGACCTGCTGAGAACCCTTAAAAGGTGGCTTACGCGCCGCAAAATTATCAGCAGAATGGGACCAGCTGAGAACCCCTAGGAGGCGGCCGACATGCCACAAATTTTTCTGCAGAGGGGGATCCTGCTGAGAACCTTTAAGAGGCAATCGAATCACCGCAATTTATCAGCAGAGGGGGCCCTGCTGAGTACACCTAAGAGGCAGCCAAAGTGCCACACATTTTTCAGCAGAGCGGGACCTGCTGAGAACCCTTAAGAGGCGGCCGAAGCTCCGCAAATTTTTCAGCAGAGGGGGACTTACTGAGAACCCCTAAGAGTAGGCTGAAGCGCCGCAAATTTAACAGCATAGGGGGACCTGCTGAGAACCCCTAAGAGGCGGCCGAAGTACCACAAATTTAACAGCATAGGGGGACCTGCAGAGAACCCCTAAGAGGCGACCAAAGCGCTGCAAATTTATCAGCAGAGGGGGACCTGCTGAGAACCCCTAAGTGGAGGCCGAAGCGCCACAAATTTATGAGCAGAGGGGGACCTGCTGAGAATCCCTAAGAGGCAGCCAAAGCAATGCAAATTTATCAGCAGAAGGGGACCTGCTGAGAACACCTAAGAGGCGGCCGAAGTGCCGCAAATTTTTCAGCAGAGGGGGATCCTGCAGAGAACCTTTAAGAGGCGGTCGAATCACCGCAATTTATCAGCAGAGGGGGCCCTGCTGAGTACACCTAAGATGCTGCCGAGGTGCCACAAATTTTACAGCAGAGGGGGACATGCTGACAACTTCTAAGAGGCGACCGAAGTGCCGCAAATTTATTAGCAGAGGGGGAACTGCTGAGAACCCCTAAGAGGAGGCCGAACCACCGCAAATTTAACAGCAGAGGGGGATCCTACTGAGAACCCCAAAGAGGTGGCCGAAGTGCGCAAATTTGTAAACAGAAGGGGACCTGCCGAGAACCCCTAAGAGGAGGCTGAAGCACTGCAAATTTGAAAGCAGAAGGGGACATGCTGAGAAACCCTTAAGAGGCGGCCGAAGCTCCACAAATTTTTCTGCAGAGGGGGACTTACTGAGAACCCCTAAGAGGAGGCCGAAGTGCGCAAATTTGTAAACAGAGGGGGACCTGCTGAGAACCCCTAAGAGGCGGCCGAAGTGCCACAAATTTAACAGCAGAGGGTGACATGCTGAGAACCCCTAAGTGGAGGCCGAAGTGCCACAAATTTAACAGCAGAGGGGGATATGCTGACAACTTCTAAGAGGCGACCGAAGTGCCGCAAATTTATTAGCATAGGGGGAACTGCTGAGAACCCCTAAGAGGAGGCCAAATCACCGCAAATTTGAAAGCAGAAGGGGGCATGCTGAGAACCCCTAAGTGGAGGCCGAAGTGACGCAAATTTATAAACAGAGGGGGACCTGCTGAGAACCCCTAAGAGGCGGCCAAAGTGCCACAAATATAACAGCAGAGGGGGACTTGCTAAAAAACCCTTAAGAGGCGGCAGAAGCACCGCAAATTTACCAGCAGAGGGGGACCTCATGAGAACCCCTAAGAGGCAGCTGAAGTGCGGCAATTTTATCAGCAGATGGGGACCTGCTGAGAACCCCTAAGAGGAGGCCAAAGCGCAGCAAATTTATCAGGAGAGGGGGACAAGCTGAGAACCGCTAAGTGGAGGCCGAAGTGCCGCAAATTTAACAGCAGAGGGGGACATGCTGAGAACCACTAAGAGGCGGCCGTTGTGCCACAAATTTAACAGCAGAGGGGGACTTGCTAAAAACCCCTTTAAGGTGGCAGAAGCACCGCAAATTTATCAGCAGAGAGGGACATGCTGAGAACTTCTAAGAGGCGACCGAAGTGCCGCAAATTTATTAGCAGAGGGGGAACTGCTGAGAACCCCTAAGAGGAGGCCGAAGCACCGCAAATTTATCAGCAGAGGGGGATCTTACTGAGAAACCCAAAGAGGTGGCCGAAGTGCGCAAATTTGTAAACAGAGGGGACCTGCTGAGAACCCCTAAGAGGAGGCCGAAGCACCGCAAATCTGAAAGCAGAGGGGGACCTGCTGAGAACCCCTAAGAGGCGGCCGAAGTGCCTCAAATTTAACAGCAGAGGGGGACTTGCTAAAAATTCCTTAACAGGCGGCAGAAGCACCGCAAATTTAGCAGCAAAGGGGGACCTCCTGAGAACCCCTAAGAGGCAGCTGAAGTGCTGCAATTTTATCAGCAGATGGGGACCTGCTGAGAACCGCTAAGTGGAGGCCGAAGTGCCGCAAATTTAACAGCAGAGGGGGACATGCTGATAACACCTAAGAGGCGTCCGTTGTGCCACAAATTTAACAGCAGAGGGGGATTTGCTAAAAAAACCTTAAGAGGCGGCAGAAGCACCACAAATTTAGCTGCAGAGGGGGACATCCTGAGAACCCCTAAGAGGTTGCCGAGGTGCCGCAAATTTATCAGCAGAGGGGGACCTGCTGAGATTTCCTAAGAGGTGGCCGAAGTGCCAGAAATTTATAAGCAGAGGGGGACCTGCTGAGAACACCTAAGAGGCGGCCGAAGTGCCGCAAATTTTTCAGCAGAGGGGGATCCTGCAGAGAACCTTTAAGAGGCGGTCGAATCACCGCAATTTATCAGCAGAGGGGGCCCTGCTGAGTACACCTAAGATGCTGCCGAGGTGCCACAAATTTTTCAGCAGAGGGGGACCTTCTGAGAAACCCTTAAGAGGCGGCCGAAGCTCCCCAAATTTTTCAGCAGAGGGGGACTTACTGAGAACCCCTAAGAGGAGGCCGAAGTGCGCAAATTTGTAAACAGAGGGGGACCTGCTGAGAACCCCTAAGAGGCGGCCGAAGTGCCACAAATTTAACAGCAGAGGGTGACATGCTGAGAACCCTTAAGTGGCGGCCGAAGTGCCACAAATTTAACAGCAGAGGGGGACATGCTGACAACTTCTAAGAGGCAACCGAAGTGCCGCAAATTTAACAGCAGAGGGGGATTTGCTAAAAAATCCTTAACAGGCGGCAGAAGCACCGCAAATTTAGCAGCAAAGGGGGACCTCCTGAGAACCCCTAAGAGGCAGCTGAAGTGCTGCAATTTTATCAGCAGATGGGGACCTGCTGAGAACCGCTAAGTGAAGGCCGAAGTGCCGCAGATTTAACAGCAGAGGGGGACATGCTGAGAACACCTAAGAGGCGTCCGTTGTGCCACAAATTTAACAGCAGAGGGGGATTTGCTAAAAAAACCTTAAGAGGCGGCAGAAGCACTGCAAATTTAGCTGCAGAAGGGGACATCCTGAGAACCCCTAAGAGGTTGCCGAGGTGCCGCAAATTTAACAGCAGAGGGGGACATGCTGAGAACCCCTACGAGGCGACCAAAGCGCCGTAAATTTATCAGCAGTGGTGGACCTGCTGAGAACCCCTCAGAGGCGGCCGATGCACCGCAAACTTATCTGCAGAGGGGGACCTCCTGAGAACCCCTAAGGCAGCCGAAGCGCTGCAAATTTATCAGCAGAGTGGGACCTGCTGAGAACCCCTAAGTGGAGGCCGAAGCGCCACAAATTTATCAGCAGAGGGGACCTGCTGAGAATCCCTAAGAGGCAGCCAAAGCACCGCAAATTTATCAGCAGAAGGGGACCTGCTGAGAACACCTAAGAGGCGGCCGAAGTGCCGCAAATTTTTCAGCAGAGGGGGATCCTGCTGAGAACCTTTAAGAGGCGGTCGAATCACCGCAATTTATCAGCAGAGGGGGCCCTGCTGACTACACCTAAGATGCTGCCGAGGTGCCACAAATTTTTCAGCAGAGGGGGACCTTCTGAGAAACCCTTAAGAGGCGGCCGAAGCTCCACAAATTTTTCAGCAGAGGGGGATTTACTGAGAACCCCTAAGAGGAGGCCGAAGTGCACAAATTTGTAAACAGAGGGGGACCTGCTGAGAACCCCTAAGAGGTGGCCGAAGTGCCACAAATTTAACAGCAGAGGGTGACATGCTGAGAACCCCTAAGTGGCGGCCGAAGTGCCACAAATTTAACAGCAGAGGGGGACATGCTGACAACTTCTAAGAGGCGACCGAAGTGCCGCAAATTTATTAGCAGAGGGGGAACTGCTGAGAACCCCTAAGAGGAGGCCGAATCACCGCAAATTTGAAAGCAGAAGGGGACATGCTGAGAACCCCTAAGTGGAGGCCGAAGTGATGCAAATTTATAAACAGAGGGGGACCTGCTGAGAACCCCTAAGAGGCGGCCGAAGTGCCACAAATATAACAGCAGAGGGGGACTTGCTAAAAAATCCTTAAGAGGCGGCAGAAGCACCTCAAACTTAGCAGCAGAGGGGGACCTCCTGAGAACCCCTAAGAGGCAGCTGAAGTTCCGCAATTTTATCAGCAGATGGGGACCTGCTGAGAACCCCTAAGTGGAGGCCGAAGTGCCGCAAATTTAACAGCAGAGGGGGACATGCTGAGAACCACTAAGAGGCGGCCATTGTGCCAGAAATTTAACAGCAGAGGGGGACTTGCTAAAAAACCCTTTAAGGTGGCAGAAGCACCGCAAATTTATCAGCAGAGAGGGACATGCTGAGAACTTCTAAGAGGCAATCGAAGTAACGCAAATTTATTAGCAGAGGGGGAACTGCTGAGAACCCCTAAGAGGAGGCCGAAGCGCCACAAATTTAACAGCAGAGGGGGATCCTACTGAGAACCCCAAAGAGGTGGCCGAAGTGCGCAAATTTGTAAACAGAGGGGGACCTGCTGAGAACCCCTAAGAGGAGGCCGAAGCACCGCAAATCTGAAAGCAGAGGGGGACATGCTGAGAACCCCTAAGTGGAGGCTGAAGCGACGCAAATATATAAACAGAGGGGGACCTGCTGAGAACCCCTAAGAGGCGGCCAAAGTGCCACAAATTTAACAGCAGAGGGGGACTTGCTAAAAAATCCTTAAGAGGCGGCAGAAGCACCGCAAATTTAGCAGCAAAGGGGGACCTCCTGAGAACCCCCAAGAGGCAGCTGAAGTGCTGCAATTTTATCAGCAGATGGGGACCTGCTGAGAACCGCTAAGTGGAGGCCGAAGTGCCGCAAATTTAACAGCAGAGGGGGACATGCTGAGAACCCCTAAGAGGCGTCCGTTGTGCCACAAATTTAACAGCAGAGGGGGATTTGCTAAAAAACCCTTAAGAGGCGGAAGAAGCACCGCAAATTTAGCAGCAGAGGGGGACATCCTGAGAACCCCTAAGAGGTTGCCGAGGTGCCGCAAATTTATCAGCAGAGGGGGACCTGCTGAGATTCCCTAAGAGGTGGCCGAAGTGCCAGAAATTTATAAGCAGAGGGGGACATGCTGAGAACCCCTAAGAGGCGACCGAAGCGCCGTAAATTTATCAGCAGAGGTGGACCTGCTGAGAACCCCTCAGAGGAGGCCGATGCACCGCAAACTTATCTGCAGAGGGGGACCTCCTGAGAACCCCTAAGGCAGCCGAAGCGCCGCAAATTTATCAGCAGAGGGGGACATGCTGAGAACCTCTAAGAGGCGGCCGAAGCATTGCAAATTTATCAGCAGAGGGGGACCTCCTGAGAGCCCCTAAGTGGAAGCCGAAGAGCTGCAAATTTATCAGCAGAAGGGGACATGTTGAGAACCCATAAGAGGCGGCTGAAGCACTGCAAATTTAACAGCAGAGGGGGACATGCTGAGAACCCCTAAGTGGAGGCCGAAGTGCCTCAATTTTAACAGCACAGGGGAACCCACCGAGGACCCCTAAGAGGCGGCCGAAGCACCGCAAATTCAAAAGCAGACGGGGACATGCTCAGCACCCCTAAGAGGCGGCCGAAGCACCGCAAATTTTTCAGCAGAGGGGGATCTGCTGAGAACCCTTAAGAGGTGGCCAAAGTGCTGCAAATTTAATAGCAGAGGGGGACATGCTGAGAACACCTAATAGACGGCCGAAGCACCGCAAATTTAGCAGCAGAGGGGGACATGCTGAGAACCCCTAAGAGGCGGCAAAGCAATGCAAATTAATTAGCAGAGGGGCACCTGCTGAGAACCCTTAAGAGGTGGCCAAAGTGCTGCAAATTTATCTGCAGAGGGGGACCTGCTGAGAACCCCTAAGAGGCGGCCGAAGCACCGCAAATTTATCAGCAGAGGGGGACCTGCTGAGAACCCCTATTTGGTGGCCGAAGCACTGCATATTTAACAGCAGAGGCACCTGCTAAAAAACCCTTAAGAGGTTGCAGAAGCACCACAAATTTAGCAGCAGAGGGGGACCTGCTGAGAACCGCTAAGAGGCGGCCGATGCGCCGCAATTTTATCAGCAGAGGGGGAACTGCTGAGAACCCCTAAAAGGAGGCCAAAGTGTCACAAATTTAATAGCAGAGGGGGATCCTACTGAGAACCCCAACGAAGCGGCCGACACGCGCAAATTTGTAAACAGAGGGGGACCTGCTGAGAACACCTAAGAGGTGGCCAAAGTGCTGCAAATTAATCTGCAGAGGGGGACCTGCTGAGAACCCCTAAGAGGCGGCCGAAGCACCGCAAATTTATCAGCAGAGGGGGACCTGCTGAGAACCCCTATTAGGTAGCCGAAGCGCCGCATATTTAACAGCAGAGGGACCTGCTAAAAAACCCTTAAGAGGTGGCAGAAGCACCACAAATTTAGCAGCAGAGGGGGACCTGCTGAGAACCGCTAAGAGGTGGCCGATGCGCCGCAATTTTATCAGCAGAGGGGGAACTGCTGAGAACCCCTAAAAGGAGGCCGAAGCGCCACAAATTTAATAGCAGAGGGGGATCCTACTGAGAACCCCAACGAAGCGGCCGACGCGCTCAAATTTGTAAACAGAGGGGGACCTGCTGAGAACACCTAAGAGGAGGCCGAAGCACAATAAATTTAAAAGCAGAGGGGGAAATGCTGAGAACCCCTAAGTAGAGGCCGAAGCGATGCAAATTTAACAGCAGAGGGGGACATGCTGAGAACCCCTAAGTGGAGATTGAAGCACCTCAAATTTAACAGCAGAGGGGGACATTCTGAGAACCCCTAAGTGGAGGCCGAAGCTCGGCAAATTTATCAGCAGAGGGGGACCTGCTGAGAACCCCTAAGAGGCAGCCAAAGCGCCGCAAATTTATCAGCAGGAGACCTGCTGAGAACCCTTAAGAGGTGGCTTAAGCTCTGCAAAATTATCAGCAGAAGGGGACTTGCTGAGTACACCTAAGAGGCAGCCAAAGCGCCGCAAATTTATCAGGAGAAGGAGACCTGCTGAGAAACCTTAAGAGGTTGCCGAAGCTCCGCAAACTTTTCAGCAGAGGGGGACTTACTGAGAACCCCTAAGAGGAGGCCGAAGCACCGCAAATTTAACAGCATCGGGGGACCTGCTGAGAACCCATAAGAGGCGGCCGAAGTGCCACAAATTTAACAGCATAGGGGGACCTGCTGAGAACCCCTAAGAGGCGACCAAAGCGCTGCAAATTTATCAGCAGAGGGGGACATGCTGAGAACCCCTGAGAGGCAACTGAAGCGCCACAAATTTATCAGCAGAGGGGAACCTGCTGAGAACCCCTAAGAGGCGGCCGAAGCATCCGCAAATTTATCAGCAGAGGGGAACCTGCTGAGAACCTCTAAGTGCCGCAAATTTATCAGCAGAGGGGGACCTGCTAAAAAACCTTTAAGAGGCGGCAGAAGCACCGCAAATTTAGCAGCAGAAGGGGACATCCTGAGAACCGCTTAGAGGTGGCTGATGTGCCACATATTTATCAGCAGAGGGGGACCTGCTGAGAACCCCTAAGTGGTGGACTAAGCACCGCAAATTTATCAGCAGAGGGGGACATGCTGAGAACCCCTAAGAGGCGGCCGAAGTGCCACAAATTTAGCAGCAGAGGGGGACTTGCTAAAAACCGTTAAGAGGAGGCAGAAACACCGCAAATTTAGCAGCAGAGGGGGATATCCTGAGAACCACTAAGAGGTTGCCGAGGTGCTGCAAATTTATCAGCAGAAGGGGACCTCCTGAGAACCCCTAAGAGGAGCTGAAGTGCCGCAATTTTATCAGCAGATGGGGACCTGCTGAGAACCCCTAAGAAGTTGCCGAGGTGCCGAAAATTTATCAGCAGAGGGGGACCTGCTGAAAACCCCTAAGAGGTGGCCGAAGTGCCACAAATTTATATGCAGAGGGGGACCTGCTGAGAACCCCTAAGAGGAGGCCAAAGCACCCCAAATTTAGCAGCAGAGGGTGACATGCTGAGAACCCATAGGAGGCTGTCGAAGCACTGCAATTTAACAGCAGAGGGGGCCCTGCTGAGAACCCCTAAGAGGCAGCCAAAGCACCGCAAATTTATCAGCAGGATACCTGCTGAGAACCCTTAAGAGGTGGCTTAAGTGCCACAAAATTATCAGCAGAAGGGGACCTGCTGAGAACCCCTAAGAGGCTGCCGATGTGCCGCAAATTTATCAGCAGAGCAGGACCTGCTGAGAAACCTTAAGAGGCGGCCGAAGCTCCGCAAATTTTTCAGCAGAAGGGGACTTACTGAGAACCCCTAAGAGGAGGCCGAAGCACCGCAAATTTAACAGCATCGGGGACCTGCTGAGAACCCCTAAGAGGCGGCCGAAGTGCCACAAATTTAACAGCATAGGGGGACCTGCTGAGAACCCCTAAGAGGTGACCAAGGCGCTGCAAATTTATCAGCAGAGTGGGACCTGCTGAGAACCCCTGAGAGGCAATTGAAGTGCCGCAAATTTATCAGCAGAGGGGAACCTGCTGAGAACCCCTAAGAGGCGTTCGAAGCACCCGCAAATTTATCAGCAGAGGGGAGCCTTCTGAGAACCCCTAAGTGCTGCAAATTTATCAGCAGAGGGGGACCTGCTAAAAAACCTTTAAGAGGCGGCAGAAGCACCGCAAATTTAGCAGCAGAGGGGGACATCCTGGAAACCGCTAAGAGGCGGGCGATGTGCCGCATGTTTATCAGCAGAGGGCGACCTGCTGAGAACCCCTAAGAGGTGGACTAAGCACCGCAAATTTATTAGCAGAGGGGGACATGCTGAGAACCCCTAAGAGGCGGCCGAAGTGACACAAATTTAGCAGCAGAGGGGGACTTGCTAAAAAACCCTTAAGAGGAGGCAGAAGCACCGCAAATTTAGCAGCAGAGGGGGATATCCTGAGAACCCCTAAGAGGTTGCCGAAGTGCCACAAATTTATCAGCAGAGGGGGACCTCCTGAGAACCCCTAAGAGGCAGCTGAAGTGCTGCAATTTTATCAGCAGATGGGGACCTGCTGAGAACCCCTAAGAAGTTGCCGAGGTGCCAAAAATTTTTCAGCAGAGGGGGACCTGCTGAAAACCCCTAAGAGGTGGCCGAAGTGTCACAAATATATAAGCAGAGGGGGACCTGCTGAGAACCCCTAAGATTCCAAAGCGCCGCAAATTTAGCAGCAGAGGGTGACATGCTGAGAACCCATAGGAGGCTGTTGAAGCACTGCAAATTTAACAGCAGAGGGGGATCTCCTGAGAACCCCTAAGAGGCGGCCAAAGTGCGCAAATTTATCAGCTTAGGGGGACCTGCTGAGAACTTCTAAGAGGTGACCGAAGCACCACAAATTTATCAACAGAGGGGGAACTACTGAGAAACCCTAAGAGGAGGCTGAAGCACTGCAAATTTATCAGCAGAGGGGGACCTGCTGAGAACTTCTAAGAGGCGACCGAAGCACCACAAATTTATCAACAGAGGGGGAACTACTGAGAAACCCTAAGAGGAAGCTGAAGCACCGCAAATTTAACAGCAGAGGGGGATCCTACTGAGAACCCCAAAGAGGCGGCCGAAGTGCGCAAATTTATAAACAGAGGGGGACCTGCTGAGAACTCCTAAGAGGAGGCCGAAGTGCCGCATATTTGAAAGCAGAGGGGGACATGCTGAGAACCCTTAAGTGAAGGCCGAAGCGTCGCAAATTTATAAACAGAGGGGGACCTGCTGAGAACCCATAAGAGGCGGCCAAAGCGCCACAAATTTAACAGCAAAAGGGGACATGCTGAGAACCCCTAAGTGGAGGCCGAAGTGCCTCAAATTTAGCAGCAGAGGGGGACCTGCTGAGAACCCCTAAGTAGAGGCTGAAGTGCCGCAAATTTATCAGCAGAATGGGACCTGCTGAGAACCCCTAAGAGGTAGCCAAAGCGCCGCAAATTTATCAACAGAGGGAGACCTGCTGAGAACCCTTAAGAGGTGTCTTAAGCACCGCAAAATTATCAGCAGAAGAAGACCTGCTGAGAACCCCTAAGAGGTGGCCGAAGCACTGCAATTTTAACAGCAGAGGGGGACATGCTGAGAACCCCTAAGAGGCAACCGAAGCGCCGCAAATTTATCAGCAGAGGTAAAACTGCTGAGAACCCCTAAGAGGCGGCCGAAGCACCCGCAAATTTATCAGCAGAGGGGAACCTGCTGAGAACCGGTAAGTGTAGGCCGAAGTGCCGCAAATTTATCAGCAGAGGGGGACCTGCTAAAAAACCTTTAAGAGGCGGCAGAAACACCGCATATTTATCAGCAGAGGGGGACCTGCTGAGAACCCCTAAGAGGTGGCCTAAGCACCGCAAATTTATCTGCAGAGGGTGACATGCTCAGAACCCCTAAGAGGCGGCCGAAGTGCCACAAATTTAGCAGCAGAGGGGGACTTGCTAAAAAACCCTTAAGAGGCGGCAGAAGCACCACAAATTAAGCAGCAGAGGGGGATATCCTGAGAACCCCTAAGAGGTTGCCGAGGTGCTGCAAATTTATCAGCAGAGGGGGACCTCCTGAGAACCCATAAGAGGTTGCCGAGGTGCTGCAAATTTATCAGCAGAGGGGGTCCTGCTGAGAACCCCTAAGAGGTGGCCTAAGTGCCACAAATTTATAAGCAGAGGGGGACCTGCTGAGAACCCCTAAGAGGAGGCCGAAGCACTGCAAATATTAGCAGCAGAGGGTGACATGCTGAGAACCCATAGGAGGCTGTCGAAGCGCTGCAAATTTATCAGCAGAGGGGGACCTGCTGAGAACTTCTAAGAGGCGACCGAAGCACTGCAAATTTATCAGCAGAGGGGGACATGCTGAGAACCCCTAAGTGAAGGCCGAAGCACCACAAATTTATAAACAGAGGGGGATCTGCTGAGAACCCCTAAGAGGCGGCCGAAGCGCCACAAATTTAACAGCAAAGGGGGACATGCTGAGAACCCCTAAGTGGAGGCCGAAGCGACGCAAATTTAACAGCAGAGGGGGACATGCTGAGAACCCCTAAGAGGCGGCCGAAGCGCTGCAAATTTAACAGCAGAGGGGGACATGCTGAGAACCCCTAAGTGGAGGCCGAAGTGCCGCAAATTTATCAGCAGAGGGTTACCTGCTGAGAACCCCTAAGAGGCAGCCAAAGTGCCACAAATTTAACAGCAGAGGGAGACCTGCTGAGAACCCTTAAGAGGTGGCTTGAGCGCCGCAAAATTATCAGCAGAAGAAGACCTGCTGAGAACCCCTAAGAGGCGGCCAAAGTGCCACAAATTTATCAGCAGAGGGGGACCTGCTGAGAACCCCTAAGAGGCAACCGAAGCACTGCAGATTTATCAGCAGAGGTGAAACTGCAGAGAACCCCTAAGAGGCGGCTGAAGCACCCGCAAATTTATCAGCAGAGAGGAACCTCCTGAGAACCCCTAAGTGGAGGCCGAAGTGCCGCAAATTTAAAAGCAGAGGGGGACATGCTGAGAACCCCTAAGTGGAGGCTGAAGTGCCGCATATTTAAAAGCAGAGGGGGACATGCTGAGAACCCCTAACGGGAGGCTGAAGTGCCGCAAATTTAACAGCAGAGGGGGGACCTGCTGAGAACCTCTAAGTGGAGGCCGAAGCACTGCAAATTTATCAGCAGAGGGGGACCTGCTAAGAATCCATAAGAGGCGGCCGATGCGCCGCAAATTTATCAGCAGAGGGGGACCTGCTGAGATCCCCTAAGAGGCGGCCAAAGCACCGCAAATTTATCAGCAGAGGGGGACCTGCTGAGAACCCTTATTACCTTCAATTGTTCAGTTATTAGCTAGATTTTTTTTCTACAATTTTACTCCAGTAGCTCTTCAGGAGGCTTCATTTTAGTAGCTCACACCTCATTAATTTTGGAGACCACTGCTGTAGATCAGTGTTTTACAAAATTAAGCTGGCCACCCATGTACAGATTATCTAGCCAACCAGCCAACTAGTTGGAATGACAATCTGGTAAGATATGGGAGTAACTGATGATCAGCAATTTACTCCTAAATGCCAGAAAACAGAAGAAAATGGTCGTTCAGACAAGTTTGTTAAATGTTTGATCTAAACAATTTGTTCAAACAGTTTTTGTCCATTTTCCGGCATTTTATGAGCAAATAGCTGATTGTCATTTGCTTTCATACCTTACCAGATTTTCATTCCAACCAATCAACTAGTTGGCTGGTTGGACAGATAATCTTTAGATGTGTGGCCAGCTTTAGTCCTCAAGAGCTGTTAAAAGTGCATGTTTGACAGATCTCAGTATCACAAGTGAATAACTAGACCTATCTGTGGATCTTCTTAAATGTGTCGGTAATGACTACACCTGTGCATCAACTGGAAGAACTGGAAAACATGCACTGTTAGGGGTCCATGAGTACTAAATATGGGAAACACTGCTATGGACTATATAGTTATTTATTAGTATTTTATTACATACACTAGGCATCATATATGGAGACCAATATGTGCACAAATATGTCCAGGGCTGGTGCTACGTTCTTCTCAGGGATGTAAGTTCATACCAACCACCCTGTGGTGAAATAGACAGTATTAGCTTGCCTGCCCCCTTCTGTCTCAACAGCCCCCCAGTGACTCCACAGCCAGCCTCCCAATGTCTCCAAAGCCTGACCTCTTCTGTCTCCCCAGCCTCCTTCTGTCTCCCAAGCCAGCCCTTGCAGCCCACACATAATTACTTTGTTTTCTGGGTGACTGGTCCCTTTTCAGCAGTGCAGCATGTGTCATAATAAAAAAACAACAACACTTTACTGTACCATCAAGTGACAGTGTCTACCCAGGCTCCACAGACAGGTCCAGCTATACCCGCTACCTTCGCCGCTGTGATCAGCGATCAGCAAGCCATTGCCTCTGGGAGTTCTGCCACTGTTTCTTCTTTTGTTCCCCCAGACTTACTCCAATACTCTACAGAGTGGGGGACAACTTTAATTCAATCATTTATTTCTATGGAAATATGAATCATACATGTATGTGGGTGTCCTTTTCTCAAAGGTGAACAGGTAGACTAATATGATGAGTTTAAATAGGCATTGTCCAGCCTTCACACATAGAGGGGACCTCCCTGCACGGGTGCAAATGGTGAGTTTTTGCATACGCAGCTCCGAGTTTACGCATTTTTGAGTATTTCCATCCTGTTCTGGGTCGTACAGTACTCAGTCAAGTGTCCCAGTGGAATTTGGCCTTTCGGGGTGGCAACAATTACGCGTACGGGAAGGGGAGCCTGTTTCTGATGGGTCTCTTTCACCCAGCATGGGGCTGGTGCAAATGCCGATACTGATGATGACCATTGTTGCGTGTTTCCGCTTACTGTCACACGATTCCACTGCATTAACGGAGATATATGCTGTGGTTTCTCCATGGTAAATCCTGGAGATTCTTAATATTTGTGGGTACTCCTTCAAAAAAAATTTTTATGTGTGTTTTTTTTTGGGGGGTGATATCCCGCCGGTGTTAATTGATAAATCGGCCTTTTATTGAATTAAAGTCAATTCTAAAAACGGTTATGAGGAATATAAGTGTCACTCATCTGAAATACCTAGGGGTTTACTGACTAAGCTAAACACGACTAGTAAAAATATTGCCCTCTTACATTTCTGGTATAAACATGATCAGAAGCAACGCTTCGTAAATAAACCCCCTAATTAGGATGTAGGCTTTCCATTTTTGCCATTAAACTAGTAATAACAAAAATGAAAGCAAAAATACCCCAAACAAACCATTGTATGAAGTAATAAAACAAAAGAGTGACTGTAATTTAATAAAGAATAACAAAAGGATATGACCAGATCTAGTTTTCTGTCATTTGGTCTATGCCTTATACAGTCCTTACATAATTTCTTGCTAGGTGCAGGCTGGATGGTTTAGGGGTATATTTACTAAGGTGCAGGTTTTTAGAAGTGGAGATGTTGCCCATAGAAACCAATCAGAAAATAGCTATTTTCTAGAAGGTGCTAGATAAATGATAGAATCTGATTGGTTGCTATGGGCAACAACTCCACTTCTAAAAACCCGCATTTTAGTAAATATACCCCTTAGTCCCTCGCGTTGAAGATTTATACAAGAATCCTGCAGGTTTTCCCTGTCAGGTCCAGTCTGGTCATAGAGCGGTTTGTAGTAATAACAGAGCGGAGATCATCACAGCAGGAGGAGGTCACATGTGGAGAACGGGTCATACGTGCAGCTTTGCAATTCCGTCCACTACTGAATCACCCCCTTTGAATAGCGTGCTGCCATGGGTGTTTTTGGCCATGTTGTGCATTGTTAAAATGAACCCTATGATACACAATCCCTCCGATTGACGTGAGAAGTGTTATCTGATTCTTCAATGCGCAGAAAGTGATATGCTGTTTGCTATCACAATACGTATTACAGTAAACAGTACAAATTTGACAAAATCTGTATGCAATGCAACTGTAACCCAATACAGACAATGATGGATACTAAATTGAACAGCTGTGGTTAAACAACTGTAACATATTTTACCATTACAATAACCATTTTAGTCCTGGTTGTTTATTAAGACCTACTGGAGACAATGTATTTAAGCAGTGTCTCCACTATGACTCAAGCTGTAAAAGGTGACATATAATATATAGAAGAGAAATCTAAATCAAATCAGTATTTGGAGTGGCCAACCTTTGCCTTCAAAACAGCATCAATTCTTTTAGGTACACTTGGACAGTGTCAAGGAATTTTGTAGAATTATAGTCAGGTGTATGATTAACAAATCATGCCAAATAGGTGATAAGGATCATCAATTTCATATGGAGGTTGTACCACAGTCATTATCAGAAACAGCTGTGTGTGTAGGAGGCTTAAAACTAGGTGAGGAACAGCCAAACTCTGCTACAAAGGTTAGGTTGTGGAAGACAACAACAAGACACAAGGTAGTTATACTGCATCAGCAAGGTCTCTTCAAGGCAAACAATTCAATGAAATACACATCATGCTTAGTTCCCTTCGAAATCGGAAGATGTCCAGCAGTCCCATCAGCTCAGAACCGGCAGAAACCAGTGAGACCCAGGTCTACTAATCAGACACACATCTACTAATCAGAGTAGTCTGGCCAGTGGTTTTCATGGAAGAATTGCGGCCAAAAAGCCATACCTTCAACGTGGAAACAAGGCCAAGCTCCTTGAAAGTTTGGGGCTGTACTTCAGCAAATGGAGTTGTGGATTTGGTCAGGATTAATGGTGTCCTAAATGCTGAGAAATACAGGCAAGTACTTATCCATCATGCAATACCATCAGGGAGGTGTCTGATTGGCTCCAAATTTATTCTGCAGCAGGACAATGACCCCAAACATACAGCCAATGTCATTAACAACTATCTTCAGCGTAAAAAAGAACAAGGAGTCCTGGAAGTGATGATATGGCCCCCAAAGACAAAGGCAAATGCAGGGGGGGTTTCCGTCTGCCTGGAAACCCCCATCCCCAGCACACACCATGGTCAAAATAGAAATAGTAATGTAATAGAATGTTACTAGTGCTGCATGTTCTTCTCAGTATCACAAATGAAATGATTAGCACCAACTGTGGATCTTTTAAAATGTGTCAGCCAGTAATAAAGATACATGTGTACCAACTAGGAGATGTGGAAAACATGCACTGTTAGGGGTGCACTGCTATAAACCATCAATAGGGTTAATAATTAATACTGTATAATAATACACTATCCAGTGCATAAGGAGACCAATATGTATATATATGTCCAGGGTAGTGCTAAGTTATTATGCTGCTCCCTTAGACTCCCGGACTTGCTCCAATGCACAGGAATGGTGCCCACATCTGAAAAAAAACATTCTGCTCAGAAAGGATGAATCTACTGCCGCATCTGAGGACTTACTGTGATCGCTGGTCCTGTATATGCTGGAATTATGCAACACAATATACTTTGTATGTAACACATTAAAGCTGGATAAGTGCTAATTATGCCCTCTTAATGGACTGGCCACACTCACTCTAAAATCAAGCAATTGGGAAACCCCCCTCAAGAAATCCTGCATTTGCCACTGAAAGGGATCAGTATGTAATGCCTGTGGCTGATTAGCCACAGGATGATATACAGATGCTCGAAGACTGAACTCTCTACATCCCGACAGGGGCTGGTAAAGACCCTAACCCTCCCATCCCCCTCAACCCAAACCCTCCCTTAGTGGTGCCTAACCTCTCCCCGGTGGTGTCTAACCCTAACCCCCCTTTCCCGCTCCCTAAACCTAACCCTCCCGGAGGGGTGCCTCACTCTAACCTCCCCCCCGGTGGTGCCTAACCCTCCCCAGGGGGGAGCCTAACCCTAATGTCCCTGGGGGGGTTCCTAAACCTAACCCCGCCGCGGCCAATGCCAACCTGTCCCCGCTTACCCTCGTTCTGGATGCCGGCTGTCGGGATTTTGATGTCGGGCTAAAGATAAGCGTCGGTATTTCAACACCTAGCTTTAATCCCAAATCAGGCTTTCCATGTCGGGATTCTGGCGGCCGGCATTCTGGATGCCGGTAACTTAACTACATCCCCCCCCAGGGATCCCTGATCTCAACATCATTGAGTCTGTCTGGGATTACATGAAGAGACAGAAGGATTTGAGCAAGTCTACATCCACAGAAGATCTGTGGTTAGTTCTCCAAGATGTTTGGAACAACCTCCCTGCCGAGTTCCTTCAAAAACTGTGTGCAAGTGTACCTAGAAGAATTGATGCTGTTTTGAAGGCAAAGAGTGGTCACTCCAAATATTGATTTGATTTTGATTTCTCTTCTGTTCATTCACTTTGTTTTTTTAATTGATAAAAAAATATATATTTCTATTTTTGAAAGCATTCTTACTTTGCAACAGTTTTTCCACACATCTATCTATCGATCTATCATGACGTTGTTCCTTTCACAATAATTGTGATCTTTTTATTTTTACCAAAGAGAGTGCTGATCCTTTTCCTTTGATGGGGGAGTTTATTTTAATTTTTATGCATCTTACACCATTGCCACAATGTTTTCTGAGAGTGTTGCCTTGAGCCTAATGCCATAACTAGACTTTTTGGTGCCCTATGCCAGAGAGAGCATTGAAGCCCCCACCCCCCATTTTTCAAATAGGGATATAAGAATGCATCCGAAAAAAGGCCATGGCCTCATGGGGAAGGACCAGGGAATTAGGGGCGTCCAGGAGATGCTGGGGATACAAGAAGAGGAAGCTACAAGTGAGAATGATAATAAACAGGAAAATTTACATACTCCTGATGAAGCTGAGCGGTCATTGCTCAGCGAAACGCGTTGAGAACCTCCACCACACATTATCTGGACCTTTGTGCTCTATTTGGAATATTTGGTATACACTCTCCACCCGGAGATTGTACTTTGGATTTACCCCTGCAGCCCTGGACGTTTCCTCATCATTGTGCTTCAGCCTGCAATTTCATCTCTGCTGGATGCCAGAGGATTTGCCAAACCGCCATTACATTCAAGAACTGGTAAAGTGGTGTTGCTACATATTTATACCACTGTGGCTCAGCTTGCTAACTCCCTGATGGGACCACTCTGAACTGTCTATTCAGCTCATTGCCTTTTGGGGTCACAACCATTGATACTGTGGGATATTTAGAGAGAGACGTATCTGTACCCATTCATCCAGAACTGGTCCTTGGTGGATTTTTGCATCATACTCAATTTTTCATATATGTTATGTCTTGAATTTGTATGTCTATAGACACTTATTGTATGTGTCCATTTGAGAATATATACGTTATATATATATTTTTTAAGTGCTAATCAGCTTAATGAATTATAACCTATTTTTAATCTATAACCATCCATCTAGTAGTATTATATTCATTTTCATATAACTTTAGCGCTGGTTATTTTCTGTTTTTATACCCTCTCATATCCGTCCAATGTTGCACTCCTGCATAAACATTGGTACCATCGACTCACAGCAGGCGGCCACGCCACATGTACGGCAAGTTTGACCTGTCGCAAACACTGCAGCTCTCCTCACATGCAGAGCTCTCATGCTGCGCAAGCGATCACAATGGTTAACTTATGCACGCCCATGTAATGGCGTTTAAATGGTAAGACACGCCTGCGCTTTTCTAACCATCCCCCATTACCTCCCCCAAATGCTGACCACATGACAATCATTTGGTGAATGGATCCTCTGTGCGTACATAATTGCAGAGCAATCGCAACGAGTGCACAGTGAGACTTACACGCATGCACAATGGCAAATAATTGCCAGATCTGTGTAAATATGGACATTGCGTCCATTGCTGAATCAGGCCCATTGACCGGTAACCGCTACTGTACGTTGCTTTGATGGATGACCATTTGCAGCCCTTCATAGACTTCATGTACACCAACAATGATGGAATATCCCAGCAGGATAATGCACCGTTTCCTCTGTCCCAAGTTGTACAGAATTGTGTCTGGAGAGTTCCAACGAATGGTGTGGCCACAACATTCTACCCATATGAACCCAATCCAGCATTCATGGGACATTGTGGAGAGGTCCATTCGCACACAAGACCCAGCACCTACAAATGTCAGGGAGCTGTGGGAAGCTATGCAGATTGGATGGGTCAGTATCTTTCCAGAGGTCATCTGTCTACTTGTGGCCCGTCGCTGGGCTAGAGGGGAACTAAACGATACTAGGCACCTACCCTAAGACTTTAGGCACTTCAGTATATAAGGTCTCAGGGCCGGACTGGTCATGTGGCACGTCTGGTAAATGATGGGCCGGTCTAGACTGAAACCCTGGCCAAGTAGCTCCGCCTCCTGGAGCACTGCTCGGCCGGGATACTGAGAGACGAGGGAGTGTGGTGAGACCACGCCCCCATCTGCTGAGACCCTCTTTTCAGAAAGCCATGCCAGGGCAGGTCTGGAATCCCAGTCGGTCCCTGTAAGGTCTGTAGGTCCAGCATTCACAACAAGAAACAAACATATGAAATTGTTTGTGCAGCAAGTGCTCAATCACATAAAATGAAATGTTCTGTC
Source organism: Taudactylus pleione (assembly GCA_031769625.1). NCBI lineage: Eukaryota > Metazoa > Chordata > Amphibia > Anura > Myobatrachidae > Taudactylus > Taudactylus pleione. The sequence goes on along the minus strand of JAUIMM010000375.1, from coordinate 680,818 downwards.
TTTGTGTTTAAAATGAAAAATGACAATATACCTTCTGTAATGTTTGAAAAGAATAGTAATAGATATGTTGTTATCTTGGACCACTGTGAAATGAATGTCCCAGTATGAATTTTAAAATAAACAGAATATAATCGAAAAGTATTGTAAATGAAAATTGTTTTAATCTCTTATGTAGATAATGGTTATGTACAAATTAATACTACACACTATATATGTTACCACAGTATTGGCACACTGGGGAAAGGGAGGGGTTGCACAGGTGGAAGTGAATGGGGAAGTGAATGTACTTGATATGAAGGAGGGAGATGGGGAAGAAAAGAAAGGGAAAAAATGGGATGAAAATAAATGAATAAAAATGAATATAAATATAAAGATAAAAATAAATATAAAAATAAAATAAAAAAATTGAGTATAGAGTAGGAATAAATAAATGAATAAAAAATAAAAATGCGGTTAAATGGCAATATATGATGGATACAATGTTTAAAAAAATCTGATGTTGATGTTGGAGCAATCAGATTCTGCTTGAAATCGATTGCTCTGTGTTCTTTAAATGCAGGTAAAACAACAATGCAATGTCTGTGTACACTTGATAAAAAATGGATAGTGGGTTCAAATTGAGAATCCGGTCTTTTGAGTCCATATAGCGTGGTAATCCCAGAATAAACCACAGCTCTGCAGTAGCCGTAGCCCACACACAACCTGCTTCACTGCTGGCAGACAATGCATGGGGTGCCTCTGAGCACAGCAGAGAGTGCCTCAACAGACCGGAGCAATTGCCCAGATACTGGCAGTCCAACCAGCATTCCCATAAACTAACTAACTTGATCCGGTGCCCTCACATAATCCACCAAGGTGAAAAAAAAAATCACGCAAAAATGTTTCCGACTCCTATCTTAAGTTTCAAGTAGAAATTGAGGCACTTTTGGAATTGTAATTTTTGGTAAAATTTTAAGGTCCGGGGTTTAGAGAAATTTTCATACACACAAAAATATTTCCCACTCCTATGTGAAAACCAAGCACCAGAATTCAATAGGGATTCCTTTTGGATAGTACCTAAATTTTCAAGCACAAATTGGAATTATAATTTTTGGTCAAAATTTAAGGTCCGGGGCTTGGTGAATTTCCAGGTGCTGCAAAAATTTTTTCACCTCAAATGTAAAAAAACTGGCCCTAGAATCAAATTCGGTCAGGGATTTATTTTGGTTAAGTACCTAAAGTTCAAAGCAGAAACTGGGGCACTTTTGGAATTTTAATATTCAGCCAAAACTGAGGGTCCAGGGCTTAGGGAAATTTCAGGTTATGCAAAACTTATTTCTATCTCCCCAAAATAACCAGGCCCCAGAATCAACTTCTGTCACCGTAGTGATACATTTTGGATAGGTACCTAAAGGCTTAAAGCATAAAATGGGGCACTTTATTATACATACTGTATATAGAGTAAGCAAAACTCTAGATAATGAAACAAGTAGTTTTTTCACATTCCAACAGTTCATTTAGGTCAGACTTATATTCCATGTTTCAGTTATTCAGAAGATTGCTGGTATTTCTTACACTTATTGGATCCTGGAAGGCTCACGGTCCTCATAACATGCATCATTAAACGGAGAGCCATAATCACTTTGTATATATATTATATATATATAGAGAGAAAAAGGGGGGGCGAGGAGGACAAGCGTCTGATAGCGTAGTATATTAAGTAACAGTTAGTCTCAGTAAGGTGTTACAATATATATGCGTACCATAGGTACACTTGTCAGTTAAGCGTATCAAACAGATCTTTAACAGTCAGCTTCAGCACCAAATGATATTACAGCAACCTTATTTAAGCAGAACAAAGTGCCTCCATAGTGTGGTATGTTTAACAATTAATTGAATTTAAAAAAGGTGCTCATCTTAATTATGGCAGATTCCAATCGAAATGGGTTGTAAAGCATGCAAGTCCAAGCAGGAATAAAGGGTGATCAAATTGCAGTGGTTTAAATTAAAATTAAGGGACCCAACGCATTTCACCAGTTCTCTGGCTTCCTCAGGGATATATATATATATATATATATATATATATATATATATATATTATTGAAGTAACACTAGAATGCAATACAAGGATCAAGTATTTATTGTGTGGCTAATAAATGTGCTTTAACAGTAAAAAGCTGCAATATATGACAGCACATGTAATAAGTAATGCTGTAATTTAGTACAATATACATACAATACAATAGATATTATTTCAACGCTACCAACCAAATTTGAATTATAGTGAACAATCAGTGACTGATAACAAGTCTTTCATTTTTAAAATTATATTTACAACAGTAACAATATTTGAGGGCAGATCTTTATCTAGGAAGCTGTATCACAATGAGAGGACGGGAGATGGAGTGATGGGGCACATATGTAACACAAAAGCAGTAATCTTTTTATAATAGAAAGAGTCAATATAATCAAGTTCTATAGGTTCAATTTACTGAGTGGTCGTTTTGGCAGAAATGTAAAACGACAAAAATATGTTAAATGTATACTGGGCTTTTTTTGCATTTAATATTACTGACTTACAGGAGCCCACATACACTTATAATCAAACTGCGCCAAAAAGCTGTTAGCACATTACAAAACAAAGCCGCATTAGTGCACCTTGCAGTCAGGGCCGGACTGGCCATCTGGTACTTTTGGCAAGTGCCAGAAGGGCCGATCCTGTATTAAAACCTGGACGAGTAGCTCCACCTCCTGGGGCGCTCTGCTCAGCTGGGATACTGAAAGACGAGGGAATGCCACGAGGCCTGACCCCTGTGAGACTAAACCACGCCCCTTTTGTGGTGAGGCAATGCCCATTTTGTGGAACTACCAGGGCTGATCAGAAGCCCCAGTCCGTCCCTGCTTGCAGTACACAGCTTAAACACTGTGCGGATAGCAAATGGCTGATGAAAACTATAGCAGTGGACCAAGCCGTGGACATAATCTGATCATCAGTAAGTTGTCCAGGAGTTCAAAATGGCAGTGCAGAGGTTTCTATCAGTGTTGCAGGACTTTGTACTTGGCAAAGACGGCAAAAGGTCTGAGCTCAACTAAAGTAATTTCTGATGAAGGTGGCAGTGACTCACAAAACGCGTCATGCTTGAGGAGATATTATTTATGAAATATTTGGGAATAAGTGATCCTTTAATTGCCAAAATACATGGATGGAAACTAATGTCATAACACAGACAGGCATTCACTATTCCCATATCACCTGTGCCCAGGAGAAACAGCTAGCCGTATGTTATGTAGTGGAGCAATAGGTATCCCAAGTGCTGATGACTTAGCTCTGTAATTATACTGGCTATTATGGCTTAGGTATGCCATTGGCTACATTTTTTCTACTGTGACCTCTGACCCATAGCTACCTGCCTGGTCCTGGTATATGTCTCTTTTATCTGTCCTGTCTCTATGGTTGTCCCTTCTCTGCTGAAAGGAGGTGAGTGAGCCATGAATCAGTAACTTTTTACACCAGGAAAAGCCAACTGGAGCAGTGCTAGATCCACCAAGCTAGGCTCTATAGTCTCAGGCTCCTGTATATGATGGTTAAGCAGATACATAGGTGCAGTTCCACGTTCCACTTTCAGGATATGATGGAAATGCGCATGGATTAGAATAAAACTGTGTCTTAAATTCTGGTCTAGTTACACCACCCACCTCATATATGTTAGCTGTTTTGTTTTGGTTTTTCTGTTTCTCTGATAAATCTGATTTGATTGAAAGCGAGGGTGAATTTTGGAACTGTAGTTACTATGTACCACATTGTATATTGCCATATAGAATCAGGAACATACATATATAAAATACAAATATAGAACTGGGAACATATATATTAAAATAAAATAGCCATATATAATAAAATTGCATTTGCACTTTGGCCTCATATTTTCGTAGCTTTGAAAAAAAATAACTCTCAGTGAGATAGGAACAGGTGACACAATTAATTAATATCAACTATATCCCATGGATCACACTAATAGAATAAGAGGATCTACAATACATGTTAATGACACATATTATGCCTTTGTGGATAATAATTAATTACTTGTCAATATATTGTGTAACCCCAATAAATCAGTGATGACAATATAGGATAGAGTATATCATATATTTATGCTAACTTTTACATGCAGCCAGTCTGTTTTATGTCCATCATCTCACAGATATCGCATTACTATTGTGTGTGGATTTTCTGGTGTCTAACAAGATGATATTTATGTGTATAACATTTCTCACACTCAGAACATGGAAATTGTTTCTCACCTGTGTGGCTTAGCTGATGTCTATTAAGTTTTGATTTCTTGGAAAAACATTTCCCACATTCAGGGCATGGAAACGGCTTCTCACCTGTGTGAGTTCTCTGATGCGTACGAAGATCCAATTTTTGTGCAAAACATTTCCCACACTCAGAGCATGGAAACGGCTTCTCACCCGTGTGAGTTCTCTGATGCTTAAGAAGATCTGCTTTAAATGTAAAACACTTCTCACACTCGGAACATGGAAAGGGTTTCTCTCCTGTGTGAGTTCTCTGATGTGCAACAAGAGCGTATTTAGTTGTCAAACATTTTCCGCACTCAGAGCATGGAAACGGATTCGCACCTGTGTGAATTGTCTGATGTATGGCAAGCCCTGATTTATTTGTAAAACATTTCCTGCACTCAGAGCATGCAAATGGCTGCTCACCTGTGTGAGTTCTCTGATGTATAGCAAGCCCTGATTTATGTGTAAAACATTTCCCACATTCAGAACATGGAAACGGCCGCTCACCTGTGTGAGTTCTCTGATGTATAGCAAGCCCTGATTTATATGTAAAACATTTCTCACATTCAGAACATGCAAATGGCCGCTCATCTGTGTGAGTTCTCTCATGTTTAACTAAGCTTGACATCTGTAGAAAACATTTATCACATTCAGAACAGGCAAATACTTTGCGACTTGTACTATACAAAGCACTATCTGAGTCATCGGTAGAACATTCCTCATTATCAGAGGGATCAGGTGACACATCAGCACTGCGCCGGACACCCTGCATATTTACAGTAAAGGGTTTTTTTCCAGGAGAATTTCCTGTGATGCTGTCGTCTTCTATTTTCAAATCTGAAAACAAAATGGGAAATCCATCAGAGGTACACCTGCTTATCACGTCCTTGTGCTGGAAATAAATGTATGGTAATAGATATCTTGTTTTTACCCGAGGGAGCATATTTTTTTATAAGACATTTATTTAGAATTTTACAAAAATAAAATAGTACAACAATATATGTGCATGGGCAAGAAAAATATTTGAAGTATTACAAAAACAAAAATACAGAATAGCAAATTATCATAAAGATACATATAGTAATAAACCAATTTGAAAACAGATAAAATATAGGAAGAGTAAAGATTGCTATATATCAAAGCACATATTCAAAATAGACTGTTAATAACAATACAAAATACAAAAGAGAAAAAAGAATAAACAAGTGGGAATCAGAAAAATACGTAGAAGAGAAAAGGAAAAATAGAGAGAGAAGAAAAGGAAAATGAAGACGAATAAGTTGGGGAACAGGATAAGTAGGAAGGAGGCCGAATCCAGATTTATATAGTATATCGGGAAAACTTGAAGAAAACTCGCCATAGCAAAATATATAAGTAAATTGTGATCGTTAGAGTAGGAGGTTCGAAAAGGAACTTATGAGGAACTTATGACAGGTATTGTGGAGATAATCTGATATTTTCTCCATGGCCGCCACGTTCCAAATTTTGTTTATAAGTTGTTGGTGAGGAGGAGGGTCAATATCTTTCCAGTGTCTTGCAATCAGACATCGAGCTGAATTTAAAATATGTGAAGAGAGCTTATCAGCATGTTTTTTAAGGCCCTCAAGTGGACAGCCAAGAAGGAAAGACCAGGGAGACTTAATCAGTGGTATTTTAAAAATTTCTGAAAGGAGACTGGTAACCCCATCACAGAATTGGGCTATTTTAGGGCATCACCACCATACGTGTATGAAAGGACCTATCTCGCCACAACCTCTCCAACATTGATCAGAGGCTAAAAGATACATTTTGTGCAAACGGGCAGGTACTAGGTACCATCTATAATATACCATTTAGGTGTTTTCCTTAATTAAGGAAGAAATAGAGGACTTGGATACCCTCTCCCACACCAGAGACCATGTGTCCTCATCAGGTGGACTCCCTGAATCTCTTTCCCACTGAAGTTCATGACTTGGCGTGTCTGGGAGTTTAACATAGAGCAAAATGTTATAAATAACAGATATGATAGCTTTCATGAGAGGGTTACGGAGACACAAAGACTCAAATGATGTTACAAAAATCTATCAATTGAATTAGGGGGGAGGGGGTTAATAAAATGTCGAACTTGAATATAGGCAAAAGTGTTGATAGAAGATATGTCGAGTTTATTCTGTAAGGAAGCCAGAGAGGCACACTCACCTAAGTCGAAGATATCAGATACCACCCTAACCCCACCTTTAATCCATGGAGAGAAGCGGATGAGGTTGAAACCTGGGGAAAACACCGGATTAAACCATATAGGAGTAATGGGGGATGGGTAGAAGGTAATATATTAGAGAGATGTACAGTGATCCCAAACGGAGCATGTAAAAGAAATAACTAGATGTGAGCAAGCAGACTGAGGCCTGTCAGGTGTAGCCAATACTACAATAGTGGACGTAAAAGGGATATAACACGAATTAGCTTCAACTTCTACCCACCTAGGTACCTGGAAGGAAGCAAACCAAGCTATTGTCTGACTTAAATGGGTAGCATAGTAATAAAGGGAACCCCGTTGCCCCCATTGGTAGTGGGGCAACGAAGAGTAAGAAAACTGATTCAGGGAGGCTTATATTTCCATACAAATTGGACAAACCACCTGTGTAATTGCAGTAAAGTCGATGTAGGAACAGCAACAGGGAAGGTCTGGAAGAGGTAGAGAAGTCTAGGCATGAGATTCATCTTAACTGCCACTATCTTACCTAACCAGGAAATAATTACATCTCGCCATCGGAGGAGGTCCAGTTTAATTGTTTTAAGCATAGGGGGGAAGTTTGCAGAGAATAGGGTGTCATATCTGCTTGTTATATAGACTCCTAGATATTTAATTTTAGAGGGGCGCCAGGCAAAGTTATAATTGTGACGCAGGAGATCCAAGGCCATGGGTGATATATTGAACTTGAGAGACTCAGTTTTAGAAAGGTTGATCTTGTAGCCCGAAAGTGAGCCGTATTCAGCCAAGACCTGAAAGAGTTTCGGTAGAGACGAATGGGGAGAAGTTAGAGTTAGGAGAACGTCGTCGGCAAAAAGGGACACTTTGTATTCTGCCTTTCCTAGTGTGGTGCCTCTAATATCTGATTCAAGGCGGATTTGAGCTGCAAGGGGTTCAATAACCAAAACAAAGATCAGGGGTGACAAAGGGCACCCCTGTCTAGTGCAATTGGTTATAAGAAAAGGGGATGAGAGAAGAACATTTATTGAGTTTATTGACCACTGCTCCTGCAAAATTCCTCCATCACTTGGCTTCCTGGCTCTTAATCTTCAAATGGGCCATCAAGACCCATTTCTTCCTCAATGCTTTCCAGCGCTCATCCTAACCCACTACTCTATGCTCCTTCCTCACTATCTAGCCCATCTGTGTCACCCCTGTTTGTCTGACCCTCCCCTCAGAATGTAAGCTCTCGCGAGCAGGGCCCTCTTTCCTCACGTGCTTCTTCTTGCCTTACTTTTACTTTCATTCACAATGGCACCTAAAACTGATTACTGACACCCTGCTGCTTATTTAGGTGTTATGCAGCAATGTATATAAATCATGTACTTGCACTGCATTGTCTGTACTGTTAATAGCTGTTGTCTTGTGTGCTCATTTGTTTCTGTACTTTGTCAGGCGCTGCGGAACCCTTGTGGCGCCATATAAATAAAGGATAATAATAATAAATTGAGTTATTAGCTGGAGGGGTACAGTACAGGGCCTGAATGCCCTGGATAAAACCACCACCTAAGCCAAAAGCCCTCAATGTTTGGAGCATGATGGGCCAACAAATCCTATCAAAGGCCTTCTCAGCATCTAGGGAAAGAACCAGGGCTGGAGTTTGAGCAGAATTGATGGAGTGAATGAGGCTATTAACTCACCTAGTATTGTCCCTGGCCTGTCTCCCCGGTATAAAGCCAACTTGATCATTATGAAACAAGTTGGGCAATACTGAGTTCAGGCGGTTGGCAACTGTCTTCGCATAAATCTTAACATCAGTGTTCAACAGCGAGATGGGTCTATAATGAGCACAATTGGAGTGGTCCTTTCCCTCTTTAGGAATAACAATAATCCTAGCCTCTAGGGACTCCTTGGAGAAGGAGCCTCCTGACATCACACCGTTGAACACCTCAGCAAGATAGGGGGAAAGGAATGAGTTAAAGGATTATAATAGGTGGCCGTAAAGCCATCTGGGTCAGGGGTCTTGTTGGCCTTAAGGTTCTTCATCACTTCTGAGATCTCCTGCGCCTCAATTTCAACACTTAGGGATTCAAGGGCCAAGGAGGATAGTTTAGGTAAATGACTGCTGGCTAAAAAGTTTTGTATAGCATCCACAGCAGGGAGAGAGCTACTTAAGGAAGACGAAAGATTATACAGTTTAGTATAGAGTCGTCTGAATGAGATTTAATCATCAGAACATTGTTCTGTGAGAGTTTAGACCGTATTCTAGACACCAGCATTCTATCAGCTTTATCCCTTTTTTCGTAAAATGTTTGATTAAGCCATTTAAGAGAAGTCTCAACTTTTGCTTTAAGAAGGAGGCCAAGTTCTCCTCTGGCAGCCACAAGTTTGCGGTAATCATCGGCCAAGACTTAGGTTTTATGGATTCTATCTAGTTGAGTAACGAGATCTATGAGTTCAAGAAGCCTGATTCCTAGCCCTCCTAGGAAAGGCCGCTGACTTAATCAGAGATCATCGGATCACTGCTTTATGGGCATCCCAGATAAGCTGGGGAGAGACAGTAGGGCTGGAGTTAAGAGAAAAATATTCTGTGATCTCAGAGGCCAGCTGTGACCGCAGGGCAGGATTTACAATGAGCCTATCGTTAAGGCGCCAAACTTGAGAATTATTACGAGGTAAAGGAGATTCAATATCTACTGTGAATGGGGAAACTAGTATTAGCTGTGTGGGGTAAATACAAAGAAAATCATGTCTAGCCTTGTGTGGGCATCGTGAACAGGTGAGTAAAAGGTAAAGTCCTTAGCAGTAGGCTGTCACACGCCATGCGTCAAATAGGAGGTGTTGAGGGATTTGCTGGATTCTCCTTTGACATTAGAAGAAATTGAAATGGCCTTAAATTAGTTTCCCAATGGTAAAGCCCTAGGGTTAGATGGGATCCCACCTGAGTTATACAAAAAACATAATAAAATACTTGTACCCCAATTATTTGAACTTTTTAATCTAATGTATACGAATAATACACTACCTAAATCTATGTCTGAGGCATTAATAATTGTGTTACCTAAGCCAGACAAAGATGCTACTCGGCCAGATTCATATAGATCTATACAACTACTCCCCACAGATATAAAAATCCTAGCAAAAGTATTGGCCTCCAGGATTAATCAAGTTATAACCCAACTGATCCATTCTGATCAAACAGGCTTTATGCATGGTAAGTCCACGGCAGTCAATTTGCGCCGTTTATTCACTCACTTACAGTTAAAACGGAAGATGCACATAACTCCATTATTGTCTCACTGGATGCCGCTAAGGCGTTAGATTCCGTTGAATGGTTGTTTCTTTGGGAAACTATGGAACGCTTTGGTATTGGCCCGGGATACATTAAGTGGGTAAAACTCTTATATATGAATCCTGTGGCGAGGATGTCAGTGAACGGTTATGTGTCTACAACTTTTTCACTATATAGGGGAACAAAGCAGGGGTGTCCCTTGTCACCCATTCTATTTGCTATGGCTACTGAGCCTTTGGCCTGTATGATTAGAGATCAATCAAATATTCATGGGTTTCAGCTAGGTTTAAGGGTAGATAAAATTGCACTGTATGCGGACGATATACTGCTCTTTATCTCGCAATATAAGATCTCTATGCCTAAGGCCCTTGAAATTATTGATTTATTTGGGAAATACTCAGGATTATTAATTAATTGGGACAAATCCTGTATCCTTCCATTCAGGGGGTCTCGCCCCAATGATCATAGTATAAATCTTCCCCTACAATGGGTGGATTCATTTAAATATCTGGGAATCTGGATCTCTAATACACCTCAAAAGTATATAGCACTTAATGTACAGCCACAGATTGAATATCTCAAGTCCCGTGTCCCGATATGGTGTAAACTGCTACTAACTTTAACAGGCAGAGTAAATTTAGTTAAAATGGTCCTCCAACCTAAAATCCTATACATTTTGAATCATTCCCCGGTATATATCCCTCAGAAATTCTTCAAACAAATTGATGGTCTGTTGTCCTCACTACTCTGGGTCAACAAAAGAGTTAGGATTAAATTGGACACTTTAACCAGACCTCGTGATTGTGGTGGTCTGGCGCTACCCCTTTTCAAATTATATTACTATGCCGCACAATTATCACATATATGGGATTGGATAAATGATAAAACGGCTGAATCCCTACCTGCCCTAATACTGGCTGAGTCTAGGACGGGTTTGTCACCATTGCGTCTACTCTTGAGTGATAATATACACATAGTTAGTATGCCATTAATTAAGCAGGCCATCAATATTTGGAGACTTGCCTCGCTTATACTGCAGGCAGAAGGCATAGATCCAGATACTCCGCTAGCTCATGCCAATAACCTTAAGGAGCTATCTGCCCTTCAGGTCAGAGAAACATGGGGTCAGTGGGACGTAGTGTCCCTGGGACAGATATTTCAGGCGGGAGTTCTAAAGTCTTTTCATCAATTGCATCTTGAGTTTGATGTCCCCAATCATTTTATCTTTCGGTATCTACAGCTTAGACATGCCCTTAATGCCCAATTCTCTGATGCGCCTTTGAACTTACAGGAATCTCCTATTAAAACTCTATTACAATCTGTCAGTTCTAGTCGCTTGATATCTGTGATTTATACAAATTTATTGAACAAGCATCATAAGTCTGATTTAATATCTATAAAACAACAATGGGAAAATGACGTTGGGGTATTGGCGGAGGATGACTGGAGTGTAGCTCTTGCTAGTCCACGCCTGGCCACTATATCGGTAAGATGTCAACAGATACAGTATTTCATATTACATAGAATATATATGACACCTGTCCGATTACTGAGAATAGGGGGCAGGACAGACTCAAAGTGTCCCAAATGCAATTCGTCTGAGTGTAATTTTTGGCATCTGTTATGGTTATGTCCTATAGTAAATATGGGCATACCTCGGGATATTCTTACCCCTGCGGCATGTACTTTGGCCGTAATAAATGCAGACGCAATTGACAAACCTGCTATACATTTTATTAATAATCTTTGTGCGCTTGCCAAAGTATGTATTGCAAGGGATTGGATGGCAAATGCTGGGCCAAATCTGGAAACCTGGATATCTTTAGTTGGAGCGGTTGCAGCACATGAAAAATATGTCTATACTGCTAGAGATATATCTCAGAAGTATTATACTATATGGGACAGATGGCTAGACTCCCCATATAACCGTTCGGGGGCTGCATTATTGAGTAATCCCTTAGAATAAGATTATAGTGTTACATTTGGGATGCGGTAATAGATGTCATTATTATGATTTTATATACCAGATGATTATACTTTTTATGTGTTATATATACAGAGGAAAGATTGTATGGTACAGTGATATTTAAATAGCAAGAAGTGAAGCCACACATGTATGTACTTTTGTTTTTGTCTTTTGTTAATTTTTATTTCATCAATGTAATGTAATGTTTACATTGCTTTATTGGTTATAAATGTACAATTAATTGTATATTCTAAACAAAATGTAATAAAAAACTATTGGATTTAAAAAAAAAATAGGAGGTGTTGAGAAAGAAACTGTTGTAAGGCTTCTGAGTTAGCTCGGACAGAGCTTACAGACGAGCGTGGGGGAGGTTTAGATCTATCAAGGCGAGAATCTAGGGTAGTGTTAAAGTCACCTGCCACGACCGCTCTACCTCCTCTATGTTGGGACAACAACGCACTTAAATTGTGAAAAAAAGCATGGTTGTGCAGAGTTGGGGGCGTAAACATTAACAAGTGTAATTCCCTAACCAAGAGAAGATAGCGCCCGTCTTGGTTCCAAATGACTGAGGAGGGAACAAAGGTGACACGACGAGAGAATAGTATAGCGGCACCCTTCTTTATACATGAAGGATCACATGCATGATAAGTGGAGGGGAAGTATTTAGACTTAAGTTCGGGGAGACGAGTACCAGCGAAGTGGGTCTCCTGTAGAAATATAATATCACCCTAAAGTTGGCAGAGGGTGTGACACAGGGTGGATCGACGTTGCGGGAAAACAAGCTCCAGGTGTGGACTAATAGTAAAGACAATAGAAGAAACCATCAAGGTGAAGTTACTTAAAAGGAGAAGAGGGGACATGTATGTAAATTAGGGAAGGAAGGACGGCAATGCAGCCTCCACAGAAAGGATGGTGAAAAAGGGTCCGTTACTATGTCAGGTAAACAACAAGTGTTTTAAGACTCATTATCAGTAAATAGATCAGTGGGGAAGATATTATTACTTGTCCAGAAGTTACAGTATAAATTACAGTAAAACAAAGTTTAGCATATCACAGTAATAACATCAGAATATACAAAGCACCTAACATCAAAACTATAAATTGCCCTAATATCTATATTAATAATTGAAATAAGGTGAGGAAAAGCATTGGGTGGTCCAGGTCAGGAAAATGGTCAACACCAGAAATAGGAGGACAACATGGTAACCTGTGGGGCTAGAGAGAGTAGTGAATACAGTGGGACAACTGAAGGTACACTAAAAAGGAAATAGAAACATTACACAGTAGAATGTAGCAAAATATAAATTTGAATCTAAAATCGGTATCAGTAAGAAAAACAATTGAACAATAAGTATCAGTAAGAAAAACAATTGAACAATAAGCGAAAATAAGTCCAATAAAGGGACCTAGGGCCTGATTCAGATCCGCTCGCGAGCGCACAGCGTTTGCAAGCGGGTCGATGGTCGGCCAGTGCGCACGTGCGGCGTGCGCGAGCCCCGGAGCAAGTGAGAACTTCACTCGCTACGGGGCACGCTACAAAACGGGGCGGCTGTCAATGTTTTGTAGACGGGGAGGGAGGGTGGCTGGACAAACGGAGGCGTTCCCGAAGGAATGTCTGCCGTTTGTGGGTGGCCCTACTGACATAATTCGTGATGTCAGTAGTGAACTTCCTGCTCTATTAGAGCAGGAAGTTCACTCGGGCTTGCGGGAGCAGAGACCCTACAACAAGGGTCTCGTCGCAAGCCCGATGGTCGCGATAATCGCGACCATCGCCAGGCTGCTCACAAAAGCTGTGGGTGGTCACCCACAGCTATACGAGTGGCCTGGAGGCGGATTTTCTTTAAAAAAATCCGCCCTGATTCAGAGCGAGCGCTCGCAAATAGCGAGCGCCTCTGAATCAGGCCCCTAGTTCTCAAATAGGGAAAAATATTAAAGTGACAAAGGGGGAACAGTAGGTGAATCAGATCACTGCAGCAGGATGAGGACTAGCGCAAAGTGTGCGCCAGACGTTCTTCGTGGCTCGTAGAGGTAAGGGCCTCACACCAGCTTCCGGAGGACCAGGGACTTTTGAGGCTAAGGGCCTCATGACATCCTTGGGAGGGCCATTCATGGAGGTGGAAGATGTAATTGTGAGAGTAGATGTAGGGCCTCATCTGGAGACCTTGCTGAAAGGAGCTTGCCATCTGCTTGAATCTGTAAACTAAAAGGGGATGCCCCAGCGACAGCGGATGTTATGATCACGTAGTGTTTTGGTGTTATCCTTCATTTCAAGCCTCTTAGCCAGGGTAAGAGGGGAGAGGTCCTGAAAGATTAATAACTTTGCATCCACAAAGGCAATTTCAGGAGAATGCCTGGCTTGGGAGTAGACCTGGTCTTTTGCCTTGAAATAGTGGAACCGAAGTAGCAAGAGGTCCAGAGTTAGTTGGATATTGTCCTGTTCAGACATCTGTTGGAAGCTAATGATCTCTTCTTGTTTCCTCTCGAGAGCATCCACACGGGAACCTAGGTCAGTGACCTTGGCCTGGAGGTCGGAGATAGCTTTGTGGACCTCATCATGGATAGCCTGATAGAAGCTTGGCATCTCAGCGACAATAGCAGCAACATCTGCTTTGGTAGATGGGGGTCGCCGAATCTTCCGCTTCTAAATTCACTTCGGAAACATCGCCTAAAGACGGAGTAGAAGGCGGCCTCTGAGAGACATTGGCTTCTGTTGCTTTAAAGTAGGATACAAGTACATATACTTTCATAATGTCAACATTCAGAACATCGACACGAGAATGTCAACATGGCTCGAATGCCGACATTGACGGAACGGCAACAGTAGAATGTTGAAAGGCGATTTTTGGACAATTTTAGGGTTAGAGTTAGGCTGCGATTAGGATTAGGTTTAACACTAGGACTAGGAATGCTCACCTCCGTAGCAAAAATCTGCATGGTCGCCATGCCGCCTGTGGAGTTTCTAAATTACCACACCCGCCGGAGACTTGTTACATTATTATTTATCACTTTATCTGTAAGCACCTATTCCTCCAGCCATTGCTCCTGTACCCCTGTAATAAAGCCTATTTAACAATCTTGTATAAATTACACTAATGTATGTGAGTGTGAGTGCAAAGCCTCCATGTAACATACTGAGAAATTATTACACAAGGGAGATAATGGGTATTTACATGTGATACTGCACAGGGAGGATAATGGGTAATGTCACACAGGATATTATCCCAATGCTTAGTGGTGGAATCTCTACGGCGATGTCACTTGTACTGATAGGAGGATCACCAGAGAGTGGGGAGGCTGGTACCATAAAAAGAACAGGAGACTGGTGAGGTCTCTGAGCTGGAAACACACAGTGACATGATGTGAGGGGGCGAGCAGGAGTCTAATAGGGGCTGATGGCGCCTGATGTATGAGATACACCAGAGAGTGTGGGGAGGAGACTGGTCAGGTCTCTGGGCTGGTAACACACAGTAACATTATGTGAGGGGGGAGAGCAGGAGTCTAATAGGGGCTGATGGCTTCTGACTCCCACACTGGGCAGATACATTGTTCTTATTAGTCTGTACTCACAGAGGAGGGTGTAGGATAAGGGATTGCTGTAGTGACAGAGGAGGGTGTAGGATAGGAGATTGCTGTAGTGACAGAGGAGGGTGTAGGATAAGAGATTGCTGTAGTGACAGAGGAGGGTGTAGGATAAGAGATTGCTGTAGTGACAGAGGAGGGTGTAGGATAAGAGATTGCTGTAGTGACAGAGGAGGGTGTAGGATAAGAGATTGCTGTAGTGACAGAGGAGGGTGTAGGATAAGAGATTGCTGTAGTGACAGAGGAGGGTGTAGGATAAGAGATTGCTGTAGTGACAGAGGAGGGTGTAGGATAAGAGACTGCTGTAGTGACAGAGGAGGGTGTAGGATAAGAGACTGCTGTAGTGACAGAGGAGGGTGTAGGATAAGAGACTGCTGTAGTGACAGAGGAGGGTGTAGGATAAGAGATTGCTGTAGTGACAGAGGCGGGTGTAGGATAAGAGATTGCTGTAGTGACAGAGGAGGGTGTAGGATAAGAGAGTGCTGTAGTGACAGAGGAGGGTGTAGGATAAGAGATTGCTGTAGTGACAGAGGAGGGTGTAGGATAAGAGATTGCTGTAGTGACAGAGGAGGGTGTAGGATAAGAGATTGCTGTAGTGACAGAGGAGGGTGTAGGATAAGAGACTGCTGTAGTGACAGAGGAGGGTGTAGGATAAGAGATTGCTGTAGTGACAGAGGAGGGTGTAGGATAAGAGATTGCTGTAGTGACAGAGGAGGGTGTAGGATAAGAGACTGCTGTAGTGACAGAGGAGGGTGTAGGATAAGAGATTGCTGTAGTGACAGAGGCGGGTGTAGGATAAGAGATTGCTGTAGTGACAGAGGAGGGTGTAGGATAAGAGATTGCTGTAGTGACAGAGGAGGGTGTAGGATAAGAGATTGCTGTAGTGACAGAGGAGGGTGTAGGATAAGAGATTGCTGTAGTGACAGAGGAGGGTGTAGGATAAGAGAGTGCTGTAGTGACAGAGGAGGGTGTAGGATAAGAGATTGCTGTAGTGACAGAGGAGGGTGTAGGATAAGAGATTGCTGTAGTGACAGAGGAGGGTGTAGGATAAGAGATTGCTGTAGTGACAGAGGAGGGTGTAGGATAAGAGACTGCTGTAGTGACAGAGGAGGGTGTAGGATAAGAGATTGCTGTAGTGACAGAGGAGAACGTAGGATAAGAGATGGCTGTAGTGACAGAGGAAGGTGTAGGATAAGAGATTGCTGTAAAGACAGAGGAGGATGTAGGATAAGAGATTGCTGTAGTGATAGAGGAAGGTGTAGGATAAGAGATTGCTGTAGTGACAGAGGAGGGTGTAGGATAAGAGATTGCTGTAGTGACAGAGGAGGGTGCAGGATAAGAGATTGCTGTAGTGAGAGGAAGGTGTAGGATAAGAGATGGCTGTAATGACAGAGGAGGGGTAGGATAAGAGATGGCTGTAATGACAGAGGAGGGTGCAGGATAAGAGATGGCTGTAGCAGTGACAGAGGAAGGTGTAGGATAAGAGATTGCTGTAGTGACAGAGGAGGATGTAGGATAAGAGATTGCTGTAGCAGTGACAGAGGAAGGTGTAGGATAAGAGATTGCTGTAGTGACAGAGGAGGGTGTAGGATAAGAGATGGCTGTAGTGAGAGGAAGGTGTAGGATAAGAGATTGCTGTAGTGACAGAGGAGGGTGTAGGATAAGAGATTGCTGTAGTGACAGAGGAGGGTGTAGGATAAGAGACTGCTGTAGTGACAGAGGAGGGTGTAGGATAAGAGATTGCTGTAGTGACAGAGGAGGGTGTAGGATAAGAGATTGCTGTAGTGACAGAGGAGGGTGTAGGATAAGAGACTGCTGTAGTGACAGAGGAGGGTGTAGGATAAGAGATTGCTGTAGTGACAGAGGCGGGTGTAGGATAAGAGATTGCTGTAGTGACAGAGGAGGGTGTAGGATAAGAGATTGCTGTAGTGACAGAGGAGGGTGTAGGATAAGAGATTGCTGTAGTGACAGAGGAGGGTGTAGGATAAGAGATTGCTGTAGTGACAGAGGAGGGTGTAGGATAAGAGAGTGCTGTAGTGACAGAGGAGGGTGTAGGATAAGAGATTGCTGTAGTGACAGAGGAGGGTGTAGGATAAGAGATTGCTGTAGTGACAGAGGAGGGTGTAGGATAAGAGATTGCTGTAGTGACAGAGGAGGGTGTAGGATAAGAGACTGCTGTAGTGACAGAGGAGGGTGTAGGATAAGAGATTGCTGTAGTGACAGAGGAGAACGTAGGATAAGAGATGGCTGTAGTGACAGAGGAAGGTGTAGGATAAGAGATTGCTGTAAAGACAGAGGAGGATGTAGGATAAGAGATTGCTGTAGTGATAGAGGAAGGTGTAGGATAAGAGATTGCTGTAGTGACAGAGGAGGGTGTAGGATAAGAGATTGCTGTAGTGACAGAGGAGGGTGCAGGATAAGAGATTGCTGTAGTGAGAGGAAGGTGTAGGATAAGAGATGGCTGTAATGACAGAGGAGGGGTAGGATAAGAGATGGCTGTAATGACAGAGGAGGGTGCAGGATAAGAGATGGCTGTAGCAGTGACAGAGGAAGGTGTAGGATAAGAGATTGCTGTAGTGACAGAGGAGGATGTAGGATAAGAGATTGCTGTAGCAGTGACAGAGGAAGGTGTAGGATAAGAGATTGCTGTAGTGACAGAGGAGGGTGTAGGATAAGAGATGGCTGTAGTGAGAGGAAGGTGTAGGATAAGAGATTGCTGTAGTGACAGAGGAGGGTGTAGGATAAGAGATTGCTGTAGTGACAGAGGAGGGTGTAGGATAAGAGATGGCTGTAGTGAGAGGAAGGTATAGGATAAGAGATTGCTGTAGTGACAGAGGAGGGTGCAGGATAAGAGATTGCTGTAGTGACAGAGGAGGTTGTAGGATAAGAGATTGCTGTAGTGACAGAGGAGGTTGTAGGATAAGAGATGGCTGTAGTGACAGAGGAAGGTGTAGGATAAGAGATTGCTGTAGTGACAGAGGTGGGTGCAGGATAAGAGATGGTTGTAGTGACAGAGGAGGTTGTAGGATAAGAGATTGCTGTAGTGACAGAGGAGGTTGTAGGATAAGAGATGGCTGTAGTGACAGAGGAGGGTGTAGGATAAGAGATGGCTGTAGTGACAGAGGAGGGTGTAGGATAAGAGATTGCTGTAGTGACAGAGGAGGGTGTAGGATAAGAGGTTGCTGTAGTGACAGAGGAGGGTGTAGGATAAGAGATGGCTGTAGTGACAGAGGAGGGTGTAGGATAAGAGATGGCTGTAGTGACAGAGGAGAACGTAGGATAAGAGATGGCTGTAGTGACAGAGGAAGGTGTAGGATAAGAGATGGCTGTAGTGACAGAGGAAGGTGTAGGATAAGAGATTGCTGTAATGACAGAGGAGGATGTAGGATAAGAGATTGCTGTAATGACAGAGGAGGGTGTAGGATAAGAGATGGCTGTAGTGACAGAGGAGGGTGTAAGATAAGAGATGGCTGTAGTGACAGAGGAGGGTGTAGGATAAGAGAGTGCTGTAGTGACAGAGGAGGGTGCAGGATAAAAGATTGCTGTAGTGACAGAGGAGGGTGTAGGATAAGAGATGGCTGTAATGACAGAGGAGGGTGTAGGATAAGAGATGGCTGTAGTGACAGAGGAGGGTGTAGGATAAGAGATGGCTGTAGTGACAGAGGAGGGTGTAGGATAAGAGATGGCTGTAGTGACAGAGGAGGGTGTAGGATAAGAGATGGCTGTAGTGACAGAGGAGGGTGTAGGATAAGAGATTGCTGTAGTGACAGAGGAGGGTGTAGGATAAGAGATGGCTGTAGTGACAGAGGAGGGTGCAGGATAAGAGATTGCCGTAGTGACAGAGGAGGGTGTAGGATAAGAGATGGCCGTAGTGACAGAGGAGGGTGTAGGATAAGAGATGGCTGTAGTGACAGAGGAGGGTGTAGGATAAGAGATTGCTGTAGTGACAGAGGAGAGTGTAGGATAAGAGATGGCTGTAGTGACAGAGGAGAGTGTAGGATAAGAGATAGCTGTAGTGACAGAGGAGGGTGTAGGATAAGGGATTGCTGTAGTGACAGAGGAGGGTGTAGGATAAGAGATGGCTGTAGTGACAGAGGAGGGTGTAGGATAAGAGAGTGCTGTAGTGACAGAGGAGGGTGTAGGATAAGAGATGGCTGTAGTGACAGTGGAGGGTGTAGGATAAGAGATTGCTGTAGTGACAGAACAAGGAGAATATGTGACTGTTCTGTACTTAGTGATTATTACTCACCTGTGCTGATAGCTGTAGGGATTTCCTCCTCCTTACACTGCTGATCACCCCCCACATACGTCTCTTCTTCTCCCTCTATATTTTCTTCTTTTATATTAGTCAGTTCTTCAACCTAATTAACCCACAAAACAATAAAACACAATAATAATGTCAGATTATCAGTAAATCAGTTTAAAGAGAAGATCAGTGTATTATACACACACAGCTGGTCTATGTTTATACAGCAGAAAGTCACTTTGATATTTGATAAAACCTTAATTACTATCTACTTTATGCCCCTATCTGTAATTGCCTGTAATGATTACTGATGCACATGAGAAGAAGGGACTAGATTACAAATACATCTCCTATTCTATGCTAGTAAAGGGTAAATAGTTTTGCAAATTAGGACAAAGCTTGTTTTTTCCAGTTTCTGTTCACTAAAACAAACACATACAGTCAGGTGCATAAATATTGGGACATTGACAGAATTTTCATATTTTGGCCTCTATTCACCACCACAATGGCTTTGAAATGAAACAAACAAGATGTGCTTTAACTGCAGACTTTCAGATTTAATTTGAGGGTAATTACATCCAAATCAGGTGAACGGTGTAGGAATTATAACGGTTTCTATATGTGCCTCCCACTTTTTAAGGGGCCAAAAGTAATGGGACAAACTAAACAATCCTAAATCAAACTTTCACTTTTTAATACTACCACGCTTATCTGCAAAGGGTGTAGGTCATCACAGAATGACCTAAATGCGTTTCGTCACGTGCCGACTAGCTGGACCTCATCAGTAGAATAGTTTGTATGTGCAAATGGGTGCCCTATAGATACATGTTTTTGACAAGACTTATGGGAACATCTCAGAGACCATGATCTCTAATGGTGGAACCTGTCTCCCAGATTCCCTCACCCCCCCAGTCAGGTCCCTGTGTTAGTAATAGAGATAATAATGATGTTACTGTGACACTCCCAGACCCCCTCACCTCCGTGTTAGAAATAGAGATAAGAGTGATGTCACTGTGACACTCCCAGACTCCCTCACCTCCCCAGTCAGGTCCCTGTGTTAGTAATAGAGAGAAGAGTGATGTCACTGTGACACTCCCAGACTCCCTCACCTCCCCAGTCAGGTACCTGTGTTAGTAATAGAGATAATAATGATGTCACTGTGACACTCCCAGACCCCCTCACCTCCGTGTTAGAAATAGAGATAAGAGTGATGTCACTGTGACAATCCCAGACTCCCTCACCTCCCCAGTCAGGTCCCTGTGTTAGTAATAGAGATAATAGTGATGTCACTGTGACACTCCCATACTCCCTCACCTCTCCAGTCAGGTCTCTGTGTTAGTAATAGAGATAAGAGTGAGGTCTCTGTGACAATCCCAGACTCCCTCACCTCCCCAGTCAGGTCCCTGTGTTAGTAATAGAGATAAGAGTGATGTCACTGTGACACTCCCAGACTCCCTCACCTCCCCAGTCAGGTCCCTGCGTTAGTAATAGAGATAATAGTGATGTCACTGTGACACTCCCAGACTCCCTCACCTCTCCAGTCAGGTCCCTGCATTAGTAATAGAGATAAGAGTGATGTCACTGTGACACTCCCAAACTCCCTCACCTCCCCAGTCAGGTCCCTGTGTTAGTAATAGAGATAATAGTGATGTCACTGTGACACTCCCAGACTCCCTCACCTCCCCAGTCAGGTCCCTGTGTTAGTAATAGAGATAATAGTGATGTCCCTGTGGCACTCCCAGACTCCCTCACCTCCCCACTCAGGTCCCTGTGTTAGTAATAGAGATAATAGTGATGTCACTGTGACACTCCCAGACTCCCTCACCTCTCCAGTCAGGTCCCTGTGTTAGTAATAGAGATAAGAGTGATGTCACTGTGACACTCCCAGACTCCCTCACCTCCCCAGTCAGGTCACTGTGTTAGTAATAGAGATAATAGTGATGTTACTGTGACACTCCCAGACTCCCTCACCTCTCCAGTCAGGTCCCTGTATTAGTAATAGAGATAAGAGTGATGTCACTGTGACACTCCCAAACTCCCTCACCTCCCCAGTCAGGTCCCTGTGTTAGTAATAGAGATAATAGTGATGTCACTGTGACACTCCCAGACTCCCTCACCTCCCCAGTCAGGTCCCTGTGTTAGTAATAGAGATAATAGTGATGTCCCTGTGGCACTCCCAGACTCCCTCACCTCCCCACTCAGGTCCCTGTGTTAGTAATAGAGATAATAGTGATGTCACTGTGACACTCCCAGACTCCCTCACCTCTCCAGTCAGGTCCCTGTGTTAGTAATAGAGATAAGAGTGATGTCACTGTGACACTCCCAGACTCCCTCACCTCCCCAGTCAGGTCACTGTGTTAGTAATAGAGATAATAGTGATGTTACTGTGACACTCCCAGACTCCCTCACCTCCCCAGTCAGGTCCCTGTGTTAGTAATAGAGATAAGAGTGATGTCACTGTGACACTCCCAGACTCCCTCACCTCCCCAGTCAGGTCACTGTGTTAGTAATAGAGATAATAGTGATGTCACTGTGACACTCCCAGACTCCCTCACCTCCCCAGTCAGGTCCCTGTGTTAGTAATAGAGATAAGAGTGATGTCACTGTGACACTCCCAGACTCCCTCACCTCCCCAGTCATGTCTCTGTGTTAGTAATAGAGATAACAGTGATGTTACTGTGACACTCCCAGACTCCCTCACCTCTCTATTCACTTGCTGGATAATCTCTAAAATGAACATTAATAAATATTTGATTTCTGACCTTGTATAGCCTTAACTTTTCCATGATGGCGTCTCCTCAAGATTATCTCCTAGATATGGTCTCTGTGAACTTCTTACGGCTTAATCACTCTGCAACTAGGTGAGAATAAACACATACGTAAACCAAAGCTGCCCAGTAAACTGTGACTATGGGCTCTATTTATTAACATTATTTTAGTATCACCTAAGCCCTAATTATCACATATATTTAGTCATCAGATCGCAATTCCCATAATTGTAATGGGAAATGTGATCTGCCTGAGAATTACTAAAAATAAATTGTGAATAAATACCGGGGGAAGCCCTGTGATAATAACGCCACCTGGAGGTGGAGTTATCAAGGGTTTTCCCCGGTTACTGGACACCTGCTCTGCTATAACGGGCAAAGCAGAGCTTGGAGCCGGCCCCTGTGATCAGCTGTGTGGTCTAAACAGACCATACGCTGATCGCTGCAAAAAAGAAAAAAAAAAAGAAAACAAATGTAGTAAAATAAAAAGTTACACCCGAGTCCAGGGACCGGAGTTCGGGGCTGCGGTGATGTCCTCCGCGGCTTCGGTCAGCTGGTCTCCCATTCTGCACTGTGACCTGGTCAGCTGTCATGATTGCAGGGGGGAGGGGTGGAGGGTGGGATAGCGGTGGCTGGTCAACGCATGCGCGGGAACCTTATCACTGTATTTTTTCTGAAA
This sequence comes from Taudactylus pleione, assembly GCA_031769625.1. NCBI lineage: Eukaryota > Metazoa > Chordata > Amphibia > Anura > Myobatrachidae > Taudactylus > Taudactylus pleione. The sequence continues at coordinate 657,840 of JAUIMM010000375.1, read as the reverse complement.
AATACAGTGATAAGGCTGCGGATGGAATTTAGCGCAAGCTCTGTCCCTGCAAGGGATTTTTAATATATTCCTGTGAACGCATTATGAATTCCTGTGATTCATAATGCGAATTCAGTCGGTAATATCACACTACAATCTGCATTCTAAATGAGGATTGTAGTAAATAGGGCACTATGTGTTTACTCCAGACTGGTGAACTGAGCACTATGCTGAGAGACTGAAAATGTTGAGTCTAGGCTAAAAGCTTACCTTCCTGGTGGATTTAAATCTCCAATAGAAGTAGATAACCAGTTGCTAACAAGACGGACTGGCTGGGATACTTATTGTTTGATCCTATGCTAATAGCTTACATTGTCACCATCCTTAAATTGATTCTTCTGGTGGATATATACTCCCGAAAGAAGTAAGTAACCAGTTCCTAACAAACACCCCATAGGAAGTAATTTATGACGAAACGCGTTGGATGACAAGATATCAAGATCCAAAGTGGGCCCTACAGGCTGTCAAAGAGCTTGTCCCTATAAAGGGAGACAGCAAGTGTACTAACATCTGTCCCACAATGGTCAAGATGTATATGTATATGTGAGAATAAGGTTTAAATTTGATTTTATGTTTTTTTTTTTATAAAACTGTGTACTAAAAAGGAAAGAAAGTTATTATTTGTATTTGGGTGAACTCAGGATGAAAAAGGTCCCTTGTTAAGCCTGATAGGAGGAATCTAAAATTCATCATTATCACCTCACACACTCTATGTATTATACTATATAAAGTGGGAATTGGATCCCATATATGTATGCTACTGAGGAAGCTGTGGGACCTACTACAGCGAAACGTTTAGCTCCCCCACTACATCTATACAGCACTTGGGACCTTTGTGGACTTATTTCCAGACCAGCATTATTTTCTTCTGCTTTCCAGCCTCTACTTTATACCATCAGCACGCCAGTGCAAGAACTCCTGCACATACTTCAGGCTGTGGACACTTCTGGTAATTAAATCACAAGCTGGATATTATTCCGGATACATATGCATAGGCCGGTGACTGCTGCAACTATATTGATATATTGACATTTGTCATTTCTGGACTGGAGAATGTTGTTTTCTTTACAGAGATTTTTAACAATTTATTGACATCTGTCATTTGGACTGAATTTGTTGCTTTTCATAAAGAGACTTTTAATTGCACCCTTTCCAGACATATGGATGTTTACAACTTTAACTGAAGAATAAAACTGATTTTTTTTCCTCTAACCAAGCCGTATAGTTTCCACTGTTTCTATTATATATTATATACAATTGCAATACAAATTATAGGAATTCTTTTCATATGCTATTTATGTTGTATATTTACACTACCAGTACTCAATTAGTAATCTAGCGCTGTTCATGTGTATATATATATGGATCCCATATAGAGTTGTATAATCCACTTTAGGCGCTGCCCAAAAAACATCATAATATATATATATATATATATAACTGGATTTTTTCCAAATCTATATTAGCATAGAATAAATAGGTCTGTCTGAAGGTGGGTACATACCTGAAAGATATACCTGCAGATCGAGTGATCTGCCGATATATCTTTAGATGATGATCATTTATACACACTGAACAGCCATCATCTATCCCGCAGCCATGGGTCCCGCTGGCAGGGAGGCGAATCGGGGGCGGGGCAGCCCCACTCCCCGCGGCTGCCGCTGTGTGCAGACATATCTGTCCATCGGCTGTGCAGCACAGCCAATGCGATATGTCTGAACCGGTTCACAGACATATAGTCTGTACACACTGGCCGAAGGCCAGTAGATATATTGGCTGATCAATTGATCAGCCAGTGTGTACCCAGCAAGAGGCAGCTCAGTCTATCAGGTGTATATATTGTAGTGGGGCAACCCCATTCCTCGGCAGAAGCCCCCGTTATCTCCCGGAGTGTGCCGATTCGTTAACGCAATAACCCACACTTATTATAATGCTCACAGCTAACGGGAGTTATAATATTAAGTGATGCTTTATTGATATCTTGCAGTAAGGAATGAGCACACTCCTGGAGATACAGAGCAATAATATACTGATAATGGGCAGACAATACCATCACTTATTTATTCTTTTACCCGTCAAAGGACAATGTGAGAACTTGTTATCATGCCCCCAGGAGTGATGAAAAGGAGGCGTGTCTTAAAGCCATTCCCCCTTTTCTCACAGCCACGCCCCCTTTTCGGGCAGTTATGGTAAACTTTACCTTTGTTAACGATCTTTCTTTGAAGTCCATAGGGTCTACAGGGATACCTTCGGGTGTAGGTGGTGCTTAAGGATCGTACAACAAACAGTTAAGCTTTCTGGACTCCCAGAATGCTCCGATCTTTCCCCCCTATACCCCGCCCCCGAGTCTGAGGTAATCAGGGGCCGATTCAGACCCGGATGCTAAGCCACGTTCGCTCGCTATGGGCGATTGTCACCCACCTGCGCATGCGGCAAAATATGCATGCGCGAACCAGTCTTTGCGATGGGGAAGTGCTCGCTCGAAGCCCGCAGACGGGCCGCAACTTTGAGTGAGATAGTGCCGTTTGTGGATGGTAACAGGGGAAGGTCCGGGAAAATGGAGGAGTGGATGTGCGAACGCGTGTCTGAGCGTCAAAACGGCGTTCTTTGACAGTGCATAATTAGCATTTCAGCGTCATTGTACATGTCACCTGGTTGTATTTCAGCCTGCAGTGATCGCAGTGCTTGCGACGGGGTAGGGTCTACCTTAAGGGCTCTCGATGTTACTGAATAATCATACACTTCCTGGAGATGACGTGTTCTTAGAAAGAAAAGTGGGTGTCTTTACACCGGCGTGCGATCACTCTGCCGTCGCTCTCTAAGACATAGAGGGCGTCCTAGAGCCTGGCCGAGCGATCGCAGAATTTGCATACCCTGCCCCTGATGGCTGCGAGAGAGCGCAGCTTAGTGTCCGGGTCTGAATGAACTCCTCAGTTTGTAACAAACCCAAGGCAGGAGGAGGAGAGAAGGAAGACTGGTACACAGAAGAATCACACTCACATCAAAGAGACGGGAAACTGGTGACCAGAAAACATAACCCATAGAAGCCAGGAGCGTAAAGGAGGGTGCCCTATGGACTTCGAAGGAAGAGTAAACAAAGGTAAGTTTTACCATAACTCTCATTTTCTTCTTCAGGGTCCATAGGGATCCACAGGGATACGTTGGGGAAGTCCCAAAGCAGTTATTCAAGGGTGGGGACAATCCAGAGCTGAAAGGAGAATCCGGCGTCCAAAAGAAGCATCCTGAGAGGTAAAGGTATCGAAGGCACAGAACCGAAGAAAGGTGTGGACAGAAGACCATGTGGCTGCCTTACAAAGTTGTTCGGCTGAAGCACCACAGCGGGCTGCCCATGAGGGTCACACAGAGCGAGTGGAATGAGCAGTGACGGTAGCCGGTACAGGAAGGCCCGCCTGCGTGTAAGCCTGTGAGATAGTCATGCGAAGACATCTGGCCAGAATCTGTTAGCTGGCCAGTCCTTCTTGTGAAATCCATAGAGGACAAATATGGAATCTGTGCTCCTCATAGAACTTGTACGGTCCACGTAGATCCTGAGAGCACAGACCACATCGAAGGAGGCCTTACCTGCCGAAAGGTCTGGTGATTGGAAGGCCGGGACTACAATTTCCTCGTTAATATGGAAACGAAATCAGGACGAGTTTGAAGAACAGCCCTGTCCTGATGAAAGATCAAAAATGAGGAGCGTCAGGAAAGCGCCCCTAACTCTGACACCCTACGAGCGGACGCAAGAGCCAGAAGAAAAAATTACTTCGCTGTGAGCCACTCAAGTTCCACCGATTCCAGGGGTTCAAAAGGAGGACCCTGAAGAGCCTGGAGAACCACTGATAAATCCCACGGAGCCACTGGTTGGACAAAGGGACGTTGAATACGCAGGGCACCCAGAAGGAAACTGTGAACATCCAGCAGTGGAGAAATTCTGCGCTGGCACCAGATAGACAGAGCAGAGACATTCACTTTCAGCGAGGCCAAGCAGAGTCCAAGGTCCAATCCTGCCTGAAGGAAGGCCAGGACTCTAGAGACCCTAAAAACCAGAGGGTCATAGTTTCTGGTACCACACCACTGGAAGTATGTGTGCCACACTCTGTGATAGATCCGGGCAGAGGCTGGTTTACAGGCTTTGAGCATAGGAGCTCATTCAGACCCATTCGCTAGATGCGTACGCTCGCTCCCAGCATATGCAAATTCGGCTAAGTGACAGCATGGCAGGCGAACGCACGGCAAGGAATAAGCACGCCCACTATGTCTTGGCGTGCGGTCACTTTGTGTATGCAGACGCCGATCAGCGTTTCTTAAGACGCCCACTAGCGAACGTCATTTCCGGGAAGTGTCTGCAACCATCGGTATACCGAGAACCATCGGAAGCGAACGCAGCGGTTGACTCTACCCTGCCGCAAGCACTTCAGTGTAAAATACAACCAAGTGACGTGTACAATGACGCATCTTTGCTAATTATGCACACCCATAAAACTCCGTTTTGACAGCCAGACACGCCTGCGTTCGCAGCACCACTCCCCCGTTCACAAGTACCTTCCCCTGTTACCACCCGCAAATGGCACTGTCATTCAAAGTAGCGACCAGTCTGTGTATTACGAGCGCTTCATTCCCGATCGCAGTGACTGGCTTGCACACGCGCACTGCGAATTATACGCAAAGACAGACGGGCCAGGTGTGGATGTAAACATGGACCCTGACGTTGAGGAAGTAGGAGAAAAGCGTCTATGGAGAGGCTGTGCAGATCAGAGTAGCAATGACGTCTGGGCCAGGCTGGAGCCACCAGTAGGACAGTGCCTCCATCTTGCTTGAACTTCCAAAGAACCCAAGGAAGAAAGGAAAGTGGAGGGAATAAGTACGCCAGATGGAAGGTCCACTTCACTGACAAGGCATCTACGAAGGCTGCTTCGGTGTGTCCCTTGTTCTGGACCCATACACTGGCAATTTGCGATTGTGCAGGAGGCCATGAGGTCCACCTCCGGTAGGCCCCACCTGTCCACTAGGAGTTGAAAGACTTCCGGGTGGAGAGACCATTCCCCGGCATGCACGTCGTGACGTCTGAGGAAGCTCTTAAGACCCACTGCTTCATTAAAGCCTTCCAGCTCTCATCCTAACTTGCTGCTACATCTTCCTTTCTCCCCGCCCACCCCATTCTGTGTCACTCCTGTTTGTCTTCCCCTCCCTTAAAGAATGTAAGCTCTTTCGACCAGGGCCCTCTACCTTCTTGTGCTTCCCCCTACTGTAATTTAATTTATCTCTTACTCCCCACTAGGGCAACTAAGACTTGGCTGCTTATGCGGGCGTTAAGGTCGCTAATATAGCAATGTTTATCCATGTCCTGTATTGTATTGTATTGTAAGTCAATGGTTACTTCTTTGTCTATGTACTTTGTAAGGCGCTGCGGAACACTTGTGGCACCATATAAATAAATTATAATAATAAATAATAATAAAGTCCATTACCCAGTTGATAACTCCCGGAATGAACACAGCGGAGATAACCGGGAGGTGACCTTCGGCCCATGTGAGTATGCGTGACACTTCTGCCGTTGCTGACTGACTTCGAGTGCCTCCTTGGTGATTGATTTAGGCCACTGCTGTGGCGTTATCGGACTGCACGTGTACAGGCTTGCCCTAAAGAATGTCCTGAGCCAGAGTGAGGGCCCTGTAGATGGCTTGGAGTTCCAATACATTGATTGGCAAGGTCGAATCGATCGATGTAAAACGTCCCTGGAAGGAGTGTAGACCGGTCACTGCACCCAAGACCTGGAGACTGGCATCCATTGTAAGGAGTACCCATTCCGGGATCCAAAAGGGGCGAGCCTTGGTTAGGCGGGACGTCTTTAACCAAAAGGAGAGGGACAGACGAACCTCTGGAGAGAGAGACATTGTCTCAGAACTGATCAGATGGGGCAGCCCGTTCCACCTGAAGAGGATTAGGTGTTGCAGAGGCCTGGAGAGGAACTGAGCGTACTCCACCATGTGAAGGTGAATACCATAAATCCCAGAATCTGCTTTGCTGAATGCATTGACACTCGGCAATTGCGGAGAAATCTGCGCACTCGTTGTTGAAGTGTGGAGATCTTGTCTGTTGTTAGGAAGATTCTCTGAGAATCTATGAGAGCCCCAGATGGACCATCCTTTGGGAAGGGATCAGGGAGGACTTACTCCAGTTGATTAACCAGCCGTGTCTCTGTAGGAAGGCAATGGTTACCTGAAGATGTCGTTGATGAACCTCTGGGGAGTGTGCTAAGAGCAAGATAAGATACTGCTACCATACGTCCAGGTATGGTAGCAGTCTGTCTCCCTGACAACGGAGGTGGGCTGTCATGACCACCATCATTTTGGTAAAGACCCGTGGAGCTGTAGAAAGTCCAAAGGGTAGGGCCTGAATTTGGAAATATTTCTGTAGGACAGCAAACCGGAGATATTGCTGATGAGAGGGCTATATAGGTACATGTAGGTAAGCGTCCTGAATATCCAGAGATACTATAATGTCCCCAGGCTTCATAGCTAGGACAATATAGCAAAGGGTTTCCAACCGAAACCTGGGCATCCTGATGAATTTATTTAGGGATTTGAGGTTGAGGATAGGCCGATAAGACCCATTTGGGTTCTGAACGAGAAACCGGGTAGAATAATAACCGTTACCTCGCTGTGATAGCGGACCTGGAACTATTACCCCCGCCTGCAGCAAGGACTGAATGGCTTTCCGGATAAGCAGGCTCTTGCTCCAGTTTGTGTAGAAAAACTGGTGGGGTGGCCGTTTTAGGCATGAGAGGACATATCCGTAAAAGACCACTTCTTGTACCCAAGTGTCTGTTGAGGTTTGACGCCAGCACTGGGCAAATTGAAGAAGTCGGCCTCCTACTCTGGGGTCCCACAGGGGGAGGCCCGCCCCATCAGGCTGAAGGTTTGTCCTCAGATTTGGAAGCAGGACGTCAGGTAGCCCAGGTCTGCTTGGTGGCCCTTGTGGAAGCTCATTGCCGTGGAAAGGACTGGCCTTTAGGCTTTCCCTGGGGACGAAAGGACCTGAAGGATGTTGTCCGAGGCTTTGCAGTAGTTGCTGAGGGCAGAAGAGCAGTTTTTAATGCTGCCAAAGTGGTTACAATCTTGTCTAGATCTGGGCCAAACAGGACCTCACCAGTGTAAAGTAATAATTCTAGGGCGTTCTTGGAGTCTGAGGCCTGAGCTGGGGGAAGGGCCGTTGTAACAGGGAAAGCAGACAAGTGCCCGAGGAGTGATGGGGTGGCAGAACAGACGCCCTAAGGACAGTCTGATGCTGCGCGCTCAGTTGTAAAAATAAATAAAATATGAAACTCATAAAATAAAAGCTTTGGGCTTTACACCGGACACCAAGCAAAGCGATAACCTCAGGCTCGGGGGCGGGCTATAGAGGGGAAGGACCAGAGCATCCTGGAGTCCAAAATGCTTAACTGTTTGGTGTCCTGTCCTTAACCACCACCTACACCCCAAAGAATCCCTGTGGATCACTGTGGACCCCGAAGAAGAAAAAGGCAAATTTAAATTTTAAAGGGCAAATTCGTGATGTATCCCTACAGTAGTTTTAACGATAGATCATGTCTCAAATTTTGCTCCTCAAAATAAAAATATGCCCCTCACTGATCAGTACCCTGCACCTAGTGATAACTACATATCTATATAGAAGACAAACACGTAGAGCAATTACATCACACCCCCAGCATATTCACATGCACATATACAGCAATCACCTGCACAACCTGTATAGTCACCCATGACAGAACCCAGCACACATACATGTACATATACAGCAATCACCTGCACACCCTGTATAGTCACCCATGACAGAACACAGCACACATACATGTACATATACAGCAATCACCTGCACAACCTGTATAGTCACCCATGACAGAACACAGCACACATACATGTACATATACAGCAATTACCTGCACAACCTGCATAGTCACCCATGACAGAACACAGCACACATACATGTACATATACAGCAATCACCTGCACAACCTGCATAGTCACCCATGACAGAACACAGCACACATACATGCACATGGCTAAAACATGTACAAACTTGGAGAGATCTTCCTAACACTTCTCCAGTAATCACATCTCCTTCCCCTTTCCATTCTCTCCTCACACCTACAGCACCTTCACTGCACCCAACCCGTGCTCACCCTCACTGAACCCAACCCGTGCTCACCACCCTCACTGCACCCAACCCGTACTCACCACCCTCACTGCACTCAACTCGAGCTCACCCTCACTGCACCCCACCCCGTACACACCATCAGTCACTGCACCCTACCCTAGATCACGTTCACTGCAGCTTCTCACCCCATTAGCAGCCTCTCCAAAAGCTCTATCTCTCTGGATGGGTACTTTGCTGTTGGCCACCGCTCGCTCGCCCTCTCGCTGATCTTTACTTCTCCTTTTCTGGAGACTACAGAGAAATGGCCGCCGCGGGTATGCAGTGAGGACACTAGTTCCTGAATAGTATGTCACTCTAGTGACCACTGCCAGTATAATTTATATCGGGGCTGCCGGGCCGGTTACTATTTAGCCCGGTTATAGCCGCGTTCTTCTGCACAGTACAGACTGGTGCTGAGTGAATGGCCACCGCTGGCCTAGGCCGGGATAGTGTAGCTGCTGCCCCCCCATACCCGGGCAGTGCTGGACGCTGCTGCACCTACAGTGATGGCCGCTTCTCTCCGAGCTTGTCCCATCACGTTATGTATATACTGACCAGAGTGTCAGCTCCCTGAGCTAGAGCTGTGTATCCATCGATTCTACATCGGTAGTAAGGATGGTCAACGACCAGCCATGATTTTTAACATCGATTGTGTTAGCTGGTTCTCAGCCATTGATGGTTGAGTGGCAGCCAACTCTTCCCCCTAGCAGGACTGAGCTTAGCCCCACCCCTATTTTTGATTGGCACACAGTCCATCGTGCCCCCAGCAGCGGTAACCATCGAGATTGCGCAAACCATTCAGTGGCAAACGCAGGATTTCCAGAGGGGGGTTTCCAAATGCTTAATTTTAGAGTGAGTGTGGCCAGTCCATGAAGAGGGCAGAATTAGTTCTTAACCAGCTTTAATAAGCGTCATAAAAAGTGTATTGTGTGTAATAATTCCAGCATATACAGGACCAGTGATCACAGTAAGCCATTAGATGCAGCAGTAGGGCCATCCTGCCTGAGCTGACCGTAGTTATTTTAGATGTGGGCACCATTCCAAGACTATTGGAGCCTGGAGGAGCAGCAGAAGAACCTAGAACTGCCCTGGACATACTGTATATGTACATATTGGTCTCTATAGCAGTTCTTCTAGTTGTGATCTTCCAGATCTTCTAGTTGTGCATAGGTTATTTATTACTAGCTGATACATGTTAAAAGATCCACAGGTGGTGCTAATTATTTCATTAGTGATACTGAGCAGAACATGCAGCACTAGTAACAATCTATTATATTATTATTTCTATTGTGGTCATGGTGTGGGCTGGGGAGGGGGGTTTCCAGGCAGTCGGAAACCCCCCCTGCTTTTGCGTATGCCATTGATGGTTGACTATAGTTTTTTTTGTGCCATCAGTGGACACCTCACTGACGGCCATCTCTAATTGGTGGCAGGAAACCAAGGATGTGGACTCATTGGATTGCTTGAGCTACAGATGGGCTTCTTTACTGCTGCTAACTCTCACGCTCGCTGGCCCCTGTACTGTGGGCCAGATTCAGAGCCGGACGCTCTGACAAGAGCGCTCACTCTGAATCAGGGCTGTCCTAGCTGAAAATGGTGCAGCCTCCTAGCCGCTTGCATAGCTGTGGGTGACCACCCACAGCTTATGCGAGCGTCCAAAAAGATGGTCGCGATGGTCAAGACCATCGGGCTTGCGACGAGACTCTTGTGGTAGGATCTCGTTGCCGCAAGTCCTGGAGTGCTTTTGGCAAAAACACTCCCACTGACATCACTAGTGATGTCAGTGGGGCCGGACCCAGACGGTAGGCGTTCCCATGGGAACGCCTCCATCTGGGCAGCCACGCCCCGGGCACGCCTGCCAAAGGGGGCGTGCTGTCACTCACCATCTACAGCACGCCCCCTTTGGTGCGAGACCCATAGCGACGGCTTGGCCGTCGTTATTCGGGTCTCGCGCTTGGGCACCATCGACCCGCTTGCGAGCGGGTCTGAATTAGGCCCTGTATTTCTCCCTGCCAGACAAATCATTAAGGATGGCCATCGACCCTCGATGGTTAAACATCTATGGTTTGCCACAGATGGTCGATTGAGTTGCTATCAAAGGGCCAAATTCAATTAAAGGCGAAATCGTCCGATTTCGCCTCTAATTGAATATGGCCCTAAGTGTGAAAGGCGGTGATGTTTTGTTGTTTTTTTCCCCCCCGAATGCACCATTTACCCCTATCCCATTTGATGATTGTCTAGCTGCCTGTCATGCAGGGATGTCCATTGATTGTTGCTAATCATCAATAACACACACACCATTGATAGGACCATGCCATCGATGTTGAACACTTTTTGCAAAATTGATGGTTAATCCACTGATGTTAATTACCAATTGCAACATCAATCGTTAACTCACCGATGACCATCGGAGTGGTGTTCATCGATGGTTACTATCAATGGGTCCATTGGTGGTTACCATCGATGGCATAAAACCCATCTGTGGTGAACCATCAATAGTTTGCACTGCTCAATGGCCACCGCTGCGGTGGGGAACAACAGGTCGAGGGCCAATCAAAGACAGGGACCTGGGGACCCAGTTTTAAAAACTGATCGGGTCCCGCAGGACGCGCTGGCGCTGTGTGTGCTGCAGCCGTCTCACCTGCCAATCCCTGCATGTCTGGCATCTCCCCGGCCAATCCCTGCATGGCGGTCCTCCGGTCAATCGCCGTGCGGCGTCCCCTCTGGCCAATCACTGCGCGGCGTTCCCTCCTGCCAATCACCGCGCGGCGTGCCCTCCAGCCAATCACAGCGCGGCGTGCCCTCCAGCCAATCACCACGCGGCAGACACCACGCCATATCACTGCACCGAGCCACACATTCTGGATAAGATACTGCCCGAGAGCAGCTACTTAAGGTACCATTCCTACATAGGGGCAGTAGGAGGGTGCATTCGGAGGACTGATAACTGCATCACTTGTACCCCATGTGCTATCTATCCTTACCCCCTCCCTACCCTCAGTTCTGCCCCAGCTGCAATGCTAACCCCTCCCTAATCCAAGTAATGCCCCCAGTATTACCTTCCCCTTGCCCCCTAGTACTGCCCTAGTTATCTACCCTTACCCAACTCTAACCCCAGTATTGCCTGCCCCCTGACCTCTTCCTTGTCCCCAGTATTGCCCTAGCTGCTAACTCTTTCCCCCCTCTACCTCCCATACTGCCCAAGCTGCTATCTACACTTGCCCCGTATCTCTCGCCCCAGTGCTGTCCCAGCTGCTATCCTGACCCGACACTTCCCCTTACCCCCTCTTTGCCCACCCAGGTACTGTCCTAGCTGCTATCTACCCTTGCCCCCTCCCTACACCCAGCATTGCCTGTCCCTAACCTTCTCCTTGCCCCCCAGCACTGTCTCAACAACTGTGTGCATTTACCCTTCCCTGGCCCCAGCCCTGCCTGCCCTTACTCCCCTCTAGCTGCAGCTCTACCCCAACTTCTCCCTGCCTTTACCCCCAGCTTTACCCCAACCCCCTCTACCCCAACTGCTACATACCCCTCCCAGCACTGTTCCAACTCCTGCCTGCCCTGAAACCCAATAATATGTGATGGGACCCAGAAAAAGTGGTGTAGTGCTCAGCGCGAACACTGTATGGTAAGAACTTACCTTAGTTATCTCTCTTTCTATGAAGTCCATAGGGTCCACAGGGCACCCACCCTGATGCACCTGTGGGCTTCGCTCTGGTCACCGGTTTTCCATCTCCTTCTGTGTGAGAATGTGATTCTTTAGTGTTCCAGACTCTCTTCTCTCTCTTTTATCCTCCTCCGGCCTTTGGCTTTCTACGAAACTGAGGTGCATCTGACCCGGGGGCAGGGTATAGGAGAGGGACCCAGTGCATTCTGGGAATAAAAATTAACTGCATGGTGCCCGAATGACTCCCATCATCACCTATACCCCAAGGTCACCCTGTGGACCCTATGGACTTCACACAAAGAGAGATAAAGGTAATTTCTTACCATATCTTTCATTATATATATATATATATATATATATATATATATTTACACACACACACACACTGTATATAAAGTAACACTAGAATGTAATACAAGGATCAAGTATTTATTGCGTGGCTAATAAATGTGCTTTAACAATAAAAAGCAGCAATATATGAAAGCGCATGTAATAAGTAATTGCTGTAATTTAGTACAGTATACATACATAAAATACAATAGATATTATTTCAACACTTCCAACCAAATAATAAAACATGTTTGAATTATAGTGAACAATCAGTGTTTGATAGCAAGTTTTTCATTTTTAAAATTTTATTTACAACAGTAAAAATATTTGAGGGCAAATCTTTATAATCTAAGAAGTTGTATCACAATGAGAGGACGGGAGATGGGGTGATGGGGCACATATGTAACACAAAAGCAGTAATCCTTTTATAATAGAAAGTCAATGTAATAAAGTTCTATAGGCTCTATGGGGTAAATTTACTAAAGTGAGAGGTTTTTTTAGAAGAGAGTTTTAAAAGTGATGTTGGCCATAGCAACCAATAAGATTCTAGCTATTATCTACTAGAAGGCGCTAGGTAAATGTTAAGTAGAATCTGATTGGTTGCTATGGGCAACATCACTTTTAAAACTCTCTTCTAAAAACTCTCACTTTAGTAAATTTACCCCTATAGGTTTCGATGTGGTTTTGACACAGAAATGTAAACCGACAAAAGAATTAAATGCAAACTAGCCTTTTTTTTTTTCATCCAATATTACAGCCTTTTAAATGTCCCCATTTACAGGAGCCCACATACACCTATACTCAGACTGCTCCAAAAAGCTCTCAGTGCATTACAAAAAACAAAGCTGCGTTAATGGAGCCTGCGAGGTGGACTCCTGCTAGTTAACGGGGTGTGCTGGCTTCCCTTGCTTGAGATGCAATTCAAAAGCTTTGCCTGGTGTGGCTGGACCGTTGAGATTGGACAAGCAGGACTCCACCTCGCAGGCTCCATTAACGCAAGTCTACAGGTAACAAGTGTTGTCATCCAGCAAACCCCCCCCCCGCCACCAGTGGTCGGGACTACAATCCTTCAACTCACCAGCATTACCCTTCCAGAACCCAGGATTGTACGGAACGGACCCATCAAGTTAAGCGGGACGCTGCTTCTCCTACGTGACTATATGAACCATAGATCTATATAGCATCACCATTCACAAGCATTCTGTCTAATTCAGTGTGCACATCTACCTACACTATTGTGATTATTTTTTTTTTGTGCTCAACAGTGTTCATTTAATCTGTCTTTTTGTGTACAACCTCAGCTATATGTGCATATACTACATGTTTGTAATATTGTGTTTTACTTTAAGTTTATCATAATTATGTGTACAACTTCTTTTACACATATGTGATACAAATCTGTGGTTAACAGTGTGTTTAACCAATAAATAGATTTTCACTTATATCCATCTAAGTCTTTTTTTAGACTGATGTACATACACCACATATAGGGGTATAGCGCGGTAACAAACCTCGCTCCATAATATTAACCAAGAGGTTAGGCACCTCTATCTTACCTGCAACAAACCCCTCAACCCTTATTATCCAGTGCGCAAGACACCCAGTACCATTTCCATTGCTAGTCCTGGTTTAGGTCTGCTTTATCTCTCCTGCCTTTATGGTTGTCCCTTCTCTGCTGAAAGGAGGTGAGGGAGCCAGTAATCAATAACGTTTTACACCAGGAAAAGCCAATCGGAGAAGAGCTGGATCCACCAACCGTAAGGTCTATGGCCACACTGAGCATATAACTCTACACAATGCTCCTGTATGTGTTGGTTAAGCAGATACATAGGTGAAGTCCCACGTTCCACTATCAGGATATGATGGAAATGTGCATGGATAAGGGTAAAATTGGGTCTGGTCTACTTACACCACCCATCTCATATATGTCAGCCTTTGCGTTGTTTTGGTTTTTCTATTTCTCTAATTAATCAGATTTGATTAAAAGGGAGGGGACTGTAGTTACTATGTAACTCATTTGTATGTTGCCATATAGAATTAGAAGTATATAATATATAATATAACAGCCATATAGAATTCGGAACATATAAAGTATATTAAAATATAGCCATAAATTGCATTTGCACCTTGGCTTCATAATTTCGTAGCTTCGTAAAAAAAAACAACTCATAGGAACAGGTTACAGAATTAATACTATCAGCTATATTCCAAAGATTACACTAATAGAATAAGAGGATCTACAATACATTTCACACAAGCAATCTGTCGGAGTCTTAGGTTAATGACACATATTACACCTTTGTGGATAATAATTAGATAATTGCTTGGCAATATTTTGTGTAACCCCAATAAATCAGTGATGACTCTATAGGATAGAATATATGATATATATGGGAACTTTTCTTTGCAGCCAGCCTGTTTTATGACCACCATCTCATGGATATTGTATTACTCTTGTGTGTGGATTTTCTGATGTCTAACAAGATGACATTTCTGTGTATAACATTTCTCACACTCAAAACATGGAAATTGTTTCTCACCTGTGTGGCTTAGCTGATGTCTATTAAGTTCTGATTTCATAGAAAAACATTTCACACATTCAGAACATGGAAATGGCTTCTCACCCGTGTGAGTTCTCTGATGCAAACGAAGATTCACTTTTTGTGCAAAACATTTCCCACACTCAGAACATGGAAATGGCTTCTCACCCGTGTGAGTTCTCTGATGCAAACGAAGATTCAATTTTTGTGCAAAACATTTCCCACACTCAGAACATGGAAACGGCTTCTCACCCGTGTGAGTTCTCTGATGGTTTAGAAGCTTTGCTTTCGATGTAAAACGTTTCTTACACTCGGAACATGGAAAGGGTTTCTCTCCTGTGTGAGTTCGCTGATGTACAACAAGAGCGTATTTTGATCTCAAACATTTCCCGCACTCAGAGCATGGAAACGGATTCGCACCTGTGTGAGTTCTCTCATGTACAGCAAGCCCTGATTTATATGTAAAACATTTCCCACACTCAGAGCATGGAAATGGCTTCACACCTGTGTGAGTTCTCTCATGTACAGCAAGCCCTGAATTATTTATAAAACATTTCCCACATTCAGAACATGGAAATGGCCTCTCACCTGTGTGAGTTCTCTGATGTATTGCAAGCTCTGATTTATATTTAAAACATTTCCCACATTCAGAACATGGAACCAGCCGCTCATCAGTGTGAGTTCTCTGATGTGCAACAAGATATGATTTACATGTAAAACATTTCCCACACTCTGAGCATGCAAATAGCCGCTCATCTGTGTGAGTTCTCTCATGTACAGCAAGCCCTGATTTATTTATAAAACATTTCCCACATTCAGAACATGGAAATGGCCTCTCACCTGTGTGAGTTCTCTGATGTATTGCAAGCTCTGATTTATATTTAAAACATTTCCCACATTCAAAACATGGAACCGGCCGCTCACCAGTGTGAGTTCTCTGATGTTTAACAAGATGTGATTTACATGTAAAACATTTCCCACACTCTGAGCATGCAAATGGCCGCTCACCTGTGTGAGTTCTCTCATGTACAACAAGCCCTGATTTATGTGCAAAACATTTCCCACACTCTGAGCATGAAAACGGCCGCTCACCAGTGTGAGTTCTCTCATGTGTGACTAAGCACGACTTATGTAGAAAACATTTATCACATTCAGGACAGGCAAATACTTTGTGACTTGTACTACATGAAGCGACATCGGAGTAATCAGTAGAACATTCCTCATTATCAGAGGGATCAGGTAACACATCAGCACTACCACGTACGCCATGCATATTTAGGGTAAGGGGGTTTTCTCCAGGAGAATTTCCTTTGATGTTGTCATCTTCTAATTTAAAATCTGAAAACAAAATGGGAAATCCATCAGAGGTGCTCCTGCTATCGCTTCCTTGTGCTGGAATAAATGTATAGTAATAGATATCTTGTTTTTACACAAGTTAGCATTTTCTTAAATATTATTAGTAAATTAAAGAATATTATTTGGTAAAACTAAAAACTTATTACCATTATATATGAGCAATCAGTACAGGACGTGCTAAAGCTGCAGTAAGTTCTAGCCATGAGGTTACAATGGAAGTTTTGCAGCTGACACTAAGTAGCAAACAAACCCACCCAAACACAGGGCAGCAGCCTCTATACAGATGTGTCCTTTATCACTGCTGCTACAGTCGCACCAAATAGCCCCTCTCAGTGTGCCAGGTCCTGTGCGACATACGTGTCTTTTTTGTCAAAATGTGAATCTAACTTTGCACAATTAAAACACATAGAAGCAAGAAAACTACAATTGCTAGCATACCCTGACCATGATCACTGGGGTGTACGATATTTGTGCCTCTGTTTGCAACTGAGTCATAATCTGCGTATAAAGAGCTGAGATTCCAGTGTCAACGGCTTTTCCCCCCACGCCAAGTTCTATGGTGCTTCATCTGTGGAAAGTATTCCCCCGCGCTTCACTTTTTCCACATTTTGTTATGTTACAGCCTTATTCCAAAATGATACAAATTCATTTTTGTCCTCAAAATTCTACACACAATACCCCATAATGACAGCGTGTAAAACATTTTTTTGAGATTTTTGCTAATTTAATAAAAAAAAAAAAAAACTAGGAAATCACATGTATATAAGTATTCACAACCTTTGCTCAATACTTTGTTGATGCACCTTTGGCAGCAATTACAGCCTCAAGTCTTTTTGAATATGATGCCACAAGCTTGGCACACCTATCTTTGGGCAGTTTTGACCATTCCTCTTTGCAGCACCTCTCAAGCTCCATCAGGTTGGATGGGAAGCGTCGGTGCACAGCCATTTTCAGATCTCTCCAGAGATGTTCAATTGGATTCAAGTCTGGGCTCTGGCTGGGCCACTCAAGGACATTCACAGAGTTGTCCTGAAGCCACTCCTTTGATATCTTGGCTGTGTGCTTAGGGTCATTGTCCTGCTGAAAGATGAACTGTCGCCCCAGTCTGAGGTCAAGAGTGCTCTGGAGCAGGTTTTCATCCAGGATGTCTCTGTACATTGCTGCATTCATCTTTCCCTCTATCCTGACTAGTCTCCCAGTTCCTGCCGCTGAAAAACATCCCTACAGCATGATTTTTTTTGTTTCTCATTGTCTTCAGGTGCATTTTGGCAAACTCCAGGTGGGCTGCCATGTGCTGTTTACTAAGGAGTGGCTTCCATCTGGTTACTCTACCATACAGGCCTGATTGGTGGATTGCTGTAGAGATGGCTGTCCTTCTGGAAGGTTCTACTCTCTTCACACAGAAATGCTGTAGCTCTGACAGAGTGACCATTGGGTTCTTGGTCACCTCCCTGACTAGGACCCTTCTCCCCCGATCGCTCAGTTTAGACGGCCGGCCAACTCTAGGAAGAGTCCTGGTGGTTACGAACTTCTTCCATTTATGGATGATGAAGGTCACTGTGTCATTGGGACCTTCAAAGGAGTAGATATTTTTCTTTACCCTTCCCCAGATTTGTGCCTCGAGACAATCCTGTCTCGGAAGTCTATAGACAATTCCTTGGACTTCATGCTTGGTTTGTGATCTGACATGCACTGTCAAGTGTGGGACCTTATATAGACAGGTGTATACCATTCAATGTCAAATCAACTGAATTTACCACAGGTGGACTCCAATTAAGCTGGAGGAACATCTCAAGGATGATCAGTGGAAACAGGATGCACCTGAACACAATTTTGAGCTTCATGGCAAAGGCTATGAATACTTATGTACATGTGATATCTTAGTGGGTTTTTTTTTTATTACATTTGCAAAAAAAAAATTATGGGATATTGTGTGTAGAATTTTGAGGACAAAAATGAATTTATTCCATTTTGGAATTAGGCTGTAACATAACAAAATGTGGAAAAAGTGAAGCGTTGTGAATACTTTCCGGATGCACTATATGGCGCATTGACGTCCAGTGTGTACACATCTATAGGTTCCAATTATCGACTGCAAGCTTCCATGCTGACAACCCCAGACAGGAAAGGGCAGTGGTGGGACAGAGGAGTAGGGCACAGGAGGAGATGGCACAGAGTGAGAGGTGGGGGGGGCTGTATGAGGGTAGAGCAGGAGAATGGAGCAGGGCACACCTGGGTGAGAGATAAAGGGCAGAGGTGGGACAGAGGAGTAGGGCACAGGAGGAGATGGCACAGAGTGAGTGGTGGGGGGGGGGGCTGTATGAGGATGGAGCAGGGCACACCTGGGTGAGAGATAAAGGGCAGAGCAGGATACAGAGACAATCAGAGGTAAAAGAAGTAACAGTAGCAATATAGCGTTGGTGCTGCAGTGTTACCATACACATATTGAGAATGAGACACTGCTGGTCTCTGCTTTATCCTTCTGAACTTCTGCCACACGGGAGTAATCCCTGCTGCCATGGACTTATTTCCAGTATCGGTTGCATTTATCAAAACTAGTGTTCCCACTAGGCTGTTTATCATGGGAAAGGGACCCAAATCTAAACACAGAATGTATTTATGTTTCCTAATACACCTTATACACCCAGCCTGCAGGTCATTTTATATATACAATATTTCCAATAATTGTGTGGCTCAAACAAAATTTGTGTACATACATGAAATTCATTTATGTTTCATATACACCTTATACACAAAGCCCGACGGTCATTTTATACAATATTTGTAATCATTTTGTGCCTTAAATAAAGTTTGTGTACACTGAACCATCAAAAGGCCAATGTTTCATTATCTCAGTCATGGTAAAAAGAGTATTTGGATATGGGAGACACAACCTGTATTAGAATCTGCTTATATATGTTACTTGTATCCTGCTCTGCAAAGCCCTAGACCACCTGTTATTCAGTTCTTATCTATCACCACAGAACCTGATTATATCTGCTTCTTACATACTGCTTGCAAAAACCTGGACCACCTGTTACTGTTTATGTATCTTAGACGGTATATGTTCATAATGTCAACATTCTAACGTCAACAAGAGAATGTCAACATGGTCTGAATGCCGACATTGACGGAACGGCAACAGTAAAATATCGAAAGGCGATTTTTGGACGATTTTAGGGTTAGAGTTAGGCTGCGATTAAGGTTAGGTTTAGCGTTAGGATCAGGAACGCTCATCTCCGGAACGGAAATCCTATTGGTCGCCATGTTGCCTGTCAACATTCTAAATGACCACACCCGCCGGAGACTTGTTACATTATTATTTATCACTATCTGTAATCACCTATTCCTATTCCTCCAGCCACTGCTCCTGTACCCCTGTAATAAAGCCTATTGCACTACTAACCTCAATCTTGTATAAATTACAAAGCCTCCATGAAACATACTGAGGAATTATTACACAAGGGAGATCATAGGTATTAACATGTGATACTGCACAAGGAGGATAATGGGTAATGTCACACAGGATATCATCCCAAAGCTTAGTGGTGGAATCTCTACGGCGATGTCACCTGTACTGATAAGATGCCTATCCATTAGCAGATAAATTTGAAAGACGAAAGATTTATTGTTCAGTCATTCAATTTATCTGCTAATGGATAGGCTCTGAAAGATGTAAATGCGCACTCCCGTGGCAGACAAATTTTGTCTTTTGTCTTTCCAACATGTTGGTCAATTTATCTTTTGAAAAGATCTGCTAATGAATAGCCCCTTTAGGAGGATCACCAGAGTGTGGGGAGGCTGGTAGCATACATAGAACAGGACATGGTCAGGTATCTGGGCTGGTAACACACAGTGACATGATGTGAGGGGGGAAAGCAGGAGTTTAATAGGGGCTGATGGCTTCTGACTCCCCCACTGGGCAGATACAGTGTTTTTATTAGTCTGTACTGACAGAGGAGGGTGTAGGATAAGAGATTGCTGTAGTGACAGAGGAGAGTGTAGGGTAAGATGGCTGTAGTGACAGAGGAGGGTGTAGGATAAGAGAGTGCTGTAGTGACAGAGGAGGGTGTAGGATAAGAGAGTGCTGTAGTGACAGAGGAGGGTGTAGGATAAGAGATTGCTGTAGTGACAGAGGAGAGTGTAGGGTAAGACGGCTGTAGTGACAGAGGAGGGTGTAGGATAAGAGATGGCTGTAGTGACAGAGGAGAGTGTAGGATAAGAGATGGCTGTAGTGACAGAGGAGGGTGTAGGATAAGAGATGGCTGTAGTGACAGAGGAGGGTGTAGGATAAGAGAGTGCTGTAGTGACAGAGGAGGGTGTAGGATAAGAGATGGCTGTAGTGACAGAGGAGGGTGTAGGATATGAGATGGCTGTAGTGAGAGAGGAGGGTGTAGGATAAGAGATGGCTGTAGTGACAGAGGAGGGTGTAGGATAAGAGATTGCTGTAGTGACAGAGGAGGGTGTAGGATAAGAGATGGCTGTAGTGACAGAGGAGGGTGTAGGATAAGAGATGGCTGTAGTGACAGAGGAGGGTGTAGGATAAGAGATGGCTGTAGTGACAGAGGAGGGTGTAGGATAAGAGTGCTATAGTGACAGAGGAGGGTGTAGGATAAGAGATGACTGTAGTGACAGAGGAGGGTGTAGGATAAGAGAGTGCTGTAGTGACAGAGGAGGGTGTAGGATAAGAGATTGCTGTAGTGACAGAGGAGAGTGTAGGGTAAGATGGCTGTAGTGACAGAGGAGGGTGTAGGATAAGAGATTGCTGTAGTGACAGAGGAGGGTGTAGGATAAGAGATGGCTGTAGTGACAGAGGAGAGTGTAGGATAAGAGATGGCTGTAGTGACAGAGGAGGGTGTAGGATAAGAGATGGCTGTAGTGACAGAGGAGGGTGTAGGATAAGAGAGTGCTGTAGTGACAGAGGAGGGTGTAGGATAAGAGATTGCTGTAGTGACAGAGGAGGGTGTAGGATATGAGATGGCTGTAGTGAGAGAGGAGGGTGTAGGATAAGAGATTGCTGTACTGACAGAGGAGGGTGTAGGATAAGAGATTGCTGTACTGACAGAGGAGGGTGTAGGATAAGAGATTGCTGTAGTGACAGAGGAGGGTGTAGGATAAGAGATGGCTGTAGTGACAGAGGAGGGTGTAGGATAAGAGAGTGCTGTAGTGACAGAGGAGGGTGTAGGATAAGAGACGGCTGTAGTGACAGAGGAGGGTGTAGGATAAGAGACGGCTGTAGTGACAGAGGAGGGTGTAGGATAAGAGAGTGCTGTAGTGACAGAGAAGGGTGTAGGATAAGAGAGTGCTGTAGTGACAGAGGAGGGTGTAGGATAAGAGATGGCTGTAGTGACAGAGGAGGGTGTAGGATAAGAGTGCTGTAGTGACAGAGGAGGGTGTAGGATAAGAGATGGCTGTAGTGACAGAGGAGGGTGTAGGATAAGAGATTGCTGTACTGACAGAGGAGGGTGTAGGATAAGAGATGGCTGTAGTGACAGAGGAGGGTGTAGGATAAGAGATGGCTGTAGTGACAGAGGAAGGTGTAGGATAAGAGATGGCTGTAGTGACAGAGGAGGGTGTAGGATAAGAGATGGCTGTAGTGACAGAGGAGGGTGTAGGATAAGAGATTGCTGTAGTGACAGAGGAGGGTGTAGGATAAGAGATAGCTGTAGTGACAGAGGAGGGTGTAGGATAAGAGATGGCTGTAGTGACAGAGGAGGGTGTAGGATAAGAGATTGCTGTAGTGACAGAGGAGGGTGTAGGATAAGAGATGGCTGTAGTGACAGAGGAGGGTGTAGGATAAGAGATGGCTGTAGTGACAGAGGAGGGTGTAGGATAAGAGAGTGCTGTAGTGACAGAGAAGGGTGTAGGATAAGAGAGTGCTGTAGTGACAGAGGAGGGTGTAGGATAAGAGATGGCTGTAGTGACAGAGGAGGGTGTAGGATAAGAGTGCTGTAGTGACAGAGGAGGGTGTAGGATAAGAGATGGCTGTAGTGACAGAGGAGGGTGTAGGATAAGAGATTGCTGTACTGACAGAGGAGGGTGTAGGATAAGAGATTGCTGTAGTGACAGAGGAGGGTGTAGGATAAGAGATGGCTGTAGTGACAGAGGAGGGTGTAGGATAAGAGATGGCTGTAGTGACAGAGGAGGGTGTAGGATAAGAGATGGCTGTAGTGACAGAGGAAGGTGTAGGATAAGAGATGGCTGTAGTGACAGAGGAGGGTGTAGGATAAGAGATTGCTGTAGTGACAGAGGAGGGTGTAGGATAAGAGATTGCTGTAGTGACAGAGGAGGGTGTAGGATAAGAGATGGCTGTAGTGACAGAGGAAGGTGTAGGATAAGAGATGGCTGTAGTGACAGAGGAGGGTGTAGGATAAGAGATTGCTGTAGTGACAGAGGAGGGTGTAGGATAAGAGATTTCTGTATTGACAGAGGAGGGTGTAGGATAAGAGATGGCTGTAGTGACAGAGGAGGGTGTAGGATAAGAGAGTGCTGTAGTGACAGAGGAGGGTGTAGGATAAGAGATGGCTGTAGTGACAGAGGAGGGTGTAGGATAAGAGATGGCTGTAGTGACAGAGGAGGGTGTAGGATAAGAGTGCTGTAGTGACAGAGGAGGGTGTAGGATAAGAGATGGCTGTAGTGACAGAGGAGGGTGTAGGATAAGAGGTTGCTGTAGTAGTGACAGAGGAGGGTGTAGGATAAGAGGTTGCTGTAGTAGTGACAGAGGAGGGTGTAGGATAAGAGATGGCTGTAGTGACAGAGGAGGGTGTAGGATAAGAGATTGCTGTAGTGACAGAGGAGGGTGTAGGATAAGAGATGGCTGTAGTGACAGAGGAGGGTGTAGGATAAGAGATGGCTGTAGTGACAGAGGAGGGTGTAGGATAAGAGATGGCTGTAGTGACAGAGGAGGGTGTAGGATAAGAGGTTGCTGTAGTAGTGACAGAGGAGGGTGTAGGATAAGAGATGGCTGTAGTGACAGAGGAGGGTGTAGGATAAGAGATTGCTGTAGTGACAGAGGAGGGTGTAGGATAAGAGATTGCTGTAGTGACAGGAGGGTGTAGGATAAGAGATGGCTGTAGTGACAGGAGGGTGTAGGATAAGAGATGGCTGTAGTGACAGAGGAAGGTGTAGGATAAGAGATGGCTGTAGTGACAGAGGAGGGTGTAGGATAAGAGATTGCTGTAGTGACAGAGGAAGGTGTAGGATAAGAGATTGCTGTAGTGACAGAGGAGGGTGTAGGATAAGAGACGGCTGTAGTGACAGAGGAGGGTGTAGGATAAGAGACGGCTGTAGTGACAGAGGAGGGTGTAGGATAAGAGACGGCTGTAGTGACAGAGGAGGGTGTAGGATAAGAGATGGCTGTAGTGACAGAGGACGGTGTAGGATAAGAGATGGCTGTAGTGACAGAGGAGGGTGTAAGATAAGAGATTTCTGTAGTGACAGAGGAGGGTGTAGGATAAGAGATGGCTGTAGTGACAGAGGAGGGTGTAGGATAAGAGATTTCTGTAGTGACAGAGGAGGGTGTAGGATAAGAGATGGCTGTAGTGACAGAGGAGGGTGTAGGATAAGAGAGTGGTGTAGTGACAGAGGAGGGTGTAGGATAAGAGAGTGCTGTAGTGACAGAGGAGGGTGTAGGATAAGAGATGGCTGTAGTGACAGAGGAGGGTGTAGGATAAGAGATGGCTGTAGTGACAGAGGAAGGTGTAGGATAAGAGATTGCTGTAGTGACAGAGGAGGGTGTAGGATAAGAGATTGCTGTAGTGACAGAGGAAGGTGTAGGATAAGAGATTGCTGTAGTGACAGAGGAGGGTGTAGGATAAGAGATGGCTGTAGTGACAGAGGAGGGTGTAGGATAAGAGATTGCTGTAGTGACAGAAGAGGGTGTAGGATAAGAGATTGCTGTAGTGACAGAGGAAGGTGTAGGATAAGAGATTGCTGTAGTGACAGAGGAAGGTGTAGGATAAGAGATTGCTGTAGTGACAGAGGAGGGTGTAGGATAAGAGACGGCTGTAGTGACAGAGGAGGGTGTAGGATAAGAGACGGCTGTAGTGACAGAGGAGGGTGTAGGATAAGAGATGGCTGTAGTGACAGAGGAGGGTGTAGGATAAGAGATGGCTGTAGTGACAGAGGAGGGTGTAGGATAAGAGATTTCTGTAGTGACAGAGGAGGGTGTAGGATAAGAGATTGCTGTAGTGACAGAGGAGGGTGTAGGATAAGAGATTGCTGTAGTGACAGAGGAAGGTGTAGGATAAGAGATGGCTGTAGTGACAGAGGAGGGTGTTGGATAAGAGATTGCTGTAGTGACAGAGGAGGGTGTAGGATAAGAGATGGCTGTAGTGACAGAGGAGGGTGTAGGATAAGAGATAGCTGTAGTGACAGAGGAGGGTGTAGGATAAGAGATGGCTGTAGTGACAGAGGAAGGTGTAGGATAAGAGATTGCTGTAGTGACAGAGGAGGGTGTAGGATAAGAGAGTGCTGTAGTGACAGAGAAGGGTGTAGGATAAGAGAGTGCTGTAGTGACAGAGGAGGGTGTAGGATAAGAGATGGCTGTAGTGACAGAGGAGGGTGTAGGATAAGAGTGCTGTAGTGACAGAGGAGGGTGTAGGATAAGAGATGGCTGTAGTGACAGAGGAGGGTGTAGGATAAGAGATTGCTGTAGTGACAGAGGAGGGTGTAGGATAAGAGATTGCTGTAGTGACAGAGGAGGGTGTAGGATAAGAGATGGCTGTAGTGACAGAGGAGGGTGTAGGATAAGAGATGGCTGTAGTGACAGAGGAGGGTGTAGGATAAGAGATTGCTGTAGTGACAGAGGAGGGTGTAGGATAAGAGATTTCTGTATTGACAGAGGAGGGTGTAGGATAAGAGATGGCTGTAGTGACAGAGGAGGGTGTAGGATAAGAGAGTGCTGTAGTGACAGAGGAGGGTGTAGGATAAGAGATGGCTGTAGTGACAGAGGAGGGTGTAGGATAAGAGATGGCTGTAGTGACAGAGGAGGGTGTAGGATAAGAGTGCTGTAGTGACAGAGGAGGGTGTAGGATAAGAGATGGCTGTAGTGACAGAGGAGGGTGTAGGATAAGAGGTTGCTGTAGTAGTGACAGAGGAGGGTGTAGGATAAGAGGTTGCTGTAGTAGTGACAGAGGAGGGTGTAGGATAAGAGATGGCTGTAGTGACAGAGGAGGGTGTAGGATAAGAGATTGCTGTAGTGACAGAGGAGGGTGTAGGATAAGAGATGGCTGTAGTGACAGAGGAGGGTGTAGGATAAGAGATGGCTGTAGTGACAGAGGAGGGTGTAGGATAAGAGATGGCTGTAGTGACAGAGGAAGGTGTAGGATAAGAGATGGCTGTAGTGACAGAGGAGGGTGTAGGATAAGAGATTGCTGTAGTGACAGAGGAGGGTGTAGGATAAGAGATTGCTGTAGTGACAGAGGAGGGTGTAGGATAAGAGATGGCTGTAGTGACAGAGGAAGGTGTAGGATAAGAGATGGCTGTAGTGACAGAGGAGGGTGTAGGATAAGAGATTGCTGTAGTGACAGAGGAGGGTGTAGGATAAGAGATTTCTGTATTGACAGAGGAGGGTGTAGGATAAGAGATGGCTGTAGTGACAGAGGAGGGTGTAGGATAAGAGAGTGCTGTAGTGACAGAGGAGGGTGTAGGATAAGAGATGGCTGTAGTGACAGAGGAGGGTGTAGGATAAGAGATGGCTGTAGTGACAGAGGAGGGTGTAGGATAAGAGTGCTGTAGTGACAGAGGAGGGTGTAGGATAAGAGATGGCTGTAGTGACAGAGGAGGGTGTAGGATAAGAGGTTGCTGTAGTAGTGACAGAGGAGGGTGTAGGATAAGAGGTTGCTGTAGTAGTGACAGAGGAGGGTGTAGGATAAGAGATGGCTGTAGTGACAGAGGAGGGTGTAGGATAAGAGATTGCTGTAGTGACAGAGGAGGGTGTAGGATAAGAGATGGCTGTAGTGACAGAGGAGGGTGTAGGATAAGAGATGGCTGTAGTGACAGAGGAGGGTGTAGGATAAGAGATGGCTGTAGTGACAGAGGAGGGTGTAGGATAAGAGGTTGCTGTAGTAGTGACAGAGGAGGGTGTAGGATAAGAGATGGCTGTAGTGACAGAGGAGGGTGTAGGATAAGAGATTGCTGTAGTGACAGAGGAGGGTGTAGGATAAGAGATTGCTGTAGTGACAGGAGGGTGTAGGATAAGAGATGGCTGTAGTGACAGGAGGGTGTAGGATAAGAGATGGCTGTAGTGACAGAGGAAGGTGTAGGATAAGAGATGGCTGTAGTGACAGAGGAGGGTGTAGGATAAGAGATTGCTGTAGTGACAGAGGAAGGTGTAGGATAAGAGATTGCTGTAGTGACAGAGGAGGGTGTAGGATAAGAGACGGCTGTAGTGACAGAGGAGGGTGTAGGATAAGAGACGGCTGTAGTGACAGAGGAGGGTGTAGGATAAGAGACGGCTGTAGTGACAGAGGAGGGTGTAGGATAAGAGATGGCTGTAGTGACAGAGGACGGTGTAGGATAAGAGATGGCTGTAGTGACAGAGGAGGGTGTAAGATAAGAGATTTCTGTAGTGACAGAGGAGGGTGTAGGATAAGAGATGGCTGTAGTGACAGAGGAGGGTGTAGGATAAGAGATTTCTGTAGTGACAGAGGAGGGTGTAGGATAAGAGATGGCTGTAGTGACAGAGGAGGGTGTAGGATAAGAGAGTGGTGTAGTGACAGAGGAGGGTGTAGGATAAGAGAGTGCTGTAGTGACAGAGGAGGGTGTAGGATAAGAGATGGCTGTAGTGACAGAGGAGGGTGTAGGATAAGAGATGGCTGTAGTGACAGAGGAAGGTGTAGGATAAGAGATTGCTGTAGTGACAGAGGAGGGTGTAGGATAAGAGATTGCTGTAGTGACAGAGGAAGGTGTAGGATAAGAGATTGCTGTAGTGACAGAGGAGGGTGTAGGATAAGAGATGGCTGTAGTGACAGAGGAGGGTGTAGGATAAGAGATTGCTGTAGTGACAGAAGAGGGTGTAGGATAAGAGATTGCTGTAGTGACAGAGGAAGGTGTAGGATAAGAGATTGCTGTAGTGACAGAGGAAGGTGTAGGATAAGAGATTGCTGTAGTGACAGAGGAGGGTGTAGGATAAGAGACGGCTGTAGTGACAGAGGAGGGTGTAGGATAAGAGACGGCTGTAGTGACAGAGGAGGGTGTAGGATAAGAGATGGCTGTAGTGACAGAGGAGGGTGTAGGATAAGAGATGGCTGTAGTGACAGAGGAGGGTGTAGGATAAGAGATTTCTGTAGTGACAGAGGAGGGTGTAGGATAAGAGATTGCTGTAGTGACAGAGGAGGGTGTAGGATAAGAGATTGCTGTAGTGACAGAGGAAGGTGTAGGATAAGAGATGGCTGTAGTGACAGAGGAGGGTGTTGGATAAGAGATTGCTGTAGTGACAGAGGAGGGTGTAGGATAAGAGATAGCTGTAGTGACAGAGGAGGGTGTAGGATAAGAGATGGCTGTAGTGACAGAGGAAGGTGTAGGATAAGAGATGGCTGTAGTGACAGAGGAAGGTGTAGGATAAGAGTGCTGTAGTGACAGAGGAGGGTGTAGGATAAGAGATTGCTGTAGTGACAGAGGAGGGTGTAGGATAAGAGAGTGCTGTAGTGACAGAGGAGGGTGTAGGATAAGAGATTGCTGTAGTGACAGAGGAGGGTGTAGGATAAGAGAGTGCTGTAGTGACAGAGGAGGGTGTAGGATAAGAGATTGCTGTAGTGACAGAGGAGGGTGTAGGATAAGAGATTCCTGTAGTGACAGAGGAGGGTGTAGGATAAGAGATTGCTGTAGTGACAGAGGAGGGTGTAGGATAAGAGAGTGCTGTAGTGACAGAGGAGGGTGTAGGATAAGAGATGGCTGTAGTGACAGAGGAGGGTGTAGGATAAGAGATTGCTGTAGTGACAGAGGAGGGTGTAGGATAAGAGATGGCTGTAGTGACAGAACAAGGAGAATATGTGACTGTTCTGTACTTAGTGATTATTACTCACCTGTGCTGATAGCTGTAGGGATTTCCTCCTCCTTACACTGCTGATCACACATCACAGACGTCTCCTCTTCTCCTTCTATATTTACTTCTTTTATATTAGTCAGTTCTTCACCCTAAATAACCCACAAATAATAAAACACAATAATAATGACGGATTATCAGTAAATCAGATTAAACAGAAGATCAGTGTATTATACACACACAGGTGCTCTATGTTTATACAGCAGAAAGTCTCTTTGGTATATGATAAAACCTTAATTACTATCTACTTTATGCCCCTATCTGTAATTGCCTGTAATGATTAATGGTGCACATCAGAAGAAGGGTCTATATTACAAATACATCTCCTATTCTATCTGTACATACATCCGCTAGTAAAGGGGACATTGGTTCACAAATTGGGACAAAGCTTGTCCAGCGCGTAATCCTTATAATCTGACCCAATCTTTGGAAAGTCCTTAAATTAAGTGAATACAGTCTATTTAGTCCACACAATGAGCAAACACCTCCCCTGATAAGGGTGGCAGCTGTTATTTCACACAGCTCCATTGTTCAAGCCGTCCAAAGGGAAGCTATCTAAGAAGTGTGAGAAAACAGCGCTATCTAGTGTAACATATTATTTCTTAAAAAGAGCTTTAAAAAAATAATACATAAAATACAAACATACAAAAGAATCTGTGTATGTTTGTTGAGATTATTTTCTGCATGTCTCTTCCTAGAGGATCCCGATTATCTCAAGGTGAAATATTTTTTAAGTGGCAACCTATAACGGATTCCCCTTGAGGTATATATTGCTGTTCCAGCAACCTGTGATCTACTCTCTGCTGATGAAACTGGAGGAACACGTCAAGTGATCAATTCCAAGCTCTGGAACGCAAACCGGAAGCCAAGAACCGGAAGTAGATGTACAGAGATTTTAATAGGGTCTCCAGGCTTGCTATGGCACCGCCAAGGCTGCAAATACAGAGGAATACTAGCAGAGGTCCATCTACCTTGGCACATGGCATAGTCATCCACAGTGAGTAGTCCTCATTCTAGCACCCTGCACTTGTCACAACCCATGCAGTTCCTCTTTCCTGCCTGGGGTGTCGCTCTCTGCTCTGGTGCTTCTAGCACACTGCTGCAACAAATATCTGATATACAGACCCGTGTGTGTTAGAAGCACCAGAGCAGAGAGCGACACCCCAGACAGGAAAGAGGAACATCCTGCTGTGACAGGTGCAGGGTGCTAGAATGAAGACTAAGTGAGCATGCACCTACCTACATAATTTTGTGCCAACTTATAGCAAGCCGCTTTTGCAGTCAGAAGTTAGCAGCAGCAGCAATGATCTATGAGGTATCTTAGTGATCATTTAGAACATGGCAATGTGTGCACATAAAAAAAAAAAAAATGGTAGTTGCTCAAATCAGCTTAATTGCATAACACAGGTGCTTGTAAAGGGCGGGGTTTACACTGAACACAGAAAAAAAGAGATTTGTCCCCCAGCACACTGCAGCAAAAACAATACTTAAATCCTACATGATAATAGAGATTTAGAGGTATTAGTTACACACATTTGCAAATATATGAATAAGCGCCAGGCCAATCGTCAAGGCTCCTCTATACTGGCATCCCTAACATTAAGGGGCTCACGTCCGAGAAGCAAGGCACCCCAAAAAAATTCCAGCCAAGGGCCATCCCCAGGGCATCACACGAAAAAGGGAAAAAGATGATAGTGAAGTATAAAGAAAAGATGTGTAAAGATAAATCAATAAGTGTTAATGAAATGAAAAAGAATTAAAATGACATAAATAATGTACAAACAAATAGAGAAGTGCTAAAAGTATTCTATGTGAATTAAGTGGTGATGCCATGAGAAAGGCCCAGTCAGAACCCCCCCAGGGGCCCCACTCCCAAACGCTCACCCCAAAATAATTATTGCTACATAATGGTAGCACCCACTCTGGGTCATATAATTACAATTGATGTACTGCATGATAACAGTACATATGTAAGCTGAGAGCTAACTTACCTTGGAGGTACCCCAAAAAACCTCCACATGGCACTATAAGCATCAGCACCTCCTCCTAATGCTGACTGCCTTCATGCCTCTCCAAACTTGCAAAAATAAAAAAAGGTAGTTGCTCAAATCAGCTTAATTGCATAACACAGGTGCTTGTAAAGGGCGGGGTTTACACTGAACACAGAAGAAAAAAGCGATTTGCCCCCCAGCACACTGCAGCAAAAACAATACTTAAATCCTACATGATAATACAGATTTAGAGGTATTAGTTACACACATTTGCAAATATATGAATAAGCGCCAGGCCAATCGTCAAGGCTCCTCTATACTGGCGTCCCTAACATTAAGGGGCTCACGTCCGAGAAGCAAGGCACCCCAAAAAAATTCCAGCCAAGGGCCATCCCCAGGGCATCACACGAAAAAGGTAAAAAGGTAATAGTGAAGTATAAAGAAAAGATGTGTAAAGATAAATACTTTTAGCACTTCTCTATTTGTTTGTACATTATTTATGTCATTTTAATTCTTTTTCATTTCATGATGGCCACATTAGTCTTGTCAAAAACATTTATCTATAGGATAGTATAAAGAAAAGATGTGTAAAGATAAATCAGTAAGTGTTAATGAAATGAAAAAGAATTAAAATGACATAAATAATGTACAAACAAATAGAGAAGTGCTAAAAGTATTTATCTTTACACATCTTTTCTTTATACTTCACTATCACCTTTTTCCCTTTTTCGTGTGATGCCCTGGGGATGGCCCTTGGCTGGAATTTTTTTGGGGTGCCTTGCTTCTAGGACGTGAGCCCCTTAATGTTAGGGACGCCAGTATAGAGGAGCCTTGACGATTGGCCTGGCGCTTATTCATATATTTGCAAATGTGTGTAACTAATACCTCTAACTCTCTATTATCATGTAGGATTTAAGTATTGTTTTTGCTGCAGTGTGCTGGGGGGCAAATCTCTTTTTTTCTGTGTTCAATGTGTGCACATAAACTTGGAGCAACAAACTGCCATCTGGTAATATACTGACACCTGCCTGCTCATTGGCTGTGACTGAGGGCTCTATTTACGAAGCCTTGGATGGAGATAAATTGGAATGAGACAAAGTATCAGCCAATCAGCTCCTAGCTGCCATGTCACAGGCTGTGTTTGAAAAATGACAGGAGCTGATTGGCTGATACTTTATCTCCATCCAAGGCTTAGTAAATAGACCCCTGAATTTTTACAACTGCACTAACATATACTAACGTTTGTATGGCTGCTTACTCTCCATGACCTGCCTGTCTGCTACAGGTTGAGTCTCCCATATCCAAATAATACGAAATATGGAATATTACGAAATACGGAATATTTTTAGCATGACTGAGATAGGGAAACCTTTGCTTTTTGATGGTTAAGTGTACATATACTTTGTTTAAGGCACAAAATGACTGAAAATATTGTATGAAATGACCTTCAGGCTGTGTGTATATGAAACACAAATGCATTCTGTGTGTATATTTGGGCCCTATTCCTATAGCTGCATACACACACAACGATTTTATTACCAACGATTTTCTGAACGATTTTCTGTGTAATGTGATTTTCTGTCAGATTTTTTAAAGTGTAATGAACGATTTTTTTGAACTACAAACGATTTTTGCATATTAACTTAATGAAAATCGTTGAGTTGACAAGTGTGACTGAACTACAAACTACAAACGTGAACGCGCATGAACGATAATCGTTCATCATTTCACTCAGAAAGTGAACGAGTTTAACGATAATCGTTCAAAAAATCGTTGTGTGTGTATGCAGCTTAAGACATTTCAACATAGTATGCAAATGTTCCAAGATACGGAATATTCCGCTATCCAAAATACCCCTGGTCCCAAGCATTTTGGATATGGAAGACTCAACCTATACTAACATTTACAGTGATATCATTGGATGCTTATTACAGCTGGATCTGTGCATTCATTTTTCCTTTTTAGATACATTTCAGTGTGGTGGAAACCCAGGTCCACTTTGTGGCGGACGCCATACCAGTCTGTGTGTTTTATACCACAAACTATTATTATTAGCACCCACTATATATTTCCACACCATATTATATATAGGTGCATGAGATAAATGCACTGTAATAAGTAAAGTGCAGGGTGCTTGTGAGAACGTTCAGTGAAAGCGACCATATACTAGAAGTAACACTTAATAAGCAATATACAAACATACATGTAAGATCAGGAAATAGAGCTTATCTGCTGTAGCCCAAAAGCAAAGGGTGTAGGTCATCACAGAACCACCTCAATGAGTTTCGTCATGTGCCGACTAGCTGGACCTCATCAGTAGAATAGGTTGTATGTGCAAATGGGTATCCTATAGATAAATGTTTTTGACAAGACTAATGTGGCCATCTCAGAGACCATTATCACTAATGGTGGAACCTGTCTCCCAGATTCCATCACCTCCCCAGTCAGGTCCCTGCATTAGTAATAGAGATAAGAGTGATATCACTGTGACACTCCCAGACTCCCTCACCTCCCCAGTCAGGTCCCTGCGTTAGTAATAGAGATAAGAGTGATGTCACTGTGACACTCCCAGACTCCCTCACCTCCCCAGTCAGGTCCCTGTGTTAGTAATAGAGATAAGAGTGATGTCACTGTGACACTCCCAGACTCCCTCACCTCCCCAGTCAGGTCCCTGTGTTAGTAATAGAGATAATAGTGATGTCACTGTGACACTCCCAGACTCCCTCACCTCCCCAGTCAGGTCCCTGTGTTAGTAATAGAGATAAGAGTGATATCACTGTGACACTCCCAGACTCCTTCACCTCCCCAGTCAGGTCCCTGCGTTAGTAATAGAGATAAGAGTGATGTCACTGTGACACTCCCAGACTCCCTCACCTCCCCAGTCAGGTCCCTGTGTTAGTAATAGAGATAAGAGTGATGTCACTGTGACACTCCCAGACTCCCTCACCTCCCCAGTCAGGTCCCTGTGTTAGTAATAGAGATAATAGTGATGTCACTGTGACACTCCCAGACTCCCTCACCTCCCCAGTCAGGTCCCTGTGTTAGTAATAGAGATAATAGTGATGTCACTGTGACACTCCCAGACTCCCTCACCTCCCCAGTCAGGTCCCTGTGTTAGTAATAGAGATAATAGTGATGTTACTGTGACACTCCCAGACTCCCTCACCTCTCTATTCACTTGCTGGATAATCTCTAAAATGAACATTAATAAATATTTGATTTCTGACCTTGTATATCCTCAACTTTTCCATGATGGCATCTCCTCAGGATTATCTCCTGGATATGGTCTTTGTGAACTTCTTACAGCTTAATCACTCTGCAAATAGATGAGAATAAACACACACATAAACCAAAACATAACGAACCCAGTAACTGACTATGGGTTCTATTTATTAACATTATTTTTACGAAAATAAAGTGAAAAAGGGTGTTTTCACACCCTTTTCACATTATGTTAGTATCACCTAAAGTTACTAAAGGGCAATTGGAGTAGAATTTGTAAACTGCTACTCCCAGCCCTATTTATCACATATTTTTAGTAATCAGATCACATTTCCCATAATTGTAATGGAAAATGCGATCTGTCTGAGAATTACTAAAAATAAATTGTGAAATAATATCGGGGGAAGCCTTGTAATAATAACGCCACCTGGAGATGGAGTTATCAAGGGTTTCCCCTAGTTACTGGACTCCTGTTCTGCTTTACCAGGCAGAGCAGAGCCCGGAGCCGGCCCCAGTGATCAGGTTTGTGGCCTAAACAGACCACATGCTCATCACTGAAAAAAATAATAATAATTTAGCCGCTGTCGCGATCGCAGGGGAGTAGCGGCAGCTGGTCGGCGCATGCGCGGGCACCTTGTCACTGTATTTTTTCCGAAAAACCCAGTGATAAGGCTGCGGATGGGATTTATCGCAACCTCTGTCCCTGCAAGGGATTTTTGATAAATCCCTGTGATATTCCCTGAATCCACAATGCGAAATCAGTCGGTAATATCACACTACAATCTGCATTCTAAATGCGGATTGCAGTAAATAGGGCACTATGTGTTTACTCCAGACTGGTGAACTGAGCACTATGCTGAGAGACTGAAAATGTTGAGTCTAGGCTAAAAGCTTACCTTCCTGGTGGATTTAAATCTCCAGTAGAAGTAGATAACCAGTTGCTAACAAGACGGACTGGCTGGGAGACTTATTGTTTGATCCTATGCTAATAGCTTACATTGTCACATCCTTAAATAGATTCTCCTGGTGGATATATACTCCCGATAGAAGTAAGTAACCAGTCCCTAACAAACACCCCTGAGGAAGTCGTTTATGATGGTGACAAGATATCAAGTGGGTGACAAGATATCAAGATCCAAAGTGGGCCCTATAGGCTGTCAAAGAGCTTGTCCCTATAAAGGGAGACAGCAAGTGTACTAACATCTGTCCCACAATGGTCAAAATGTCTATGTATATGTGAGAATAAGTTTTAAATGTCATTTTGTTTTTTAATAAAACTGTGTACTAAAAGGAAAGAAAGTTATTATTTCTAATTCGGTGAACTCAGGTTGAAAAAGGTCTCTTTGTACGCCGGATAGGAGTAATCTAAGATTCACCATTATCACCTCACACACTCTATGTATTATACTATATAAAGGGGGAATTGGATCCCATATAGAGTTGTATAATCCAGTTTAGGCGCTCCCGAAAAAACATCGTTATCACATATACATATTATATATATATATATATATATATCCCATTTAGTGATGTGGATATACCTGCTCACGGTGCCCCCGATATACAGTACTGTACATCCTGAGGAAGGCACGGGAGGTCCCGAAAGTTGATGGATTAAACTTTTCGCTTCTGCATACTTCATTTGAAAGTCTCTGAGTACTGCCTCTATGTGTCATATATATATATATATATATATATATACACACATACACAAATATATATACTGGATTTTGTACAAATCTATATTAGCATAGAATAAATAGGTCTGTCTGAAGGTGGGCACACCTGAAAGATGTACCTGAAGATCGAGTGATCTGCTGATATATCTTTAGATGTTGATCATTTATACACACTGAGCGGCCATCATCTATCCGGCAGCCATGGATGGGTCTCGCTGGCAGGGGGGTGAATCGGGGGCGGGGCAGCCCACTCTCCGCGGCTGGGCGGTCTGCACACATGTCTGTCCATCGGCTGTGCAGCACAGCCAAAGCAATATGTCTGCGAATGGGTTCACAGACATTTCGCCTGTACACACTGGCCGATGGCCAGCAGATACATTGGCTGATCAATTGATCAGCCAATATATCGGCCAGTGTGTACCCAGCAAGAGGGAGCTCAGTCTAGCAGATGTATTTATTGTAGTGGGGTAAACCCATTCCTCAGCAGAAGCCCCCGTTATCTCCCGGAGTGTGCCAATTCATTAACACAGTACCCCACACTGATTATAATGGTCAGAGTTAATGGGAGTTATAATATTAAGTGATGCTCTATTGATATCTTGCAGTAAGGAATGAGCACACTCCTGGAGATACAAAGCAACAATATACCGATAATGGGCAGACAATACCATCACTTATTTATTCTTTTACCTGTCAAAGGACAATGTTAGAACTTGTTATCATGCCGTCAAGAGTGATGAAAAGGAGGCGTGTCTTAAAGCCATTCCCCCTTTTCTCACAGCCACGCCCCCTTTTTGGGCAAGCACGCACCATAGGAACTCGCAGGAGCGTATTAATCACCTGGCTGATCGGAAGGGTTGCGTACAGGATGCCGGCATTCAGGATCACGGCGGTCAGCATACCGACACCGGAATCCCAACAGAGTTAGGATACCCACACCTGTCGGTAAGTATCGTAACCCTACCACTAACCCTCACTCCCCGCAACCTAAACCTAACCCCCCCCAGGATGCCTAAGCCTAATCCTTCCCCTAGTGCCTAAACCTAACCCCCCCCCCACTGCCTAACCCAAACCCCCCCCCCCACTGCCTAACCCAAACCCCCCCTAACCACACTACTTACCATGCCGGCAGTCGGGATTCCGGTGCCAGCATCCCGACAGGCAGGATTTCAACTACCTCCTGCTCTGTATTGGGACCAAATGTAATAGCCGGCAATATGCGGGAGCTGGCTCCATTGTCACTAGATTTCAAGCGGCATTTAGTTTAACTCTCTTTCTTCGAAGTCCATAGGGTCCACCGGGATACCTTGGAGTGTAGGTGGTGGTTAAGGATTGGACCTCAAACAGTTAAGCTTTTTGAAATCCCAGAATGCTCCGGACTTTCCCCCCTATACCCCACCCCTGAGCCTGAGGTAATCAGGGGCCGATTCAGACCCAGACACTAAGCTGCGTTCGCTCGCTATGGGCGATTGTCGCCCGTCTGCGCGTGCAGCAAAATACGCATGCGCAAACCAGTCTGTGCGATGGGGAAGTGCTTGCTCGAAGCCAGCAGACGGGCCGCACCTTTGAGTGACAGATAGTGCCGTTTGTGGGTGGTAACAGGGGAAGGTCTTGGAAAACGAGGGAGTGTATGTGCGAATGCAGGCGTGTCTGAGCGTCAAAACAGCGTTCTTTGGGCGTGCATAATTAGCATGTCAGTGTCATTGTACACGTCACCTGGCTGTATTTCAGCCTGCAGTGATCGCAGTGCTTGCAGTGGGGTAGGGTCTACCTTAAGGGCTGCGTGCCATGTAATCATACGATCCAGGAGATGACTTGTGCTTAGAAAGAAAAGTGGGTGTCTTTACACCGGCATGCGATTACTCTGCCATCGTTCTCTAAGACATAGAGGGCGTCCTTAAGCCTGGCCGAGCGATCGCGGAATTTGCATACCCTGCCCCTGGCGGCTGCGAGAGAGCGCAGCTTAGCATCCGGGTCTGACTGAGCTCCTCAGTTTGTTAACAAGCCCAAGGCAGGAGGAGGAGAGGAGAGAAGGAAGACTGGTACACAGAAGAATCACACTCACATCAAAGAGACAGGAAACCGGTGTCCAGAAAACATAACCCATAAAAAGCCAGGTGCGTAAAGGCGGGTGCCCTGTGGACCTTATGGACTTCGAAGAAAGACTTAACAAAGGTAAGTTAATATGGAAACAAGTAACAAGTTTGGTAAGGAAATCAGGACGAGTCCGAAGAACAGCCCTGGACTGATGAAAGATCAGAAATGGGGAGCGACAGGAAAGCGCCCCTAACTCTGACACCCTACGAGCGGACGCAAGAGCCAGAAGAAAAATTGTCTTCGCTGTGAGCCACTCAAGTTCCACCGATTCCAGGGGTTCCAAAGGAGGGCCCTGAAGGGCCTGGAGAACCACTGATAAATCCCAAGGAGCCACTGGAGGTACAAAGGGAGGTTGAATAAGCAGGGCACCCTGAAGGAAAGTATGAACATCCAGCAGTGGAGCAATTTGGCCCTGGAACCAGATAGACAGAGCAGAGATGTGCACGGTCAGCGAGGCCAAGGTCCAATCCTGCTTGAAGGAAGGCTAGGACTCTAGAGACCCAAAAAACCAGGGGGGGGGTCGTAGTTTCTGGTACCACACCACTGTATGTGTGCCACACGCTGTGAAAGATCTGGGCAGAGACCGGTTTACAGGCTTTGAGCATAGTCTGGACTACTGAGCTAGAAAACCATTTGGACTTTTAGGAGGGATGTCTCAAGAGCCACGCCATCAAAGACAGACGGGCCAGGTGTGGATGTAGACATGGACCCCTCTATGGAGAGGCTGTGAAGATCAGAGTAGAAATGGCGTCTGGGCCAGGCTGGAGCCACCAGCAGGACAGTGCCTCCGTCTTGCTTGAACTTCCAACGGACCCGAGGAAGAAGGGAAACTGGAGGGAATAAGGCCCTGATTCAGACCCGCTCGCAGCTGCTGACGCTCGTTGGGTCTGTGGGCGTTTTTTTTTTTGTCTCCAGACCATCGGGCTTGCGACGAGACCCTGGGGTAGGGTCTCGGCTGCCGCAAGCCCGAGTGGACTTCCTGTTGTAATAGAGCAGGAAGTCCACTACTGAAATCACTAGTGATGCCAGTAAGCCCTCCTACAAACGCCAGGCATTCCTAAGGGAACGCCTGCGTTTGTCCGGCCACCCCCCATACAAAACGGGGCGAGCTGTCACTCACCATCGACAGCCGCCCCGTCTTGTAGCGAGCCCTGTAGCGACTGAAATTCACAGGGCTCGCGCACGCCGGACGCGGCGCATGCGCAGAACACAAACATCGAGCAGCTTGCGAGCGGCTCTGAATCAGGCACTAAGTACGCCAGATGGAAGGTCCACTTCACTGACAAGGCATCTAAGAAGGCTGCTTCGGTGTTCCTTGTTCTGGACCCGTACACTGGCAGTTTGCGATTGTGTCTGGAGGCCATGAGATCCACCTTCGTTAGGCCCCACCTGTCCACTAGGAGATTAAAGATTTCCGGGTGGAGACACCATTTCCCGGAATGCATGTCGTGACAGTTGAGAAATCCCAGAATGAACACAGCGGAGATAACCGGGAGGTGACCTTTGGCTCATGTGAGTATGCATGACACTTTTGCCATTTCTGACTGACTTCGAGTGCCTCCTTGGTGATTGATTTAGGCCACTGCTGTGGCGTTATCGGACTGCACATGTACAGGCTTGCCCTAAAGAATGACCTGAGCCAGAGTGAGGGCCCTGTAGATGGCTCGGAGTTCCAATACATTGATTGGCAAGGTCGAATAGGTTGATGTCCAACGTCCCTGGAAGGAGTGTAGACTGGTCACTGCAGCCCAGCCCCAGAGACTGGCGTCCGTTGTAAGGAGTACCCATTCTGGGGTCCAAAAGGGGCGACCCTTGGATAAGCGGGATTTCTGTAACCACCAAGAGAGGGACAGACGAACCTCTGGAGAGCCATTGTCTGAGATCTGATCCGATGGGGCAACCCTTTCCACCTGCAGAGGATTAGGTGTTGCAGAGTCCTGGAGAGGAACTGAGGAGCGTACTCCACCATGTCGAAGGTGAATACTATGGATCCCAGAATCTGCATCACTGAATGCATTGACACTCGGCGATTGTGGAGAAATTTGCACACTCGTTGTTAAAGTGTGGAGTTCTTGTCTGTTGTTAGAAAGATTCTCTGAGCCTGAGAATCTAGGAGAGCCCCCAGATGGACCATCCTTTGGGAAGGGTTCAGGGAGGACTTACTCCAATTGATTAACCAGCCGTGTCTCTGTAGAAAGGCAATGGTTACCTGAAAATGTCGTGTCTCCCTGACAACGGAGGTGGGCTGCCATGACCGCCATAATTTTGGTAAAAGACCCGTCGAGCTGTAGAAAGTCCAAAGGGCAGGGCCTGAAATTGGAAATATTTCTGTAGGACAGCAAACCGGTGATATTGCTGATGAGAGGGAAATATAGGTACATGTAGGTAAGCGTCCTGAATATCCAGAGATACTATAAAGTCCCCAGGCTTCATAGCTAGGACAATAGAGTGAAGGGTTTCCATCCGAAACCTGGGCATCCTGATGAATTTGTTCAGGGATTTGAGGTTGAGGATAGGCCGATAAGACCCATTTGGTTTCTGAACCAGAAACAAAGTAGAATAATAACCGTTACCTCGCTGTGATAGCAGGACTGGAACTATTACCCCCGCCTGCAGCAAGGACTGAATGGATTTCGGGATAAGCAGGGCCTTGCTCAGGTCTGATGGAGGACCTGTGTAGAAAAACAGGTGGGGTGGCCGTTTTAGGAATGAGAGGGCATATCCGTAAAAGACCACTTCCTGTACCCAAGTGTCTGTGGAGGTTTGATGCCAGCACTGGGTAAATTGAAGAAGTCGGCCTCCTACTCTGGGGTCCGCCAGGGGGAGGCCCGCCCCGCCAGGCTGAAGGTTTGTCCTCAGATTTGGAAGCAGGACGCCGGGAGACCCAGGTCTGCTTGGTGGCCCTTGTGGAAAGTAATGGCCTTTAGGCTTTCTCTGGGGACGAAAGGACCTGAAGGGCGTTGTCCGAGGCTTTGCAGTAGTTGCCGAGGGCATTAGAGCAGTTTTTGATGCTGCCAAAGTGGTTACAATCTTGTCTAGGTCTGGGCCAAACAGGACCTCACCAATGTAAAGTAATGATTCTAGGGCCTTCTTAAGAGTCTGAGGCCTGAGCTGGGGGTTGGGCCGTTGTAACAGGGAAAGCAGACCAGTTCCCGGAGAAGTGATGGAGTGGCAGAACAGACGCCCCAAGGACAGTCTGATGCTGTGCACTCAGTTGTAAAAATAAATAAAATATGAAACTCATAAAATAAAAGCTTTGGGCTTTACACCGGACACCAAGCAAACCGATTACCTCAGGCTCGGGGGCGGGCTATAGAGGGGAAGGACCAGAGCATCCTGGGAGTCCAAAATGCTTAACTGTTTGGTATCCGGTCCTTAACCACCACTTACACCCCAAAGAATCCCTGTGGATCACTATGGACCCCGAAGAAGAAAAAGGCAAATTTCAATTTTAAAGGGCAA
This sequence comes from Taudactylus pleione, assembly GCA_031769625.1. Lineage (NCBI taxonomy): Eukaryota > Metazoa > Chordata > Amphibia > Anura > Myobatrachidae > Taudactylus > Taudactylus pleione. The sequence continues at coordinate 617,212 of JAUIMM010000375.1, read as the reverse complement.
ATTTTAGACGTGATGTATCCCTACAGTAGCTTTAACGATATATCACGTCTCAAATTTTGCCCTTCAAAATTAAAATATTCCCCCCTCACTGATCAGTACCCTGCACCTAGTGATAACTACATATCTATATAGAAGACAAACACGTAGAGCAATTACTATCACACCCCCAGCATATTCACATACACATATACAGCAATCACCTGCACAACCTGTAGTCACCCATGACAGAACCCAGCACACATACATGCACATATACAGCAATCACCTGTACAACCTGTATAGTCACCCATGACAGAACACAGCACACATACATGCACATATACAGCAATCACCTGCACACCCTGTATAGTCACCCATGACAGAACCCAGCACAAATACATGCACATATACAGCAATCACCTGTACAACCTGTATAGTCACCCATGACAGAACACAGCACACATACATGCACATATACAGCAATCACCTGCACACCCTGTATAGTCATCCATGACAGTACACAGCACACATACATGCACATATACAGCAATCACCTGCACAACCTGCAGTCACCCATGACAGAACACAGCACACATACATGTACATATACAGCAATCACCTGCACAACCTGCATTGTCACCCATGACAGAACACAGCACACATACAGCAATCACCTGCACAACCTGCAGTCACCCATGACAGAACACAGCACACATACATGTACATATACAGCAATCACCTGCACAACCTGCAGTCACCCATGACAGAACACAGCACACATACATGCACATATACAGCAATCACCTGCACAACCTGCATAGTCACCCATGACAGAACACAGCACACATACATGTACATATACAGCAATCACCTGCACAACCTGTATAGTCACCCATGACAGACCACAGCACACATACATGCACATATACAGCAATCACCTGCACACCCTGTATAGTCACCCATGACAGAACACAGCACACATACATGCACATGTACAGCAATCACCTGCACTACCTGTATAGTCACCCATGACAGAACACAGCACACATACATGCACATGTACAGCAATCACCAGCACAACCTGTATAGTCACCCATGACAGAACACAGCACACATACAGCAATCACCTGCACAACCTGCAGTCACCCATGACAGAACACAGCACACATACATGTACATATACAGCAATCACCTGCACAACCTGCAGTCACCCATGACAGAACCCAGCACAAATACATGCACATATACAGCAATCACCTGTACAACCTGTATAGTCACCCATGACAGAACACAGCACACATACATGCACATATACAGCAATCACCTGCACACCCTGTATAGTCATCCATGACAGTACACAGCACACATACATGCACATATACAGCAATCACCTGCACAACCTGCAGTCACCCATGACAGAACACAGCACACATACATGTACATATACAGCAATCACCTGCACAACCTGCATTGTCATCCATGACAGAACACAGCACACATACAGCAATCACCTGCACAACCTGCAGTCACCCATGACAGAACACAGCACACATACATGTACATATACAGCAATCACCTGCACAACCTGCAGTCACCCATGACAGAACACAGCACACATACATGCACATATACAGCAATCACCTGCACAACCTGCATAGTCATCCATGACAGAACACAGCACACATACATGTACATATACAGCAATCACCTGCACTACCTGTATAGTCACCCATGACAGAACACAGCACACATACATGCACATGTACAGCAATCACCAGCACAACCTGTATAGTCACCCATGACAGAACACAGCACACATACAGCAATCACCTGCACAACCTGCAGTCACCCATGACAGAACACAGCACACATACATGTACATATACAGCAATCACCTGCACAACCTGCAGTCACCCATGACAGAACACAGCACACATACATGCACATATACAGCAATCACCTGCACAACCTGCATAGTCACCCATGACAGAACACAGCACACATACATGTACATATACAGCAATCACCTGCACAACCTGTATAGTCACCCATGACAGACCACAGCACACATACATGCACATATACAGCAATCACCTGCACACCCTGTATAGTCACCCATGACAGAACACAGCACACATACATGCACATGTACAGCAATCACCTGCACTACCTGTATAGTCACCCATGACAGAACACAGCACACATACATGCACATGTACAGCAATCACCAGCACAACCTGTATAGTCACCCATGACAGAACACAGCACACATACATGCACATATACAGCAATCACCTGCACAACCTGCATAGTCACCCATGACAGAACACAGCACACATACATGTACATATACAGCAATCACCTGCACAACCTGTATAGTCACCCATGACAGACCACAGCACACATACATGTACATATACAGCAATCACCTGCACACCCTGTATAGTCACCCATGACAGAACACAGCACACATACATGCACATGTACAGCAATCACCTGCACTACCTGTATAGTCACCCATGACAGAACACAGCACACATACATGCACATATACAGCAATCACCTGCACAACCTGCATAGTCACCCATGACAGAACACAGCACACATACATGCACATATACAGCAATCACCTGCACAACCTGCATAGTCACCCATGACAGAACACAGCACACATACATGCACACGGCTTTAACATGTAGAAACTTGGAGAGATCTTCCTAACACTCCTCCAGTAATCACATCTCCTTCCCCTTTCCATTCACACCTACAGCACCTTCACTGCACTCAACTCGTGATCACCCTCACTGCACCCAACCAGTGCTCATCCTCACTGCACCTAAACTGTGCGCACCCTCACTACACCCATCACACGCTCATCCTCACTGCACCCCACCCGTGCTCACCCTCACTGCACCAAAACTGTGCTCATCCTCACTGCACCCCACCCCGTACACACCATCAGTCACTGCATCTTACCCGAGATCACGTTCACTGCAGCTCCTCACCCCGTTAGCAGCCTCTGCAAAAGCTCTATCTCTCTGGATCGGAACTTTGCTGTAGGCCACCGCTCGCTCGCTGATCTTTACTTCTCCTTTTCTGGAGACTACAGAAAAATGGCCGCCGCGGGTCTGCAGTGAGGACACCAATATCAGATACAGATGTTACTCTAGTGACTGTCAGTATAATGCATATCGGGGCTGCCGGGCCGGTTACTATTTAGCCCGGTTATAGCCGCGTTCTTCTGCACAGTATAGACTGGTGCTGAATGAATGGCCAACGCTGGCCTAGGCCGGGACAGTGCAGCTGCTGCCCCTCCCCATGCCCGGGCAGTGCTGGACGCTGCTGCAGCTACAGTGATGGCCGCTTCTCTCTGAGCTTGTCCCATCACATGTATATACTGACCAGAGTGTTTGCTCCCTGAACTAGAGCTGTGTATCTATGGATTCTACATCGGTAGTAAGGATGGTCAACGACCATCCATGATTTTAAACATCGATTGTGGATTCTTGATGTTAACTGGTTCTCTGCCATTGATGGTTGAGTGGCAGCCAATTGCCCTGACTGAGCTTATCCCCAACCCCACTTTTGATTGGCACACGGTCCATCGTGCCCCCAGCAGCGGTGGCCATCGAGGTTGTGCAAACCATTGATGGTTAACTATAGTTGTTTTGGGTGCCATCAATGGACACCCCACCGATGGCCATCTCTAATCGGTGGCAGAAAACCAACGATGTGGACTCATTAGATTACTTGAGCTATAGCTGGGCTTCTTTACTGCTAACTCTCACACTTGCTGGCCCCTGTACTGTAGTTTTCCCTGCCAGACAAATCATTAAGGATGGCCATCGACCCTCGATGTTTAAACATCTATGGTTTGCCACAGATGGTGGATTGAGTTGCCATCAAAGGGCCAAATTCAATTAGAGGCGAAATTGGTCGATTTCGCCTCTAATTGAAAACTGCCCTAAGTGTGAAAGGCGGTGATGTATTGTTGTTGTTTTTTTCCCCCCGGATGCGCCATTAACCCCCATCCCGTTCAATGATTGGCTAGCTGCTTGTCATTCCCCAAAGCAGGGATGTCCATTGATTGTTGCCATCATCAATAACACACACACCATTGATAGGACCATGCCATCGATGTTAATCACCTTTTGCAAAATTGACGGTTAATCCACTGATGTTAATTACCAATTGCAACATCAATGGTTAACTCACCGATGACTCGATGGTTACTATCAATGGGTCCATCGGTGGTTACCATCGATGGCATAAAACCCATCTTTGGTGAACCATCAATAGTTTGCACTGCTCTATGCCCACCGCTGCATTGCAATGGGGAACAACAGGTCGTGGGCCAATCAAAGACAGGGACGGATCTTAGCCGGGTGGGGAGGGGGGCAATAGGGGAGCCACACCAACTACCACTCCTCAAACACTGCCAAACATCACCGGTCAGGACTCACTGGCGGTTAGTGTGGATCCCCTATTTAAAGTTTGGACTGTGCTGTAGCCCTACCTATGAAGTCGCCACTAGTGGTGACAGATCACGTCGCCTATTACAGCTTTGGCGGTATTCAATTGTTTTCGTGGTCCGGATCTCCCGTCTAAAGTGACGTATGATCGCGGGCCGCTGTTCAATTGTTACTGCTTTTCGCGCCCAAAGTGGTCGAGTTTAGCAGCGTAAATCGGTAGCCCCCGACCAAAGTGCTGCATGTGATCGCAAAAAGTGCAGTTTGGGCGCCCGAACAGGTAACTTTTTGCCCATTTCAGCTCCCTCACCCCTGGGGCTTCGAGCTGAAATGGAGCGCAGGCAGCTGATCGCGCCTGTCGGCAGCAACAATTGAATAGCACGTGAAGGGGGCTGGAAACAATTGAATTCCGGCCCTTGAGTAACAGTGGATACACCACTTAAAAACGGGGGGGGGGGGGGATATATAGCCCTGCCCATCAGCGCTATCTTGTAGATAGCAGCGCCGATAATGACAGGGGCACATAACGCCCCTGTCATTTTCTGTCCTGCCCCGTTAAAGCTGGTTTAGTGGCCAAGACAGAATCAGTGTAAAATTAGCTTGGAGCTACGCCATTTTGCGAATGGCCGTCCAGCGCCATTTTAAGTTACAACTCACGAGTACAGATGGCAATGTTTTTGATAATCCTTTTAGAAGCCATGACAGGCCCATTCTGGGGACAACCTTGCATAGAGAAATACCAAAACAACTAGAAAAACAGCCTCCTTAGAAAAGTTATTAGAAAAGACAATACACCAGGAACTGTTGGTGTTTTTGCATGTAAAGGGAGAGACCCCACATGTGGACAGGTGTAGCTGTGACAATTGTAATATGGCCCAGATACTTGAATTTGACTGAATGAACAATGGTAAGAAATCTGCATGAAAAGAACTGACACAGGTATCCTAATTAGGCAGAAGAACGCTTTTAAACTCACTGTCAGACAGGAAGGCACCAGCAATCGGCTGGGGGTCTCCACCCTGTCTGAGAGTGAATCTCATTACAATAACACCTTACATTGCAGTTTCAAAATGTTAGTAAGGAATGATATATATATATATATATATGTGTATATGTATGTATATATATATATTAAATCCATCATAGACTCACATGCATAAACACCGCACATTACGCAGTTGCGCTGTTAACGTCGCACATTAGCGAATGCATAATACCCCGCATGCGAACGCTGTTTATTAGCTTCGTGCGTACGCATCTGCCCCAAGTTAACTAGCGTCTTTTCCCAAACGCCTAATACACACTGCACATTCACGTAAAAGGTTCCATAGCTTCAAAGTATAAGATTCAAGTTTTATTCATTTATTACTAATGCTGTGAAATAAAAGATTATTTGGTATCTAAGGTTTAGTACATGATAAGCAAACAGTGTTTGGTGTTGTACTGATCGACTCTTTCTCAACAGCTTTCCGGTATCATCGGTGAGAAGATCGCAACCTGCATTCTCAACTTATGAACAGTAAAGAGTTAAAACACTAAAATGTACTTTGTAAAGTTAACAGCTTAGATTTGCATGCAGGGGGAATAGAGGAGACAATAGGCTGTCGGAGGCTGACCTGTGTCCATTTGAATCAACCTGTTAAATATCCTGTAACAGATGCACCCGCACTGGGAACCAATGAAACCATGCCAAACTTTTCTATTGTATAGTCTATTTCTGTAAGGGTATATATATGTGGGTTCTGACCCCAATCTGGAGTCTCCATCTGTTGATGGAGGTTTCTTATGGATGCTGGTAACTGGTCCCAGTGCGCGTGCGTATGTATAACTACCTTGGGTCTGTATAATTTCTTTACGCTAAATTGTCTTTAGATCACAGCGTGTAACCTACTGTTTTTATGTTGAATAATACACTTTGTGCTTTGGAAACACATTTTCAAGGTCTGTAGGCTTTTATTTTACTGTATGACTGCATACGCAAATAGCGTCAATTTTAGAAGGTATAGGCAGGAGCGTATAGAGGTTTAAATTCAATATCCTTAGATGGGGGCTCGTAGAGTGAGGTCACTTACCTATTTACACGATAAACATATGGTTATCGATCTCTCACCAAAGGCTGGAGTGGCCACACGCAGGGTTTACCTGCAACCACTGGATGCTGAGAGATCGCTATCCGTTATCGTGTGAGTCAAGGTACGCTGACTAGAATCCAGAAAGGAAAAAGTTTGTTTTCCTTTGTTGATAGAATTGCATGCTAAAAGGGGTGCCGCAATTTTGCGTACGCAGCAGAGACACATTTTTGCATACGCAGCTAAGGGTAAGAGTCATACGGTTGTGTAGTAGTCGCATTATTGTGTATGCGACTAGTCGCACAATAGCGTATTTGTATTTCCGGTCTTGCTGGCACATGTTTAACACAAAGCTGTTGGGATTACTTTATCAATTGTTGCCAATAACTGGGTTAACGTGTATTTTTCTGCGCAGGAAAAAAGTGTGTAACAGTGAGTATTTGTTGGTTTAGGGTGTAACACGGGTCCTAAATGTTAAGGGTATTGTATGATCCTTAAGGGCTAGGTTCAGGAGTTAGCCTAGCTGCTCGGTAGTAGCTACCGTTCTATACACATCAGCAGGTGTACATGTTGTTTTTGTTGTAGGGACCGGCTCTCAGTGTGATTGCAGTGTTTAGTAATTAGGTTGGGTTACTGGAGCATTGTAATTGAGCCGCACTGGAAACTTGTGATTGTAAACTGAGAGATAATAGGTGAGTGGAGGCATCTAGAAATAACTTCCATAGGTGAGTGGGAGCATCTAGAAATTTCTTCCATAGGTGAGTGGGAGCATCTAGAAATTTCTTCCATAGGTGAGTGGAGGCATTTAGAAATAACTTCCATAGGTGAGTGGAGGCATCTAGAAATTTCTTCCATAGGTAAGTGAGAGTATCTAGACTGTCTTTCACCAGTTTAAATCTTTATTGAAAAACGTAGGGTTCTCCCAGGATGGGGGCCAAGCAAACGGTAGAGATGTTAAATGATTTGCTGCTGTTGGAAGCGCCACTTTGGTCGGCATGATATATTATGCATATTAAGTACGGTGCCAATGCAACCAGGTATTGTGATTTATGGTTTAATATGACGAGGAAGAGTGTTAGGCCATTTCCTAGAATTGGTAGTTTTGATAAGGAGATATTGAATCATGTCCGAGCTCACATCTGTTTGGTGCGTTCTCGAGTGAAAAAGGTAAAATTTCTACTTCAGGGTCCATAGGGTATCCACAGGATACCTTGGGGTATAGGTGTGACGTCAGTCGCAGGGCACCAAAGAGTTAAGCTTTCAGCCTCCCAGGATGCACTAGGTCCCCCTCCTATACCCCGCCCCCGAGCCAAGGCACCTCAGTTTAGTTTGGTGCCCGGCCGGAGTCGGGTGCACCTGTTGGAGTGGGGGCTAGAAGAGCCCCTGAAGCTTATTCTTCATGCAGCTGTGGCTGCACAACTGGATGAACAGCATGGACAGTCAGTCCTGACGTCCATGCTGTCTTCCCTACACCCCGCCGGTACCAGAACGCCGGTACTGATCCGGGGATGCTGGTGGGCGTCTGGGGTCACAGCTAGCGGTGACCCCAGATGCTCCGGACCATGGCCGGATTCAAGGGGGACAGAGGTAAGCAGCGGGGTCCCGCGGTGGGTCCCCGCTGATCACATGGTCCTAAGTCCCCAGGCAGGGGGCTCCCTGGGGACTGGCTGCAGCGTGGAGCCAGGCGACCAACCTGCGCTTCCACTACCCCCTGGGACAGCGGACCGCAGCAGAGCGGTAGCGCTGCGGCGTCCCAGGGGTTAAATGCATGCCAGGGGAGCGCGCCTTCCCTGTCTCACAGCCGGCGCCTCCCCCGCTGCACACAACCCTCTCTGCATGCTGCCGACTGGTCCTGTGGCAGCGCTCCTCCCCCAGGCCAGCCTCCTCTCTGCTCCTCGGCGGCCATCTTCTCCAGAACGCATGGTGAACGCTGCTGGAAGCGCTGGAAGGAAGCATCGTGGTCTGGGTCCCCCCGCATACCTCTCCTCCGCTGTGGTCAGGTCTGTGTATGCAGCGCTGTGTCCTACCAGGCCCTGTGTCTGTGTAGTTGAGTGATCAGCGCTGTTAGTGCAGGAATTGTTATTTTTCTGCATTGTATGTGACTGTGCTAGCGCTGCTGCCTGTAATCTTTTCTTCTCTAAACTGTCAGCTTTATTACTGTCCCTGTTCTTTCTGCTAAAGCCCTTGCGGTGCGGTGCTGCAGGGTGGTCTCTCGCCTATTTAATACTTAATTGGTGAGAGAGGTCACATACGTGGTGCCATCATGTCTGAAAGTGATTTTCCCCTCCGGCTACAGTGTACCACGTGCAAAGTACCGTTAGCGGAGGGGGAGGGTAGCGCGGAGGGCCTTTGCCGGCAGTGTTTGTCCATGGCGCGGCCTATTACGGTTACAGCACCGGTACAGGAGCCGCCCTGGGCTTGTTTCGCTCAGGCGTTAACAGCTTTAGTGGGCCAGTTAGCTCCGCAGCCCGCGTTTACTCCGATGGGTTTGTCCCAGCAGTCTGTGGTGTCGTCACCCATGCAGGGGTTCCCACGACAATTGGTGGTACCCCACAGTCTCCCTATTTCCCCGCTCCCGGGTTCTCAGGAGCCAGCGTGGGTTAACTCCCTGACGAGTTCTGTACAGCACTTCTCGGATGTGTTGCAAGGGGAGTCTGTGATGCGATCTCATAAAAGGCCGGTGGCGTCTCTGTCCGCTCCTTATGAGGATGACGAAGGGACGTCTGATGATGGGGAGATTCTAGATCCTTACGATCAGGAACCTCTCCATACTAAGGACGCTGATGCTAAGTCCAAAGTATATATTCCTGGACTTATTCGGGCGGTCCGCACAGCCTTGGTGATTGAGGACAAAGTTCCCCCAGCGGCTAAATCTAAGTATGCCTTTTTCAAAGATGTGAAGGGCGATGCCACAGTCTTTCCTCTTTCGGGTCAGTTGGTGGACCATTTAGAGGAGGCGTGGAAACAACCTGGCAAAAGATACCAGCCGCAGAGACGCCTGGCGGTGGCTTATCCGTTCGCGGATAATTATTTTGCGAAGTGGGAATCCCCTCCACAGGTGGATTCTCACGTGACCCGTCTTGTCCGTAGTGCCACATTGCCGATGCCATCCATGTCCTCCCTTAAGGATGCTACGGACCGCAAGGTAGAAATCTGCCTGAAGTCCGCTTATTCCCTTGCAGGGGGGGCAGCACGGCCGGCTATGGCCATTTGCTGGGTTGCCAGAGCGATGGAGCGCTGGGCGGATTCATTAGAGGCTTCTTTTGAATCCGACTGTCCGGCCGATCAGGCGGAGTTGATTGGCAATCTCCGTGATTCGGCCACCTACATCAACGAGGCGGCTCTAGACATTAGTACTCTGGTGTCTAGAATTTCTTCAGCAGCGGTAGCTGCTCGTCGCACCTTGTGGCTGCGATCCTGGAAGGCGGACGCAGATTCCAAGAAAGGTCTGGAAGCGTTGCCGTTTACCGGAGAAGTTCTCTTCGGTCCGGATCTGGATAAGATTGTGGCCACGCTGGCGGCAGCCAAATCTGCCTGTCTCCCGTCGGCCGCTGCTCCTTCTGGTTCGGGACCATCGTCCTTTCGGTCATCTAGGGCCCAGGGCAGGCCCAAACCACAGTCGTTTCCTCGACAGGCTGGCCCTAAGAAATCGGTCAAGCCCCGGAAGCAGGCATGGAGTACCAGACGTCCGGCCCCCAAGCCAGATGACAAGCCTGCGGCCTGACGGTCTGGGCCTCCCTTTGGGGGATCCCAGGGTGGGAGGCCGCCTGCTACAGTTTGCCCAGTGTTGGTCGACTACTACGACAGACACTTGGGTTCTGGAGGTGGTTTCCCACGGATACGCCCTCTCCTTCCGGCACAGACCCCCGGCTCGCTTCTTCACCACGGGTCTCCCATCAGACCGGAACAAGGCTACGGAGCTGCGGAAGGTATTGCACACTATGCTCCAGGCTGGAGTTATAGTGGCGGTTCCATTCTCCCAGAGGGGCCAGGGTTTCTATTCAAATCTATTTTTGGTACAGAAACCCAATGGGTCATATCGTCCGATTCTCAACCTCAAAGCACTCAACAAGTCTTTGCGGGTCCCGAAGTTTCGGATGGAGACCCTACGGTCCATCATTCTGGCGCTGGAACCTGGGGACTACTTGGTGTCATTGGACATACAGGACGCTTACCTGCATGTCCCTATTCTTTGGCGCCATCAACAGTTCCTCAGGTTTGCAATCAGCAGCGACCACTTCCAGTTTCGGGCGTTACCTTTTGGCCTGGCAACAGCACCACGTGTTTTCACCAAGGTGATGGCGGTCATGGCGGCTTCTCTGCGGCTGCAGGGAGTCCGCATGTTGCCGTATTTGGACGACCTGTTATTGGTGGCAGGATCTCCAGAACTCCTGTTACGCCACTTGGACCGGACCATTGCACTGCTGCAACGGCACGGCTGGCTAATCAACTGGCAGAAGTCCACTCTAATCCCGTCTCGGAGGATTCTGCATCTTGGAGCCTTATTGGACTCGGGACAGCAAAGGATCTTCGTGACGGAGGACAAGATCTCTGCTTTACAGTCAAGGGTGCGCAGTTGTCTGCACAGCCGCCGGGTGTCCTTACACTCGGCGATGAGGTTACTGGGCTCCATGGTGTCGGTGTTCGACATGGTGGAATACGCCCAGTTTCACTCCAGACCTCTGCAGCACCTGATCCTGTCCAAGTGGAACGGGCTGACTCAGTCTCTGAAGTCCCAGACGATTGTGCTCACCCAGGAGGTTCGCCTGTCCCTTACGTGGTGGTTACAGACGACCCACCTCAACAAGGGACGTCCGTTCTGGGTTCCAAATTGGGTCCTGTTGACAACGGACGCCAGTCTTCGGGGCTGGGGAGCAGTTTCGGGTCCACACTTGTTCCAGGGCAGGTGGACGCCGACAGAAGCGGAGCTTCCAATAAATATCTTGGAACTCCGTGCGGTCTTCAATGCTCTCCAGCAGGCACAGCGGTTTCTCCAGGGTCGCCCGGTGCAGGTCCAGTCGGACAACGCTACCACCGTGGCCTACATAAACAGGCAAGGAGGAACTCGCAGTCGGGCGGCTCTCGTAGAGGTCTCTCGGATCCTGGTTTGGGCGGAGCGCAATCTTCCGGCCATATCAGCGGTCTTCATCCCGGGAGTGCTCAATTGGGAGGCGGACTTTCTAAGTCGCCAGGACGTTCATCCGGGGGAATGGTCCCTGCACCCGGACGTTTTTCAACTACTGGTGGACAGGTGGGGTCTTCCAGAAATCGACCTCATGGCGTCCCGGCACAACAACAAGTTGCCGGTGTACGGGTCTCGCACAAGAGACGAAGGGGCGTCTCTGGTGGATGCTCTGTCCGTCCGGTGGACGTTCCGGTTCGCATACCTGTTCCCTCCGGTCTCCCTTCTTCCACGGGTAATCCGGAAATTCAAACAGGAAGGAGGGACGCTCCTGTTGATAGCTCCCGCGTGGCCCAGACGGCACTGGTTCTCAGACCTTCAGGGTCTGTCCGTGGACATTCCTCTGCGGTTGCCGCTACGACCGGACCTTCTGTCTCAGGGTCCTTGCCTTCACCCGGACCTAACTCGGCTGTCTTTGACGGCGTGGCTGTTGAGACGGCCATGCTGAGGTCCCGGGGGTTTTCCAGCTCTGTGGTGCGTACCATGTTACGAGCTCGGAAACCGTCTTCCGCGAGGATATACTATCGCGTGTGGCATACGTTCTTCCAGTGGTGTCGACCGAGAGGTTATGCACCACGGGAGTTTCGTCTGTCTCGGATTCTCGCCTTCCTGCAAGCGGGACTAGATCATGGGCTTCGCCTTGCTTCTTTGAAGGTACAGGTTTCGGCCCTATCTGTCTGGTTTCACCGTAGGATTGCTACAATCCCGGATGTGCGCACCTTTATGCAGGGTGTTCTCCGCATTCAGCCGCCCTTGTTCCACCTGTGGCGCCTTGGGATTTGGCTGTGGTCCTGAGGGCTCTCCAAGGACCGCCGTTTGAACCACTGGGCTCAGTGGATCTTAAATGGCTAACAGCTAAGACTGTTTTCCTTCTGGCCATTGCTTCGGCCAGACGTGTTTCTGAGTTAGGGGCTCTTTCTTGTAGACCCCCTTTCTTGGTTTTTTATGGGAACAGGGCAGTGCTCCGCACTCGGCCCGAGTTTCTTCCCAAAGTTGTTTCCCAGTTTCATATTAACGAGGAAATAGTTGTTCCGGCCTTTAACTCACCGGGTCTTTCCGTGGGTGAAGCCTCTTTGGATGTTGTGCGGGCCTTAAGGACTTATGTTGACCGCACTTCTTTGTTTAGGAAGTTGGATGCTTTGTTTGTCCTCTTTGGCTTCCGTAAAAAGGGTTGGCCTGCTTCAAAGCAAACTTTGGCAGCCTGGATCCGTATGGCTATTTCTGAAGCTTATCTTCATGAAGGCCTACCGGTCCCTCCTTCTCTGAAGGCTCATTCCACTAGGTCTGTGGGTCCTTCGTGGGCAGCTCGACGTGGTGCCTCGGCAGTTCAGATCTGCAAGGCTGCTACGTGGTCTTCTGTCCATACCTTCGTGAGGTATTACAGGTTTGACACCTTCGCCTCTCAGGATGCTTCCTTCGGGCGGCGGATTCTCCTTTCTGCACAGGAGCGTCCCCACCCTTAAAGGATACTGCTTTGGGACATCCCCAAGGTATCCTGTGGATACCCTATGGACCCTGAAGTAGAAAATATGAGATATGGTAAGAACTTACCCTTGTTATCTCTATTTCTACGAAGTCCATAGGGTTCCACAGGACTCCCGCCCTGTCGCACCTGTGCTGCAGATGGGCTTTGCTCTGGTCACCGGTTTTCCGTCTCCCTCTGGTGAGAATGTGATTCTTGTATGTGTCCAGATCTTTGTTCTCTCTCTTCCTTCTCCTCCTCCGGCCTATGGCTTGGTAACTAACTGAGGTGCCTTGGCTCGGGGGCGGGGTATAGGAGGGGGACCTAGTGCATCCTGGGAGGCTGAAAGCTTAACTCTTTGGTGCCCTGCGACTGACGTCACACCTATACCCCAAGGTATCCTGTGGAACCCTATGGACTTCGTAGAAATAGAGATAACAAGGGTAAGTTCTTACCATATCTCATATTATTACGAATGTTTAAAATTGTGGCAGCATGAAGTGGATGCATGGTTTAAAAATGTGCAAGCGACGCAAACTAGCGTTGCGAACACATTACCAGAAAGTACACACGCAGCGCTAAATCGCAATGCGTGCGAGCCGCGAAATAGCACACACGTGCAGCAAGGTAGCGTTGTGGAGGGTATTGCCAGTGGTTCACGCGCACCGCCGCCGCCTTATGCGGATGGGGGTGCAGGTAGTTATTGAAAAAACCCATAAAAATGTTACAAGTAATTTGTACCCTCTCTTAAGTAACAAGTAAAAAGAGACCCAGAGCGAGAAACTACTTGCCGTTAGTATTTAAGCTCTAGAAGTAATGCAAATAACACCGCAACGCACTTACCACACAACATCCAAACTCATATCCTCATGCACAACCTCAATCTTTTCAACCTGCCAATGGATCTGTTCTAATGTAAAATGTGGACGATTTATTGTTGTATTTAGGTCATGTTTAAATGATATTAAACTGTTGTGCTTATCTCTCACACACAGGACACAAGGTTTCTAAGGACAAGCAGCCATGCCAGGCTAAGGTCAAATACTTGGAATACTGTCCAACCCAGTTAAAAGTGATAGGGGTACTCATTTCACAGGTGACATCTTCCAGAACATGTGTAAGGTGATAGGTATTAATATCAATAGGTATTAATATCAAGATCAACCCAGACTGTCTTTTTATCTGTCCCCCTTTGAGATACTGTTTAACAGGCAGCCTCATGTGAAAATATGATAATGAGGTTACTGTGCAGGGTCTCACGAAGATGAGTAAGAATAACAGAAATTGAATAGATTGGTAGGATGGTAACCCACAGCTATGCAAGCGTCCAAGAGGCCACTTCGCAAATAAAAAAAACACGCCCTGATTCAGAGCGTCCGGCTCTGAATCAGGCCCAGAGGACGGAGAAGGGAGCTGATAGTGATATCAATAAAGTGGAGTCGAGAGGAGGAGTACTATGCCAAATCAGGGGAGTGTCTGACCAATCTTAGTACCGTAATTGTTGTTATTTGGGAAGAATACTTCCAGAAATTATGACCCTTACACATGGTGAAATGCTTGGTATTCATAAAAACACACCATCACCATATCTTCACACACAGAGACCAAAGAAATATGATACCTGGTGATGTGCATAAAGCCACTCAGTTAATTAGTGAGACAACTGACTTTCAAGTTTTAGTCGCATTGGATCCCACCAGGATTGCTCGGGGTACACTAAATTTTAGATATATCCAAGATCTTGCTAAATTGATAGATAATATCACCGAGATGTATGATGACACCTTCAGGTATACAGGTAGGGAATTGTAAGCGTACAAGAAAGAACTGGTGCAACACAGACTAGTGCTAAATTATTTAACAGCTGTCACGGGAGGGTATTGTGTAACATTGGCGAGTAAAGTGCTGCACATATATTACTAATAACACCAGTGACCCCAAGGAGGTGACAGACCGGAAGATGGATGAAATTCTGCAGCTAAAAATGGGAATTTCGGAAGAACCATAATGCTTCAGTGGCTGAAGTAGAGGAGAAGGTAGAGGAATGGGTTTCATGGTTGAACCCAGCGAAGTGGTTCTCCGGTCTAGGGGAGTGGGTCCAGGAAATGATCGCAAGCATAGGTAAACTCCTGATCCTTATACTGGTTGTCATCATAGTAATTGGCATATGTGTCAAGTGTGTTCCTAATGTGTTGAAGTGTGGAAAATGTAAAAATAAGATCGGAAGAGTGAAATTCTGATGGTGGTTAGTAGTGCCCATATGAATACTGAGGTAAATGTAGAACTGCATTACAACCCTGAACTAGGAAATACCATCATATAATGTATTATATTTAGAAATGTGTAAAATGTATTATTAAAATGTTATTTTTTTTTCTCATTAAACATCTTAAATGATGTAAGTCTCTATTCCCCTTCAAAACTTCCTTTATAGGACTGGTGCATCCCCACATCTTTCCCATGATCTCCCAAGATCCGCGGCGTGCGTATAATGGTAGTTTTATGTCCCCTCCCAGAGACACATTATAGATGGATTGAAACCACCTTGTGCCCATAAAAAATAATGTTAAAATAATACCCATATGCAAGCGTAAAATTAATTTTAAAATCAGTATGATACTATGTTGTTTGCTATCAAAGGGTGGACTGTTGAAGCTGGTTTAGTGGCCGAGACAGAATCAGTGTAAAATTAGCTTGGAGCGACGCCATTTTGCGAATGGCTTTCCAGCGCCATTTTAAGTTACAACTCGCAAGCTAAGTACAGATGGCAATGTTTTTGATTATCCTTTTAGAAGCCATGACAGGCCCATTCTGGGGACAACCTTGCATAGAAAAATACCAAAATAACTAGAAAAACAGCTTCCTGAGAAAAGTAATTAGAAAAGACAATACACCAGGAACTGTGGGTGTTTTTGCATGTAAATGGAGAGACCCCACATGTGGACAGGTGTAGCTGTGGCAATTGTAATATGGCCCAGACACTTGAATTGGACTGAATGAACAATGGTAAGAAATCTGCATGAAAAGAACTGACACAGGTATCCTAATTAGGCAGAAGAAAGCTTTTAAACTCACTGTCAGACAGGCTGGCACCAGCAATCGGCTGGGGGTCTCCACCCTGTTTGAGAGTGAATCTCATTACTAATAACACCTTGCATTGCAGTTTAAAACTGTTAGTAAGGAATGATATATATGTGTATATGTATATGTGTATATATACAGTCAGGTCCATAAATATTGGGACATTGACAGAATTTTCATATTTTGGCCTCTATTCACCACCACAATGGTTTTGAAATGAAACAAACAAGATGTGCTTTAACTGCAGACTTTCAGACTTAATTTGAGGGTAATTACATCCAAATCGGGTGAACGGTGTAGGAATTACAACTGTTTCTATATGTGCCTCCCACTTTTTAAGGGGCCAAAAGTAATGGGACTATCAACTCAAAAGCTATTTCATGGACAGGTGTGGGCTATTCCCTCGTTATTTCATTATCAATTAAGCAGGTAAAAGTTCTGGAGTTGATTCTAGGTGTGACATTTGCATTTGGAATCAGTTGCTGTCAACTCTCAATATGAGATCCAAAGAGCTGTCACTATCAATGAAGCAAGCCATCATTAGGCTGAAAAATCAAAACAAACCCATCAGAGAGATAGCAAAAACATTAGGTGTGGCCAAATCAACTGTTTGGAACATTCTTAAAAAGAAAGAACGCACTGGAGAGCTCAGCAACACCAAAAGATCCGGAAGACCATGGAAAACAACTGTGGTGGATGACAAAATAATTATTTCCCTGGTGAAGAAAAACCCCTTCACAACAGTTGGCCAAATCAAGGACATTCTCCAGGAGGTAGATGTATATGTGTCAAAGTCAACAATCAAGAGAAGACTTCACAAGAGTGAATATAGAGGGTTCACCACAAGATGCAAACCATTGGTGAGCCACAAAAACAGGAAGACCAGATTAGAGTTTGCCAAACAACATCTAAAAAAACCATTACAGTTCTGGAACAACATCCTATTGACAGATGAGACAAAGATCAACTTGTACCAGAGTGATGGGAAGAGAAGAGAAGGAACTGCTCATGATCCAAAACATACCACCTCATCAGTGAAGCATGGTGGTGGTAGTGTCATGGCGTGGGCATGTATGGCTGCCAATGGAACTGGTTCCCTTGTATTTATTGATGATGTGACTGCTGACAAAAGCAGCAGAATGAATTCTGAAGTGTTTCGGGCAATATTATATGCTCATATTCAGTCAAATGCTTCAGAACTCATTGGACGGTGCTTCACAGTGCAGATGGACAATGACCCGAAGCATACTGCAAAAGCAACCAAAGAGTTTTTTAAGGCTAAAAAGTGGAATGTTATGCAATGGCCAAGTCAATCCCCTGACCTGAATCCGATTGAGCATGCATTTCACTTGATGAAGACAAAACTGAAGGGAAAATGCCCCAAGAACAAGTAGGAACTGAAGACATTTGCAGTAGAGGCCTGGCAGAGCATCACCAGGGATGAAACCCAGCGTCTGGTGATGTCTATGCGTTCCAGACTTCAGGCTTTGCAACAAAGTATTAAAAAGTGAAAGTTAGATTTAGGATTGTTTAGTTTGTCCCATTACTTTTGGCCCCTTAAAAAGTGGGAGGCACATATAGAAACAGTTGTAATTCCTACACCGTTCACCCGATTTGGATGTAATTACCCTCAAATTAAGTCTGAAAGTCTGCAGTTAAAGCACATCTTGTTTGTTTCATTTCAAAACCATTGTGGTGGTGAATAGAGGCCAAAATATGAAAATTCTGTCAATGTCCCAATATTTATGGACCTGACTGTATATATATATTAAAACCATCATAAATAGACTCACATGCATAAACACCGCACATTACGCACAGTTGCGCTGTTAATGTCGCACTTTAGCGAACGCTGTTTATTAGCTTCGTGCGTACGCATCTGCCCCAAGTTAACTAGCATCTTTTCCCAAACCCCTAATACTTACACACTGCACATTCACGTAAAAGGTTCCATAGCTTCAAAGTATAAGATTCAAGTTTTATCCATTTATTACTAATGCTGTGAAATAAAAGATTATTTGGTATCTAAGGTTTAGTACATGATAAGCAAACAGTGTTTGGTGATGTACTGATCGACTCTTTCTCAACAGCTTTCCGGTATCATCGGTGAGAAGATCGCAACCTGCATTCTCAACTTATGAACAGTAAAGAGTTAAAACACTAAAATGTAATTTGTAAAGTTAACAGCTTAGATTTGCATGCAGGGGGTATAGAGGAGACAATAGGCTGACCTGTGTCCATTTGAATCAACCTGTTAAATATCCTGTAACAGATGCACCCGCACTGGGAACCAATGAAACCATGCCAAACTTTTCTATTGTATAGTCTATTTCTGTAAGCAGTAGCTGCTCCTAACTATCTCTTTCACACTGCACTTTTCTTACTATGGCGGTGCCCTGGGGCGGCTTAGCTGGGCTAGTTTGGGGGTGTCCTGCGCTCTGGATTGGAACCGTAGTATGTTAGGGACCTACCCTACAGAGGTTACCTGGATATGGTGGGTAGGCCCATAACCTTGGCCAAGATTATGCTAAAAACCTCTATTGATTGCAAAATTTTATTGCATTTATATATTATTAATAATTTGGAGTTGTGCACCTGAGATTTGTCTGTTTTTGTGCATGGTATCTGATGTGGTTAAGCTAAATAAACCATTGTATTGAAGTCTGAGGCTTAATCAAATTAACCTGACCTGTGTGATCTCATCAAGCACCTTTTGATCACATGTGTAAACACATTGCCTGTCATTTCCAGACAAGTAATATCAAAACCAAGTAATGCATAGAGAGATATGTGTATATATATATATATATGTATTAATTCATGATAAATACATGCAAGCACATAGACAATCACATGTACCCACAATGCGTGCATATATATAAATATACAGTTGCTATTTCATACACACAATGCATACTTACATATAATCATAAATATACACATAATTACATAAAAAGGTTCTGCAGCAATAAAGATTATTACCCAAGGTTTTATTTATATTTGCAATTATGTGAAATGTATGTTATATGATATCTATGGTTTAGTACATGATAAGCAGACCATGTTTGGTGCTATTCTGATCCGCTGTTTATTTGCAGATCTCCGGTTATATCGGCAAGGGAATCGGATCATGCGTTCGGGAGTTATGGACCATAGTGAATTATTGGTTGAAATATAAAACTCTGTATGCTGAGCCTGTGGTTAATTTAAATCAATTAAAGAAAGACAATGCAATCTGGAGAAGATTGGACATACCCCTAGAACTGCCCAATAAGAGGATCACCCACGAGCAAGAACCAATGGAATTATGTTTGTCTGTCTACATTGTTGTTATCATGATCTGTAAGGTATATAGCCTCATCCCGACCCCAGTTAGGAGCCATTCTTCTTGGAGGACCGCAGGCTTCTGGATAGATGACTGTACCCGGGACTGTTGCGCTGGCGTGTGTATTGATTGTACCATAGTGATTGTAACGTATTGTCTAGATCATGAGCACTAAAGTACCTTTTTCTTTTCATGCCTGAATAATAACTTTTGTGCTTCGGAGCCACAGTCTGAGTCAGAAGGTATTTATTTCTGTGTGCGACTGTTCACAACGTTAATTAGCGTCATCTATGGTTTAGAGGTTATAGGCAGGATTCCATAGAGGTTATAGGCAGGATTGCATAGAGGTTTTAACTAGGTATCCATAGCCCGATGAGCCGGTCTGGACTGAAACCCTGGGCAAGTAGCTCCGCCTCCCAGTGCACTGCTTGGCGGGATACTGAGAGACAGGGGAGTGTGGTGAGACCACGCCCTCTTTTCAGAGAGCCATGCCAGGGCTGGTCTGGAATCCCGGTCCCTCCCTGTAAGGTCTGTAGGACCGGCACTCCCATAAACTAACTTGATCCGAAGCCCTCACATAATACGCCAAGCAAAGGTAAAAAAAAATCTCATGCAAAAATGTTTCCAACTCCTATGTTAAGTTTCAATTGGGGCACTGCTGGAATTTTCATTTTTGGTCAAAGTTTAAGGTCCAGAGCTTAGGGAAATTTTCATATGTGCAAAAATATTTCCAACTCCTATGTTAAGTTTCAATTGGGGCACTGCTGGAATTTTCATTTTTGGTCAAAGTTTAAGGTCCAGAGCTTAGGGAAATTTTCATATGTGCAAAAATATTTCCGACTCCTATGTTAAAACCAAGCACTAGAATCAACTTCTGTCACCGCAGGAAATAATTTTGGGTAGGTACGTGTCCAGTACGAATTGGAATTTCCATTTTCGGTCAAAATTTAAGGAATGGGAGTTAGTGAATTTCCAGTTGCTGAAAAAATGTTTTCACCTCAAATGTGAAAAGAAAATCACCCTAGAATTAACTTCTGTCACCGCAGGGATTCATTTTGGAGAAGTACCTAAAGTTTAAGCAGAAAATGGGGCACTTTTGGAATTTTATTTTCAGCCAAAATTGAGGGTCCAGGGCTTCGGGAAATTTCAGGTGATGCAAAATATTGCAAACCATTATGAAACCAGGCCCCAGCATCAACTTCTGTCACAGAAGTTATACGTTTTGGAAAGTTACCTAAAGTTTAAAGAAGAAATTGGAGCACTTTGGGGATTTTCAGCCAAAATTGAGGGTTTGGGGCTTAAGGAAACTTCAGGTGATGCAAAACTAATTTCCATTTCCCATATTAAAACCAGGCCCCAGAATAAACTTCTGTCACCGCAGTGATACATTTTGGATAGGTACCTAACGGTTTAAAGCAGAAATTGGGGCACTTTTTTATACTTATTTAGAGTAAGCTAAACCACAGCACTGTATTGGATACGTGATACAAGTTGTTTTTTCCCATTCCAGCAGCTCATTTAGGAATGACTTATATTCCATGTTTCCGTTATTCAGAATATTGCTGGTATTGCTTACACTTATTGGATCCTGGAAGAGTCATTGTCCTCATAACATGCATCATTGAATGGCGAGCCACAATCACTTTGTATGTATATGTGTGTGTATAATTTACTAGAAAACTAAAGGCGGGTATCCACTACCCGAAAGTGAAAAGACTGAACTATAACGATATCGTTATCGTTCACTACACTGCAGGGTGCCCACACTGAACGATATGTCGTTCAGTGCAGGCACAATCAATCAACTGCACACATGTTGAACCTGACAATATCGTTAGGTTGACCAGCATGTTTGCACAATGACAGATGTCTAAAAGACCAAATTTTCAAACGATATCGTTATAGTACAATCGCTCATTTTAATCGTCTAGTGGATAGGCACCTTTAGTCTTAAAATCTGGTATACTTACACCACCCACCTCATATATGTCAGCCTTTGCTTTGGTTTTTCTGTTTCTCTGATAAATCTGATTTGATTAAAAGCAAGGGGATTTAGGAACTGTAGTTACTATGTTACTGTGATAGAATCACTGGTAAAGTGGTCTGTGGCAGGTATATTTGTCCCAGATTCCTGTCCTCTGTATTCTAAAAGCCCCCAGGAGAAAGTCTGCAGTGTAGCAGACTTGAGTCTCGGGGGTGTGGGTGTGAGGAGAGGGAGGGCTCCACCCACGGCCACTCCAGGTTTTGGGCCTTGCAGCCTGGTAACAGGCTCGTTAGGGTTTCCACCTGAGAGTGGCCAACATAAGCCTACTTTGTTTAGGGCTGAGTGTCTCACACCTGGGAGAGAAAAGCAGGAGAGTTTGCTCAGAGACACTTGGTAATAGAACTGTAAGTACTGTGCTGTGTTTTGTTGCTGGTGAGGGTATTAGACCCTACCAGGCTTTGTAAAGAGGGAAACTATTTGTATAGTTAGAGCCCAGACAGGGCTAGGCTTTGTTTATGATTTCTTTATTTGACTTATGTTTTGCACAATAAAGACTGGCGCCGTCCAGCTTGTACTATAATCCAGACTGGTGTGCTGTTTCCTGGCTGCTGTGTGTGTAAGGAAGGAGTCCACTTACCCCAGGAGAGGGACCCCTTAACCCGACTGTGTCACAATATGGTGGAGAATGCAGGCAGCCTCACACACTGAAGTTGCAGCGAGAGGAAAACTTTTTGTTTAAAGTTTAAAGGGACAGACACCCAATTTGTCAGTGTGGAAATAAAACTGGGTCCTTTTTAGTTCCATAGGGGTGGCATCAGCAGATGCTTAGGGAATCCAGATTCTGTTTCCAACCTACACCCCAGGACAAAATGAAGGACATTGTTAACGCCTTACTCCAAGCTACAGCAGCTCAGCAGGAAACAGACTTCAGCAGGAAGCCCAGAGGCAACAACAGCTCACCCTCGAGGAAACCCGCCAGGCCTTAGCAGAGAACAGCCGGGCCATAAAAGAGGTGGTACAACACCTAGTAGCCCGGGCTGGAGATGCTTCCGCTGACTCTCCAACCCACACTCGCTCCGTCCGTGCCAGTCACTTTCTACAGAAGATGACCCCGGGCGATGATGTGGAGGCGTATCTCACAGCGTTTGAGAACCGCAGAGAGGGAGAGTTGGCCCAAAGAGCAGTGGGCAAGTCTGGTGGCACCTTTTCTGTCTGGGGAGCCACAAAAGGCCTATTACGATTTATGCCTGGCTGAAGCAAAGGACTATAAAAAACTAAAACAGGAGATCCTAACTCGCTTGGGAGTCACCACCTTTGTTCATGCCCAAAGGGTCCACCGCTGGGGGTTCCAAATGGACAGACCACCATGCTCGCAGATGCACAACCTTGTCCATCTATCCACCAAGTGGCTACAGCCCGAGACGCTGACGGGACCACAGATCGTGGAAAGGGTCGTAATGGACCGGTACCTGCGATCATTACCTGCGACTCTGCGCAAGTGGGTGAGCCATGCAGACCCTAAGTCCGCAGACCAGTTGGTCGAGCTGGTGGAGAGGTACGTGGCGGCTGAGGAGTTGATGAGTATGCCCCACCGAGCCCCTATGGCACACTGGCGAACTCCCACGGACACTGGTAAGACTGTTCCAGGGAAGAAGGTGATGGGTGGTGGAATGTACCTAAGACTGAGGGTGTAAAGCCTGGAGACAGGCCTGCCAGGCTGGGAAGGTTCTTACTTCGTAAACGACTAGACATTAATATGACTCAGTGTTTCCATTGTGGTGGCTTCGGCCATATTGCCGCTAATTGTTCACTTACCTCTGAACCTATGCAATGTGATACTGCTCATGTCTACCGCAGGGGGTCTTTCTTTGCACAGACAGCTTGTACTGCTGACCGACTGATAAGCACATGTGCGTACTCACTGTAGATGGCAACCGAGTAGAGGCACTGTTAGACTCTGTTAGCCTGATGACACTTACGAAGGCTGATCTGGTGGACCCCTTGAAGCATAAGGGGAAAACTGTTGGTATAACCTGCATACATGGGGATACTCGATATTATGTTACTGCCGAATGAAACATCGAGACACCATGTGGTTCTGCGTTAGTCTCTGTGGGTTTGGTACATGGGCCCTGATTCAGACCCACTCGCGAGCGGCTGTCCGCTCGCAAGTGGGTCGATGTTCTGCACTGAGCATGCGCACGACGGAGGGAGCTCCGTCGTGCGCATGCGCCAGACGCGATGAGCGAAGGACTTTCCTTCGCTCGTTGTGTCTGATCAAAGGGGGTGTGCTGTCGATGTTGATTGACAGCACGCCCCCTTTGGTGGGCGTGCCTCCCTGACGGGGGCGTTCCCAAGGGAACACCTCCCGTCAGAAGCCGGCCCACTGACATCACTAGTGATGTCAGTGGGAGTGATTTTGGCTCTGATAGAGCCAAAATCACTCCGGGCCTTGCGGTTGAAAACCTCAACCGCAGGCTCCGGCTCGCAGTTTCGATGGTTGCGATGGTCAAGACCATCGCGGCCATCAAACTGCATGCTCGTATAGGCTGTGGGTGGTGATCCACAGCTATACGAGCGTCCAGGAGGACGCTCCATAGTTATGGAGGACAGCCCTCATTCAGAGCGTGCGCTCTGCTCAGAGCGTACGGCTCTGAATGAGGGCCATGGTCTGATGTACGATGCAATATTGGGGAGAGACTTTGCTCACTTATGGAAGTTGTGGGAAAGCCAATTTGTTCCAGAAGCGAACAACCCCGACCCATTTGAGAAGGTTGTCGATGTAGTAGAGGAGGGAGTTTCTGCCGAGTCAGAGATTATTTCTACTATGATTGGCGAACTAGAGAATGCGGAGTGTGAGGGTGACTCGCCAACTGATGTGCCTCCCACTGAGGTGGGAAATGTTGTTGAGCCAGTTGATCATCTGCCTGATTTAGAGGTCAGAAGAGAGGTCTTTGCCGTGGAGCAGTTGAATGACCCTACTTTGGTAAAAGCCAGGGAGAATGTAAAGGTAGTTGATGGTAAACCCATAGACCCTGATAGTCCTTTGTCCTATCCCCACATGGCAGTATGTCAGGACTTGTTATATCAGGTGACTAAGAAGGGCAAGGATGTTGTGGAACAACTAATAGTTCCCAAAGCTTACAGAACAGTGTTGAATCTGGCCCATGGTCATATAACGGCAGGCCATTTAGGGGTAGAAAAAAACACTGAGCGAATTATGCAGAGGCTTTTCTGGCCTGGGCTCCATAAAGAGGTAGCTGACATTTGCGCATCCTGCCCTGAGTGTCAGTATCATGCTCCCAGGCCACACTTTAAAAGTCCGCTAGTCCCATTGCCTATTATAGAGGTGCCGTTTGAAAGGATAGCGATGGATTTGGTTGGACCCTTAATGAAGTCTGCCTGGGGCCACCAGTATATTCTGGTAATAATGGATTACACTACCAGGTACCCGGAAGCGATCCCATTGCGTAATACGTCAACGAAGTCCATTGCCAGAAAGCTAGTTCATGTCTTTAGCAGGTTGGGTATACCTAAGGAGATAGGGACTGACCAAGGTACCCCGTTTATGTCAAAAGTCATGAAAGAGTTATGCCTCCTGTTCAAAATTGAACAGTTAAGAACTTTGGTCTATCACCCCCAAACCGATGGGCTGGGCGAAAGGTTTAACAAGATGTTAAAACACATGCTTAGAAAAGTGGTCGATAAGGATGGTAGGGATTGGGATTACTTATTGCCTTATTTACTGTTGGCCATAAGGGAGGTTCCCCAGTTCTCCACCGGGTTTTCGCCCTTCGATTTGTTGTAAGGGAGACACCCAAGGGGGTTACTAGACATTGCCAAAGAGATGTGGGAGGGGCAGTCTAGTCCTTACAAAACAGTGATTGAGCATGTTTCTCAAATGCAGGAAATAATTGCTGCGGTATTGCCGATAGTGAGAGAGCCCCTGGGACAGGCTCAACAGGCACAGCAGAGGGTATACAACTGCAATGCTCGGTTGCGCAGCTTTGCTCCTGGGGAAAGTGTGTTAGTGTTGGTTCCCACTGGAAAGTAAACTTTTGGCTAAATGGCAAGGGCCCTTTGAAATCTTAGAAAAAGTGGGACAGGTCAATTACAAAGTTTACAAGCCGGGGAAAAGAAAGCCGGAAAAGATATACCATATAAATCTTTTAAATGGAAAGATAGAACGGTACTGTCGGCCGTCCGAGCCCCACCAGTAAACCCAGGGCCCTTAGTTCCTGAAGTGACAGTGGCAAAAACCCTGTCGGCAATTCAACAATAAGAGATCAAGGAGTTTCTGATCAGAAATAGGGTGCTGTTTTCTGACGTACCGGGGAATACCTTGGTCATTAAACATGACATAATCACTGATCAAGGGGTTAAAGTTAATCTAAAGCCCTATAGGTTACCAGACGCACAAAGAGAATCGGTGTCGAAAGAAATTTAAAATATGCTAGAGTTGGTGGTTATTGAAGAATCACATAGTGAATGGTCAAGTCCCATTGTGTTGATTCCAAAGTCCGACGGGAGTGTGCGTTTCTGCAATGACTTCCGAAAGTTGAACAGTGTTTCAAAATTCAATGCCTACCCGATGCCAAGGGTGGATGAACTGATTGAGAGAATAGGGACGGCGAGATATTTAACCACTCTTGACCTAACCAAAGGATATTGGCAAGTGCCGTTAACCGAGAGCGCTAAAGAAAAGACAGCTTTTTCAACACCAGAGGGCTTGTTTTAGTACAAGATGTTGCCCTTCGGGCTACATGGGGCACCTGCTTCCTTCCAAAGAATGATGGATAGGATTCTAAGGCCCCATAGACGGTATGCAGCTGCTTATCTGGATGACGTGGTCATTCATAGTCCTGATTGGCAGTCTCTTACCCAGAGTACAAGTATGAACATCTATAAGGCAGGTTTGACAGCCAACCCAAAAAAGTGTTGTCTAGGCATGGAGGAAGTAAAATATCTGGGATACACCATTGGCAGAGGCCTGATAAAGCCTCAGCTCAATAAGGTTGAGGCCATACAAAACTGGCCACGTCCTCTGAATAAGAAGCAGGTGAGAGCCTTCTTGGGAATTACGGGGTACTACAGGAGGTTTATACTCAACTTTGCCACCATGGCAGTCCCACTGACTGACCTGATCAAAGGCAAACAAAAAGTCATGGTGGAGTGGTCCTGAGGCAGAAAAAGCTTTTCAAGAGTTGAAAGTAGCGTTGTGTTCCCAGCCAGTCCTGATGACTCCTAACTTCGACAGGGAATTTATAGTACAAATCGATGCATCAGAAGTAGGTATAGGAGTGGTCCTGTCCCAGAACAAGGAGGGTGAGGAACACCCTATTTTCTATCTGATCAGAAAGTTAAACTATGCCACAGTGGAGGAGGCGTTGGCCATAAAGTGGGCGTTAGAGGCTCTCAGGTACTACTTGGTGCGAAGGAAGTTCAGGTTGATCACTGACCATGCCCCTCTGAAGTGGATGTCCGAAAACAAGGACAGTAATGCGAGAATAACGAGATGGTTCTTGGCATTACAAACCTTTAAATTCTCAGTCAAACACAGGTCAGGAAGACAGCTGGCTAATGCAGACGCGTTGTCACGCGTCCATTGTTTGGGGGCTTCAGTTGTTCCGCCCCACAGGTCGAAAAAATGGGGAGGATGTGTGATAGGATCACTGGTAAAGTGGTCTGTGGCAGGTATATTTGTCCCAGATTCCTGTCCTCTGTATTCTAAAAGCCCCCAGGAGAAAGTCTGCAGTGTAGCAGACTTGAGTCTCGGCTTTTTTTGAAAAGCCAGTTTGGGACCTGGGGGTGTGAGGAGAGGGAGGGCTCCACCCACGGCCACTCCAGATTTTGGGCCTTGCAGCCTGGTAACAGGCTCGTTAGGGTTTCCACCTGAGAGTGGCCAACATAAGCCTAGTTTACTTAGGGCTGTGTGTCTCACACCTGGGAGAGAAAAGCAGGAGAGTTTGCTCAGACACTTGGTAATAGAACTGTAAGTACTGTGCTGTGCTGCTGGTGAGGGTATTAGGCCCTACCAGGCTTTGTAGAGAGGGAAACTATTTGTATAGTTAGAGCCCAGACAGGGCTAGGATTTATGTTTATGATTTCTTTATTTGACCAGCTTGTACTCACATCCAGACTGGTGTGCTGTTTCCCGGCTGCTGTGTGTGTAAGGAAGGAGTCCACTACCCCAGGAGAGGGACCCCTTAACCCGACTGTGTCACATTACACATTTGTATGTTTCCATATAGAATCAGAAGTATATATACACTACTGTTCAAAAGTTTGGGGTCACCCAGACAATTTCGTGTTTTACATGAAAACTTAATTATTTATCAAATGAGTTGCAAAATGAATAGAACATATACTCAAGTCATTGGCAATGTTAGAAATAATGATTATTTGAAATAATAATTTTATCCTTCACACTTTGCTTTCGTCAAAGAATGCTCCTTTTGCAGCGATTACAGCATTGTAGACCTTTGGCATTCTAGCTGTTAATTTGTTGAGGTAATCTGAAGAAATTTCACCCCACGCTTCCGGAAGCACCTTCCACAAGTTGGATTGGGTTGATGGGCACTTCTTGCATACCATACGGTCAAGCTGCTCCCACAACAGCTCAATGGGGTTGAGATCTAGTGCGCTGGCCACTCCATTATAGATAGAATACCAGCTGCCTGCTTCTTCCCTAAATAGTTCTTGCATAATTTGGAGGTGTGCTTTGGGTCATTGTCCTGTTGGAGGAGCAAATTGGCTCCAATCAAGGGCTGTCCACAGGGTATTGCAAAATGGAGTGATAGCCTTCCTTATTCAAAATCCCTTTTACCTTGTGCAAATCTCCCACTTTACCAACACCAAAGCAGCCCGAGACCATCACATTACCTCCACCATCCTTGACAGATGGCGTCAGGCACTCTTCCAGCATCTTTTCACTTGTTCTGCATCTCACAATTGTTCTTCTGTGTGAGCCAAACATCTCAAACTTTGATTCATCTGTCCATAACACTTTTTTTCAATCTTCCTCTGTCCAATGTCTGTGTTCTTTTGCCCATATTAACCTTTTCCTTTTATTGGCCAGTCTCAGATATGGCTTTTTCTTTGTCAATCTGCCTAGGAGGCCAGCATCCCGTAGTCACCTCTTCACTGTAGACGTTGACACTGGTGTTTTGCGGGTACCATTTAATGAAGCTGCCAGTTGAGGACTTGTGAGGCGTCTATTTCTCAAACTAAAGACTCTAATGTACTTGTCTTCTTGCACAGTTGCGCACCAGGGCCTCCCATTTCTCTTTCTACTCTGGTTAGAGCCTGTTCTCTGAAGGGAGTAGTACACACCGTTGTAGGAAATGTTCAGTTTTAGCCTTCATTTCCAAGAACAAGAATAGACTGCCGAGTTTCACATGAAAGTTCTATTTTTCTGGCCATTTGGAGAGTATAATCAAACCCACAAATGTGATGCTCCAGATACTCAACTAGCTCAAAGGAAGGCCAGTTTTATAGCTTCTCTAACCAGCAAACCCGTTTTCAGCTGTGCTAACATAATTGCACAAGGGTTTCCAAGAGTTTTCTAATCATCCATTAGTCTTCTAACGCGCTTAGCAAACACAATGTACATTTAGAACACTGGAGTGATGGTTGCTGGAAATGGGCCTCTATACACCCATGTAGATATTCCTTTAAAAAAACAGACATTTGCAGCTACCACATTTACCACATTAACAATGTATAGAGTGTATTTCTGATTCATTTAATGTGATCGTCATTGAAAAAAACAGAAATGTCTTCATTTTCGAAAGAAAAGCACTAAGTGCCCCAAACTTCTGAACGGTAGTGTATATATTTCTACTTTAGGGTCCACAGGGTGACCTTGGGGTATAGGTGATGATGGGAGTCTTCCGGGTACCACACAGTTAATTTTTATTCCCAGGGTGCACTGGGTTCCTCTCCTATACCCTGCCCCCAGGCCAGGGGTTTGTTGGGTGCTCAGCCAGTGTCGGGTCACTGACACGCGTTGGGGCTGTTAAACAGCCCCTGAAGATTTTTTATTTTTAAAGAAAATTCCTTCAAGTGCGGACAGTCCAGGGAACAGCCGCGCTGCCGCTCCGTCACACCGCCTGGCGCCAATACTCATCAGGGGATCTCGGCAGGCCTCTGGGGTCTTGGCTAGCAGGGACCCCGTAGGATCCCCGCACACTACGAGGACGCAGGTAAGTGGCATGTCACCACGGTGATACGTGCCGAGTCACAGCCATTTTTCCCTCAGGGCTGGGGACTCTCTGGGGATGACAGCAAGTGGTGCTAGGCACAGAGTCCTGCGCCTCAACTAGGCCACCAGGGACAACGGGGCTGGAGTTCTGCGGAGCGCTCCAGCGTCCCGGGGATTAAACACTGGCCTGGGGAGGCAGCCATCCCTGTCTAACAGCCGGCTCCTCCCTGCTGCACAGCGCACCTTTCCACCGCGGTATTTTTGGGCTGTGGCAGCACACCTCCGCATCAGCCCCCTAAGAGATCTCCGGCGGCCATTTTCTCCAGGCTAAGTCGCAGATCACAGCAGGCGGTGCGGAGCCCGGGTCCCCCTACATACCTCTCCTCCTGGACGTCATCAGTGTAAGTAGCACTTTTGTCCTACCAGATGCTAAGTCTGAGTAGTTGATGATTAAGTGCAGGTGTTATTATTCTGCAATGTATGTGACTGTATGCTAGCGCTGTCTGTCTGAATTCCACTTTCTGAACTGTCAGCCATTTTACTTTCCCTGTGCCTGTTCTTTCTCACTGAGCCCTAACACTGGTGTTGTCGGGGCGCAACCTCAAGGGCTCTCTTGGTAGACGCTCTGTCCATCAAGTGGATTTTCCAGTTTGTGTATCTGTTTCCTCCAATCTTACTCTTTCCTCAAGTAATTCGGAAGTTTAAACAAGAAGGAGGCACTGACCTGCTGGTGGCTCTAGCGTGGCCCAGACGTCACTGGTACTCAGATTTTCAGAGTCTCTCCATCGACACTCCATTGCCTGAATGTACGGACCTGTTGTCTCAAGGTCTTTGCCTTTACCCGGACCTGGGTTGTCTGTGTTTGACGGCGTGGCTCTTGAGA
This sequence comes from Taudactylus pleione, assembly GCA_031769625.1. Classification (NCBI taxonomy): domain Eukaryota; kingdom Metazoa; phylum Chordata; class Amphibia; order Anura; family Myobatrachidae; genus Taudactylus; species Taudactylus pleione. Next base: position 586,575 of record JAUIMM010000375.1, on the reverse strand, counting down.
CATCCCTCCTAAGGTCCAAGGGTTTTTCCGGCTCTGTGGTGAACACCATGCTCAGAGTGCAGAAAAATGCCTCTGTCAGGATTTATCACAGGGTGTGGCATACCTACTTTGAATGGTGTCGTCCCAGAGTTTACGACCCCCAAGTGTTTAGGGTATCCAGAGTTTTGCCTTTCCTTCAGGCGGGTTTGGACCTTGGTCTCCGTCTTGCTTCACTGAAGGTGCAAATCTCTGCCCTTTCAGTGTGGTTCCAGTGCAGGATTGCTCCTCTTTCTGATCTCCGCACTTTCCTTCAAGGAGTCCTTCATATTCAGCCTCCCTTTGTTCCTCCAGTGGCTCCTTGGGATTTGGCTGTTGTCCTTAGGGCCTTCCATTTGAACCCCTGGACTCGGCGGATCTCAAATGGCTCACTGCTAAGACAGTTTTTCTTCTGGCTATTGCTTCTGCCAGAAGAGTGTCTAATTTGGGGGCTCTCGTCGTACCCCATTTCTGTTTTTTCACCAGGACAGAGCGGTGCTTCGGACTCTGGTTTCCTTCCTAAGGTGGTCTCTAGTTTCCACATTAATGAAATTATTGTGCCGCCCTTTAATTCCCCAGACCTCTCGGCAGGTGAGGCTTCATTGGATGTTGTACGTGCCCTCAGATTTATGTGGACCATACTAGTTCCCCTCGGAAGTCAGACTCCTTGTTTGTACTCTATAGATTCCACAAGGGATGGCCAGCCAATAAGCAAACTTTGACTAGGTGGCTTTGCCTGGCGATCTCTAAGGCTTACATTCATGAGGGCCTTCCAGTGCCACCCTGTTACTGCTCATTCTACTCGGTCTGTGGATCCTTCGTGGTCAGCTCGCCGTGGCGCCTCGACTGTTCAGCTTTGTAAGGCAGCCACGTGGTCCTCTGTCCAGACTTTTTTGAGGTATCATGCATTTGATACCTTTGCCTCTCAGGATGCATTCTTTGGGCGGCAGATTTTCCTTCCTCTCTGCAATGGAGCGTCCCCGCCCTTGAGGGTACTGCTTTGGTACATCCCCAAGGTCACCCTGTGGAATCCTATGGACCCCGAAGTAGATAATGAGAGATATGTTAAGAACTTAACTTAGTTATTTCTTTCTATGAAGACCATAGGGTCCACAGGGCACCCACCCTGATGCACCTGTGCTTCAGATGGGCTTCGCTCTGGTCACCGGTTTTCCGTCTCCTTCTGTGTGAGAATGTGATTCTTTAGTGTTCCAGACTTTCTTCTCTCTCTTTTATCCTCCTCCGGCCTTTGGCTTGCTATGAAACTGAGGTGCCTCTGGCCCGGGGGCAGGGTATAGGAGAGGGACCCAGTGCATCTTGGGAAGAAAAATTAACTGCATGGTGCCCGGATGACTCCCATCATCACCTATACCCCAAGGTCACCCTGTGGACCCTATGGACTTCACAGAAAGAGATATAACAAAGGTAATTTCTTACCATATCTCTCATATATACACACATACATACACACACACTGTATATAAAGTAACACTACAATGCAGTACAAGGATCAAGTATTTATTGCGTGTCTAATAAATGTACTTTATCAGTAAAAAGCAGCAATACATGAAAGCGTGTGTAATAAGTAATTGCTGTAATTTAGTACAATATACATAGAATACAATAGATATTATTTCAACACTACCAACCAAATGATAAAACATGTTGGAAATATAGTGAACAATTAGTGTTTGATAACATTTTAAAAATTTTAAACATGCTATTTACAACAGTAAACATATTTGAGGGCAAATCTTTATCTAAGAAGTTGTATCACAATGAGGGGATGGGGCACATATGTAACACAAAAGCAGTAATCTTTTTATAATAGAAAGTCAATGTAATCAAGTTCTATAGGCGCTATAGGTTTCGATGTGGTTTTGACACAGAAATGTAAACCGTCAAAAGAATTAAATGCAAACTAGGCTTTTTTTTTTGCATTTAATATTACTGCATTTTAAATGTCACCATTTACAGGAGCCCACATACACTTATAATCAGACTGCGCCAAAAAGCTTTCAGTACATTGCAAAACAAAGCTGTGTTAGTGCGCCTTGCAGTACACAGCTTAAACAATGTGTGGACAGAGAATGGAGGATGAAAAATATAACAGTGGGTGAAGGAGGCGCTATGGCGAGTCTTGGTTGGGGGAAAATCTGAAATCTGATAGGTGAGCAGTCGCATGGATGTGACCATGCCATGGACATAATCTGAACATCAGTAGGTTGTCCAGGAGTTCAAAATAGCAGTGCAGAGGTGTCAGTGTTGCAGGACTACGAACTCAGCAAAGACGGCAAAAGGTCGCTAAATGCCTGAGCTCAACTAATTTCTGAAGGTGGCCGTGACTCGCAATACATGTCATGCTTGAGGAATTATTATATATGATATATTTGGGAATAAGTGATCCTTTAATTGCCAAAATACATGGATGGAAAATATTTCATAACACAGACATTCACTATTCCCAAATCACCAGTGCCCAGGAGAAACAGCTAGCCGTAAGTTATATAGTGGAGCAATAGGTATCCCAAGTGCTGATGACCTAGCTCTGACGCAGTAACTATACTGGCTACTATGGCTTAGGTATGTCATTGGCTACATTTGTTCTACTGTGACCTCTGACCTATAGCTACCTGCCTAGTCCTGGTTTAGGTCAGTTTTATCTGTCCTGCCTTTATGGTTGTCCCTTCTCTGCTGAAGGGAGGTGAGGGAGCCAGTAATAAGTAACGTTTTACACCAGGAAATGCCAACCGGAGAAGTGCTGGATCCACCAACCGTAGGGTTTATGGCCGCACAGAGCAGATAACGCTGCACAATGCTCCTGTATATGTTGGTTAAGCAGATACATAGGTGATATCCCATGTTCCACTTTCAGGATATGATGGAAATGTGCATGGATAAGAATAAAATTAGGTCTGGTCTACTTACACTACCCACCTCATATGTCGACCTTTGCTTTGTTTTTTCTATTTCTCTAAATAATCGCATTTGATTAAAAGGGAGGGGACTGTAGTTATTTTGTATTTTGCCATATAGAATTAGAAATATATATATATATATATATATATATATATATATATATATATATAATGCGAAATGATCCGGCACTCACTACAAGTGATACATGAATACTTGCCCCGGGTGCCTTCCTTGCCGGAGAACAGGGTCCCCGTTAGATAAAAGATATGAGGTGGCACTCAGAGACCATGTGAAGACTTCACATGGTCTCTGAGTGCCGCCTCATATCTTTTTATATATATATATACACAGGTTGAGTCTCCCATATCCGTTATTCCAAAAACCGAAATATTCCAAAAACCGGAATATTTCGGTGCATATGTGACGTCACGACGTCACCTGACGTCGTGACGTCACTAGTATCAGTGGCCAATGACTAGCGGTGTGGGCGTGGTCCACACGCCAGGCCACCCCCACGCATCACCCGCCGGACCCCCAGCGGCAGCCGCTGGACCCCTCGTTACAGCCGCAGCACCTGCCGGACCCCTCGTGACAGCAGCAGCACCCGCCAGACCCTTCCGCCTTACCTGCCGGACCCTTCCGCCTCAGTCGCCGGACCCCTCACGACACCCGCCGGATCCCTGTAGCACCCGCCGGACCACCGCCACACCCCCGCCGGACCCCTGTATCACCCGCCGGACCACCGCAACGCATTCCGGACCCACCCGCAGCACACGCTGGGGCCTCCCGTGACACCCGCTGGGCCCCCCCCCAGGTATTCCGAAAACCGGAATAATCCAAAATCCGAAATGCTCGTGGTCCCGAGCATTTCGGATATGGGAGACTCAACCTGTATATATATATATATATATATAGATATATATATATATATATATACAGCCATATAGAATTTGGAACATACGAGGGTTGTTCAAAAAGTAATGCCTAAATGCTCAGAACTCAAATTTTATTATAGATACAGATTTGAAAATTTGCAGTAAAATACTTCGAAGTCTTAGTAACAGAATGACACTACTCAAAAAATTCACCATCTGCCCTCAAACATTTCTCCACCTCACAACCCAAGCTGTGAACCACTTTGGAAATATTCCAGTGGTTGGTGTTTGACCCAGGAACGTATGGCGTTTTTAACAACCTCTACGTCTTCAAAATGTTGAACCCAGAGACAGGTTTTGAGATGGCCAAACAGATGAAAGTCAGAAGGGGCCAAATCAGGACTGTATGGTGAATGGGATGTGGCATTATTGCCCACCGCATTTTGGCAATGGCGCAGATGTTGCCATGGAAGTGTGAGGTCTTTGTCGTGGTGTAAGAGGACATTTGACAGTGGAATTGTTGACCTTTTTTTGTGGGTGGCTTCTTTCAGCTTCTTAAGTGTAATAATGTATCGATCACTGTTGATGGATTGGTTTGGTTCCAAGTAATCGATGAGAATAACACCTAGGCAATCCCAGAAGAATGTGGCCATGACTTTGTTTACGGATCGCTGTGATTTAAACTTTTTTGGCCTAAGTGAACTTGGGTGTTTCCATTGCTTTGATTGGGCCTTTGTTTCTCGGTCATAAAGGAATACCCAGGTCTCATCTCCTGTAATGACATTTTCCAAAAACATCTCAGGGTTGGCTTCAAAGTTGGTCAAAAGGTTATTGCACACTTCCACCCTCTGGGCCTTATGATTCCTGGTTAATTGCTTTGGAACCCATTTAGCACACACTTTACGATATCCCAAATCAATGATTAGTGTTTTTACAGTGCCATGGCTACATTCAAGTTCATCACTGAAATCTCTGATGGTCACACTACGGTCTTTCTGAATCATGGCATCGACTTTGTCTCGGTTCTCTGCTGTCACTGCAGTTGATGTTCTGCCACCACGAGGTTTGTCGCACACGGACGATTCTCCCGATTGAAAACGCTTCATCCACCTTCTGACATTGCTATAGTCAATTGTACAGTCACCATTCACTTTTTTCAATCTTCTGTGGATTTCTGTAGCACTGCAGCCTTCTTTTTCCAGAAAGTCAATGACGGCTCTTTGTTTCATCTTGGATTCCATGGTATTTCTTGGACTACCTAAACAAAAATACACATATAGCTGGCAGACATATTAAACTACAAACTGACAAAGTTTCGAATAAATATTGCATATTATTTCAGAGTTATGAGCATTTAGGCATTACTTTTTGGACAACCCTCGTATATATTAAAATATAACCATAAATTGCATTTGCACCTTGGCTTAATAATTTCGTAGCTTTGTAAAAAAAAACAACTCATAGGAACAGGTTACAGAATTACTACTATCGACTATATCCCACAGATTAATAGAATAAGAGGATCTACAATACATTGCACTCAAGCAATTGTCGGAGTCTTAGGTTAATGACACATATTACACCTTTGTGGATAATAATTAGATAATTGCTTGTAAATATTTTGCGTAACCACAATAAATCAGTGATGACATTATAGGATAGAATATATTATATATAATGGCAACTTTTCTTTGCAGCCAGCCTGTTTTATGACCACCATCTCATGGATATTGTATTACACTTGTGTGTGGATTTTCTGGTGTCTAACAAGATGATGTTTATGTGTATAACACTTCTCACACTCAGAACATGGGAATTGTTTCTCACCTGTGTGGCTTAGCTGATGTCTATTAAGTTGTGATTTAATGAAAAAACATTTCCCACACTCAGAGCATCGAAATTGTTTCTCACCTGTGTGGCTTAGCTGATGTCTATTTAGTTCTGATTTAATGGAAAAACATTTCCCACACTCAGAGCATCGAAAATGTTTCTCACCTGTGTGACTTAGCTGATGTCTATTAAGTTTTGATTTAATGAAAAAACATTTCCCACACTCAGAGCATCGAAATTGTTTCTCACCGGTGTGACTTAGCTGATGTCTATTTAGTTCTGATTTATTGGAAAAACATTTCCCACACTCAGAACATGGAAACGGTTTCTCACCCGTGTGAGTTCTCAGATGATTACAAAGATCTGCTTTCAATGTAAACCGTTTCTCACACTCGGAACATGGAAAGGGTTTCTCTCCTGTGTGAGTTCGCTGATGTACAAGAAGAGCGTATTTTGATCTTAAACATTTCCCGCACTCAGAGCATGGAAACCGATTTGCACCTGTGTGAATTGTCTGATGTCTAGTAAGTCCTGATTTATATTTAAAACTTTTCCCACATTCAGAACATGGAAATGGCTTCTCACCTGTGTGAGTTCTCTGATGTTTTAGAAGACCTGATTTAAATGTAAAACGTTTCTGACACTCAGAACATGGAAAGGGTTTCACTCCTGTGTGAATTCTCTGATGTTTTAGAAGACCTGATTTATATTTAAAACATTTCCCACATTCAGAACATGGAAATGGCTTCTCACCTGTGTGAGTTCTCTTATGTTTTAGAAGACCTGATTTAAATGTAAAACATTTCTCACACTCAGAACATGGAAAGGGTTTCACTCCTGTGTGAATTCTCTGATGTAAAGCAAGCTCTGATTTATATTTAAAACATTTCCCACATTCAGAACATGGCAATGGCCTCTCCCCTGTGTGAGTTCTCTCATGTGCAGCAAGCCCTGATTTACGTATAAAACATTTCCCACATTCAGAACATGGAAATGGCCTCTCACCTGTGTGAGTTCTCTCATGTACAACAAGCTCTGATTTATGTATAAAACATTTCCCACATTCAGTACAAGGAAATGGTCTCTCACCTGTGTGAGTTCTCTCATGTGTAACTAAGCGCGACTTATGTAGAAAACATTTATCACATTCAGAACAGGGAAATACTTTGCGACTTGTACTACAGGAAGCAATATCAGAGTCATCAGTAGAACATTCCTCATTATCAGAGGGATCAGGTGACACATCAGCACTGTGACGTACGCCATGCATATTTAGGGTAAGGGGGTTTTCTCTAGAAGAATTTCCTTTGATGTTGTCATCTTCTATTTTAAAATCTGAAAACAAAATGGGATATCCATCAGAGGTGCTCCTGCTATCACGTCCTTGTGCTGGAAATAAATGTATAGTAATAGATATCTTGTTTTTATACAAGGGAGCATTTTTTTTAAATATTAGTCAATTAAAGAAAATTATTTGGTAAAAGTAAAAACTTATTACCATTATATATGTGCAAACAGTACAGGACATGCTAAAGTTGCAGCAAGTTCTAGCCATGAGTTTACAATTTAAGTTTTGCAGCTGACACTAAGGGCAGTATCAATTAGAAGCGAAAAGTAAGTTTCGGCGATACTTTTCGCCAATCACATAATTTTCGTCGGTTTCAACTTATCCCCATATTCAATTCCAAATACTTTTCGACTTAGCGGAAAGTCAATGCAATGGACCTGGCGAAAAAGTTTCGCTGATGAATAGTAGGTGAAAAAAGTGCAGATTCGGGTTGCAAACGTGGGAAAACCACTCAGCACCCTTTGGACAGCCCCCCCCCCCCCCCCAAAGGCCAAAGGTAAACTGTGTCCAAAATGTTTTTAAAAATACTTAAACTGACCCCAAAAAAGTACTTTCATTTTAGGGGTGAAAAAAAAACAAAGGTTAGGATACAAAGTTATACACTAGCAAAATAGACTCCAGGGGGGTCCCTAAGTATGCGGCAGGTGTTTTTAAGATTGCAGGTGTTTGCGGCAGGTGGATTTTTCATGTTTTTTTAAACGTCACATTAGCAACTTCAAAATATGCCTACACTCAATTTCATGTACCCCAATTTTGATGGGAGTTATTTTCACCTAAAAAAATCTTCAAAATGCTATTCTTCACCACCTATGCAAAGACGCTATTTAGCACCCATTGAGCCCGTTTAAAACCTCAAATACTTTCAGAAGGGCAATTCGGAGGTAACCATAGTGATCCCCCAAGTCAGAGCATCTTTTGGGGGGTATCTGGTGGATTTCCCCAAAAACTTCAGGATTTTTCGCCTGTTTGAGCTTTGCCGCATCCTGTTTCTGCCGATTTGAAATTGAATGCGGGGACGCGCGTGATAGTTAGAACCATACTCAATTTGAAGCGAAAAAGTAGCGAACAAAACACAGTGCAGCAGCCTCTATACAGATGTGTCCTTTTATACTGCTGCTACAGTCGCACCCTCTCAGCACGCCAGGTCCTGTGCGACTCCAGCGTCTTTTTTTTCAAAATGTGAATCTTATTTTGCATAATTATAACACACAGAAGCAACAAAATGAGAGATCTGATAAGAACTTACCTTTGTTATCTCTCTTTTTACGAAGTCCATAGGGTCCACAGGGAGACCTTGGGGTATAGGTAAGGCAGTCATCCGGGCACCACGCAGTTAAGCTTTTACTCCCAGGATGCACTGGGTCCCCTCCTATACCCCGCCACCGGGCCAGAGGCACCTCAGTTTCATAGTAAGCCGAAGGAGGATAAAAGAGAGAAGAATGTCTGGAGCACTCAAGAATCACATTCTCACACAGAAGCGTCATGAGCGAAGCCCATCTGAAAAACAGGTGCATCAGGGTGGGTGACCTGTGGACCCTATGAACTTCGTAGAAAGAGAGATAACAAAGGTAAGCTCTTACCATCTCTCATTTTTTACTTCAGGGTCCATAGGCTCCACAGGGAGACCTTTGGGATGTCCCAAAGCAGTCCCTTTAAGGGTGGGGATGCTCCTGTGCAGAGAGGAGAATCCGCTGCCCAATGGAAGCATCCTGAGAGGCAAAAGGTATCAAATGCATAATACCTCAGAAAGGTCTGAACAGAAGACCATGTGGCCGCCTTACAGAGCTGAAGAGCCGAGGCGCCACGGCGAGCTGACCACGAAGGACCCACAGACCGAGTAGCTTGAGTAGTAACAGAGGGCGGCACTGGAAGGCCCTCATGAGTATAAGCCTCAGAGATCGTCATGAAAAGCCATCTAGCCAAAGTTTAGTGGCTGGCCATCCCTTCTTGTGAAAACCGTAGAGAACAAACAAGGAGTCTAATTTCCGAAGGGAACTGGTACGTTCCACATAGATCCTGAGGGCCCGTACCACATCTAAAGAGGCCTCACCTGCCGAGAGGTCTGGAGACTGAAAGGCCGGTACAATAATCTCCTCATTAATGTGGAAACTAGAAACCACCTTAGGAACGAACCCAGGGCGAGTCCGAAGTACCGCCCTGTCCTGGTGACATATCATAAATGGGGAGCGACAGGAAAGCGCCCCTATGTCTGACACTCTTCTAGTGGAAGCTATGGCCAGAATAAAAAACAAACAGTCTTAGCTGCTAACCATTTGAGATTCACTGAAGTCAGGGGTTCAAATGGAGGGCCCTGGAGGGCCCGAAGGACCACAGCCAGGTCCCAAAGAGCCACTGGAGGGACAAAGGGAGGCTGAATCCGGAGGACACCTTGCAGGAATGTGCGTATATCTGGAAGAGGAGCAATCCTCTGTTAAAACCAAACTGAAATGGCAAAGACATGCACCTTCAGGGAGGCTAGGCGGAGACCAAGAACCAGTCCCGCCTGGAGGAAAGCCAAAATCCTAGGTATTCGAAACACCAGAGGATCGTAACCTCTAGGATGACACCACTGAAAATAGGTATGCCACACTCTTGTGACAGATCGGAGCAGAGGCTGGCTTATGCGCTCCGAGAATAGTATTTACTACAGAGCTGGTGAATACTTTGGACCTTAGGAGGGATGTCTGAAGAGCCACGCAGTCAAAGACAGACGACCCAGTTCTGGGTGAAGACAAGGACCCGGAGACAACAGGTCCGGATGTTGAGGCAGCAGGAACAAAGTGTCGATGGAGAGACTCCGAAGATATGAATACCAGTGACGTCTGAGTCAAGCTGGAGCCACCAGCAGGACAGTACCTCCGTCATGTTTGAACTTCCAAAGATCTTGAGGAAGAAGGGAGACCGGAGGGAACATGTATGCAAACTGGAAGGTCCCCTACACTGGCAATGCATCTACGAAGGTTGCTTCGGCATCTCTAGTTCTGGACCCGTACACTGTGGTGTCGGGAAGCCATGATGTCCATCTGTGGGAGGCCCCATCTGCTCACTAAGAGTTGAAATACCTGTTGGTGAAGAGACCATTCCCCGGGATGCACGTCATGACAGCTGAGGAAGTCTGCATCCCAATTGAGAACTCCCGGAATGAACACTGCAGAGATGGTCGGGAGGGGACCCTCGGCCCATGTCAGAAAGTGTGACACTGCGGTCATTGCTGCCCGACTTCGAGTGTCTCCTTGATGACTGATGTAAGCCACTGTAGTGACCTTGTCGGACTCAACCTGTACAGGTTTTCCGTGAAGTATGTGCTGGGCCAATTTGAGGGCCCTGTAGACAGCTCGAAGTTCCAATATGTTAATTGGCTGGGTTGTTTTGATTGATGTTGGACGGCCCTGAAAGGAGTGCAGACCGGTCATTGCACCCCAGCCCCGGAGACTGTTAACCATTGTTAGGAGTACCCAGTCTGGGATCCAAAAGGGGTGCTGTTTATTAGATGAGATGGCTGAAGTCACCAAGACAGAGACAGATGCACCTCCGAAGAGAACATCATCGCCTGAGCCTTGATCCAATGGGGTAAACCGTTCCACCTGGCGAGGATCAGTCTTTGTTCTCTGATCCTGAAAATCCAGCAGGGCTCCCAGATGAATCATGCTCTGTGAGGGATTCAAGGAGGACTTTTTCCAGCCGATTAACCTTCTGTGCTTGTGAAGGAAAGTAATGGTTAGCTGTAGATGACTTTGAAGCACCTCTGGGGATCCTGCTAAGAGCAGGAGATCGTCCAGATGCGGTACCAGTCGGATACTCTGACCACGTAGGTGGGCTGCCATGATAGCCATAATTCTGGTAAACACCGGTGGAGCTGTGGACAGTCCAAAGGGCAGAGCCTGAAATTGGAAGTGTTGCTGTAGTATAGCAAACCGGAGATACCGCTGATGACAGGGCGCTATAAGTACATGTAGGTACTTGTCCTGAATATCCAGCGATACCATAAAGTCCACCAGGCTCCATAGATAGGATGATGTAGCGTAGGGTAGCTATCCTGACCCTTGGCACCTTTAGGAATCTGTTCAAGGTTGAGGATAGGCAGATGAGACCCATTCAGCTTCTGAACCAGAAAGAGTATAATGATAACCCGTCCCTCGCTGAGATAGTGGGGCTGACATAATTACCCCTGCTTGCAGCAAGGACAGTATATTCTGGATTTGTAAGGCCCGGATCGGGTCTGAAGGAGGGCCTGTGTAGTAAAACAGGTGGGGAAGCCAACTGAGAAAGGAGAGGGCATACCCGTGAGAGACCACGTCTCCTATCCAAGCATCCGTGATGGTGTGAAACCAGCACTGGGCGAACTGAAGAAGTTGAACTCCCACTCTGGGATCCCCCCGATGGAAGCCTGTCCTGTCAGGCTGAGGGTTTATCCTCGGGTTTAGATCCAGGTCTGCTTGGTCCTGGGTACGACGGCCCACGCGGAGGCCAACTGCCAAGGAAGGACTTGCCTTTAGACTTTGCTTGAGGACAAAAGGACTTAAAAGATGTAGTCCTAGGTCTTGTACTAGAAGTAGCTGAAGGCAGGAATGCCGCTTTTGATGCTGCCAATGTTGCTACAATCCTGTCAAGGTCAGGGCCAAACAAGATCTCCCTATTATAGGGTAACCCTTCAAGGCCTTCCAAGAGCTCAGCTACATGGTACGGTGGGCAGATACAGTCACGGCCGAAACTCTGGAGGCTAGGCATCCAATGTAGTTTCTCCAACATAGGAAGCTGCATTTCGAATGCGAGCAGCAAAAGACCTCTGATCCCCAGAAGCTTCTGAGTGAAAAAAGTCTTCAAGTGCATCAGCCCAGCTCTCTATAGCTTTAGCTACCTCTGCGATAGCCATGGTTGGACAGGCAAAAGCCCCTGAAAAAGGAGTACATTGATTTCAGGCAAGCTTCCACCTTCCTATCCATAGGATTGTAGGAATAGGCAACGTTGCGCCTGTAATTAAACTCGTAATATGGGAATCCACCGCAGGGGGTAATCCCCATATTGGCTGGCTCATCATCTTCTATTAATAAGATAGATCCGACAGCTCTCACCAAAGCAGGAATGTAAATTTTTTACCCACTCTCATCCTCCTCCGGAAGGGAGTCGGGGGTTATAGAGGTCAGCATCTTTTGATGATAACACAAAACGTGTAAAGGTTTACTGGGTGGGGGGCTTCTCATCCTTACAACTGAAAAGTCACAATCCGCGAAAAAGTATAACGGATGACGTCATTTCGCCAGGCGGAAAAGTATCGCCGTATTCAATTGCAAAGACTTTTCGCGTACGCGGAAAGTCAATGCAATGTAATAGGCGTTAAAGTTTCTCCTATGAATACCCGGTGGAAAAAAGTGCAGAATTGCGGTTTTGGGGTGCAAAGGATAACGGTGCACCCTTTGGACAGGCCCTTTGGACAGGCCCCCTTTGGACAGGCCCCCAAAGGATAACGGTGTCCAAAAAAAAAGAGAGGGGAACACCCCAAAAAAGCACTTTGAAAATGGGTGCGAAAAAGTACAAAGGGGGTACAATGCAAAAACTAGGGAAATAGACCTTTGGGGGGGGTCTGCAAGTATGGGGGAGGTGTTTTTTTTTATTGCAGGTGTTTGCTGAAGGTGCGTTTTTTGCAGCACTTAAAACTTGACTTGCGATTTTTAACTATGCTTGCACCATTTTCAAGTACCCCAAATTTGACAGGACAACTTATTTTTATCCCAAAAAACTGCTTAATGCTATTCTTCACCACATGTGCAAAGCCGCTATTTTGGAGCACTTCACAGCACTTACGTACCCCAAATAGCTTCAGTAGGGCTAATCGGGGACAACTAGATTGATCCCCAATGTTACTGCATCTTTTGAGGGGTGTCATGCTGATTTTCCCCAATTCTACCAACACTTTTCGGTGGGTTACAGTTTCGCCGGGTGACGTGTTTTCGCGTCCTTTGGGAGTGAATACGGCGAACAGCAGGTGCGCGTCCGATAAGTTTCTGCGGCTAAAACACGCAAAGTCGGCAAAGTGCGACATGCGAAAAAGTATCGCATGTGCAAAACTAATTGAAAACGGGCCTTGGTGTGAAAGGCATTAGATGTACTCACCAGACTCTGCACTGAGCTAGAGAGAGTACGTCTACCCATGGTGAGGGTACAGGAGGTACTTGTATTGCCTTAAACTGTTGTGGCCACCCCCAAAAGGGGGGATTACGGCCTGCTGCAATAACCCCAAAGGGGGAATTACAGCTGAATCCGCTAGGCGGACCGTAATAGTGGCCCAGGGCCATCCTAATCAAACTCTCCTCACTTATGTCTGCCACACATAACTAACATAATAGCAGTATGGGAGCAGATGCCTGTTGATACTCCTGCCTTTGCTAAACATAGCTGCTGAGTAAACGGCACACTATATGGCACTGGGTATAATGCAACCACTGTTTATGTAGGATACTAGTAGGAATGCAATATACTGGTCATGTCTTAAGCCTGGGTAGGCAGCAGGAGCACACCACCCGAATATGGCACACAGCAACGATTGTATGAGACAAAACCTCATAAATACTTAGTTCTATAAATGTGAGGTACAGGAAAAACCCCGAAAACACCAGTATGTTAAGGTAATAGTCAGATTAAAACACACTGGTCCTGACTGATGCTTGGGTAAGCTGCAGGAGCATTTTGCCTAAATATGGCACAGTGCAGCACACAACAGTATGTGATATTATCTTTTAAATATGTGAGGTAAAAGAACCACCTTAACTACACCTGTATTCAGAATTAGAGGAGAGGTATAGATATATGCTGACAGATAGGAGAAAAAGACTCAGCGCTAGCATAAGTCACATATCATGCAGAAAATATACTGCAAAATGGCACTACATTCAACTGCCCAGATTCAGTGTCTGGGGAGGCTATAGCACTGTATACACCAAACCGACGGTGAGGTATGCAGGGGGACTGTACCACACACTATCCTGGGAGATCTGCAATGTACCATCCAAGAAAATGGCCACTGGAGACCTCAGAGGGGGCGTGGCTTAGTGGGAGAACAGCTCAGCAAAGCCAGACCGCAGTGGAAAAGCGCACTAGAGCTGAGGGGAGAAGCCGCTAAAACAGGGAAGGCCGTCTCCCCTGGCTGAATATTAACGACTGGGACACTGGCTTCCCGCACCAATAATGTCCCTGGTGGTCTAGTGGAAGCACGGGGTATGAGAGGCTTGCGTCCACCTCAGCGTCTCCGGTCTGTCTCCTGAGACCGGAGGCAAGACTGCTAATATGCGGGTCATCGCCTTACCTGTCCCCATGCCTTCGGCAGCAGTCTGGGAAATCCGAGGGGCCCAGCTAGCACGGACCCTCGGGTCCCCTCAAGATCCCCAGATCGGTACTGGCGTCGCGGCGCCGGCGGGGTGACGGAGCGTCAGCGCAGACATCCTCTGGACAGTCTGCTGCTGCGTGCTCTAAAGATAGTTAAACACTACCAAATCGTAAAATAAAATAGCTTTTGGGGCTAAGCAGCCCCACTGCGATAACAGTGACCCGACTCGGCTGGGCACCAAACGAACTGAGGTGCCTCTGACTCGGTGTATAGGGAGAGTGGCCCAGTGCATCCTGAAAGCTGAAAAGTTTAACTGCGTGGTGCCCGGATATCCAAGCCATCGCCTACACCCCCAAGGTGTTCTGTGGAGCCTATGGACCCTGAAGAAGAAACTAGCAGTCACGCTAGGTTGTATTAGCGGGGCGCTGTGGCCTGCCCGATTTGTAAGTGCTGAAATGCTCTCCACCCTTATGGCAGCGCCCCACTAAAAACAGCCGTCCCCACCCGTGGGACACAGTGTCATGTGGGGTTGGGAAGTGCCGGCGAAAAACAATCACCGGTGAGTGAGTAGATGCCGGACGCATGCACACAGCCATCTATTCACATTGCAGGGAGAGCTTGGGGGCAATACCACTATCTCAGTGAGTGCTGGACAAGTCACCTGCAGTGATAAAAAAGGTGCAGCTCAAGGACACGCCCCCTTTACTGAGAGACCACTCCCCTTTTTTTTAGGCGCGTGCTGAAGTGCCCTTTTTTGACAGATGCCCTGCCCCCTGTCTGCCCCAGCTTGAAGACTAGAAACTACATATTAGAATCTGCTTATATTTGTTACTTGTATCCTGCTCTGCAAAGACCTGGACCACCTGTTATTCAGTTCTTATCTATCACCACAGAACCTGGTTATTTCTGCTTATTCCATCTGGCTTGCAAAAACTTGGACCACCTGTTACTGTTTATATATCTTAGACGGTATATATTCATAATGTCGAAATTCAAGACATCGACACGAGCATAGCAACATGGTCTGAATGCCGACATTGCATGAATGTAAAAAGTAGAATGTCGAAAGGCGATTTTTGGACGATTTTAGGGTTAGAGTTAGGCTGCAGTTAGGATTAGGTTTAACAGTATCAGGAACGTTCACCTCCGTAGTGGAAAACCACATGGTCACCATGCCGCCTGTCAACATTCTAAATGTCAACAAATTTTACCAAAACCGACAGAGACTTGTTACATTATTAATTATAACTTTATCTGTAATCACCTATTCCTATTCCTCCAGCCACTGCTCCTGTATCCCTGTAATAAAGCCTATTGCACTACTAACCTCAATCTTGCATAAATTACACTAATATATGTGAGTGCAAAGCCTCCATGTAACATACTGAGGAATTATTACACAAGGGAGATAATGGGTGTTCACATGTGATACTACACAGGGAGGATAATGTCACACAGGGTATCATCCCAATGCTTAGTGATGGAATCTCTACAGCGATGGCACTTGTACTGATAGGAGAATCACCAGAGTGTGGGAGGAGACTGGTCAGGTCTCTGGGCTGGTAACACACAGTGACATGATGTGAGAGGGAGAGCAGGAGTATAATAGGGGCTGATGGCTCCTGAGGTATGAGATACACCAGAGAGTGTGGGGAGGAGACTGGTCAGATCTCTGGGCTGGTAACACACAGTGACATGATGTGAGGAGGAGAGCAGGAGTATAATAGGGGCTGATGGCTCCTGAGGTATGAGATACACCAGAGAGTGTGGGGAGGAGACTGGTCAGATCTCTGGGCTGGTAACACACAGTGACATGATGTGAGGAGGAGAGCAGGAGTATAATGCTGTAGATGCTGATGGCTCCTCATGTATGAGATATGGTGCATACACATGGTCAGATTTTCTTTCAGATCTGTACAATAACGATTTTAAAAATCGTTCAATCATTCATATCTGAAGAAAAATCTGACATATCTGACATGTTTGTCAGATGAACGATGAACGTTCTCGCTTGTCAGATAACGACATCTGATGTGTTTGCAGTAAGATTTGGACAATTCCATTCATTTTAATGCAGTCAGAAATCTTTCAAATCGTTCATCTGACACATCCGACCGTGTGTATGCACCAATACACCAGAGAGTGTGGGGCTCTGTAACACACAGTGATGTGATGTGAGGGGGAGAGCAGGAGTATAGTAGGGGCTGATGGCTTCTGACTCCCACACTGGGCAGATACATTGTTCTTATTAGTCTGTACTGACAGAGGAGAGTGTAGGATAAGTGATGGCTGTAGTGACAGAGGAGGGTGTAGGATAAGAGAGTGCTGTAGTGACAGAGGAGGGTGTAGGATAAGAGATTGCTGTAGTGACAGAGGAGAGTGTAGGATAAGAGAGTGCTGTAGTGACAGAGGAGGGTGTAGGATAAGAGAGTGCTGTAGTGACAGAGGAGAGTGTAGGATAAGAGATTGCTGTAGTGACAGAGGAGGGTGTAGGTTAAGAGATGGCTGTAGTGACAGAGGAGGGTGTAGGATAAGAGATTGCTGTAGTGACAGAGGAGGGTGTAGGATAAGAGATGGCTGTAGTGACAGAGGAGAGTGTAGGATAAGAGATGGCTGTAGTGACAGAGGAGGGTGTAGGATAAGAGATTGCTGTAGTGACAGAGGAGGAGGTAGGATAAGAGATGGCTGTAGTGACAGGGGAGGGTGTAGGATAAGCGATTGCTGTAGTGACAGAGGAGTGTGTAGGATAAGAGATGGCTGTAGTGACAGAGGAGGGTGTAGGATAAGAGATGGCTGTAGTGACAGAGGAGTGTGTAGGATAAGAGATGGCTGTAGTGACAGAGGAAGGTGTAGGATAAGAGATGGCTGTAGTGACAGAGGAGGAGGTAGGATAAGAGATGGCTGTAGTGACAGGGGAGGGTGTAGGATAAGCGATTGCTGTAGTGACAGAGGAGTGTGTAGGATAAGAGATGGCTGTAGTGACAGAGGAGGGTGTAGGATAAGAGATGGCTGTAGTGACAGAGGAGTGTGTAGGATAAGAGATGGCTGTAGTGACAGAGGAGGGTGTAGGATAAGAGATGGCTGTAGTGACAGAGGAGGGTGTAGGATAAGAGATTGCTGTAGTGACAGAGGAGTGTGTAGGATAAGAGAGTGCTGTAGTGACAGAGGAGGGTGTAGGATAAGAGATGGCTGTAGTGACAGAGGAGGGTGTAGGATAAGAGATTGCTGTAGTGACAGAGGAGGGTGTAGGATAAGAGATGGCTGTAGTGACAGAGGAGGAGGTAGGATAAGAGATGGCTGTAGTGACAGGGGAGGGTGTAGGATAAGCGATGGCTGTAGTGACAGAGGAGTGTGTAGGTTAAGAGAGTGCTGTAGTGACAGAGGAAGGTGTAGGATAAGAGATGGCTGTAGTGACAGAGGAGGAGGTAGGATAAGAGATGGCTGTATTGTCAGGGGAGGGTGTAGGATAAGCGATTGCTGTAGTGACAGAGGAGTGTGTAGGTTAAGAGAGTGCTGTAGTGACAGAGGAGGGTGTAGGATAAGAGATGGCTGTAGTGACAGAGGAGGATGTAGGATAAGAGATTGCTGTAGTGACAGAGGAGGGTGTAGGATAAGAGAGTGCTGTAGTGACAGAGGAGGGTGTAGGATTAGAGATGGCTGTAGTGACAGAGGAGGGTGTAGGATAAGAGATGGCTGTAGTGACAGAGGAGGGTGTAGGATAAGAGATTGCTGTAGTGACAGAGGAGGGTGTAGGATAAGAGATGGCTGTAGTGACAGAGGAGGATGTAGGATAAGAGATTGCTGTAGTGACAGAGGAGGGTGTAGGATAAGAGAGTGCTGTAGTGACAGAGGAGGGTGTAGGATTAGAGATGGCTGTAGTGACAGAGGAGGGTGTAGGATAAGAGATGGCTGTAGTGACAGAGGAGGGTGTAGGATAAGAGATGGCTGTAGTGACAGAGGAGGGTGTAGGATAAGAGATTGATGGAGTGACAGAGGAGGGTGTAGGATAAGAGATGGCTGTAGTGACAGAGGAGGGTGTAGGATAAGAGAGTGCTGTAGTGACAGAGGAGGGTGTAGGATAAGAGAGTGCTGTAGTGACAGAACAAGGAGAATATGTGACTGTTCTGTACTTAGTGATTATTACTCACCTGTGCTGATAGCTGTAGGGATTTCCTCCTCCTTACACTGCTGATCACCCCTCATAGACGTCTCTTCTTCTCCCTCTACATTTTCTTCTTTTATATTAGTCAGTTCTTTGCCCTAAATAACCCACAAAACAATAAAACACAATAATAATGTCAGATTATCAGTAAATCAGTTTAAAGAGAAGATCAGTGTATTAGACACACACACAGGTGCTCTATGTTTATACAGCAGAAAGTCACTTTGGTATTTGTTAAAACCTTAATTACTATCTACTTTATGCTCCTATCTGTAATTGCCTGTAATGGTGCACATCAGAAGAAGGGTCTATAGTACAAATACATCTCCTATTCTATCTGTACATACATTCGCTAGTAAAGGGGACATGGTTCATGAATTGGGACAAAGTAAATTTTTTCCGGTTTCTGTTCACTAAAACAAACTCACACACAAATACACACACATAAATATAAATATATACACACACACAAATACACACACTCATATATATATATATATATATATATATATATATATATATATATACACATACATACAGTGGCGGTTCTAGGGGCGGGCAAGCAGGGCAATTGCCCGGGGCGCGTCTACCTGAGGGCGCAGTCGAAGTGTCCCTACCAGCGCCATTTAACTAGACGGCGCCTGCCTGCTGCAGCACCACCATCAGAGACCACCACGGCGCCACTGTCATGGATACTCATTCCCTCCCACTGCCCCAGAATGCCGTTGCTTTACACCCCGAGTTGTCGCGGCCGCGCCTGGCATCCTGGGAGTCCCAAAATGCCAGAAGTGGACACCGGCTACGATGACGTCACTGGGACTGTGAGCGCAGGGGATAGGAGACCCAGATCACGAAGCCTGGGAGCAGCAGTAGCTCGGCAGTGGGTGTGGCACTACGCGTTCTCACATCGCTTACTCATCAGCTACAGTCCCTGCTCAATAGGGTTATGAATTAGAAGAAAAGTTGTGACAGCCGCTGCCTCCACCCGTGGCAGTGCTGCAGCTCCGGTCCCTGCTCCCTGTGACAGCCGCTGCCTCCACCCGTGGCAGTGCTGCAGCTCCGGTCCCTGCTCCCTGTGACAGCCGCTGCCTCCACCCGTGGCAGTGCTGCAGCTCCGGTCCCTGCTCCCTGTGACAGCCGCTGCCTCCACCCGTGGCAGTGCTGCAGCTCCGGTCCCTGCTCCCTGTGACAGCCGCTGCCTCCACCCGTGGCAGTGCTGCAGCTCCGGTCCCTGCTCCCTGTGACAGCCGCTGCCTCCACCCGTGGCAGTGCTGCAACTCCGGTCCCTGCTCCCTGTGACAGCCGCTGCCTCCACCCGTGGCAGTGCTGCAGTTCCTGGCCCTGCTTGACTCCACTGAGAGACAGTGTGAGTTATTTCTCATAATGATTAATAATAATAATGAATCCTTCAACTTAAATCCACACAGACAATCTATAGCTGCCCTTTAGCAGAAGTGCTGTCACTAAGGCTCAGGAGAAAGGCTATATGTATACATTTGATCAGCACTCGGCAGTATGGTATAATGTACAAAGCTCTGTAGTATTCAGGCAATGCACAATGATTTTCTAAATGATCTATCAATGTACATTTGCTAGGTTTACTACATTGTAGAAATGTGTCATGGATATCCATTTAGAAGCTTTTCATGAATGTTTAGTATTGAACAAGGCATAATGTAGAAGCTATTCCTATTGTGTATATTAAGACAGGTCTCTGCATCTAGGTACAATGATATACAGGGGGTCAATCCAATTACATGTGAAGGGTGCGAGTTGCCATTGCAACAGCGCTAAAAACCCTTCTCAGCCTGCTCCAAATTCGCTTAAATTAGCTTGGAGCCCTATGGGGCTGCGAGCACTTCTAAGCGAATCTGTGCTGCTTGCAGGCGGGCCCGCTGTCACGGCACACGCAAGTACATTGCAAGTAATTGGATTGACTCCTAAGTCTTCAATTACAGCCTGGTATGCAGCAATGCATGGGACAGTGTGCTTTACTATATATTGTAGTTGGACTGGTTTTCTTCTAAATAAGAGGAACTTGGGACTCTGCGTGTGACAAGGAACGTGTGTCTATTTGTGTACAGCTCTGTGTAGGGACAGGTTTTGGCACCACATTTATTCTCTCCCTGCCTTACCTTCACCTAAGTTTTACATTTCCATTATTTAGTTTACTTTTCCCTACAGAGGCTTGTGAGTAATGCTAATGGCGCCCCTCCAATGCACACGGCCTCCTCCTCCTCTGGTAAATGGTGCCCTCCCTGTACAGTGCGAGCGGAATCACATTTTGTATTTTATTTTGTTTGTATCTTTTTTTTTTAACCAGTGCCACGCCTCCAATTAAGACACGCCCCCAAGCTCGGGGCGCCAAAGGAAACTTTTGCCCTGAGCTCCAGAATGTCTAGAACCGGCACTATATATATATATATATATATATATATATATATATATCTACATCTACAACACTAATAGTGACCGGCGCTTAATCCTTATAATATGACTCAATCTTTGGAAAGTCCTTAAATTAAGGGAATACAGTCTAACATATTTCTTAAAAAGTGATTTAAAAGAATTATACAAAACATACAAAATAATCTGTATTTGTTGAGATTATTTTCTGCAGGTCTCTTCCTAGAGGATCCCGATTATCTCAAGGTGAAATATTTTCTTAGCATTGTGGATATATAATTATTGATAGGTGTGCAACAACACTGGAATGGTGCCATAGGGATATTCCAATGAGACATGGAAATGATTACACCTATTAAGCTAATTGGCAGCCAATAACTGATTCCGCTTGAGGTATATATTGCTGCTCCAGCAACCTGTGATCTACCATCCGATGAAATCTCTGCGGGTAGAGAAACGTTTCAAATCCAAGCTTTGGAACGCAAACCGGAAGCCGGGAACTGGAAGTATAAGGCAGCGAGTTTGGCAGTGTCTCCTGGCTTGCTATAGCACCGCCATGGGCTGAAAATACAGAGGAATAGGAGCAGAGGTCCCTCTACCTACGGCATAGTCATCCACAGTGAGTAGTCTTCATTCTAGCAACCTGCACCTGTCACAGCCCGTGCAGTTCCTCTTTCCTGCCTGGGGTGTCGCACTCTGCTCTGGTGCTTCTAGCACACTCAGCTGATGCAACAAGCTTCTGATATGCAGACCAGTGTGTGTTAGAAGCACCCGAGCAGAGAGTGACACCCCAGGCAGGAAAGAGGAACTGCATGGGCTGTGACAGGTGCAGGGTGCTAGAATGAAGACTAAGTGAGCATGCCCCTATCCACATCATTTTGTGCCAACTTATAGCAAGCCGCTTTTACAGCCAGCATTTAGCAGCAGCAATGATCTATTCTCCACTAATATAAGGTAGAGACAAGGACTGGGAGAACCAAGCATTTGTTGAGGTATCTTAGTGATGATTTATAACATTACAAAGTGTGCACATAAACTTGGAGCAGCAAACTGCCATCTGGTAATATACTGACACCTGCCTGCTCATTGGCTGTGACTGACAGGTCTATGTACTAAGCCTTGGATGGAGATAAAGTATCAGCCAATTACCTCCTGTCAGTTTTCAAACACAGCCTGTGACATGGCAGCTAGGAGCTGATTGGCTGATACTTTATCTCCATCTAAGGCTTAGTAAATAGCCCCCTGAATTATTACAACTGCACTCACATATACTGACGTTTGCTTGGCTGCTTACTCTCCATGACCTGTCCTGTCTGCTACTAACTTGTGCACTGATATCATTGGAGGCTTATTACAGTGCATTCATTTCTAGTTGTGGCTACAATTAATAGAAGTTCCCCACCTGCCTACTTTACTTATGTTGCAATTTTAAATGTTTTTTATTGTTTAATACATTGTATCATTCATTTCAAACCAGCAGCTGTGTATAAGTGCTCCCATTTTTAGATACATTTCAGTGTGGTGGAAACCCAGGTCCCCTTTGTGGGGGCAGCTATATACTGTACATCTGTGTGTTAATACCACAAACCATTATTTATTAGCACCCACTGTATATTACCACACCATATAATATATAGGTGCGTGATATAAATGCACTGTAATAAGTAAAGTGCAGAGTGCTTGTGAGAACTTTCAGTGTTCAAAAGAGAACCATAGTCCCAGGAATAAAGTGCATGTGCTCGTACCAAGGACGTAATTCACTTTGTCCTGATGTCCACCCTGCCACTCAGATTCAGGTTATTAATACAGAGGAAGCCACCATGAACTAGAGAAAACATTTAATATGCAATATCCAAACACACATGTAAAGTCAGGAAATAGAGCTTTTCTGCTATGGGCCAAATGCATATTCCAGGCAGCAAAGGGTGTAGGTCATCACAGAACCACCTCAATGTGTTTCGTCACGTGCCCACTGGCTGGACTTCATCAGGAGGATAAGTTGTATGTGCAACTGTGTACCCTTTATATAAATGTTTCTGACTGGACTTATGGGGACATCTCAGAGACCATCATCACTAATGGTGGAACCTGTCTCCCAGACTCCCTCACCTCCCCAGTCAGGTCCCTGTGTTAGTAATAGAGATAATAGTGATGACACTGTGACACTCCCAGACTCCCTCACCTCCCCAGTCAGGTCCCTGTGTTAGTAAGAGATAATAGTGATATCACTGTGACACTCCCAGACTCACTCACCTCCCCAGTCAGCTCCCTGTGTTAGTAATAGAGATAAGAGTGATGTCATTGTGACACTCCATCATCTCCCCAGTCAGGTTCCTGTGATAGTAATAGAAATAAGAGTTATGTCACTGCGACACTCCCAAACTCCCTCACCTTCCCAGTCATGACCCTGTGTTAGTAATAATGATAATAGTGATATCAATGTGATGCTCCCACACTCCCTCAGCTCCCCAGTCAGGTCCCTGTGTGAAGCTGGGTACACACCTATACAATCATCGGGCCGTTCATCCAATATCAACAGAATGGCCGTTGGTTTGTATAGGTGTGTATGCTGTTCCGATGCAGGTGCGTTAGCCAATAAATGGCTTTTTACGCTCCTGCAACGGTCGGGATCAGGAGGTCGCATCTAATGTACGGTTTAATATTTATCGGTTTGACCTCCCGATCCCATAGAAGCCCGTATACACTGTGCTATGTCTGCATAGTGTGTACGCGGCTGACAGGGGGTCACAAAGGGGACAGACTGCACGGCTGATCGGGACAGTTTTACCTGACCAGCCTGCAATCGCAAAAGTGTGTACCCAACTTTATTAATAGAGATAAGAGTGATGTCACTGTGACACTCCCAGACTCCCTCACCTCCCCAGTCAGGTCCCTGTGTTAGTAATAGAGATAATAGTGATGTCACTGTGACACTCCCAGACCCCCTCACCTCCCCAGTCAGGTCCCTGTTTTAGTAATAGAGATAATAGTGATGTCACTGTGACACTCCCAGACCCCCTCACCTCTCCAGTCAGGTCCCTGTGTTAGTAATAGAGATAAGAGTGATGTCACTGTGACACTCCCAGGCTCCCTCACCTCCCCAGTCAGGTCCCTGTTTTAGTAATAGAGATAATAGTGATGTCACTATGACACTCCCAGACCCCCTCACCTCTCCAGTCAGGTCCCTGTTTTAGTAATAGAGATAATAGTGATATCACTGTGACACACCCAGACCCCCTCACCTCCCCCAGTCAGGTCCCTGTGTTAGTAATACAGATAAGAGTGATGTCACAGTGACACTCCCAGACTCCCTCACCTCCCCAGTCAGGTCCCTGTGTTAGTAATAGCGATAATAGTGATATCACTGTGACACACCCAGACCACCTCACCTCCCCCAGTCAGGTCCCTGTGTTAGTAATAGAGATAATAGTGATATCACTGTGACACACCCAGACCCCCTCACCTCCCCCAGTCAGGTCCCTGTGTTAGTAATAGAGATAATAGTGATGTCACTGTGACACTCCCAGACTTCCTCACCTCCCCAGTCAGGTCCCTGTGTTAGTAACAGAGATAAGAGTGATGTCACTGTGACACTCCCAGACCCCCTCACCTCCCCAGTCAGGTCCCTGTGTTAGTAAGAGATAATAGTGATATCACTGTGACACTCCCAGACTCACTCACCTCCCCAGTTATGTCCCTGTGTTAGTAATAGAGATAAAAGTGATGTAATTGTGACACTCCATCATCTCCCCAGTCAGGTTCCTGTGATAGTAATAGAGATAATAGTGATATCAATGTGATACCCCCAGACTCCCTCACCTCCCCAGTCAGGTCCCTGTGTGAAGCTGGGTACACACCTATACAATCATCGGGCCATTCATCCAATATCAACAGAAAGGCCGTTGGTTTGTATAGGTGTGTATGCTGTTCCGATGCAGGTGCGTTAGCCAATAAATGGCTTTTAACGCTCCTGCAACGGTCGGGATCAGGAGGTCGCATCTTATGTACGGTTTAATATTTATCGGTTTGACCTCCCGATCCCATAGAAGCCCGTATACACTGTGCTATGTCTGCATAGTGTGTACGCGGCTGACAGGGGGTCACAAAGGGGACAGACTGCACGGCTGATTGGGACAGTTTTACCTGACCAGCCTGCAATCGCAAAAGTGTGTACCCAACTTTATTAATAGAGATAAGAGTGATGTCACTGTGACACTCCCAGACTCCCTCACCTCCCCAGTCAGGTCCCTGTGTTAGTAATAGAGATAATAGTGATGTCCCTGTGACACTCCCAGACTCCCTCACCTCCCCAGTCAGGTCCCTGTGTTAGTAATAGAGATAAGTAAAGTCACTGTGACACTCACAAACTTTCTCACCACTCTATACACTAGATGAATAATCACTAAAGTTAACTTTAATAAACATAATTTCATTTCTGACCTTGTATATTCTTAACGTTTCCATGACGGCATCTCTACAAGACTCTTCTGGTTATTGTCTTTGTGCCCTTCTCACAGCTTAATCACTCTGCAAATACAGTAGGTGATAATAACCACACATGTAAAACAAAGAATAAGGAGCCCATTAAATTGTTATATTTAAAAACTGTATTTTTTCCAAATATATATTAGCATAAAATAAATAGGTCTGTCTGAAAGCAGCGCAGTCTAGTTGGTCTATTTACTGAAATGGGGTAACCATATTCATCAGCAGAAGCCACTGTTATCTCCCGGAGTGTGCCGATCGTTAACACAGTACCCCACACTAATTATAATGCTCACTGCTAATGGGAGTAATAATGTTAAGGGGTCTATTTACCAAGCAGTGTTAGGAGACAGAGTGAAAAGTGATAAGTTGCCAGCCAATCAGCTCCCAACTGTCATTTTTCAAACACAGCCTGTGAGATCATAGTTGGAAGCTGATTGGCTGGCACCTTATCACTTTTCACTCTGTCTCCTAACACTGCTTAGTAAATAGACACTTAAGTGCATTAAGGAATGAGCACACTCCTGGAGATACAAAGCAATAATATACAAATGGCCAGACAATACTATCACTTATACTTTCAACCATCAAAGGACAATGTTATAACTGTTATCATGTAGAAGGCATTGCATGCATAATCTCTTTAGGGTATTAATCAGCCGGCCGATTGGAACTACTGCTATAACATGTAGAACCTCAAAGAGATCTTCCTGACACTTCTCCTGTTATCACATCTCCTTCCCCTTTCCATTCACTCCTCACTAGGGATGGGCAGATCCATTCCCCGTACTCAGTGGAGTGTCTGGAGACACGGCTCTTTACAGCTGTAGGAAGCAGAGGTGCCGGCGCTGACAGCTCTGCCCCCCGAACAGGGGCAAACGCAGGATTCTCAGGGAGGGGTTTCCAATATATATGTCCACACACACACATATTTAAGTAGTTGCACACGACAGAGGCCCCCAGTAGTAGTTCTCCCTATGTAGTACCCCTTATATAGTGCCCCCGGTAGTAGTCCTGTCCCTATGCAGTGCCCCTTATATACTGCCACCAGTAGTCCTCCCCCTATGCAGTGCCCCTTATGTATTGCTCCCAGTAGTAGACCCACCTATGCAGTGCCTTATGTGGTGGTCCCCCCTATGCAGTGCCCCCATTAGTGCCCCTTATATAGTACCCCAGTAGTGCCCCCCCAGCAGTGCCAGAGCCCCCAGTAGTAGTCCCCCCTATGCAGTGCCCCCAGTAGTGCCCATTAGATAGTACCCCCCAGCAGTGCCAGTGCCCCCAGTAGTGCCTCCCCCAGCAGTGCCAGTGCCCCCAGTAGTGCCTCCCCGCAGCAGTGACCCCCAGCAGTGACAGTGCCTCCACTAGTGGTCCCCCCTTGAAGTGCCCCCAATATAGTGCCCTCCAGTAGTGCCTCTCCCAGCAGTGCCCCCTACATATACAACACAAAATACACACACACAAAAAAAACACTTACCTGTATCCCCGCTCCTGTGCCCGCCTCCGTCCGTGAGCCGGAAGGTGCAGCCCGGCTCCGGCAATGCTTCCCTCTGTGTAGCTCCCTCTGGGAGGGTTGTGCGCATGGCGCACAGCCCGTCCACTGCCGATTCAGCTGCCAGCACTTCCGCGTCAGGTGGTATGAAAGCCACCTGATGCGGAAGCGCTGACATCTGAACTGGCAGGGGCCTGCCGGACAGCACCGCGCAGGCGATCATGGGTGGCATGGGGATGGTGCAGAGATGGAGACAAGGCTGTCTCCATCTCTGAATAAAAAAAAATATTGGTTGGTCAGGGGGGGGGGGGGGGTTTCTGGGTACTTAGAAACCCCCCCTCCGTGCGCTAGTGCCGCAGCTCAGATCATGCTTCTGCGCAGCACCCCCCCGAAACCCTGGCAGTAGCAGCGAGACTCCGAGTGCGTCGCTAACAGCTCCGCCCCCTACACTGCTGATCCGGGCTGATCGTACTTCTGCACTGACAGGTCGGATCAGCAGTCCATGTCCATTGTGAACTTGTGAGCAGGGCCCTCTTACCTTTATGTCTGTCTTTTACAGCCCAGTCTTGTTCTATTAATGTTGATTCAAATTGTAAAGCGCAACGTAATTTGCTGCGCTATATAAGTAACTGTTAATAATAAAAAAAAAATAATAATAGGGGGCGGAGCTGCCACTGACTCAGCTCCCACTTATAGAGAGGATAGAGAGGAGAGTGTCTCCAATCATTCCAACATCTGAATGATTCCAGTCATTGTGTAGAGACGCTCACTCACTACCCATCTCTACTCCTCACACCTGCAGCACCCAACATGTGCTCACCCTCACTGCACCCCACCCACCTTCACTGCACCCTACCCCGTACATGCCCTCAGTCACTGCACTCCAGCCACGCTAAGTCGCTCACCCTCACTGAACCCCACTTGCGCACGCCCTCACTGCACCCCACCCACGCTCACCTTCACCGCATCCCCCCTCGTGCGTGCACATCATCACTGCACCCTACCCTAGATCACACTCACTGCAAATTCTCACCCCGTTAACAGCCTGTCCAAAAGCTCTCTGGGACTTTGCTAGGCCGCCACCACCGCCCGCTGATTTCTTCGCCTTTTCTGGAGACCACAGAAAAATGGCCGCCGCGGGTCTGCAGTGAGGACATTAGTAAGAGCACAGTATGTTACTCTAGTGACTGCCAGTATAATGTATATCGGGGCTGCTGGAGCGGTTACTTAGCGAGGTCAGCAAGAAGCGGCCACCGATGTCCTTATATCCACAGCAGCGTCCAACGTGGGCCGCACTGCCCGTGTATGGATGGCCTATCTCGGCAGCCCCGACGCACGTACCTGTTACTAGTGTTCTCACTGCAGACCCGCGGCGGCCATTTTTCTGTGGTCTCCAGAATAGTGGTGGTGGCGGCCTAGCAAAGTCCCAGAGAGCTTTTGGAGAGGCTACTAACGGGGTGAGAAGCTTCAGTGAGCGTGATCTCGGGTAGGGTGCAGTGACTGATGGGGTGCAGTGAGGCAGGGTACATGTGGCGTGTAGTGAGGTAAGCACGGGTGTGGTGCAGTGAGGATGAGCACATGTGATGTGCGGTGAAGATGGAGCACGGGTGGGGTGCAGTGATGGTGGGCTCTGCCTTTTGGCAAAGATCAAGTGTAGTATCTGTTCTTGGGAAACGTGGGGTGGAGTACCTGTTCCTCCTGAGGTAGTCTGAGCCTCTGGGGGAGAATGGGGGAGGACCCTATGGAGTACTGTGCTGGGGGAGGACACTATGGAGTACTGGGCTGGCGGAGGACAGCGGATACTAGCGCCGAGTGTTTCCCCACTCTCTTCCAGGAGTCACCTGGTAGAGAGTGGGGAAACACTCGGCGCTAGTATTCGGTGTCCTAAAAGGGGGCGAATGAGGCCCTTGCGTTGGAGCAGAGAACGGCCGGGGGTTAGTACCCACTCTCTTAAGGGTGGTTGGTCCAGTACCCTGGCAGGGAATGGATTAACACTTGGTCTGACCAGGGACCGGGAGCAGCCTGAAACCCAAGGTGCTTGTGCTACTGGTATGGGTGCCTGAAAATGCACGGTATTGGTCACACCCATTGCACTAGTACGGCACTTTGCACTTGCACTTCACCTACTTCTGTCTGCACCTTTCCTTTGCCCCGGCCTTTTGGCTAGGGCAAGGACAATTTTTATTTTTCCCGCGGCCTGTAAGGCTGGGGTCTTATTTATTTTTACACGTGTGTTTGCACTTTCACCACACATTTTTATGTTTTTCATGTGTTGTGTCACGTGTTTGATGGGGTTTAGGTGAGACCCTTATGGGCCACCCTCTCCCCTTGTAGCCATGGCCCTCTCGTTTTGGGGAGGGCTGAAGGTTTTTTCGTTCTCCAGGGGGAAGCTTCGGCCGACACTGGGGAGAAAGGGACGACCACCGAGCCGTGAGGCGGAGGAAAGTCTGTAGACCCTTGCCCCCTAAGTGGCCTTTTGGCTCCGTGGGTAGGGGATTCAAGGGGTCTCCCCAAGCTTTGGCAAGGGGGGATCTGAAGACCCTTTTTTCATCAGTAGGCCTTCTGGCTCTGAGAAGATGGGTAGTAACGGGCTCCTCCTCCTTTTGGAGAGGGTCTAAAGTCCTATGCCCCGAGCACAGTTTTTGCACTGTCTTCACTGGGTGTTTGAAGCCACGCACCTTGGGCTGCAAGTAAAAAAAAAAAAAGAGGGTGAGCACGGGTTGGTGCATTGAAGGTGCTGCAGGCGTGAGGAATGAAGGGAAGGAGATGTGATAACAGGGGAAGTGTTATGGTGTGTACACGGTATGATTAAAATGGACAATATGAACGATAGCGATCATATCGTTCATATTGTCCATTTTTCGGTGGCCAACGACCTGAAATGCGCAGGCACGCAAGGACGATAACGATATCAACCATCGCCTGTGCATGCAGGCCAACCTGACCGACATCGACCAGGTTACTATAGGGAGATCCTATAAAATAGAAAGGGCGCTGACAGGTGGTGCTACTCCCAGTAGCTGCAGAAAGGAGATAGTTAATCTCCAATGGTATACACAGAAATAACAAAAAGCAGCGCTGATGACTGAAATCCTTAATACAATTTAATGGACATATAACATACAATAAAAACACAAATAAAAATCACATTGATAAGTTAATGCATATGCATTTTGAAATGAGAGCATAAATAGCTGCAAACAGCATAAAAAGAAACTGACATGCCCTGGAGCACTAAAAAAATTGGAAAGGACCTGGTATCCTGATTTTATGGATCAAAGTTCAAAACAGCAGCACTCGTTAATAAAGAACAGTCCAACAGATGGCACTGAAATTTAATTTACCCACTGAAGTAGTCCACAATGTCCTGAATTAGCGATGGTCCCACACTGAGGTGACAGTATAAATAAGTGATGGTATTGTCTGGTCATTATCTGTATATTATTGCTATATATCTCCAGGAGTGTGCTTATTCCTTACTGCACTTAGTATTGTTACTCCCATTAGCTGTGAGCATTATAATCAGTGTGGGGTACTGTGGTAACGAATCGGCACACTCCGGGAGATAACGGGGGCTTCTGCTGAGGAATGGGTTTAACCCACTACAGTAATAAACCAGCTAGACTGAGCTGCCATCAGACAGACCTAATTTTCTTTGCTGATATAGATTTGGAAAATGCTAGTTTTTATATACAGCAATTTAATTTACTGTAGTAAACACAGAGTCACAGTTACTGGGCTCCTTATGCTTTGTTTTACGTGTGTGGTTATTGTCACTTATTTGCAGATGGATTAAGCTGTGAGAAGGGCACAAAGACAATAACCAGAAGACAATCCTATAGAGACGCCGTCATGGAAAATATAAGAATATACAAGGTCAGACATTAAATTATGTTTATTAAAGTTCATTTTAGTGATAATCCATCTAGTGAATAGAGTATTGAGAGAGTTTGTGATTATCACAGTGACTTTACTTATATCTATTACTAACACAGGGACCTGACTGGGGAGGTGAGGGAGTCTGGGAGTGTCACAGTGACATCACTATTATCTCTATTACTAACACAGGGACCTGACTGGGGAGGTGAGGGAGTCTGGGAGTGTCACAGTGACATCACTCTTATCTCTATTACTAACACAGGGACCTGACTGGGGAGGTGAGGGAGTCTGGGAGTGCCACAGGGACATCACTATTATCTCTATTACTAACACAGGGACCTGACTGGGGAGGTGAGGGAGTCTGGGAGTGTCACAGTGACATCACTATTATCTCTATTACTAACACAGGGGACCTGACTGGGGAGGTGAGGGAATCTGGGAGTGTCACAGTGACTTTACTTATATCTATTACTAACACAGGGACCTGACTGGGGAGGTGAGGGAGTCTGGGAGTGTCACAGTGACTACACTTATATCTATTACTAACACAGGGACCTGACGGGAGGTGAGGGAGCCTGGGAGACAGGTTCCACCATTAGTGATGATGGTCTCTGAGATGTCCCCATAAGTCCAGTCAGAAACATTTATATATAGGGTACACAGTTGCACATACAACTTATCCTCCTGATGAAGTCCAGCCAGTGGGCACGTGACGAAACACATTGAGGTGGTTCTGTGATGACCTACATCCTTTGCTGTCTGGAATATGCATTTGGCCCACAGCAGATAAGCTCTATTTCCTGACCTTACATGTGTGTTTGGATATTGCATATTAAATGTTTTCTTTAGTTCATGGTCACTTTCTCCATGTTAATAACTTGAATCTGAGTAGCAGTGTGGACATCAGGACAAAGTGAATTATGTCCTTGGTACAAGCACATGTACTTTATTCCTGGGACTATGGTTCTCTTTTGAACAGTGAAAGTTCTCACAAGTACGCTGCACTTATTACAGTGCATTTATATCACGCACCTATATATTATATGGTGTGGTAATATACAGTGGGTGCTAATAAATAATGGTTTGTGGTATTAACACACAGACTGATATGGCTGCCTCCACAAAGTGGACCTGGGTTTCCACCACACTGAAATGTATCTAAAAAGGAAAAAAAAATGGGAGCACTTATACACAGCTGCTGGTTTGAAATTAATGATAAAATGTATTAAACAATAACAAACATTTAAAATTGCAACATAAGTAATGTAGGCAGGTGGGAAACTTCTATTAATTGTAGCCACAACTAGAAATGAATGCACGGATCCAGTTGTAATAAGCCTCCAATGATATCACTGTAGTGTTCGTAGCAGACAGGCAGGTCATGGAGAGTAAGCAGCCATGCAAACGTTAGTATTTGTTAGTGCAGTTGTAATAATTCAGGGGTCTATTTACTAAGCCTTGGATGGAGATAAAGTATCAGCCAATCAGCTTCTAGCTGCCATGTCACAGGCTGTGTTTGAAAACTGACAGGATGTAATTGGCTGATAATTTATCTCCCTCCAAGGCTTAGTACATAGACCTGTCAGTCACAGCCAATGAGCAGGCAGGTGTCAGTATATTACCAGATGGCAGTTTGTTGCTCCAAGTTTATGTGCACACTTTGTAATGCTATAAATGAGCACTAAGGTACCTCATAGATCATTGCTGCTGCTAAATGCTGGCTGTAAAAGCGGCTTGCTATAAGTTGGCACAAAATGATGTGGATAGGTACATGCTCACTTAGTCCTCATTCTAGCACCCTCCACCTGTCACAACCTGTGCAGTTCCTCTTTCCTGCCTGGGGTGTTGCTCTCTGCTCGGGTGCTTCTAACACACTCTGGTCTGTATATCAGAAGTTTGTTGCATCAGCTGAGTGTGCTAGAAGCACCAGAGCAGAGAGCGACACCCCACGCAGGAAAGAGGAACTGCATGGGTTGTGACAAGTGCAGTATGCTAGAAAGAACACTACTCACTGTGGATGACTATGCTGTAAGTAGAGGGACCTCTGCTCCTATTACTCTGTATTTTCAGCCCATGGCGGTGCTATAGCAAGCCAGGAGACACTGCCAAACTCGCTGTCCTTATACTTCCAGTTCCCGGCTTCCGGTTTGCGTTCCAGAGCTTGGAATTGATCACGTGACTGGTTTCTCCACCCGCGGAGATTTCATCGGATGGTAGATCACAGGTTGCTGGAGCAGCAATATATACCTCAAGGGGAATCAGTTATAGGCTGCCAATTAGCTTAATAGGTGTAATAATTTCCATGTCTCATTGGCATATCCCTGTGGCTCCATCCCAGTATTGTTGCACACCTATCAATAATTATATATCCACAATGCTAAGAAAATATTTCACCTTGAGATAATCGGGATCCTCTAGGAAGAGACCTGCAGAAAATAATCTCAACAAATACAGATTCTTTTGTACAATTGTATGTTTTGTATAATTCTTTTAAATCACTTTTTAAGAAATATGTTACACTAGATGGCGCCGTTTTCTCACACTTCTTAGATAGCTTCCCTTTGGACGGCTTGAACAATGGTCCTGTGTGGAGAAATAACAGCTGCCACCCTTATCAGGGGAGATGTTTGCTCATTGTGTGGACTAAATAGACAGTATTCACTTAATGTAAGGACTTTCCAAAGATTGGGTCAGATTATAAGGATTAAGCGCTGGTCACTATTATTGTTGTAGATATATACAACTCTAACACAACTAAAGAAGAATGGCAGGCAATTAAAAGCCTGAAAGAGAATAAATCGATCATTATAAGGCCGGTGGACAAGGGTGGAGGTACGGTGATCATGAACTGGGAGGATTATATTGGAGAGGTCCAATTACAGTTATCTAATCGGAGTTGTTACAAATTATTAAGATTTGATCCTACTACTACCTACAAGAGGGAAGTCGATGCCATCATAGCCCTGGGGTTTACCAATGGGTGGTTGGATGATCACACAGTTAAATTTCTCACACAAGATTTTCCAGTGATCCCTTTGTTATACATCTTTCCTAAGATACACAAATCGATGACTAGGCCCCCTGGGAGGCCGATTATTTCATTGAGGGGATCACTTTGTCAATCGTTATCACAATTTGTTGGTTTTTTTCTTCAGCCCATCGTCGGTGGTATTACCTGGATTTTGAGGGATACCACTGACTTTTTGCTGAAATTGAATTCTTTTGGATCTCCACCTAGTGAATGTCTTTTGGTTTCTCTTGATATAGTAAGCCTTTACACAAATATTAATCATGGCGATGGTATGGCAGCCATCAGGAGAATTATATTAAACAATCCAAAGTATTCTGGACCCCCTAGTGAATTTTTTTTATTACTTATTGATGTGATCCTTCACAAGAATTATTTTCTCTTTGAAGATGCATTCTACTTACAACTACAAGGCACGGCTAGGGGGTCAAATATGGCCCCTAGCTATGCTAATATTTATATGTACGACTATGAATCGACACATATATTCAAAAACGTAAATTTTTCGAAATGTATTATTTATGTTAGATTTATTGATCATATTTTCTTTTTGTGGAGTGGAAGCGCTTGGCGAGTTTGTCGACGAATTGAACAACATTGCCAGTACAATCAGGTTCACATGCTCGAGTAGCCCTGATACCCTCCATTTTCTTGACGTGAGTGTTTCAATTGTGGATAACAAGTTTGAGACCAACATCTTCAAAAAACCCACATACTTAAATACAATTCTGATTGCTGAAAGTTTCCACCCGAAACCCCTCAAGAAAGGTTTGCCTTTCTCTCAACTGAGCCGTGTGGCCAGAATCACGTCTAATAGAGATAATCTATTTAAAGCCCTAAGGAAAATGGGTGATGATTTCATTAATCGTGGATACGATAACCGTGAGGTGGAGGTAGCCATTTCAAGATGTATGGAGATGGATAGAAATGCATTGTTGATGCCAAAAGCTGCGGATGATAAACCTGCTCGAGTGGTCTTTCCTACCACATTTTCTATCTCCTCATATAAGATGAGGGAATCAATACTCCGCCATTGGCATATCATTAGGACAGACCCCATTCTTAAAGAGTTGTGCCAGAATAATCCACTCTTTGCTTATAAGAGAAGTAGTAACTTAAAAGACCTGGTGACAAATGCAGATGTGAGTGTCAGACAGCAAAAAATGGGGCTTTCCGCTGCAGTGGGTGTGTAAACTGTCTTATCTTCTCACAGGTGAAACTTTTGTGCATCCTTCTAATGGATTACGCCATCGATTGTGTCATCGCATGACCTGTGAAAGCAGAAAACGTGGTTTACCTCATAATCTGTCCCTGCCATCAACTATATATTGGCAAAACCACCAGAATGCTAAAAGAACGTATTGCTATGCACCGTTCTTCAATCAAAAAAACTTTAACCTCAATTGATCATACTACCCCTCCGGTTGCGAGGAACATTCACTCTAAGGGCCACACTATTAGTGACTTTCGGTTCATGCCACTGGATCAGATCAAGCCATTGAAGAGGGGCGGAGATAGGGGGAAACTTCTGTTGCAGAGAGAGTGTGAATTAATTTATAAATTTAACACTCTACGTCCTAATGGACTGAATGAAGAGATCGCATTTGGGGTCTTTCTAGAATTCACACAATAATATCGCCTGTTGCAATAGTGCGGCATTTAGTGTAATTAATTTTGGTTAAGTAGGGCTGTGGTTGGGAAAACATCTGATGCTGATTGTATGTTATTTCATCTATAAATTTGATACTTTGTCTTATTGGATTCTATGAAGAGATCTCATTTTGGGCATTCTTACCACTATTATATCAATATCGTCTGGTGCAATATTGCGACATTTTTTGTATTTGTTGTTTAGCATAACTTCTACCACACCATGTTTTTTGTTTTTCTGTTGTTTTTCTTCTTTATATACACTTTTAGTTTTTTCTGTTTTTTTATTTTTATTTCTCTAATAGCTACGCTTTTGGATATTCTTTGTTTATTTACAAATGTCCAGATATATTGATTTGGACGTTGGTTATTGTATATTTTTTGGTCACTATGATTTGTTTAGTTTGTGTTGTGTTTCTTTTGTCACTGTCTTGTCGTGTTTGTATTGCAGGAGGGGCGCCAGCCAGACTTACAATCTGACACTCACTGTATAGATTAATTTCTAAGTGTACGAGTGTTTTATCTTGGTTGTCTAGGTAACCGCCACGTCATAGTGCTGCGTATGAGACTCACACCAGCGCTGTTCCCAGCGCCGTGTTTGCCTCACTGCGTGATGACGTTAGAGGCGCGACACAACGCCTCCCGGCTGGAGTCCGGGGAGACACTTCCGGGACGCGTTGTCTCGTGCACGATACCCCAGGTGAGTGTTCTGATTTGTTTTTCAGGATGGAGCCTTTTTCCTGTATTTATACAGCTGAGTTCCTTAAGGTAAATGTGCTCATGATGAAGGTGTAGGTACACCGAAACGGCCGTCGGGCCAGATACCACTCACTGCATTTTCTGTCACCAGGCTCTAGATGAGTATATCGCTGTATTTCGTTTGGTCTACACTATCCTCAATACATAGGGCCAAATGTAATAGGGTGAGAGTTTAGAAAAGTGAGAGTTTCTGACACTTTTTAAACTTTGCCAATGTAATAAAGTCCAAAAACAAAGTAACAGAGCGAACTCACATGTTTTTTAGACTTAAAAAACTCTCACGATTTAAAATCTCATTCAGATGTTTTCCCATTTTGAAGATAAAACTCAACCAATGTGAGAGTTTACTGCTAAACTCTCACATTTTCTAAACTCTCACCCTATTACATTTGGCCCATAGTGTTTATTTTTGACCATTTCAGTGATTAACATGCTGTCTGATTTAGGAGTGACATGTGATTTGTGGACTAATACATGCTGTATTTTTTAATACAATATAATGTGACCATTGGGTCTTTTCTGCATTAAGAAGTGTGCTGGTCGACTTCCGGTGGGCGGACCAAACGACCTGGCCGCACTTTTAATGGGCTCCCAAGCCGGCTCCATATAGCTGAGACATAGCGCCGCCGGAGAGACTCACTGCCTCACCTAAAGCCACCCTGAGGTCTCTAGGATAACGCGGGTAAGAGCGGCGCATGCCCCGGCCCCCCGCACTGCCCCACAACACCGGAGTACAGCCGCATTGGAAAAGCGGCACTGCCCGCGGCCGCCATCTTGGATCGCGGCCGGGCATAATTTCTCCCCTCCACACTTTCAGCAACAGCCACCGGAGCTATCATTGGACCCATAGGAACAAGCGGGACGCCTGGACACCGTTTCAGGGACGCCCCTCAGTTACAAGCTCCCCGCTGGCCACACATCACCCGCGGCCGCCATTTTTTGAGACCTGATTAAGCTGCTGCAGCAAGCGCTTACCTCCTTTCACAATCCTCTCTGTTTGCTGCTCACACCAGGGAGCAGGGTGGTGTAGCTGGGTCCTCATACTGTGATCTTGTCTTGTCTGGTCCAAAGATAGTGCTCACAAGCCATACTATAAGTTTTAATTTACAGACCCAGTGTCATATATATCCTGAACACCTGGGGCTCCCCCTAGTGGCTCCTGATTAAATCGCACATCACATCCCTATACCATGGAGAAGTTTGTGGCCAGACCACAGCGTGCACCTAAAGGTCAAACTACTAAAGGGAAAGACAAAAATGTAGCTCCATCATCATCTCCTGACTCTCCTACTTCACCTCCAGCTGACAATATTCTGGACGGAACCTCTAAATCGACTCAATTTAGTACCGCCTCAATAGCTAAAGCCCAAGAAATATCTGAGCTTCTTTCTCCCTTGCTTGACAAAAAACTGTCCGGCCTCAAAGAAGCTATAGAATCAGCAGTTTCGCAACTTAAGGAACATGGTCGACGCTTTACGGAAGCAGAACAACGTATCTCCAATGTTGAAGATGAGCTAACAGAGGCACAAAGCGTAATACGTACACAGGAATCAGCGATCTCTGCTATGCAGGAAAAATTGGAAGACTTAGAGAATAGGAATCGCCGCAACAATCTAAGGTTAATAGGCCTACCGGAATCTGTTAAGCAAAGAGATCTCATGGATTTCGTCTCTAAATGGTTACCCTCTGAGCTCAATTGCTCGGCTTCTTCCAATACCCTCATCATAGAACGAGTTCACCGCATAGGCCCTGACCGTGCTTCTGACCAGAGAAGACCTAGGCCTGTCATAATGAAAATGTTGAACTACCTAGACAAAACTCGCATACTGGACGCCTACCGCAAATCAGAAGGCCTCACCTATCAGGGACACAAATTGTTGTTGTTTCAGGACTTCTCGTATCAAGTAGCAATGAAAAGAAGGGAATACTCTACTATTTGTAAAGCATTATTTGATCTGGGACTGAGATTTGCATTAATGTACCCTGCGAAGCTGAAAGTCCTACATAACGGCAAACAACACTTTTTCGATTCTCCATCGTCTGCAAAGACTTTCCTGGACTCTCTAACTGACCAAATCACTCCTCAAAATGATATCGTGACTTAAGAAGATACATTTAATTGTACAAATCCGTCTCCTATCGCAAACATGGAGAGTTTGTTATTGGAAATATATATCTTATGCTTGTTTTCAAGATTTCTGGTTATTTTAACAACTGCTAAACGTCAACGGCAGAATTGTCAAGATAATCTCTGGTTTGTTGTTTTCTCCCCTTCCTTTTACACATTTACCATTCCTCCTCTTTCATATCCCCTTTTTTATTTTCTTTTATTTCTTTTTTTCAATTATCGATACTTTTATACCTCACTGGGTTTAAATAGGCCCGTAGAGCCTTATTTTTTGGTTCTTAAAATTTTCAAAAATTGTAAGACTGCATTATGTTTGTTATATTCCATACATTATGGCAGGTCATGTTTTTGTTTTTGTGTTATGTGTATTTTTGTAATGGCACTTTCAAGGTTTTACTGCAGGCGCTCTCTGCATGCTGGGACTGAGAGCGTGATGGTCTATTTACGATGGTTCATTTTTTTGATCTACAGAACAGGTATAGGATAATACAATGTCTCACTCTATTGCTGATCTCACTAAAACACAAAAAAACATAAGATTTTTAACTTGGAACGTAGAGGGTTTAAACACCCCGATTAAACGGCGTAAAATACTACAACAACTTAAAAAATTTAAACCTGACATAGCAGTGCTACAGGAGACCCATTGGAGACAGGGTGACCCTAATACTCTTAGAGACTCATGGATAAAAGATTATACAGCTGCATCTTTCACATCTAAAAAAAGAGGGGTGCTGGTGATTTTCCATAAAT
This sequence comes from Taudactylus pleione, assembly GCA_031769625.1. Taxonomy (NCBI): domain Eukaryota; kingdom Metazoa; phylum Chordata; class Amphibia; order Anura; family Myobatrachidae; genus Taudactylus; species Taudactylus pleione. Next base: position 547,528 of record JAUIMM010000375.1, on the reverse strand, counting down.
CTTTAAAATACACAGTTGTAGACTCGATCCTGGACACCGAGGGCAGATTTCTTTTTCTTAAACTGAATTTAGAAGGTGAATTAATCACGCTTGTCACTTTGTACGCTCCCACAGGTCACAACAATGCATTCTTCTCCGATCTCTACGCCCGACTCCAGAATTGGGCAGAAGGCGCCCTCGTCATAGGAGGAGACTTCAACACTACTCTTTCTCCTAGTCTGGACAGAACGGGAGCATCCGGTGAGTGGCGGGGCAGCACATCTCCAACGCTACAACTACTAATTGAATCCCTCGCCCTAGTAGACCCATGGAGACACCTCCACCCCTTAGCACGTGATTACACGTTTTACTCCCACCCCCACCACTCCTCAGCTAGATTGGACTTCTGGCTGGTCTCAAGCTCATTAATTAATAGGATTCAAACATCTCATATAGAAAACATAGTCATCTCCGATCATGCGCCTACATGGTTCACGTTACAACTATCTACCCCCAAAACATCTTCCTTCAATTGGAGATTCCCCTCATACTTATTCACTTCTCCAGACTTCAAAAAATACTTAGAACAACAATTTCTTAATTATAATAATGATAATGCTTCTCATATTGGCGACATATCATTGTTCTGGGCCGCATCTAAACCAGTAGTGAGAGGGCATATTATGGGATATGTTTCCCATAAACGCCGTAAACTTAACACACGTTTCACGGAATTGAGTAACGCCCTATCACAATCGTATGCCATTATGCTGCAAAATAACAACACAGAGACACGGCGGAATTATTTGAATAACAAAAATTTATATGACACATTGTGCACTGAAAGAGCCCAATATTATCTAGATTTCCAGAAACATCGCTATTTCCGTTGGGGAAATAAAGCGGGCAAACTGCTAGCTAATATAGTGAGAAGTCAGAAAACATCCTCTCCCATTCTTTCTCTTAAAGGTCCCCTAGGATCATTACATGCCAACGAGGACATTGCGGCCTCTTTCTTACAATATTACACAGACTTATACTCCGCACAGGATGATAACCCTGTTCTGGGGATGAACTTTTTGAAAGAGGCTAATCTTCCTTCCCTCTCTGAAGAGGCCCGCGACTCCCTAACAACTCCTGTTTCGGAGTTGGAGGTTGCTCTAACTATCAAGTCCCTGGCCAACGGAAAGACACCCGGCCCAGATGGCCTTAGTGCCGAGTACTACAAAATATTAAATCCACTTGTAACCCCTCATTTAGTTTCCTTATTTAATTCAATATTGAAGGGAACCTCAACACCACCAGACTTTAACCAGGCCCGAATTATCCTTCTCTTGAAACCTGAGAAAGACCCTACGCTGACCCAATCATATAGGCCAATATCTCTGCTCAACCAGGATTTCAAAATCCTCACTGGTATTATCGCTCAACGTTTACAATTAGTATTGCCACATCTCATACACACCGCACAAACTGGGTTTATGAAAGGACGACACTCAGTGATCAACGTCCGACATTTGATTGCAGGATTAACTAAATCTCACCAAATGAGAAATAACCAAACGCTCCTTGTCAGCTGCGACGCTGACAAGGCCTTTGATAGGGTGTCGTGGAACCACCTACTGCGCATCTTCCAGCTACAAAATTTTGGTCCCGAATTTATTACATTATTCAAAACAATATACCACACCCCTATAGCATTCCTAACAGTTAACGGCCTGAATACTCCATCCCTTAGACTACATAGGGGAACCCGACAGGGTTGTCCCCTATCTCCTTTATTATTTAACCTGGCTATAGATCCTCTTATCCGCACCTTTTTGCTATGTCAACAATGGCAGGGAATAAATATCGGAAATAATACTTTGAAAGTCTCCGCGTATGCGGATGACTTATTACTGTATTTTGAGAACCCACATTCTGCCATACCTAAACTCATTCATATCCTGAAAGACTTCCATATTATCTCTGGTTTTTTGATAAATTATAACAAAACAGAGGCCTTGGCCCTACACTCGGACGTCACAAAAAACTGGAAAAATTCTTTCCCATTTAAATGGGCCAAAACAACTCTAAAATACCTAGGCCTTAATATCCCGGCACATCCCTCCGCCCTATACTCAGTCAATTTCCCTGCTTTAATACAACGTACACTTTTAGATTTTAAAAAATGGAAACATCTCCCACTCTCATATCTCGGTAGATGTCAATTAATTAAAATGATATCTTTTCCTAGGATTTTATATCTTTTTCAGATGCTCCCCTTGCTTCCTTTAGAATCTGATTTAAAATTGATTAACAAAGCGATCAGCAAGTTCATTTGGGCGAACAAAAAACCCAGGATTTCATTATTCAAACTCAGACAACCACCTGCTTTAGGCGGAATTAATCTCCCTTGCTTAAAATCTTATGCTATTGCGTCAAATTACCGATACGCAATTGACTGGATTAGAGGAACAAATGGATTTGCTGACACGCTAATAGAGCAATCTTTTAGTGTTGAAATGCCATTAGCTAGTTTGCTACACACACGACCCTTGTCCTTTCCACCTCACGTAGCACAAAATCTACTACTACATACTACATGCTTGGCTTGGCGCCGAGCCAGAACTCAAATGAGAGTCCCTCCCAATGTCTCCTTGTTCCTTCCTATCGGCCATAACCCAGGGTTTGATGCTGGTTTTCTAACACAGACTTTCAAAACCTGGAACACACAGGGATTGCGTTACATATATCAATTATTGGATCTCTCCACAATGACTATTTACTCTCATAACCAAATACAGGAAAGATTTCCCTGTATCCAAATCCCTTTATTTATATATTTCCAAATACGTAGTTATGTCAATACTTTACTCCCTAAAATTCCCATTATACCTGGGAAAAATGGTTTGGATGATGTGCTGTCTCGCTGCCTCTCTATGTCATTTTCCACTTCTATGCTATACACCTATATACGCCGGGAAATAAATTTGGAAGTGGAGACGGTGGGATTTGCCAAGTGGCATTCCACATTCCCTAACATACCCCTATCCACCATTTTGAAATCTTTTGTTAGACTCAATAAGCAATTAATTTCGGCTTCATACGCGGAAATGCAGTATAAATTATTGCATCGTGCCTATTTCACCCCCAAATTAAGACTCATTACAGGTACTTCCACAGACTCAAATTGTTTTAAATGTGGTCAACCTGATGCGGATCTAATGCATTGTATGTGGCACTGTGCGGAGGTACAGAGGTTCTGGTCCTTGGTACACACCTATATTTCCACCAAGTTGGGAATTGCCTTTGAACTAACACCCGAGTGGGCTATGTGGGATATTGTACCATCATCTGGATCATCCTGTGCCCCTGGAGGTGCCCGTCTATTACTAGCAAAGATTGCAGCAGCTGCGAAAAAAACAATATTATCTCAATGGATATCCACTGACACTTTAACACTCAGTCTTTTACAACCTAGAATTACGCACCTATTTAATATGGATTGGTTAGAACTATCCCTTAATAAAGACAAGGAAGCAGAGAAGTTCTTTAATATTTGGCTCCCATATGTTCACACATTAACACCTCAGGTTAAAGACACGCTTCGAGCTGCAGTTCAACTTACAGCCTGGTATAATGAAGAAACCTTGTCTTCAGGTGAACCACCATTTTAATTCCTGTATTGTTACGTTCCTCATGGATACATTGTATTGCACATCACTGTTGTGGTCCTGTTGATGTCTTGCCATTTTCTGATCAATATGTTATATTGTTTATTGCGGTTTTACAATAAAAATATGTTTTAAAAAAAAAAAAGAAGTGTGCTGGTCTTTTTTGAATGATACCTTTATATTTTTGATTATGGAATTACAGCACATGAACAGTCATCTTTCAAAATGTGTGCTGCTCTGCACTGTGTGTATGTATATATATATATATATATATATATATATATATATATATATATATATATATATATAAAATGTGAGTTTGTTTTAGTGAACGGAAACCGGAAAATATTTACTTTGTCCCAATTTGTGAACCATGTACTTTACTAGCGAGTGTATGTACAGATAGAATAGGAGATGTATTTGTACTGTAGACCCTTCTTACTTATGTGCACCATTAATCGTTACAGGCAATTACAGATAGGAGCATAAAGTAGATAGTAATTAAGGTTTTATCAAATACCAAAGTGACTTTCTGCTGTATGAACGTAGACCAGCTGTTTGTGTATAATACACTGATCTTCTCTTTAAACTGATTTACTGATAATCTGACATTATTATTGTGTTTTATTGTTTTGTGGGTTATTTAGGGTGAAAAACTGACTAATATAAAAGAAGAAAATGTAGAGGGAGAAGAGGAGACGTCTGTGATGTGTGATCAGCAGTGTAAGGAGGAGGAAATCCCTACAGCTATCAGCACAGGTGAGTAATAATCACTAAGTACAGAACAGTCACATATTCTCCTTGTTGTCACTACAGCAATCTCTTATCCTACACCCTCCTCTGTCACTACAGCCATCTCTTATCCTACACCCTCCTCTGTCACTACAGCAATCTCTTATCCTACACCCTCCTCTGTCACTACAGCCATCTCTTATCCTACACCTTCCTCTGTCACTACAGCCATCTCTTATCCTACACCCTCCTCTGTCACTACAGCTATCTCTTATCCTACACCCTCCTCTGTCACTACAGCCATCTCTTATCCTACATCCTCCTCTGTCACTACAGCACTCTCTTATCCTACACCCTCCTCTGTCACTACAGCCATCTCTTATCCTACACCTTCCTCTGTCACTACAGCCATCTCTTATCCTACACCCTCCTCTGTCACTACAGCTATCTCTTATCCTACACCCTCCTCTGTCACTACAGCCATCTCTTATCCTACATCCTCCTCTGTCACTACAGCACTCTCTTATCCTACACCCTCCTGTGTCACTACAGCAATCTCTTATCCTACACCCTCCTCTGTCACTACAGCCATCTCTTATCCTACACCCTCCTCTGTCACTACAGCAATCTCTTATCCTACACCTTCCTCTGTCACTACAGCCATCTCTTATCCTACACCCTCCTCTGTCACTACAGCCATCTCTTATCCTACACCCTCCTCTGTCACTACAGCACTCTCTTATCCTACACCCTCCTCTGTCACTACAGCACTCTCTTATCCTACACCCTCCTCTGTCACTACAGCACTCTCTTATCCTACACCCTCCTCTGTCACTACAGCCATCTCTTATCCTACACCCTCTGTCACTACAGCCATCTCTTATCCCACACCCTCCTCTGTCACTACAGCAATCTCTTATCCTACACCCTCCTCTGTCACTACAGCCGTCTCTGTCACTACAGCCGTCTCTTATCCTACACCCTCCTCTGTCACTACAGCAATCTCTTATCCTACACCCTCCTCTGTCACTACAGCCATCTCTTATCCTACACCCTCCTCTGTCACTACAGCACTCTCTTATCCTACACCCTCCTCTGTCACTACAGCTATCTCTTATCCTACACCCTCCTCTGTCACTACAGCCATCTCTTATCCTACACCCTCCTCTGTCACTACAGCCATCTCTTATCCTACACCCTCTGTCACTACAGCCATCTCTTATCCCACACCCTCCTCTGTCACTACAGCAATCTCTTATCCTACACCCTCCTCTGTCACTACAGCCGTCTCTTATCCTACATCCTCCTCTGTCACTACAGCCATCTCTTATCCTACATCCTCCTCTGTCACTACAGCACTCTCTTATCCTACACCCTCCTCTGTCACTACAGCCATCTCTTATCCTACACCCTCCTCTGTCACTACAGCACTCTCTTATCCTACACCCTCCTGTGTCACTACAGCCGTCTCTTATCCTACACCCTCCTCTGTCACTACAGCCGTCTCTTATCCTACACCCTCCTCTGTCACTACAGCCGTCTCTTATCCTACACCCTCATCTGTCACTACAGCCGTCTCTTATCCTACACCCTCCTCTGTCACTACAGCCGTCTCTTATCCTACACCCTCCTCTGTCACTACAGCCGTCTCTTATCCTACACCCTCCTCTGTCACTACAGCCGTCTCTTATCCTACACCCTCCTCTGTCACTACAGCACTCTCTTATCCTACACCCTCCTCTGTCACTACAGCCGTCTCTTATCTTACACTGTCAAATGGAACCTATAGATGTGTACACACTAGACGTCCATGCGCCATATGACGTGAGACGCAGCAGTAATAAAGGACACATCTGTATAGAGGCTGCGTCGCTGTGTTTGGGGGGTTTGTTTGCTACTTATGTGTTAGCTGGAAAACTTCAGTTGTAAACTCATGGCTGCAACTTTAGCACCTCCTGTACTGTTTGCACATATATTATTATTTATTACCAGTTATTTTATATAGAGAACACTTATTCCACAGTGCTTTACAGAGAATATTTGGCCATTAACATCAGTCCCTGCCTGTCAGGATTAAAGTGGGGTTTCCCCTGTATGATTATACTTGTAGTAAACAATGCTGATTAAGGGGAATTAGTAAGATTCATTATTGTACAGGGTGGTGCAATATTTAAGCAGGAAGATAAGCAAACAGGTAACAATATTCACATAGGCATTCCTGAGTAGCTGGTATGCAATGGTAATACAGTCCAGGATAATGCAGGGAATAGAAACAGACTTTAGGAGGAGGACAAATGCTGGATGAAGTATATGGATACACAAAGTCCTGGTTAATAAATAGCAGTGTTGACTGAAATGTCCAGAATATACTATAAAGTGCAGGTACACCAGGAACTTGATTACCCAGAATGCACAGGTGAGAACAGATGATTGGAGGCTCTGATCTAGAATGCTGCAGGGTAATGCAGAGAATCTGGAAGGCACTAGTGGTCCTGGAGAATATGCCTCAGCAAACACACTGGATAGCAACACAACACAGTCCAGGATTGTAAGTGCAGTTTGACAAGCAGGTGAAGCAATAACTGGACAAGTCCTGGATAGTGGAGCTCTGGTGAAGCAGATAAATGGCCCAGGCAACTTACATGAGACGCAAGAGGATATTGGGATGCAGAGACCATGCTCAGAAACAACAGGAAACACAAGGAATACTAGCTGGTAGTATAATCCGGAGTGCAGACACTGAGGCAGACTTTACTTGATGAACTAGCCCCAGGGAACTTGTGTGGTTGGTCTATATAGGACGTTCAGGTGCAGATCACAGCTGCTGAATCAACTAATTGCTCAAACCAGAGTGCTGACACCCCAGGGAAGAGAGCGACACCCCAGGCAGGGAAGAGAGCGACACCCCAGGCAGGGAAGAGGAACTGCAATCTATGGTTTTTACAATCTATATTCCCTATCACATGCTCACACATACACACTAGGGTTCATTTTTGTTGCGAGCCAATTAACTTACCAGTATATTTTTGGAGTGTGGGAGGAAGCCGGAGCACCCAGAGGAAACCCACTCAAGCACAGGGAGAATATACAAACTCCACACAGGTATAATGGTAAAAAGTTTTTAGTTTTAAAAAATAAATTTCTTTAATTGACTAATAATAATATAAAACAAAATGCTCCCTCTTGTAAATACAAGATATCTATTACCATACATTTATTTCCAGCACAAGCAGGAGCACCTCTGATGGATATCCCATTTTGTTTTCAGATTTGAAAATAGAAGATGACAACATCACAGGAAATTCTCCTGGAGAAAACCCCCTTACCCTAAATATGCATGGCGTACGTGATAGTGCTGATGTGTTACCTGATCCCTCTGATAATGAGGAATGTTCTACTGATGACTCCGATATCGCTTCATGTAGTACAAGTCACAAAGTATTTGCCTGTTCTGAATGTGATAAATGTTTTCTACATAAGTCGCGCTTAGTTACACATGAGAGAACTCACACTGGTGAGCGGCTATTTGCATGCTCAGAGTGTGGGAAATGGTTTACATGTAAATCACATCTTGTTACACATCAGAGAACTCACACAGGTGAGAGGCCGTTTCCATGTTCTGAATGTGGGAACTGCTTTACACATAAATCATGTCTTTTGATACATCAGAGAACTCACACAGGTGCAAATCCGTTTCCATGCTCTGAGTGTGGGAAATGTTTGACATCGAAATACGCTCTTGTTGCACATCAGAGAACTCATACAGGAGAGAAACCCTTTCCATGTTCCAAGTGTGAGAAAAGTTTTACATTGAAAGCAGATCATCTTAAACATCAGAGAACTCACACGGGTGAGAAGCCGTTTCCATGCTCTGAGTGCGGGAAAAGTTTTGCACTAAAAAAATATCTTCGTAGTCATCAGAGAACTCACACGGGTGAGAAGCCATATTCATGCCCTGAGTGTGGAAAATGTTTTGCACAAAAAAACAATCTTCATATGCATCAGAAAACACACAGGCGAGCAGCCGTTTCCATGTCCTGAATGTGGGAAATGTTTTTCCATGAAATCAAAACTTAATCCACATCAGCTAAGCCACACAGGTGAGAAACAATTTCCATGTTCTGAGTGTGAGAAATGTTATACACAGAAATCTCATCTTGTTAGACACCAGAAAATCCACACACAGAGTAATGCGATATCCGTGAGATATAAAACAGGCTGGCTGCATATAAAAGTTAGCATAAATATGATTTACTCAATCCTCACGGATTTATTGCAGTTACACAATATATTAATATGTAATAATTATCCACTAAGGTGTAATATGTGTCATTAACATAGATCACTCATGTGGAATGTATAGTAGTTCCTCTTATTCTATTAGGGTAATCTGTGTGAGATTGTTCATATTAATTCTGTAACCTGTTCCCATCTCATTGAGGGTTATTTTTTATTACAAAGTTCTGAAAATGAGGCTAAAGTGCAAATGTAATTTTATTATATATGGCTATTTTTTTCTAAAATATATTTTTCCCAATTCTAAATGGCTATTTTTATAAATTTACAATACATACATTATTAGGCAATTGATATTTATGTGTATATACACACACAAATAATAGATCCTTGCGTGGCTTAGTGGTTTAAGATTTGTCTGCAGGGGTGCAATGTGCTTGTTATGGGAGGGTCTCAGAAGATCTGAGCAATCCTAACTGAATATGAATGAGGGAAATGTACCCTTATATGTGAAAAAAAGATTTGGCTATAGGCATACTTACCTACTCTCCCGATTTGGTCGGGAGCCTCCCGAAAATCGGGTGGCGCTCCTGTCCCCCCGGAAAAACAGGTAACCCCCCCAAGAATCTCAGACAAACCCCCGCAGCGTGCTGAATCGCGTCATTACGACCCTAGCCTCTGCCTCACAATGCCGAAAATCTCGCCATTGTGTAGCGGGGCGAAGCCAAAATGATGAGACTCTGGTCACGCCCCCTCCACCCCTATTGTCTGGTAGTATCCCCGACCACACCCCCCTCTACTGCGCCACGCTCAATGCACTTTCTTCATGACATAGAGACTGTCGCACAACGCTTACTGATGTCCACGGCATGGTCATATCCAGTGGCAAACGCAGGATTTCTAGAGAAGGGTTTCCAAATGCTTGATTTTAGAGTGAGTGTGGCCAGTCCATGAAGAGGGCATAATTAGCACTTATCCAGCTTTAATATGCGTCATACAAAGTATAATGTGTGTCATAATTCCAGCATATACAGGACCAGAGATCACAGTAAAAGTCATTAGATACAGCAGTAGGGCCATCCTTCCTGAGCTGAATGTATTTATTTTAGATGTGGGCACCATTCCAGAGCATGGGAGCAAGTCCGGGTGTCTGGGGGAGCAGCAGAAGAACCTAGCACTGCCCTGGACATATATGTATATATTGGGCTCTATAGCAGCACATTCCTAACAATGCATGTTTTCCAGATCTCCTAGTTGGTGCACAGGTTATTTATTACTGACTGATACATGTTAAAAGATCCACAGGTGGTGCTAATTATTTCATTTGTGAAGAACATGCAGCACTAGTAAAATTCTATTACATTACTATTGCTATTGTGGTCATGGTGTGGGCTGGGGAGGGGGGTTTCCAGGCAGATGGAACCCCCCCCCTGCGTTTGCCTATGACATCCATGGGACTGTTCACCTGTCTGGTTTCAGATTTGTCCCCAACCAAGACTCGCCATAGCGCCTCCTTCACCCACTGCGATAGTTTTCAGGGCGTAATATTAAATGCAAAAAAAAAAAGCCTACTATGCATTTCATTTTTTTTGTTGTTTTACATTTCTGTGTCAAAACCACATTGAAACCTATAGAACGTGATTACATTGACTGTATTTATATAATAAATATATTACTGCTTTTGTGTTACATATGTGCCCCATCCCCCATCTCCCGTCCTCTCATTGTGATACAGCTTCTTAGATAAAGATTTACCCTCAAATATTGTTACTGTTGTAAATATTATTTTATGAATGAAAGACTTGTTATCACACACTGATTGTTCATTATAGTTCACATGTTTTATAACTTTATTGGTACTTATACCGTTGAAATAATATTTGTATGTATATTGATCTTAATTACAGCAATTACTTATTACATGTGTTTTCATATATTGCAGCTTTTTATTGTTAAAGCACATTTATTAGCCAAGTAATAAATACTTGATCCTTGTATTACACTCCAGTATTACTTAAATTAAAAATATATGTACATTATATACTCTTCTGAATAACTGAAACATGAAATATAGGGCCCGTTCTCTAGGTTGCCTTTGCACGCTGCTGGTCGATATTCGCTTTCTGCGTATGCATCGCAGTGGGAGTGCGTGAGCCAGTCTTTGCGATCGGGAAGCGAATGCCCAGGAAACACAGACTGCCCGCTAGTTTGAGTAACAGAATGTGCCGTTTGTGGTTGGTGCGTATGCCTCCGATGGTTCTCGATGTTACCGATTGTTACATACACTTCCTGGAGATGACGTGTGCTGCAAGGGAAAGTGGGCGGCATTACACTGGCTTGCGATCGCACTCCCGCCGCACGCTAAGACATAGTGGGCGTCCTGATGACTTGCTGTGCGATCGCCGAATTTGAATACTCTGCCTCCTGACGGCTGCGTGCGAACGGGTCTCAATCCGGCCCATAATTTAATCCTAAATGAACTGTTGGAATGGGAAAAAACAACTTGTATAACATATGCAGTAGAGTGCTAGGGTTTAGCTTACTATATATTATTATTATCCTTTATTTATAAGGCGCCACAAGTGTTCCGCAGCGCCTTACATAGTACATAGAACTAATAAGTAAACAAGAAACAAGTAACTTACAGTACATTACAGTGCAGGACAAGGACACGATTTATATACTTTGCTGCAATAGCGATTACAGCACTCACAATAAGCAGCAGTGAGTTGGCAGTCACGTGTTAGGTGCCCTAATGCGGGGAGTAAAGAGTAGAAGAAAATGTAAAGAGAAGCACATGAGGGAAGAGGTCCCTGCTTGTTCTAAAGGGGAGGGGGAGACAGACAGGGGTGACACAGATGGGGAGGAAAGAGCATGAAGTGGGTTAGGAAGAGAGCTGGAAGACCTGGATGAAGTAGTGGACTTGAGAGCCTGTTTGAAGATTTGTAGAGAGGTGGAGAGCCGGAGAGGGAGAGGAAGAGAGTTCCAAAGGTAGGGAGCAGCACAGGCAAAATCTTGGATGCGGGAGTGGCAGGAAGTAATCAGTTGGCGAGAGAGGCGGCATGTATTTGTTGAGCGAAGTGAGCGGGCGGGAGTGTTAAGGGAGAGAAGGTCAGAGATGTATGTGGGAGAGGATTTGGTGAGGGCTTTGTAGGCGAGTGTAAGAACCTTGAATTGGCATCTGAAGGGGAGCCAGTGTAGGGCTTGAAGGAGAGGGGAAGCAGATCTGGAGAGGAAGATGAGCCGAGCAGCAGCATTGAGGACCGATTGTAGTGGAGAGAGGTGAGAGACTGGGAGGCCAGCTAGGAGAAGGTTACAGTAGTCCAATCTGGAGATGACCAGCGAGTGGATGAGGGTTTTAGTGGCATCCTGGGTGAGGAAGGGTCTCATCCTGGAGATATTTTTTAGGTGGAAATGGTAGGACTGCGAGAGGTGCTGAATGTGTGGTTTAAAGGAGAGGGCAGAGTCTAGGATAACTCCAAGACAGCGCACTTTGGGGCTAGAGGAGATAGTTGTGCCATCAATAGATAATGAAATTGTGGGAAGTGAGGTAATGGAAGAGGGTGGGAAGATGATCAGCTCAGTCTTAGACATGTTAAGTTTAAGAGAGCACTGGGACATCTATGAAGAGACAGTTGGAGATACGGGTAAGAAGCGAGGGGAAGAGCTCGGGTGGAAAGGTACATTTGAGTATCATCAGCATAGAGATGATATTGGAGGTCAAAAGAGTATATATGTATAAAAAAAGCCAGAATTTCTGCTTTATACTGTACCTTTAGGTACCTATCCAAAATGTATCACTGCGGTGACAGAAGTTGATTCAGGGGCCTGGTGTTAATATGGGAGATAGAAATAAGTTTTGCACCACCTGAAATTTCCCTAAGCCCCAAACCCTAAATTTGGGCCGAAAATTAAAATCCACAAAGTGCTCCAATTTCTTCTTTAAACTTTAGGTAATGTTACAAAATGTGTCACTTCTGTGATAGAAGTTGCTTCTGGGGCCTGGTTTTATTTTGGGAGATGGAAATGTTTCACATCCCCTGAATTTCGGCTTTAAATTAATATTCCCAGTTTCTGCTTTAAATTTTATTTGCTTATCCAAAATGAATACCTGCGCTGACAGAAGTTAATTCTAGGGCCAGTTTTGTTTTTTTTTTACATTTGAGGAGAAAATGTTTTTGCAGCACCTGGAAACTTTAGGTACCTATCTAGAATGAATCCCTGCGGTGATAGAAGTTGATTCTGGGGCCTGGTTTTAATTTAACATAGAAGTCAGAAACCTTTTCACATGTATAGAAATTTCCATAAGCCCCGGACCTTAAATTATAAACAAAAATAAAAATTTCAAAAGCACCTCCAGAAGACCTCTGGAAAGATGTTGACCTATCCAGTCTGGATAGCTTCCCACAGCTCCCTGATATTTGTATAAATGCTGGATTGGGTTCATGTGGGTAGAACGTTGTGGCCACACCATTCGTTGGAACTCTCCAGAACCAATTCTGGACAACTTAGGACAGAGGAAATGGTGCATTATCCTGCTGAGATATTCCATCATTGTGGGGGTACATGAAGTCTATGAAGGGCTGCAAATTGGCATCAAGCAAAGCAACGTACAGTAGCGGTTACCGGTCAATGGGCCTGATTCAGCAATGGACGCAATGTCGATATTTACACAGATCGGGCGATTTGCCATTGCGCATGCGTGTAAGTTGCACAGCATATGGCTTGCAATAGCTTTGCAATTACGTAGCTCCGAGGATCCATTCATAAGTCGCACTGCGCATGGCTTGTAATAGCTTTGCAATTACGTAGCTCCGAGGATCCATTCGTCAAGTGGTCAGCATTTGGGGGAGGTAACGGGGGATGTGTTAGAAAAGCGCAGGCGTGTCTTACCATTTAAACGCCATTACATGGGCGTGCATAAGTTAGCCATTGTGATCGCTTGCGCAGCATGAGAGCTCTCTGCATGTGAGGAGAGCTGCAGTGTTTGCGACAGGTCAGACTTGCCGTACATGTGGCGTGACCGCCTGCTGTGAGTCGATGGTACAGATGTTTATGCAGGAGTGCAACATTGGACGGATATGATAAGACAGCAGCAGGCTGTCACAGCTGTTCCGTGCAAAATCGCACGTGCGATCGCATTAGCGTTATCTGCTGAATCAGGTCCTAGGATGTGCTCAGGAGCAGCAGCAGACCCAACCAATGCCACGTGAACACACCATTATGGAACCATCACCACCAGCCTGCACGGTGCCTTGTTGACACTTGAGGTCCATGAACCCCACTGTAATCCGGAACAACTGGAACCGTGACTCATCGGACCACACCACACGTCAGTCCTCCAAGCTCCAATTAGCGATGTCAGGAGCCCAGGTGAGGCCCTGTGTTCAGTGTTGTAGTGTTACAGGGGCACTCTGGTGGGTATCCTGCTCCCAGATCCTAAGATAAAGAACCCTGCATTGACCAGCTGGATATGTGTCTGGTACCTTCCTGCATTGAGTGTGGATGTGTCGCTTGTCTGTTACCATGGACAATTATGGTCAGATGGCGCTGGTCATGATCATTAAGCACCTATGGTCGACCAGTGTGCTGTCCGCAGTGGATGATAATGCCTTCTATGTGGTATTCCCGGTACACACGTGACACCATATATCGAATTTTGAACGTCCGCACAACTTTGGAAATGGAATGTCACATTCGTCGGCACCCACTATCATGCCCCTTTTCGAACTGTGATAATTCATGTTGCCATGCCATGAGCAGCCTAGCCGGTGTTCATACTGACTCACGAGATGTCAGATTACAACTGACCTGGGCATTTCCAAGACCTCATAGTATGGTGACACCACCTACCATTACCCTAACATACTACTATTCCATGACTCAGTGTATATATATATATATATATTTATTTACACACATTTGAGCACCTAGGCCTATTGAAATACTACACATGTTGGCAGAATTTTTTTGTGTATATATAAATGTAAAAAAAAAATGGATGTAGTCAGACAACCTACAATGATGGATATGGTTACGTCAAAATAATCGATGGTATCTATACTTGATTCCCACGTGAACTTAATGATTAACACTAAGCATTATGTTTACTAAAAACATCAGAGAGATCACTCGCTGACCCCAACCATAAGATGAATAGATCACCTATGTATCTCTTATAAGTAAAGATACCAGGAAACTTTATCATCGTTGAAAACAATCTCTCTCCCAGGGCTGGCGCTGGGCTTCTCTGTGCTGTACTGTCACACCCCTTCCCTCCCCCTGAGCACATACCCAATAACGCCAGCGGGAGGGCTGGATTTTCCGAAGTCGGTCTATAGAAATCTATGCAATTTTGCCGGGCGTTTCTGGGTGTTAACTGGGGGTGAGGTGGTGTTGGCTACTAGTCGCGGGCATGTCAGTGTCAATGACTGCAGCTAACCATACAGTTGCACTGGCACCGGCCTCCATGGTCAGTATGACATTCTGTTCCTACCATCGGCAGGTGCAAAGGACAGGACCAGTGGTGTGCAGATTGCACGTCTTTCCCTCAATAAGACACCTATCTGCCATGGCATTACCATAAAGACCTATCATCTGCTGCTCCAAAAGACTGCAACTACTCCCACCTCTGACTCATCTCCCTATTATGTGCTGCACCATAAGAATGCGGGAATACCTGGATAGATGCCTGTGCCCAGCCTTTCCCGACTCACTCCTGGCGGATGCACTGTTAGGGATGAATAAGATCCAAATAGACTGGGATCCACAAGGTAATTAACCTGGTGTATAGCAGCGGGCAAAGCAAGAGTTACATGTAAGAAGTATCTGGAGCTGAGTATGTACTGGAATCACAGCAAGGCAATAGTTAATTGCAGGAACAAACAGGTGCTGGTGTGTACTGGAATCGGAAGCAAGGCAAAGTGCTGACAGTATGATATCCAACTGCAGGACACTTGCTAGATGAGCTGACTGACCAAGCTGCAGTCTGTAATAACAGATGTATCACAGAGGCAAAGCTGTGACTTGAGTATAGATCCAGGTAAACAGGAAACCGCTAGCTGCAGACTTGTAATCACAGGCACAGCTGGGGTGAATATACTTTGCTGCAACAGACAACCACAGACACACAGGCTGGATGTGCACAGAACCAGTAATGCAGGATTCTAACAGCTTAGGGCCAGCTACTCTGGATTCTGGCTGGAGTATAACAGAACCAGCTATGCAGGATACGGACTGAGTTGTAGCGGGGCCAGCTACTCAGGATGCAGGCTGGAGTTGTAACAGGGCCAGCTATTCAGGATTCTGGGTGGAATTGTAGCAGAGCCAGGACTTGATATGATTAAACTGGCAGTGTGAATCCACTGGAACTCCCTGGGACTGGACACAGACCGGAGGTGACATGGAAGGTAAGCTGGAGGGTCTTGGCAAGGCACAGACACGGAGCTGGGATGGACACAGGACACGGATACAGGGCAGAATCCAGCAGGAGCAGGACTGGCAGGGACTACACACAGAGGACTGAGGCAGGGTTCAAGGACGCAGGTATACAATGGCAGGATACCAGAACAGCCAGCGAGACTGGGAACTGTACAGAGTACAGCGACCGCGCGATGAGCTCACTAGAATCAGGAATTAGAGAATTTCACCGGCCACTAACAACTGACTAGAATTTCTAATGAAAGGGAGACAGACCAATCACAGGAGTCATCAGGCGGGGTCGGGTAATGAAGTATTAAAGACAGGTGAGCTGCTGCACATAGCAGCCAGCATCCTAGTTGCTAGGAAACAGTCAGAATCCAGGCAGGGAAGGGCCACAGCGGCCAGACATAACATGCACTGCGTATTAATAAAAACATTCACACCATTGTTTATCTAAAAAAATCTCAACGGAATCTTGTTCCCACTTTTTAACACAATCTGGCATAGCAACAATTGCGGAAATGCCCAAACACACTGTAGATAAGGTATACAAATTAACCATGTGCGTTTTGACCTCAGCAGATTAGGTCAACAGACACATGGTCCCACTTCCGCGTTCACCACTCACTAATCAGAGCGTAACGCCGATACTGGAAGCAAGAAGAAACCCGTGGTGAAGGCTCCAGAATCTACACAAAGCTATTACGGTTACCTAGGCTGCTCCGTGTAAACCTCCTAGAACCCAGGCTAGCGAGGTCTTCTGCCACTAACAGCCATCCGCTGTTCCCTTAGAACTAGAAACGTACACCGGCACTTAAGTGGCTGCCTGGACTTAAAACTTGGAGTAGTAGTGGTTTACACAAATTACCTATGGGAACCAGAGAATAGCATGAGATACTAGATACCAGTAAGATAGTCAGGGGTACGGCAAGAGCCGGTAGTAGAACTTGGAGAGCTGGCAGTGCGGTTTGAGAGCCGTTAGTATAATCAGAAGATCTGCTGGTGTGGCTTGAGAACTGATGGTGTGGCTTGAGAGCCGGTGGTGCGGCTTAGAGTCGGTAGTACAAATTGAGAACTGATGGTGTGGCTTGAGAGCCGGTGATGCAGCTTCGAGAGACGATGGTGCGGCTTAGAGCGGGTAAAACGAGTTGGAGAACTGATGGTGCGGCTTGAGAGCCTGATGCAGTTTGCAAGCTGATGGAGTGGTTGGGTAGCCGGAGAAACGGTTCACTACAATGTGGAACAGGAACGCTGACCATACAGCAAGCCGAGAGATCCACAAGGAACGCTATAGTCGGCGAGGCGGCAAAAGGCCAGCGTGCACAAATAAGAGAAGGAACCAATCATGCTATGTTGTGGATAACACGTGACACCCTGCGGTGTCCGGATCGTAAAGCAACCGACGGAACTGGAACAATACTGCCAGAAGGAGCTAAATTGTCGGAGAGGAACAAGTCATGATCGCGACTTGTAACAAAAGCTTGGGACGCTACAGGGAAAGGATGGGGTAAGACAATTATTGTTCCTTGCACTGAGGCTCCCGACGAAACATTGTCTATCCAAAGAGCTGTATTAACTCAGCACTGCCCAGTGTAGCTGCATCTTTGTCTGTTATGACGTCCTGTCTGCCATTGTTCTTTGGTCTGTAGTACCAGTGTGCTTAGTTATTGTGACCACATGCATATGCAAGATTTACAAGCACTTCCATTCTGTGTTCTAAACTATAGATAAGAGGGACACACAAGCAGCTTCTGCTGATTAAAATGATATGCAGCATCCACATACTCTGTGTGCAACAGGAAACAATTTCCTGGTCATCGCGTGAAGTGGGACAGAGACACAGCAACGACCACAGTGAACATCAAGTGATGCAGCGGCCACCACTGTCTGCTACCATTGTAAGTAAGGGGAGGTCCACTAGCGGCTTCAGAATAACTGACGCCAACTCTGCCGGTCCGGAGACAAAATGGGAGCCCCCTACAGTAGGAACCTTCATGGTACCAGACCATTTTCACCAATTTGCAAAGATCTCATTAATGCACCAGAATATGGTAAAGAAAAGAATAAAAAGGAAGATCCCAGCACGGTCAAAAATGAGTGACCTGCTTTATCACACTTTACCTCTTTCGTTGCAATAGAAGATCCTACATATAAGATGAATCATATTATTAAATGACCTCACCAGTGTGGGATCAGTCAATCACAGCCTTTGTAGCAGCCATCTGATCTTACAGAGGGTTAAGGATACTCAGTAGGAAAGATCCAAGCAATCCAAACCCATAGATATAGATCCCGTCACCGTGTGGCGAGAGCAGGGCGGCAGGCTGCTTGAAATAAAGGGTAACCCTGCTTGGCATCACCAGTATGTTACTGGCACTATGTGCATCCTGGACATGTTGTATATTGTGTGTGTTACTTAGAAGCCACATGTGGGATCAGTAGTCACCGATATTCTCTGTATCATAGGCCTGATGGAGAGGTGAGCGCAATTCATGTGCGGCTGCGATTTCTTACATAATCACAATAGCGATAACAAGCAAATGCCAGTTTCAGCATTCACCTTCTGTAACAGGGCGCGACAGGCCGAGGGAACCCAGAGACACCCACTTCCATCATCTGAGCACAGTGCAGACCCGCTGGTAGTTATGAGCACTCCACCAGCCATGCACCATCGGGCTCCCCATCTTTTCCTCCCCCCGCCCCCATCCCCTTGGCTTCCTGGTCCTGGTTAGGTAAGGGTACAACAAGTAATACTATTTTATATTTTACTTATTTCAGTTTCAAAAGAGACTAATCTTTTTTACTGTAACCATTGTATTTACATTTATTTCTGCAAACTGTATAATAATTATTCAAAGTTTACTGTGGAATTTGATGTATTTGTCTACTTAATGATCTGCTGTTATGTTAGCAGATACGATTTGTATCATTCGCTGTCATGGTGTTTCAATAAAAATAAAACTTTTTTTTTTAAAACAGCAAAAATATTTGAGGGTAAATCTTTAGCTAAGAAGCTGTATCACAATGAGAGGACAGGAGATGGGGGGGCATTAGTGCCCCATGCAGTACACAACCTAAACGCTGACAGAGAATGGCTGAGACATCAATGGTTTGATAGAGGCTGTTTAAGGGCAGCGCAGAAGTTTAGAAAAGACGCCATCTGCTGTTTGAAAATGGGCACTACACGGTCAAGCGAGTTAGTTTGTAGTAAAAGATGTGCCGTGCGTCCCCCGCTATGTAACAGGAATACGATAGGTAAATAAGGACACAGCTGTGGTCAATCTAGCCCCATATCTCAGAAACGCAACGGTTTGAAAAGAACCCAGAGATCCTGTAAAAAGTTCAATTTGTTTTGATGAGCTTCAGATTACAGAGAGCACAGGTTGTCCCTCCAGCCGTCTGTTGTATAACATCCACTATCACACTGACCGGATCATAGAACAGGCCTATCAGAGGGTAAGTACAATCAGCATGTACAGAATTACACCTTTCACACTGGTGAAAACTACAAGCACTATGGCACATTGGGAGATGGATGCTTTTTGGCAGCATATGGGCATAGGTGAAGGGTGAGGACCTAAACAGACTCAAAGGGCGGTATTCAATTGTTATAGCGTGCCCGCGATCTCCCGCCTAAAGTGATGGGAGATCGCAGGACGCTATTCAATTGTTGCAGATTCTCGCGCTGATAGCGCCCATAGTGGTCGGGTTTAGCCACGCAAAACAGCTACCCCCGACCAAAGTGCTGGGCACGATTGCAAAAAGTGCAGTTCGGGCGCCCAAACAGGTCACTTTTCTCTCAGTTCAGCTCGCACCCCCCTAGGGCTGCGAATGGAAATGGTGCGCTGCCAGCTGATCGCGCCCGACAGGAGCAACAACTGAATAGCTCCTGTCGGGCGTGTAGGGGGGCGATACAATTGAATACCGCCCAAAGGGGTACATTTACTAAAGTGCGGGTTTTAGAAGTGGAGATGTTGCCCATAGATTCTACTTATCATTTATCTGGCACGTTCTAGAAGATAGTTAGAATCTGATTGGTTGCTATGGACAACATCTAAAACACCCGAATTTTAGTATATACACCCCAAAGTGTTTATATGCATTCCCACAGCACACATCTCATGATATACAAGTGTGTATTTGGGCATATACCAGCTGACGTCACACACTATGACCATTAAAGTCAGTTCTGTAGCTGTCGTTGAAGGGTATGATCCGCATCACTCCCTGAGGCAGCTGGTGCACTTTGTATTCTCCAGTACAAAATGGCGATGCAGAGATTTCGGTCAGTGTTGCAGGACTCGGCAAAGACGGCAAAAGGTCACTATAAGCCTGAACTCAACTAAAGTAATTTCTGAAGGTGGCTGTGACTCGCAAAACGCATCATGCTTGAGGAAATATTATTTATGAAATATTTGGGAATAAGTGATCCTTAAATTGCCAAAATACATGGCTGGAAAATATTTAACAACACAGACAGGCATTCACTATTCTCAGATCACCTGTGCCCAGGAGAAACAGCTAACCGTATGTTATGTAGTGGAGCAATAGGTATCCCAAGTGCTGATGACCTAGCTCTACTAGACGCGCCATGCCGTGGAGTGACTCGGTCTAATTCGCACAGCAATGTGATACCACAAGCAGCTTCTGCTGATTAAAATGATATGCAGCATGCCTATGTTCTGTGTGTGAGTGCGGGTGTATCTGCATGCGAAATGCTATGTTACAGGTCAGCGACTGTAACAGTGTAACGTAACGCTTCGCATGCAGATACACCCGCAGTCACACACAGAACATAGGCATGCTGCATATCATTTTAATCAGAAGCTGCTTGTGCTATATAGTCACATCGTTGTGCAGATAAGGCACATTTTAAGGTAAAAAGACGCACGAAGAGACGCTCCGCGTTACGTGTAGTGAGACTTGTATTGCATGGAGGATAGATGTATGTGGACACATCTGTAGTTCAGCTTTTGCTTTGTATTAGTGTTTTTTTTTTTTGTTGTTTCTCTGAAAAACATGATTTGATTAAAAGCGAGGGGGACTGTAGTTTTTTTTTTTCATTAATGTTTATATCCCCATAAATGCGCTTTGCCGTATTACAATGGTACCTGAAATGTGCAAATTGAACACATTTAAAAGCCAGGACAAGGCCTGAAACACCACCGCATCAAAGTTCTTTAGCAGGGGTACAGCCTTTTATTGTACTGGCATGCCCAAACACACCCCCTCCTCATAAATAATCCCTATAGCCATGCTTGCCGACATTTCGGCAGCCAGGTCAGACAAGCAAGGGAGCGTGGCGCAGTAGAGGGGGGTGTGGTCGGGGATACTACCCGACAATGGGGGTGGAGGGGCGTGGCCAGAGTTGCATCATTTTGGCTTCGCCCCGCTACACAATGGCGAGATTTTCGGCACTGCGAAGCAGAGGCTAGGGTCATAATGACGCGATTCAGCACGCTGCGGAGGTTTTTCTTAGATTTGCGGGGGGGTTACCTATTTTTCCAGGGGGCCGGGAGCGCCTCCCGACCAAATCAGGAGAGTAGGTAACTATGCCTGTAGCCAAATCTTTTTTTCACATATAAGGGTACATTTCCCTCATTCATATTCAGCTAGGATTGCTCAGATCTGCTGAGACCCTCCCATAACAAGCACATTGCACCCCTGCAGACAAATCTTAAACCACTAAGCCACGCAAGGATCTATAACATTTTGTGTATGTACATACATATCAATTGCCTAATAATGTATGTATTGTAAATTTATAAAAATAGCCATATAGAATTGGGATATATAAGAAAAAAAATAGCCATATATAATAAAATTACATTTGCACTTTAGCCTCATTTTCAGAACTTTGTAATAAAAAATAACAGGTTACAGAATTAATATGAACAATCTCACACAGATTACCCTAATAGAATAAGAGGAACTACTATACATTCCACATGAGTGATCTATGTTAATGACACATATTACGCCTTAGTGGATAATTATTACATATTAATATAATGTGTAACTGCAATAAATCAGTGAGGATTGAGTAAATCATATTTATGCTAACTTTTATATGCAGCCAGCCTGTTTTATATCTCACGGATATCGCATTACTCTGTGTGGATTTTCTGGTGTCTAACAAGATGAGATTTCTGTATATAACATTTCTCACACTCAGAACATGGAAATTGTTTCTCACCTGTGTGGCTTAGCTGATGTGTATTAAGTTATGATTTCATGGAAAAACATTTCCCACATTCAGGACATGGAAACGGCTGCTCGCTTGTGTGTTTTCTGATGCATACGAAGATGGGTACTTTGTGCAAAACATTTTCCACACTCAGGGCATGAAAATGGCTTCTCACCAGTGTGAGTTCTCTGATGCCTACGAAGATATTTTTTTAGTGCAAAACTTTTCCCGCACTCAGAGCATGGAAACGGCTTCTCACCCGTGTGAGTTCTCTGATGTTTAAGAAGATCTGCTTTCAATGTAAAACTTTTCTCACACTCGGAACATGGAAAGGGTTTCTCTCCTGTATGAGTTCTCTGATGTGCAACAAGAGCGTATTTCGATGTCAAACATTTCCCACACTCAGAACATGGAAACGGATTTGCACCTGTGTGAGTTCTCTGATGTATCAAAAGACATGATTTACGTGCATAACATTTCCCACATTCAGAACATGGAAACGGCCTCTCACCTGTGTGAGTTCTCTGATGTGTAACAAGAGCGGATTTCGATGTCAAACATATCCCACATTCAGAACATGGAAATGGCTTCTCACCTGTGTGAGTTCTCTGATGTATCAAAAGACATGATTTATGTGTAAAGCATTTCCCACATTCAGAACATAGAAACGGCCTCTCACCTGTGTGAGTTCTCTGATGTGTAACAAGATGTGATTTACATGTAAAACATTTCCCACACTCTGAGCATGCAAATAGCCGCTCACCAGTGTGAGTTCTCTCATGTGTAACTAAGCGCGACTTATGTAGAAAACATTTATCACATTCAGAACAGGCAAATACTTTGTGACTTGTACTACATGAAGCGATATCGGAGTCATCAGTAGAACATTCCTCATTATCAGATGGATCAGGTGACACATCAGCACTGTGACGTACGCCATGCATATTTAGGGTAAGGGGGTTTTCTCCAGGAGAATTTCCTGTGATGCTGTCATCTTCTATTTTCAAATCTGAAAACAAAATGGGATATCCATCAGCGGTGCTCCTGCTTGTGCTGGAAATAAATGTATGGTAATAGATATCTTGTATTTACAAGAGGGAGCATATGTTTTATATTATTATTATTAGTCAATTAAAGAAAATTATTTGGTAAAACTAAAAAACTTTTTACCATTATACCAGGTGTGGAGTTTGTATATTCTCCCTGTGCTTGAGTGGGTTTCCTCTGGGTGCTCCGGTTTCCTCCCACACTCCAACAATATACTGGTAAGTTAATTGGCTCCCAACAAAAATGAACCCTAGTGTGTATGTGTGAGCATGTGATAGGGAATATAGATTGTAAGAACCACTGGGGCAGTGTCACGATCAGTGCAGTTCCTCTTCCCTGCCTGGGGTGTCGCTCTCTTCCCTGCCTGGGGTATCGCTCTCTTCCCTGGGGTGTCAGCACTCTGGTTTGAGCAATTAGTTGATTCAGCAGCTGTGATCTGCACCTGAACGTCCTATATAGACCAACCACACAAGTTCCCTGGTGCCAGTTCATCAAGTAAAGTCTGCCTCAGTGTCTGCACTCCGGATTATACTACCAGCTAGTATTCCTTGTGTTTTCTGTTGTTTCTGAGCATGGTCTCTGCATCCCAATATCCTCTTGCGTCTCACGTAAGTTGACTGGGAGATTTATCTGCTTCACCAGAGCTCCACTATCCAGGACTTGTCCAGTTATTGCTTCACCTGCTTGTCAAACTGCACTTACAATCCGGGACTGTGTTGTGTTGCTATCCAGTGTGTTTGCTGAGGCATATTCTCCAGAACCACTAGTGCCTTCCAGATTCTCTGCATTACCCTGCAGCATTCTAGATCAGAGCCTCCAATCATCTGTTCTCACCTGTGCATTCTGGGTAATCAAGTTCCTGGTGTACCTGCACTTTATAGTATATTCTGGACATTTCAGTCAACTCTGCTATTTATCAACCAGGACTTTGTGTATCCATATACTTCATCCAGCATTTGTCCTCCTCCTAAAGTCTGTTTTTAATCCCTGCATTATCCTGGACTGTATTACCATTGCATACCAGCTACTCAGGAATGCCTATGTGAATATTGTTACCTGTTTGCTTATCTTCCTGCTTAAATATTGCACCACCCTGTACAATAATGAATCTTACTAATTCCCCTTAATCAGCATTGTTTACTACAAGTATAATCATACAGGGGAAACCCCACTTTAATCCTGACAGGCAGGGACTGATGTTAATGGCCAAATATTCTCTGTAAAGCACTGTGGAATAAGTGTTCTCTATATAAAATAAGTGGTAATAAATAAATAATAATATATGTGCAAACAGTACAGGAGGTGCTAAAGTTGCAGCAAGTTCCAGCCATGAGTTTACAACTGAAGTTTTCCAGCCGACACATAAGTAGCAAACAAAACCCCCCAAACACAGCGACGCAGCCTCTATACAGATGTGTCCTTTATTACTGCTGCGTCTCACGTCATATGGCGCATGGACGTCCAGTGTGTACACATCTATAGGTTCCATTTGACAGTGTAAGATAAGAGATGACAGAGGAAGGTGTAGGATAAGAGACTGCTGTAGTGACAGAGGAGGGTGTAGGATAAGAGATGGCTGTAGTGACAGAGGAGGGTGTAGGATAAGAGACTGCTGTAGTGACAGAGGAAGGTGTAGGATAAGAGACTGCTGTAGTGACAGAGGAGGGTGTAGGATAAGAGATTGCTGTAGTGACAGAGGAGGGTGTAGGATAAGAGATGGCTGTAGTGACAGAGGAAGGTGTAGGATAAGAGGTTGCTGTAGTGACAGAGGAGGGTGTAGGATAAGAGATGGCTGTAGTGACAGAGGAAGGTGTAGGATAAGAGAGTGCTGTAGTGACAGAGGAGGGTGTAGGATAAGAGATGGCTGTAGTGACAGAGGAGGGTGTAGGATAAGAGAGTGCTGTAGTGACAGAGGAGGGTGTAGGATAAGAGATGGCTGTAGTGACAGAGGAGGGTGTAGGATAAGAGATGGCTGTAGTGACAGAGGAGGGTGTAGGATAAGAGATGGCTGTAGTGACAGAGGAGGGTGTAGGATAAGAGATGGCTGTAGTGACAGAGGAGGGTGTAGGATAAGAGATGGCTGTAGTGACAGAGGAGGGTGTAGGATAAGAGATGGCTGTAGTGACAGAGGAGGGTGTAGGATAAGAGAGTGCTGTAGTGACAGAGGAGGGTGTAGGATAAGAGAGTGCTGTAGTGACAGAGGAGGGTGTAGAATAAGAGATGGCTGTAGTGACAGAGGAGGGTGTAGGATAAGAGATGGCTGTAGTGACAGAGGAGGGTGTAGGATAAGAGATTGCTGTAGTGACAGAACAAGGAGAATATGTGACTGTTCTGTACTTAGTGATTATTACTCACCTGTGCTGATAGCTGTAGGGATTTCCTCCTCCTTACACTGCTGATCACACATCACAGACGTCTCTTCTTCTCCTTCTACATTTTCTTCTTTTATATTAGTCAGTTTTTCACCCTAAATAACCCACAAAACAATAAAACACAATAATAATGTCAGATTATCAGTAAATCAGTTTAAAGAGAAGATCAGTGTATTATACACAAACAGCTGGTCTATGTTTATACAGCAGAAAGTCACTTTGGTATAAGATAAAACCTTAATTACTATCTACTTGATGCTCCTATCTGTAATTGCCTGTAATGGTGCACATCAGAAGAAGGGTCTATAGTACAAATACATCTCCTATTCTATCTGTACATACATTCGCTAGTAAAGGGGACATTGGTTCACAAATTGGGACAAAGTAAATGTTTTCCGGTTTCTGTTCACTAGAACAAACTCACACACACACAAATACACACACACACACATATACACACACATATATACACACACACATAAATATATATATATCTATCTACAACAACCATAATCGTGACCAGCGCTTAATCCTTATAATCTGATCCAATCTTTGGAAAGTCCTTACATTAAGTGAATACAGTCTATTTAGTCCACACAATGAGCAAACACCTCCCCTGATAAGGGTGGCAGCTGTTATTTCTCCACACAGGACCATTGTTCAAGCAGACTAAAGGGAAGCTATCTAAGAAGTGTGAGAAAACAGCGCCATCTAGTGTAACATATTATGTCTTAATAAGTGTTTTAAAAGAATTATACAAAACATACAATTGTACAAAAGAATCTGTGTATTTGTTGAGATTATTTTCTGCAGGTCTCTTCCTAGAGGATCCCGATTATCTCAAGGTGAAGTATTTTCTTAGCATTATGTATATGTAATTATTGATAGGTGTGCAACAACACTGGGATGGAGCCACAGGGATATGCTAATGAGACATGGAAATGATTACACCTATTAAGCTAATTGGTAGCCTATAACTGATTCCCCTTGAGGTATATATTGCTGCTCCAGCAACCTGTGATCTACCCTCCGATGAAATCTCCGCGGGTGGAGAAACGAGTCACATGATCAATTCCAAGCTCTGGAACGCAAACCGGAAGCCGGGAACCGGAAGGAGAAGGACAGTGAGTTTGGCAGTGTCTCCTGGCTTGCTATAGCACCGCTATGGGCTGAAAATACAGCATAGTCATCCACAGTGAGTAGTCTTCATTCTAGCACCCTGCACCTGTCACAACCCGTGTAGTTCCTCTTACCTGCCTGGGGTGTCGCTCTCTGCTCTGGTGCTTCTAGCACACTCCGCTGATGCTACAAGCTTCTGATATACAGACCAGTGTGTGTTAGAAGCACCCGAGCAGAGAGCGACACCCCAGGCAGGAAAGAGGAACTGCACAGGTTGTGACAGGTGCAGGGTGCTAGAATGAGGACTAAGTGAGCATGCCCCTATCCCCATAATTTTGTGCCAACTTATAGCAAGCCGCTTTTACAGCCAGCAGTTAGCAGCAGCAATGATCTATTCTCCACTAATATAGGGTACAGACAAAGACTGTGAGAACCAAACATTTGTTGAAGTATCATATTGTTCATTTAGAACATTGGAATGTGTGCACATAAACTAGGAGCAGCAAACTGCCATCTGGTAATATACTGACACCTGCCTGCTCATTGGCTGTGACTGACGGGTCTATTTACTAAGCCTTGGATGGAGATAAAGTATCAGCCAATTACCTCCTTTCAGTTTTTGACCATGAACTAGAAAAAAACATTTAATATGCAATATCCAAACATACATGTAAGGTCAGGAAATAGAGTTTATCTGCTGTGGTCCAAATGCATATTCCAGGCAGCAAAGGGTGTAAGTCATCACATAACCACCTCAATGTGTTTCGTCACGTACCCACTGGCTGGACTTCATCAGGAGGATAAGTTGTATGTGCAACTGTGTACCCTATATATAAATGTTTCTGACTGGACTTATGGGGACATCTCAGAGACCATCATCACTAATGGTGGAACCTGTCTCCTAGGCACCCTCACCTCACCAGTCATGTCCCTGTGCTAGTAATATCGATAATAGTGATGTTACTGTGACACTCAAAGACCCCCTCACCTCCCCAGTCAGGACCCTGTGTTAGTAATAGAGATAAGAGCGATGTCACTGTGACACTCCCAGACTCCCTCACCTCCCCAGTCAGGTCCCTGTGTTAGTAATAGAGATAATAGTGATGTCACTGTGACACTCCCAGACTCCCTCACCTCCCCAGTCAGGTCCCTGTGTTAGTAATAGAGATAATAGTGATGTCACTGTGACACTCCCAGACTCCCTCACCTCCCCAGTCAGGTCCCTGTGTTAGTAATAGAGATAATAGTGATATCACTGTGACACTCCCAGACTCCCTCACCTCCCCAGTCAGGTCCCTGTGTTAGTAATAGAGATAATAGTGATGTCACTGTGACACTCCCAGACTCCCTCACCTCCCCAGTCAGGTCCCTGTGTTAGTAATATAGATAAGAGTGATGTCACTGTGACACTCCCAGACTCCCTCACCTCCCCAGTCAGGTCCCTGTGTTAGTAATAGAGATAATAGTGATGTCACTGTGACACTCCCAGACTCCCTCACCTCCCCAGTCAGGTCCCTGTGTTAGTAATAGAGATAAGAGTGATATCACTGTGACACTCCCAGACTCCCTCACCTCCCCAGTCAGGTCCCTGTGTTAGTAATAGAGATAAGAGTGATATCACTGTGACACCCCCAGACCCCCTCAATACTATATACACTACATGGATAATCGCTAAAATGAACTTTAATAAACATAATTTAATGTCTGACCTTGTATATTCTTATATTTTCCATGACGGCATCTATACAGGACTGTCTTCTGGTTATTGTCTTTGTGCCCTTCTCACAGCTTAATCCCTCTGCAAATAGATGACAATAACCACACACGTAAAACAAAGCATAATGAGCCCAGTAACTGTGACTGTGTTTACTCCAGTAAATTAAATTGCTGTATATAAAAACTAGCATTTTTCCAAATCTATATCAGCAAAGAATAATTAGGTCTGTCTGAAGGCAGCTCAGTCTAGCTGGTCTATTTACTGTAGTGGGGTAAACCCATTCCTCAGCAAAAGCCCCCCGTCATCTCCCGAAGTGTGCCGATTCGTTACCACAGTACCCCACACTGATTATAATGCTCACTGCTAATGGGAGTAATAATACTAAGTGCAGTAAGGAATGAGCACACTCCTGGAGATATATAGCAATAATATACAGATAATGACCAGACAATACCATCACTCATTTATACTGTCACCTGCCAAAGGACAATGGTATAACTTCTGATCATGTGGAAGACATTGCATAGGGTTCCCGCTAGGCTGTTTTAGCGGGGAGCTGCACTCTGCCCGATTTCAAAAGGGCAAAATGTGCCCTGCCCTTTTGGCGGCGCCCAGCTAAAACAACCTGCCCGATGCTGTCCTCACCCGCAGGCTGCAGTGTCCCGAGGGTGGAAAAAATTAGCGTTGCTGCGTTCACCGCATGCGCCCGGCATCTATTCATAGAGACAGACACGCGCCCTTTTTGGGCGAGCATGAGTGCCCCTTTTTAGGCCCGGCGCTGGACCTAGAGTGAACGCTACATGCATAACCTTTTTTAGGGTTTTAATCAGCTGCCTGATCGGAAGGGTTGGGTAAGAGATACCGGCGTTTGGGATCTCGGCGGTCAGAATCTTGACACTGGCATCCCAACAGGGATAGGATACCCACACCTGTCAGTAACTATCCTAACACAACCCCTAACCCTCACTCCTCGCAGCCTAAACCTAATCCCTCGGGACATATAGTTGTACGATCTCCCGAGCGTGCTGGATGATCGATATCGATCATCCAGTACACTATGTACCCACCAACGACTATAGCAACCCGCGATCTCAATATAGTAACCTGGTCGATATCGGCCAGGCTGGCCTGCATGTACGGGCGATGGTTGATATCGTTATCCTCCTTGCGTGCCCACGCATCGCAGGTCGTTGGCCACCGAAAAATGGACAATATAAACGATATGATCGTTGTCGTTCATATTGTCCATTTTAATCAGGGTTGCCTACCTTTAATATTCTCTTCCCGGGAGAAGCCCGGGTAAGAGAAGCAGCAGGGGGCCGACGAGGGCGGGGCTTGACGATTCGCGTCATTAAGCCCCGCCCCCTCGCGGTAAAATTGCCGCGATTGGGCACAATTTACATAGGGGGCGGGGCCAAATGCTGTGATTCATGCAGAATCACAGCTTAAGCCCCGCCCCCTTCACGGAGACCCGCGATTGCCGCGGGTATTCTCCTAATTCTGCCCACTTCACTAGGAAGTGGGCAGAATGCGGGAGAAATGCCTACCCTTCCGGGGGTGCGGGGGGTTACCCGAAAAATCGGGAGCCTCCCGCGAAAACCGGGAGGGTAGGCATGTATGATTTTAATCATACCATGTACACACCATAACACTTCCCCTGTTATCACATCTCCTTCCATTCACTCCTCCCAATCTGCAGCGCCTTCAAAGCACCAACCCGTGCTCATCCTCACTGCACTCCATCCGTGCTTACCTCACTACACGCCACATGTACCCTGCCTCACTGCACCCCATCCTGGGCACACCCTCAGTCACTGCACCCTACCCGAGATCACGCTCACTGCAGCTTCTCACCCCGTTAACAGCTTCTCCAAAATCTCTCTGGGACTTTGCTAGGCCGCCGCCGCCACCACTATTCTGGAGACCACAGAAAAATGGCCGCCGCGGGTCTGCAGTGAGGACACTAGAAACGTATGTTGCTCTAGTGACTGCCAGTATAATGTATGTCGGGGCTACCGCGCTCGGTCATCCATACACGGGCAGCGCGGCCCACGTTGGACGCTGCTGCGGATACAAGGACAGCGGTGGCCGCTTCTCGCTGACCTCGCTAAGTAACCTCCCCAGCAGCCATGTTATACATTATACTGGCAGTCACTAGAGTAACATACTGTGCTCTTACTAGTGTCATCACTGCAGACCCGCGTCGGCCATTTTTCTGTGGTCTCCAGAAAAGGGGAAGAAATCAGCGGGCGGCGGCGGCCTAGCAAAGTCCCACAGCTTTTGGAGAGGTTGTTAACGGGGTGAGAATTTGCAGTGAGTGTGATCTAGGGTAGGGTGCAGTGACTGAGGGTGTGCCCGGGATGAGGTGCAGTGATGATGTGCACGCACGGGGTGGGATGCAGTAAGGGTGAGCGACTGAGCGTGGCTGGGGCGCAGTGACTGAGGGTGTGTACGGGGTAGGGTGCAGTGAGGACTGTGCACAGGGTAGGGTGCTGTGAGGGCATGTACTGGGTGGGATACAGTGAAGGTGGGGTGCAGTGAGGGTGAGCACATGTTGGGTGCTGCAGGTGTGAGGAGTAGAGATGGGTAGTGAGTGAGCGTCTCTACACAATGACTGGAATCATTCAGATGTTGGAATGATTGGAGACACTCTCCTCTCTATCCTCTCTATAAGTGGGAGCTGAGTCAGTGGCAGCTCCGCCCCCCTATTATTATTATTTTTTTATTATTAACAGTTACTTATATAGCGCAGCATATTCCGTTGCACTTTACAATTTGAATCAACTTTAATAGAACAAGACTGGGCTGTAAAAGACAGACATAAAGGTAAGAGGGCCCTGCTCACAAGTTTACAATGGACAGGGACTGCTGATCCCACCTGTCAGTGCAGAAGTACGATCAGCCCGGATCAGCAGTGTAGGGGGCGGAGCTGTCAGCGACGCACTCGGAGTCGCGCTGCTACTGCCAGGGTTTCAGGGCTGCACTGTGCACACAGGCAAACGCAGGGGGGGTTTTCGTCTGCTTGGAAACCCCCCTCCCCAGTCCACACCATTACCACAATAGAAATAGTAATATAATAGAATTTTACTAGTGCTGCATGTTCTTGGAATGGTGCCCACATCTAAAATAAAAACATTCAGCTCAGTCAGGATGGAACTACTGCCGCACCTAATGGCTTACTGTGATCGCTGGTCCTGTATCTGCTGGAATTATGACACACAATACACTTTGTATGACGCATATTAACCACTTGCCTGGCACGGTCGTATCAGATACGACCATACCAGACTGGGCTTTCCCTGACATGGTCGTATCTGATACGACCAGTCAGAAATGGTCACTAGGCGGCTATGGGAAGTTAATGTTCCCACTGCCGCCAATATCAGAGGGACCTTCTGGTCCCTCTACACCCGCGACTCCCCCTCCTTTGTGATCCGATCACTGCTGGCCACAGTGATCGGGCACCGTCAGCACCCCCCTCCCGGCGAATTTCCATGGGCTCGCAACAATGACCCGATCACTGTGGCCAGCAGTGATCGGGCAGCCGGACCCACCCCTACAGTAAGAAGCAGCAGCGGCGGCTCTGGTAGCCGCCGCTCTGCTCTGTATCCGGGCCGCAAGCGGGACATCTTCCAGCTGCAGTTCCGGCTCTACAGTGATCACATAGTGATCACTTCTCTGTAGAAGCAGCGGCGGCTCTGGTAGCCGCCGCTCTGCTATGTTCAGGGCCACTCCCTCCGGCCTCAGCAGTTCCTCTTCCTCCCTAATTATGCCCGTGTGTATAAGGGCCAGGCAATAATATATATATATGTGTTTGTGTATATCTATGTGTGTATATATATATATGTGTATATATATAAATGATAGATATCGCAGAGCCTCTGATTTGGAATGGCAACCGACCATCGATGGTTTGTAAACCATCGATGGTCTGACTGATAACAAGTGGTTTCCATTGCTGGTGGCCATCAACGTTACACCATCGATGGCAACCTTCAATCGATGTTTCTGAAACATCGGCAGTTTTGGTCTACACAGATTTCCTCGACCAATCGCTAAACAATTGATGGCTTCTACCGATGGTTGAACCATCGATGGTACAGCTGTCAATGGCCATCACTGCAGTATAACATACAAAGTGCTATTTTTATGGTATACTGTCTTTTAAAAAAATATTTTTTTTAATATAAAATAGTGATGGATAAGTTTAAAATTATGTTCTTGACCTAATTCAATCATAAAAGAAACCGACAATTTTGGAGCGGTTTTTGGAAAAAGAATTCGTCAGTTAAGTGGTTAAAGCTGGTTAACTGGTAATTCTGCCCTCTTCATGGACTGGCCACACTCACTCTAAAATCGAGCATTTGGAAATCCCCCTCTAGAAATCCTGCGTTTGCCACTGGTGCAGAAGCATGATCTGGGCTGCGGGGGGCGGAGCTGTCAGCGCCGGCACCTCTGCTTCCTACAGCTCAGAGCCGTGTCTCCAGACACTTCACTGAGTACGGGGAATGGATCTGCCCATCCCTAGTGAGGAGTGAATGGAAAGGGGAAGGAGATGTGATAACAGGAGAAGTGTCAGGAAGATCTCTTTGAGGTTCTACATGTTATAGCAGTAGTTCCAATCGGCCGGATGATTAATACCCTAAAGAGATTATGCATGCAATGCCGTCTACATGATAACAGTTATAACATTGTCCTTTGACGGATGAAAGTATAAGTGTTGTCTGGCCATTTGTATATTATTGCTATATATCTCCAGGAGTGGGCTCATTCCTTACTGCACTTAGTATTGTTACTCCTATTAGCTGTGAGCATTATAATCAGTGTGGGGTACAGTGGTAACAAATTGGCACACTCCGGGAGATAACAGGGGCTTCTGCCAAAGAATGGGGTTACCCTAGTTCAGTAAATAGACCAGCTAGACTGAGCTGCCTCCAGACAGACCTATATATTCTTTGCTGATATAGATTTTGGAAAAAATCCAGTTTTTAAATATAACAATTTAATGGGCTCCTTAGTCTTTGTTTTACATGTGTGGTTATTATCACCTACTGTATTTGCAGAGTGATTAAGCTGTGAGAAGGGCACAAAGACAATAACCAGAAGACTCTTGTAGAGATGCCATCATGGAAACATTAAGAATATACAAGGTCAGAAATGAAATTATGTTTATTAAAGTTAACTTTAGTGATTATTCATGTAGTCTGGGAGTATCACAGTGACATCACTCTTATCTCTATTACTAACACAGGGACCTGACTGGGGAGGTGAGGGGGTCTGGGAGTGTCACAGTGACATCACTATTATATCTATTACTAACACAGGGACCTGACTGGGGGAGGTGAGGGAGTCTGGGAGTGTCACAGTGACATCACTATTATATCTATTACTAACAGGAACCTGACTGGGGAGGTGAGGGGGTCTTGGAGTGTCACAGTAACATCACTATTATCTCTATTACTAACACAGAGACCTGACTGGGGAGGTGAGGGGGTCTGGGAGTGTCACAGTGATATCACTATTATCTCTATTACTAACACAGGGACCTGACTGGGGAGGTGAGGGTGTCTGGGAGTGTCACAGTGACATCACTATTATATCTATTACTAACACAGGGACCTGACTGGGGAGGTGAGGGGGTCTGGGAGTGTCACAGTGACATCACTATTATATCTATTACTAACACAGGGACCTGACTGGGGAGGTGAGGGAGTCTGGGAGTGTCACAGTGACATCACTATTATATCTATTACTAACAGGAACCTGACTGGGGAGGTGAGGGGGTCTTGGAGTGTCACAGTGACATCACTATTATATCTATTACTAACACAGAGACCTGACTGGGGAGGTGAGGGGGTCTGGGAGTGTCACAGTGACATCACTATTATATCTATTACTAACACAGAGACCTGACTGGGGAGGTGAGGGGGTCTGGGAGTGTCACAGTGATATCACTATTATCTCTATTACTAACACAGGGACCTGACTGGGGAGGTGAGGGTGTCTGGGAGTGTCACAGTGACATCACTATTATCTCTATTACTAACACAGGGACCTGACTGGGGAGGTGAGGGGTCTGGGAGTGTCACAGTGACATCACTATTATATCTATTACTAACACAGGGACCTGACTGGGGAGGTGAGGGGGTCTGGGAGTGTCACAGTGACATCACTATTATATCTATTACTAACACAGGGACCTGACTGGGGAGGTGAGGGGGTCTGGGAGTGTCACAGTAACATCACTATTATCTCTATTACTAACACAGAGACCTGACTGGGGAGGTGAGGGAGTCTGGGATTGTCACAGTGACATCACTATTATATCTATTACTAACACAGGGACCTGACTGGGGAGGTGAGGGAGTCTGGTAGTGTCACAGTGACATCACTCTTATCTCTATTACTAACACAGAGACCTGACTGGGGAGGTGAGGGAGTCTGGCAGACAGTCTCCATCATTAGTGTTTGTGTAGTGTCATTCTAGTACCCAGCACCTGTCACAACCCGTGTAGTTCCTCCTTCCTGATTGGGGTGTCGCTCTCTGCTTTGGTGCTTCTAGGACACTCAGCTGATGCAACAAACTGCTGACATACAGACCAGAGTGTGCTAGAAGCCTCACAGCAGAAAGTAACACCCCAGACAGGAAAGAGTAACTGCACAGGTTGTGACAGGTGCAGGGTGCTAGAATGAAGACTACTGTAATTGTGGTCTCTAATTATGTCCCCTGTTAAATAGGACTTTGCTTCTTTGATGCTATAATATTCAAATTGCAATTATAAATTATATTGGTTATTTTATTTAAAGATCAGCCCTTTACTAAGTGGACACAGCACACTGAGAGTTAGAATGCCAGTTATGATGGTTATTATAAGACAGACACTTTTATACATTTTTCAAACTCGCTCCTCCCAAATACACCCTGCTTCTGGCAGAATAGCAACTTCCTTTTTAGCAACCATGTTTTTCTCTACTAACTCTATTACCATATATAGGGGTCTATTTACTAAGCTTTGTTAGGAGATAAAGTGATAAGGTACCAGCCAATCAGCTCCTAACTGCCATTTTTCAAACACTTCCTGTGACATGGCAGTTAGGAGCTGATTGGCTGGTACCTTATCACCGTTCACTTTATCTCCTAACAAAGCTTGGTAAATAGACCCCATAGTCTTATATCTGTTCTAGTCCTAGAACAGATGTTTTCATAATGGTAAAACAGAACAGCCAAGTAAGAGGAAACCCTGATAGCCACATCTGCACATCTATCTACTATACATATAAAATAAGACGTTTGTTTCTTTGTTGTGGTTTATCTTCCACAGCTCTCAAGGGAAAGCTGCCAAATCTTATCTATTTATTTAGTATAACAAAGTAACCACAATGCGACAAATCTGATCTATACAGTTCAGTGGTTTATTGTCTGTCTGTCCTGTTATGCATTCGGACACCCCTGTACTGATTGGGGTGAAACCAACGCGAGGTGGTCCAGTTGGATCCTTGCCAGGGTTTAGAGGGGTTAGGGTCCCTGTCAGGCCCTCCAGTTGGTGTACGCTGGGCAGACCTTGGACCCGGGGAGCCTGTTCTGGGAATTCCACTGGATGGATTTGGACATCGTCGCATAATAAAACGTAGTGGTTTGAATATTTAAACTTGGGCATTGCCGGGTACTTCAGCTAGTTCTTGTTAATAGCCACATACTCCTATTCCTTATACAATATGCTGTTAGTATGTTTATCCCTTCTTCTTCACCCCATAAGTCCAGTCAGAAACATTTTAGGTCACATTCCTAAATTATTTTGTTTTACAGGACTGTACATGTAGTTGGTAATAATAATTATAGCTTCAGAGAGAATCCTCTATAGGAGCAGTTATTACAGCCTATATATTATTAGGCTCATTCTGTGCTTCTTTATAAGATTTGCAGCAATTTCGGCTTCCAGATGTTACACAGGCCTTTTACATGGGGACATCTATAACCTTTTCACACTGACGTTATAAAGGAAGATTACCTTGGTATTAGTTATATTTGTTTTCTCTGCTTCGTTCCTGTCTGTATTTATGGGCAGTAGATCCCACGTGTGTCCATACTATACATTATAGGACTGGTGCAGAGCTGCATGAAGTTAGTTGTGTGGATGGATTTTGCCTGTTTTCAGACAGATCTCTTGCGTCAAAGATCAAGGCCGGTGCTGGTGCTCATTGGTAATGATGGCGGCTTTGGAAACAAACATATGGCTAGGAGGGATGTAGTTTATATCCCGGGCAGTCAGTGTTCCGTCACCGTTATCCTGACGGTAAGTATTGGGGTTAGGGTTATGGGTTAGAGTTAGGCAATAGAGGGAGGGTTAGGGGTTAGTGTTAGGCACTAGGGGGAGGGGTTAGGCTGCAGGGGTAGAGGGAGGGTTAGGGGGAGGGTTAAGATACTTACCTGCATGTGTATCCTAACACTGTCAGGATGCCAGTGTCGGGATTCAGAATGCTGGACAATGAGCGCCGGTATCCCGCACCCAACCCGGATAGGGGAAGTGCAGTCACATAGATGCGTACTGGGGAATTTCGCATTTTGTACCGTACACGCTTTTCGGAGGAATTTGCAGCCAGCTTGCCTTCAATTCTGAATTGACTTCAGTCTTTTTTAGTAACCTTAGAAGGGTCTTCCAGCCCCTCGTGTGCCAAATATAGCTGCCTCTGCACCGGAAGAGTTACTGCCCTGGGGGTGTAATGCAGTGCACATCGGTGTCTGGACAAGTGCAATACTGGAGGGGTAACGTACTAGTGGGAAGATGTTGGGTGTGTACACACATAAAAAATAGGAGGCGGAAAGGGCTCCCTCTAGTGACTAGTTACAGTACTATTTGGTAAGTGTAGAAACAAGTTATACATTTCTGGCATGCCTGCGTTACGCTGGATATTTATAGCTTATCTGTTTAGCTGCACCTATAGTTATTCTGGTACGCCTAAATTGTATTGGATAGTTCCACTCCTACACACACCGTTCAGCCTTAACATTAAAACCACTGACAGAGGAAGTAAATAACATTGATTATCGCTCTACATTGGCACCCGGGAAGTTGTATGACATATTGGGCAGCAAGTGAGCACTCTTGAAGATCATGTGTTGGAAAAATGGGCAAGTGTATGGATCTGAGCGACTTTAATAAGGGCCAAATTGTGATGGCTAGACAACAGGGTCAGAGCATCTCCAAACGGCAGGTCTTGTGGGGTGTTCCGGGATGCAGTGGTTAGTAGCTACCAATAGTCCAAGGAAGGACAACCGGTGAACCAATGACAAGGTAATTTGCGCCCAAGGGTCATTGATGTGCGAGGGGAGTGAAGGCTAGCCCGTCTGGTCCTGTCCCACAGAAGAGCTGCTGTAGCACAAATTGCTGATAAAGTTGCCTATGATAGAAAGGTGTCAGCACACACAGTGCGTTGGAGCTGGCTGTGTATGGTGTCCGTAGCAGCAGACCGGTCACAGTGCACATGATGACTCCTGTCTATCGTGGAAAGCGCCTACAATGGGCATGTGAGTGTCAGTACTAGACCATGGAGCAATGGTAGAAGGTGACCTGGTCTGATGAATATCGTTTCCTTTTATATCATGTGGATGGCCGGGTGCGTGTGTGCGTAGCTTACCTAGGGAAGAGCTGGCACCAGGATGCACTATGGGAAGTAGGCAAGCCGGTGGAGGCAGTGTGATGCTCTGGGCCATGTTATGCTGGGAAACCTTGGGCCCTGGCATTCATGTGGGTATTACTCTGACACGTACCACCTACCTAACCATTGCTGCAGACCGTGCACCCCTTCATGGCAACGTTATTCCTTGATGGCAGTGGCCTCTCTCAGCAGGATAATGTGCCCGGCTGCCACACTGCAAACATTGTTCAGGAACATGATAAAGAGCTCAAGGTGATGACTTGGCCTCCAAATTCCCCAGATCTCAATTAGATCCAGCATGTGTGGGATGTGCTGGTATAACAAATCCGAGCCATGGAGGCCCCACCTCACATCTTACAGCACTGACAGGATCTGCTGCTAACGTATTGGTTAGAAAAAGGAGGGGGATTTAACCCAGTATTGTTCCTGAGCACACTGACTAATACTTGCAACAATATATGAAGACTATATGGTCATAGAAATTCAGAGATATTGGTTGCATGCATTTGCAAATACATGGGAAGCTGCTAGGCCACGTCACGGCTTCTCTGTCACTAGCAAAAAAGGGGTTAAAATATATGTGAAATATTACATGAAAAAATACAAACATAACATGTGATGTAAAAAGCAACTGCAGTCAGGTGCATAAATATCGGGACATTGACAGAATTTTCAGATTTTGGCCTCTATTCACCACCACAATGGCTTTGAAATGAAACAAACAAGATGTGCTTTAACTGCAGACTTTCAGTTTTAATTTGAGGGTAATTACATCCAAATCAGGTGAACGGTGTAGGAATTATAACGGTTTCTATATGTGCCTCCCACTTTTTAAGGGGCCAAAAGTAATGGGACAAACTAAACAATCCTAAATCTAACTTTCACTTTTTAATACTTTGTTGCAAATCCTTTGCAGGCAATTACAGCCTGAAGTCTGGAACGCATAGACATCACCAGATGCTGGGTTTCATCCCTGGTGATGCTCTGCCAGGCCTCTACTGCAAATGTCTTCAGTTCCTGCTTGTTCTTGGGGCATTTTCCCTTCAATTTTGTCTCCATCAAGTGAAATGCATGCTCAATCGGATTCAGGTCAGGGGATTGACTTGGCCATTGCATAACATTCCACTTTTTAGCCTTAAAAAACTCTTTGGTTGCTTTTGCAGTATGCTTCGGGTCATTGTCCATCTGCACTGTGAAGCGCTGTCCAATGAGTTCCGAAGCATTTGACTGAATATGAGCATATAATATTGCCCGAAACACTTCAGAATTAATTCTGCTGCTTTTGTCAGCAGTCACATCAATAAATACAAGGGAACCAGTTCCATTGGCAGCCATACATGCTCACGCCATGACACTACCACCACCATGCTTCACTGATGAGGTGGTATGTTTTGGATCATGAGCAGTTCCTTTCCTTCTCCATACTCTTCTCTTGCCATCACTCTGGTACAAGTTGATTTTTGTCTCATCTGTCCATAGGATGTTGTTCCAGAACTGTAATGGCTTTTTTAGATGTTGTTTGGCAAACTCTAATCTGGTCTTCCTGTTTTTGAGGCTCACCAATGGTTTACTTCTTGTGGTGAACCCTCTATATTCACTCTTGTGAAGTCTTCTCTTGATTGTTGACTTTGACACATATACACCTACCTCATGGAGAGTGTTCTTGATTTGGCAAACTGTTGTGAAGGGGTTTTTCTTCACCAGGGAAATAATTCTTCTGTTATCCACCACAGTTGTTTTCCGTGGTCTTCCGGGTCTTTTGGTGTTGCTGAGCTCTCCGGTGCGTTCTTTCTTTTTAAGAATGTTCCAAACAGTTGATATGGCCACACCTAATGTTTTTGCTATCTCTCTGATTGGTTTGTTTTGATTTTTCAGCCTAATGATGGCTTGCTTCACTGATAGTGACAGCTCTTTGGATCTCATATTGAGAGTCGACTGCAACTGATTCCAAATGCAAATGTCACACCTAGAATCAACTCCAGACCTATTACCTGCTTAATTGATGAGGGAATAGCCCACACCTGTCAATGAAATAGCTTTTGAGTTCATAGTCCCATTACTATTAACCCCTTAAAAAGTGGGAGGCACATATAGAAACCGTTGTAATTCCTACACCGTTCACCTGATTTGGATGTAATTACCCTCAAATTAAATCTGAAAGTCTGCAGTTAAAGCACATCTTATTTGTTTCATTTCAAAGCCATTGTGGTGGTGAATAGAGGCCAAAATATGAAAATTTTGACAATGTCCCAATATTTATGCACCACACTTAAGTATTAAGTGGTGACGCCATGAGGGGGCCCAGCCAGACCAGCCCCGGGGGCGCTACACCTAAACGCTCACCCCAAACGTAAATTATACCAATTATAAGGCCTCATGTAATATTTCACATATATTTTAACCCCTTTTTTCAACATTCATGAATTAGTCTTACACATCTATACTTTACACTGCACTGTCACTTTTTTCCATTTTTCGTGTGATGACCTGGGGGGGTCCTGGGCTGGACGTTTTTCGGGGTGCACTGCGCTCCGGACGTGAACCTCCTAGTGTTAGGGACTGCTAGTGACAGAGAAGCCGAGACGTGGCCTAGCAGCTTCCCATGTATTTGCAAATGCATGCAACCAATATCTCTGAATTTCTATGACCATATAGTCTTCATATATTGTTGCAAGTACTATTCAGTGTGCTGAGGAACAATAGGGGGTTAAATCCCCCTCCTTTTTCTACTTAGTATGAACCCTCCCTTTCATGCACCTGATTAGTACTGCTAGATTGATTGAGCAGCTGCCATTTTTCTTTGTTTGTTAACGTATTGGTGCCAGATACCATAGGACACATTCAGTGGTCTTGTGTAGTCCATGGCCCAACCGGTCAGAGCTGTTTTGGTGGCACGAGGGGGAACTACACAATATCCGGCGGTTGGTTTTAATGTTATGGATGATCAGTGTGTGTATATGTGTGTGTGTGTATATATTTATATATATATATATGTGTGTGTGTGTATGTATATATATATATATATATATATATATATATATATATATACCACTGGAAATGAGGTTTTGAAAGAACATGCGCCTAATAGTGTAGTAATTCAAAACGGTTTTAGCACGTGCTGAAATATAAATGTGCGTACTAGAAAATAAAACTTTAATGCTTATCTGTGGTTCTTTTGCTGGGACCTCATATGGTGGGGTACACTCACAGCTTCAGGGTAACCAGGAACCTTAAATAAGATTGGCTCGCACCAAACCAAAATAAGCACATATAGTGTAGTAATTTATGTCCAAATAGAGTGGTGTGATAAATAATCAAGAATGCGTACCAGAAAGTCACTTGAATCACTGCATGAAGTACTAAGTATCTTGGTGGCCTCTTCAAACTCCCATAATGGCCCCAACGGTACGTATATAAGTGGAGTAGGTCAGCTCACAGGCACCTGCCACGGTCAGGTGATACTAGGCGATGGCTATTAGCGCGATCACATTCCGCTTCAGTGTGATCGTGAGTGTACCCCACCATATGAGGTCCCAGCAAAAGAACCACAGATAAGCATTAAAGTTTTATTTTCTAGTACGCACATTTATATTTCAGCACGTGCTAAAACCGTTTTGAATTACTACACTATTAGGCGCATGTTCTTTCCAAACCTCATTTCCAGATCACATTTACCCTGATTGCCATTCAGGAACACGGGAAGACTGCTGCCACCTCCACCAGAGGGATTTAAGTGTCACACCTGTTAGCACCAACTGGACTTTATTTACACCTTTGCACTACGGTGCAATACCACCTGTGACTTGAACCAGAGCGCCATTCTACACACCCTATACATATATATACCACTATCTGTCTCACCATCTAAACTTGCACCTGTCCTGTGTCAGATGCTGTTTTTGCATCCAAGTACCACCATGCTAAGTGAGCAGCTGAGCGTCTCTGTCCGCAACAGCTTTGAACGATACACCTGCGATAGTCCCCAACCAGCCCATTAGATGGAACATCTCAGTGTTTGCGCTAAGCCACCTCCCTATCATCACCCATCACATTACTACGCTGCATCTACATAGGTCACAGCCCGGGCGCACCTGAGCCTCCCCGAACAGCTCAGCGCTGCCCAGTCCCCAGTACAGTAAAGGCGGATCTGACCGGCGGCTCTGACAGCGCTGACCCTGCAGGATACTTGCCAACCGTTAACGTCAACAAATACAACAATAGCAGATAGGAGCATCAAGTACATAGTAATTAGGGTTTCATCAGATACCAA
This sequence comes from Taudactylus pleione, assembly GCA_031769625.1. Taxonomy (NCBI): domain Eukaryota; kingdom Metazoa; phylum Chordata; class Amphibia; order Anura; family Myobatrachidae; genus Taudactylus; species Taudactylus pleione. The sequence goes on along the minus strand of JAUIMM010000375.1, from coordinate 505,134 downwards.
AGTGACTTTTGCTGTATAAACATAGAGCACCTGTGTGTGTCTAATACACTGATCTTCTGTTTAATCTGAGTTACTGATAATCCGTCATTATTATTGTGTTTTATTGTTTTGTGGGTTAATTAGGGTGAAGAACTGACTAATATAAAAGAAGAAAATGTAGAGGGAGAAGAAGAGACGTCTGTGATGTGTGATCAGCAGTGTAAGGAGGAGGAAATCCCTACAGCTATCAGCACAGGTGAGTAATAATCACTAAGTACAGAACAGTCACATATTCTCCTTGTTCTGTCACTACAGCCATCTCTTATCCTACACCCTCCTCTGTCACTACAGCACTCTCTTATCCTACACCCTCCTCTGTCACTACAGCCATCTCTTATCCTACACCCTCCTCTGTCACTACAGCACTCTCTTATCCTACACCTTCCTCTGTCACTACAGCCATCTCTTATCTTACACCCTCCTCTGTCACTACAGCACTCTCTTATCCTACACTCTCCTCTGTCACTACAGCACTCTCTTATCCTACACCCTCCTCTGTCACTACAGCAATCTCTTATCCTACACCTTCCTCTGTCACTACAGCAATCTCTTATCCTACACCCTCCTCTGTCACTACAGCACTCTCTTATCCTACACCCTCCTCTGTCACTACAGCCATCTCTTATCCTACACCCTCCTCTGTCACTACAGCCATCTCTTATCTTACACCCTCCTTTGTCACTACAGCAATCTCTTATCCTACACCCTCCTCTGTCACTACAGCCATCTCTTATCCTACACCCTCCTCTGTCACTACAGCCATCTCTTATCCTACACCCTCCTCTGTCACTACAGCCATCTCTTATCCTACACCCTCCTCTGTCACTACAGCACTCTCTTATCCTACACCCTCCTCTGTCACTACAGCCATCTCTTATCCTACACCCTCCTCTGTCACTACAGCCATCTCTTATCCTACACCCTCCTCTGTCACTACAGCCATCTCTTATCCTACACCCTCCTCTGTCACTACAGCCATCTCTTATCCTACACCCTCCTCTGTCACTACAGCCATCTCTTATCCTACACCCTCCTCTGTCACTACAGCCATCTCTTATCCTACACCCTCCTCTGTCACTACAGCCATCTCTTATCCTACACCTTCCTCTGTCACTACAGCCATCTCTTATCCTACACCCTTCTCTGTCACTACAGCAATCTCTTATCCTACACCCTCCTCTGTCACTACAGCCATCTCTTATCCTACACCCTCCTCTGTCACTACAGCCATCTCTTATCCTACACCCTCCTCTGTCACTACAGCCATCTCTTATCCTACACCCTCCTCTGTCACTACAGCCATCTCTTATCCTACACCCTCCTCTGTCACTACAGCCATCTCTTATCCTACACCTTCCTCTGTCACTACAGCCATCTCTTATCCTACACCTTCCTCTGTCACTACAGCCATCTCTTATCCTACACCCTCCTCTGTCACTACAGCCATCTCTTATCCTACACCCTCCTCTGTCACTACAGCCATCTCTTATCCTACACCCTCCTCTGTCACTACAGCCATCTCTTATCCTACACCCTCCTCTGTCACTACAGCCATCTCTTATCCTACACCCTCCTCTGTCACTACAGCCATCTCTTATCCTACACCCTCCTCTGTCACTACAGCCATCTCTTATCCTACACCCTCCTCTGTCACTACAGCCATCTCTTATCCTACACCCTCCTCTGTCACTACAGCCATCTCTTATCCTACACCCTCCTCTGTCACTACAGCCATCTCTTATCCTACACCCTCCTCTGTCACTACAGCCATCTCTTATCCTACACCCTCCTCTGTCACTACAGCCATCTCTTATCCTACACCTTCCCCTGTCACTACAGCAATCTCTTATCCTACACCCTCCTCTGTCACTACAGCCATCTCTTATCCTACACCCTCCTCTGTCACTACAGCCATCTCTTATCCCACACCTTCCCCTGTCACTACAGCAATCTTTTATCCTACACTCTCCCATGTCACTACAGACTAATGAGGAAAAGTATCTGCCCAGTGGGGGAGTCAGGAACCATCAGCCCCTATTATACTCCTACACTCCTCCTCACATCATGTCACTGTGTGTTACCAGCCCTGTGGTTTATGTGTTGTGAAGGATAACTGGAGAAATAATAATAGAGATGTGAAACTGGCTCAAAGAGAGACGCGTTGCATCTATGATCTCAACACTTTGAAACCCAAGGGCCTTAACCATGAATTTGACATTAAATGGTTCCTTTAATTTATTTAATTTTTTTATCTTATTTCCCTTTTAATTTTAAAAATATGAAAATATTTTATATTTCATTTATTTATTGTATTGATATTGTGTAATAAAACTTTTTATATGTATTCTGATGGTATTTGTTTACACATGTAATATGTCATTTTAGTGCCTGTGAATAACATCATACTGCTATTTTCTATTTTCTATAATGAAATGCTGCTATATTTGTCAATACAGAAGCCGTGTATTTCCTAATAAACACACTCACGTCCGTCACCATGGAGATGGGCTTGTTTACACCACATGGAGTCCCATATTTTGATCAATAGATCTTTTTTTCTCTAGTAAATTGCAGTCACGTGATCAAAATAACTTTATTGAGATGCAGACAGGCGGACAAGATGGCGCCCATTTGTTTACATCTCACGGTGAGTGCGATGATGTCTCACAGCTCCAGTGTAGGCTCCGTGTCCCGTTACACAAGCACCCTTGTGATTGGGACATGCAGTTCTCACACATATAAAGGAATCTGGTACATTTATTATAGCAAATTACCGGCAGGGAACTTCCGGTTTTTCACTTCCAGTTTTGGGGTATTTAAACCCCAGACAAGTTCAGTGTCACTCCACCTTGAAAAAGACACACATATTGTGTGGAAACATGTCGGAGGAGTGACAAGGAAACGCCAAATCCTATTACATCGGTTATCAGTCGATCCAGAACCTCTCCAGCTTTGGAAGTACCCGGGTTGTGTAGCTGTTTATGGTTATGTTGATCGTTATTTTCCATCATCTGGTACGAAGTAAATCTTTATTTTCTGTTTTGAACTTAATAAAACTGTTCTTTGGAAATACTGCACCATGAGAAGTTTTCATGTGTTTGTTTACATGGTTTTCCTGTGACTGAGTACAAACCGTAAAGGCCATAAAGAAACCGTTATATGAGTACGCATATTCAGCTTTATGTAAGATATTGTGTGAGCATCTATATGTATATTATTGGCAAAGTACATCACATAAGAGGCTCTATGGTTCTTTACTCAGATTAAAGACACCTTTATATGAGGATCATCACATGTTTTATGTAAGCATAAAAGTGAGCAAAATTATTTTCCTTGTATGAGAACAACGGGAGTGGAAACACGGTGGTTCTTTCACATTTAAAGGACACTGGTGTTATAATACAGTCTTTTGTGATTGTTAATTCAATTAATTATAACACGTCACATTTCTGTATTTTTCTGTCTCGGTGCCGAGTAATTTTGGGTCGAATCAGAGATATATACGTGGAAGAAAATCTTCAGAAATAGATCAGAAAAGAACATTTGCTGGACATAATTGGCGCAAAGAGATTCGAATATGTGATTTTGATAAATGCAGCCAATACTGGAAATGATTGCAAAGGTCCAGGACAGCAGGGATTACTCACGAGTTGCAGAAGTTCACAGCAACAGGGATTCTGAAACAAACAGAAGGATAATGTAGAGTCAGTGATCTGCCGAGTATATAACAGCCAGACACGTGCAGTTCATTAGCTGGGACCACACCATAAGACGAGCTGATAACTGGATGTCTCACAAAAACACCAGCAGAGCAGCCCCTCTGGTGACCATGGGGTACTGCAGCCAGTGCTGCAACAGAATCCGTATATGATGTAGTGTTTCATTCTCAGTATGTGTATGATAACACTGCAGTACCAAAGCAATATCCACACACAGCACACAGTCTTATCACAGCACACACCTCACACACACTCTTACATTCCTGGGCACAGGGCTCTATAACCACTCACACCCTCACACCAGCTCCTCTCCAGTATTGGCTCATGGGTACTTTGTACTGTTGCTTCTTTTACCTCTGAATTATCTCTGTATCCTGCTCTGCCCTTTATCTATCACCCAGGTGTGCCCTGCTCCATTCCCCTGCTCTATCCTCATACAGCCCCCCCACCTCTCACTCTGTGCCCTCCTCCTGTGCCCTACTCCTCTGTCCCACCGCTGCCCTTTATCTATCACCCAGGTGTGCCCTGCTCCATTCTCCTGCTCTATCCTCATACAGCCCCCCCACCTCTCACTGTGCCATCTCCTCCTGTGCCCTACTCCTCTGTCCCACCTCTGCCCTTTATCTATCACCCAGGTGTGCCCTGCTCCATTCTCCTGCTCTACCCTCATACAGCCCCCCCCACCACTCACTCTGTGCCATCTCCTCCTGTACCCTACTCCTCTGTCCCACCGCTGCCCTTTATCTATCACCCAGGTGTGCCCTGCTCCATTCTCCTGCTCTATCCTCATGCAGCCCCCCCCACCTCTCACTCTGTGCCATCTCCTCCTGTGCCCTACTCCTCTGTCCCACCTCTGCCCTTTTTCTCTCACCCAGGTGTGCCCTGCTCCATTCTCCTGCTCTATCCTCATGCAGCCCCCCACCTCTCACTCTGTGCCATCTCCTCCTGTGCCCTACTCCTCTGTCCCACCACTGCCCTTTATCTATCACCCAGGTGTGCCCTGCTCCATTCCCCTGCTCTATCCTCATGCAGCCCCCCACCTCTCACTCTGTGCCCTACTCCTCCTGTGCCCTGCTCCTCTGTCCCACCGCTGCCCTTTATCTCTCACCCAGGTGTGCCCTGCTCCATTCCCCTGCTCTATCCTCATGCAGCCCCCCACCTCTCACTCTGTGCCATCTCCTCCTGTGCCCTACTCCTCTGTCCCACCGCTGCCCTTTATCTCTCACCCAGGTGTGCCCTGCTCCATTCTCCTGCTCTATCCTCATGCAGCCCCCCACCGCTCGCTCTGTGCCATCTCCTCCTGTGCCCTACTCCTCTGTCCCACCGCTGCCCTTTATCTATCACCCAGGTGTGCCCTGCTCCATTCTCCTGCTCTATCATGCAGCCCCCCCACCGCTCACTCTGTGCCATCTCCTCCTGTGCCCTACTCCTCTGTCCCACCTCTGCCCTTTATCTCTCACCCAGGTGTGCCCTGCTCCATTCTCCTGCTCTCTCCTCATACAGCCCCCCACCTCTCACTCTGTGCCATCTCCTCCTGTGCCCTACTCCTCTGTCCCACCGCTGCCCTTTATCTCTCACCCAGGTGTGCCCTGCTCCATTCTCCTGCTCTATCCTCATGCAGCCCCCCCACCTCTCACTCTGTGCCCTACTCCTCCTGTGCCCTACTCCTCTGTCCCACCGCTGCCCTTTATCTCTCACCCAGGTGTGCCCTGCTCCATTCTCCTGCTCTATCCTCATGCAGCCCCCCACCGCTCGCTCTGTGCCATCTCCTCCTGTGCCCTACTCCTCTGTCCCACCGCTGCCCTTTATCTCTCACCCAGGTGTGCCCTGCTCCATTCTCCTGCTCTATCCTCATGCAGCCCCCCACCGCTCGCTCTGTGCCATCTCCTCCTGTGCCCTACTCCTCTGTCCCACCGCTGCCCTTTATCTCTCACCCAGGTGTGCCCTGCTCCATTCTCCTGCTCTATCCTCATGCAGCCCCCCCACCGCTCACTCTGTGCCATCTCCTCCTGTGCCCTACTCCTCTGTCCCACCTCTGCCCTTTATCTCTCACCCAGGTGTGCTCTGCTCCATTCTCCTGCTCTATCCTCATGCAGCCCCCCCACCTCTCACTCTGTGCCCTACTCCTCCTGTGCCCTACTCCTCTGTCCCACCGCTGCCCTTTATCTCTAACCCAGGTGTGCCCTGCTACATTCTCCTGCTCTCTCCTCATACAGCCCCCCACCTCTCACTCTGTGCCATCTCCTCCTGTGCCCTACTCCTCTGTCCCACCTCTGCCCTTTATCTCTCACCCAGGTGTGCCCTGCTCCATTCTCCTGCTCTATCCTCATGCAGCCCCCCACCTCTCACTCTGTGCCATCTCCTCCTGTGCCCTACTCCTCTGTACCACCACTGCCCTTTATCACCCAGGTGTGCGCTGCTCCATTCTCCTGCTCTATCCTCATACAGCCCCCCACCTCTCACTCTGTGCCATCTCCTGTGCCCTACTCCTCTGTCCCACCGCTGCCCTTTATCACCCAGGTGTGCCCTGCTCCATTCCCCTGCTCTATCCTCATACAGCCCCCCCACCTCTCACTCTGTGCCATCTCCTCCTGTGCCCTACTCCTCTGTCCCACCGCTGCCCTTTATCTCTCACCCAGGTGTGCCCTGCTCCATTCTCCTGCTCTATCCTCATGCCGTGCCCCCACCGCTCACTCTGTGCCATCTCCTCCTGTGCCCTACTCCTCTGTCCCACCTCTGCCCTTTCCTCTCTGGGCTTGTGAGCATGGAAGTTTGAAGTTGACAAATGGAACTTATAGATATGTTTTCACTGGACGTCCATGCGCCATATGATGTGAGACGCCCCGAGAGGAGCAGCGTAGCGTATTTTTCTTTCATTTTGATTCTTAGGCGCATTGTAGCACAAAACCGCACACAGTGTACCAGAATACACTAGGCTGTGACTTTAACCGCACGCAAATTACTTTTACTCACATATTTATACACAGGAAGCACAAAGGAACTTGGCATGGGGAAAAAGCCGCAGACGCTCAAATTGGGGCCCTTTTATACAAAGATTAAGACTCCGTCGCACATAGAGGCACATATGCCGCACACCCCATTGATCAGGGTAGGCTAGCGAAGTAGTTTTGTTGCTTCTATGTGTTTCAGTTGTGCGAATAAGATTGACATTTCAAGCGAAAAAGATGCTGGAGTCGCACAGGACCTGGCGCGCTCAGAGAGGCTATTTGGTGTGACTGTAGTAGCAGTAATACAGGACACATCTGTATAGAGGCTGCTGCACTGTGTTTTGGGGGGTTTTGTTTGTTATTTATGAGTCCAGCTGCAAAACTTTAATTGTAAACTCATGGCTGGAACTTGCTGCAGCTTTAGCACCTCCTGTACTGTTTGCACATATATAATGGTAAAAAGTTTTTAGTTTTACAAAGTAATTTTTTTAAATTGACTAATAATATAAAAAAAAATGCTCCCTCTTGTAAATACAAGATACCTATTACCATACATTTATTCCCAGCACAAGGACGCGATAGCAGGAGCACCTCTGATGGATATCCCATTTTGTTTTCAGATTTGAAAATAGAAGATGACAACATCACAGGAAATTCTCCTGGAGAAAACCCCCTTACCCTAAATATGCATGGCGTACGTCACAGTGCTGATGTGTCACCTGATCCCTCTGATAATGAGGAATGTTCTACTGATGACTCTGATATCGCTTCATGTAGTACAAGTCACAAAGTATTTTCCTGTTCTGAATGTGATAAATGTTTTCTACATAAGTCAAGCTTAGTTAGACATGAGAGAACTCACACTGGTGAGCAGCCATTTCCATGCTCAGAGTGTAGGAAATGTTTTACATGTAAATCACATCTTGTTGCACATCAGAGAACTCACACAGGTGAAAGGCCATTTCCATGTTCTGAGTGTGGGAATTGTTTTAAAATGAAAGCACATCTTATTCAGCATCTGAAAACTCACACAGGTGACTTTTCATGTTCTGAGTGCGGGAAATGTTTGACATCGAAATCAGCTCTAGTTGCACATCAGATACATCACACGGGTGAGAAGCTATTTTCATGTTCTGAGTGCGGGAAATGTTTGACATCGAAATCCACTCTAGTTGCACATCAGAGAACTCACACAGGAGAGAAACCCTTTCTATGTTCTGAGTGTGAGAAACGGTTTATATGGAAAGCAGATCTTCTTAAACACCAGAGAACTCACACGGGTGAGAAGCCGTTTCTATGCTCTGAGTGTGGGAAATGTTTTGCACAAAAATTGGATCTTCGTAGGCATCAGATAACTCACACAGGTGAGAATTCGTTTCCATGTTCTGAGTGTGAGAAATGTTATACACGGAAATATCATCTTGTTAGACACCAGAAAATCCACGCACAAGAGTAATGCGATATCAGTGAGATAATGGACATAAAACAGACTGGCTGCAATTAAAAGTTGCCATATATATGATATACTCTATACTATATTGTTATCGCTTATTGGAGTTACACAATATATTCATATTTATTATCCACAAAGGCATAATATATGTAATTTACGTAAGACTCAGATTGTTCATGTGGAATGTATTTTAGATCCTCTTATTCTATTAGTGTGATCCGTGGGATATAGTTGATATTATTAATTCAGTCTCCTGTTCCTATCTCACTGAGAGTATTTTTTTTTTTTTATGCTCTGAAAATGAGGCTAAAGTGCAAATGCAATTTTATTATATATGGTTATTTTTTCTACTATATATGTTCTCAATTCTATATGGCTATTTTTATAAATTGACAAGTACATTGTTAGGCATATATATATATATATATATATATATATATATATATATATATATATATATATACACACACACACACACACACACAGTGTTATAGATCCGTACGTGGCTTAGTGGGTCAAGATTTCTTTGCAGGGGTGCAGTGTGCTCCTTATGGGAGCGTCTTAGCGGATCTGGGCAATCCTAGCTGAATATGAATAAGGGAAATTTACCCTTGTATGTGAAAGAAAAATAAATTGTTTTACAAGTTGTTTAGGCTATAGGGCTTCTTTATGAGGAGGGGGTTTGTAGTTGGGCATTCCAGTGTAATAAAAGGCTGTACCCCTGCTAAAGAACTCTGATGTGGTGGTGTTCAGCCCTTGTCCTGGCTTTTAAATGTGCTCCATTTGCACATTTCAGGTACATGTCATACGGCAAAGCACATTCATGGGATGTAAACACTAAATAGAAAAAAAAACAAAAACAATCCAACATACAAATGTGGCACCTAGTGACTATAGTCCCCCGCTTTTAATCAAATCAGATTTTTCAGAGTAACACAAAACAAATCAAAGGCTGACGTATATGAGGTGGGTGGTGCCAGTAGGCCACATTTTAAGGCCTAATTTAAAAGTTGAACGTTGGTGTACTCCTATGTATCTACTTAACCAACACATACAGGAGCATTATGTAGAGTTATATGCTCTGTGAGGCTATAGACCCTACTCTTGGTGGATCCAGCACTTCTCTGGTTGGCTTTTCCTGGTGTAAAATGTTACTGATTACTGGCTCACTCACCTCCTTTCAGCAGAAAAGGGACAACCCTAAATGCAGGACAGATAAAACAGACATAAACCAGGACTAGGCAGGTAGCTATGGGTCAGAGGTCACAGAAGAACAAATGTAGCCAATGGCATACCTAAGCCATAGTAGCCAATATAGTTACTGTGTCAGAGCTAGGTCATCAGCACTTGGGATATCTATTGCTCCACTACATAACTTACAGCTAGCTGTTTCTCCTGGGCACAGGTGATATGGGAATAGTGAATGCCTGTCTGTGTTATGAAATATTTTCCATCCATGTGTTCTGGCAATTATAGGTTCACTTATTCCCAAATATTTCATACATAATATTTCCTCAAGCATGATGCGTTTTGTGAGTCACAGACACCTTCAGAAATTACTTTAGATGAGCTCAGTCATATAGTGACCTTTTTCCATCTTTGCCAAGTCCTGCAACACTGACCGAAACCTCTGCACCGCCATTTTGTACTCCTGGAGAATGCAAAGTGCACCAGCTGCCTCGGAGTGGTGTGGATCATACCCTTCAACAACAGCTACAGAACTGACTTTAATGGTCATAGTGTGTGACGTCAGCTGGTATATGCCCAAATACACACTGTATATCATGAGATGTGTGCTGTGGGAACGAATATAAACACTTTGGGGTGTATTTACTAAAATTCGGGTGTTTAGAAGTGGAGATGTTGCCCATAGCTAGAATCTGATTTGGTTGCTATCTTCTAGATGGTGCCAGATAAATGTTAAGTAGAATCTGGTTGCTATAGGCAACATCTCCACTTCTAAAACCTGCACTTTAGTAAATGTACCCCTTTGGGCGGTATTCAATTGTATCGCCTCCCCCTACACGCCCGACAGGAGCTATTCAATTGTTGCTCCTATCGGGCGCGATCAGCTGCCGGCGCACCATTTCCGTTTGCAGCCCTAGGGGGGGTGTGAGCTGAAATGAGAGAAAAGTGACCTGTTTGGCTGCCCGAACGTCACTTTTCGCGATCGCACCCAGCACTTAGCTCGGGTGTAGCTGTTTTATACGGCTAAACCCGACCACTATGGGCACGATCAGCGTGAGAATCTGCAACAATTGAATAGCGCCCTGCGATCTCCCATCACTTTGGATGGGAGATCGGGCGCGCTATAACAATTGAATACCGCCCATTAAGTCTGTTTTGTGCCTTCTCACCCTTCACCTATGCCCATATGCTGCCAAAGAGCGTTCATCTCCCAATGCGCCATAGTGCTTGTAGTTGTCACCAGTGTGAAAGGTGTAGTTCTGTACATGCTGATTGTACTTACCCTCTGATAGGCCTGTTCTATGATCCGGTCAGTGTGATAGTGGATGTTATACAACAGACGGCTGGAGGGACAACCTGTGCTCTCTGTAATCTGACGCTCATCAAAACAAATTTTACTTTCTACTTCAGGGTCCATAGGGGGTCCACAGGGTTGACCTTGGGGTATAGGTTGGGAACCAAATCCGGGCACCACGCAGTTAAAGCTTTTAGCTCCCAGGATGCACTGGGTCCACTCTCCCTATAACCCCACCCCCAAGCCAGAGGCACCTCAGTTTAAGTTGGTGCCCGGCCGGAGTCGGGTCACCGTTAGCGCAGGGGGAGCTGATTAGCAGCCCCTAAGCTTATTTTATTTTTTTAGGGACAAAGTTTTTTCCATGGACTTTGGACTCTTCAGAGCGGCAGCGTCGGACTGTCCATAGGACGTCTAAGCTGCCGCTCCGTCACCCCGCTGGCGCTGAGACGCCAGTACAGATCTGGGGATCTCAGCGGGACCCCAGAGTCTGTACTAGCCGGACTCTGTGGGCGCCCAGGACTGCTGCCGGATCCACGGGGAGCAGGTAAGGTCGCGGATCACCGCTTGCGGTGATCCGCGCATTTCAAATGCAGTCCTGTGCCTCCGGTCTCAGGGGACAGACCGGAGGCGCCGGCAGTGGCGGCGGGCCCCCCATACCCCGTGTGTCCACTAGACCACCAGGGACTTAACGATCGGTGCAGGGAGCCGGCGTCCCGGGGGTTAATAGCCGGCCAGGGGAGGCAGCCTTCCCTGTTACAGCGGCTCCTCCCCTCAGCTCAGCGCGCCTTTCAGTATCCATAGTCTGGCGTCGCTGAGCTGCTTCCTCCGCGGGCCACGCTTCCTCTGAGGTCTCCAGCGGCCATTTTATCTCTGTGGTGCAGCAGAAATCTCTCAGGATGGCAGTGAGTCCAGTCCCCCTGCGTACCTCACCATCAGGTCAGTGTACACAGCACTGTAGCCTTCCCAGACACTGAATCTGGGCAGTTGAATGCAGTGTAATAGTGCAGTATATTATATGACATGTTTATGTATATATGTATATATCTGCATTGTATGTGACTTATGCTAGTGCTGACTGTACTTTATTCTCTCACCTGTCAGTGTATATCTATCCCTTTTCTTTATCTGCCCTAATACAGCTGTACTTAGGGTGGTTCTGAGACCTCACATTTATATACTTGTTAATATTTGTGTGGTTTGTCACATACTGTTGCGTGCTGCACGTTGCCATATTTTAGATGGAACTGTGTGTTGCATACGCTGAAAATGGGTCCCTGCAGCTAATTTTTGGCATCAGTCAGGACCAGTATAGCGCTGCTTAATATTTCCGCCAAGATTGGTCAGATATGTCTGACCAGGAGATAGAGCGTTATACTGCACCCATTTTTACTATCCTGCAAGTCATGTGCTGCAGGTGTTAGTGCGGAGGATTTGACTCATAAAGGGTTCTGTATGTGGCGTCATCTGGTGCCGGCCTCTTTCACGACCCCCTTGGGCGGTTTGTTTTCTCGGGATCCTCTCAATTGCGGATCGCCGGGCGGGCCCCATTGTTGTACCTCACTTGGGGTTACTTCACCATACTGCCCTTTTCATCTCAGGGTATCTCGCAGCTTCTTGCTCTCTTCCCCTGTGACACAGACTACCGCTCCCTGCAGGGGTTTTTCGCAGTATATGAATTCCCCCTGGTGCCACAATAGTCTGTCATTCCCCTTGCAGGGATTACCACAACAGCCACCCTGGGTGGATGTCGTTTTCTACGAAACGCTAATTTGCGTGGTTGACGCCCTGTGGTTACTTCCCAGTTGGCTCTGCCGTGAACTGGGTACTGTTCGGGGCTCTTTCCCTCTTACACGGGGGGAAGCCTATTTCAGGTATTATTATCCCTGCTTTAGGGCTGGTAGCAGGTCCATTCTGGTTAGAGTGAATGTTGACCTGCACCTGTATCATACACCCTCAGTATTGCGTGCCTTCGGGTTCCCTGTTGCTGACTAGCGGGTGGATCGCATAGCGGGACTCTGGCTGTTGCCAGATAGGAGGTGTTACAACAGTGTTTGGCCTCCTGTCCCAAATTCCCTGAGGGTCATAACGAGCCCCTCCTGGGGGGGATGGGCGTGTTACTCGTCTGATTACAGACGTTACTACGCCTCCCATTCCTGCGTGGTCGGATTCTTCGGATCCGTAGGTGGTAACTCTGCCTGAAATCAGTATACTTGCTTTCAGGAGTTGTTATCCATCCTACCATGGCTATAGCATGGTTGGTTAATACTATTGCATATTGGGTTGATGCATTTGTAACGTTTTTTCCCCTCCAACACGTCGGGGGTTCAAATGTATTTGGTCGCTCACGTAATATATGCTGTTGTCATAGGTGGAAATGCCTATATTGGATACCAGTCTCCTAACTTTCAGAGTTCCGGCTGCGACTGTATCCTCCGTAATACCCTATGGCTGCGCTCTGGGAATGCAGAGGTGCAGATACCATCTTTAGGGTTGATATTGTTTGGTCCTGACCTTGACAAGATTGTAGTAACATTGGCAGTATTACTAACGACAAGTTTACCGCTTTCAGCTATGCCCACTACAAGGCCTCAGACTAAGTCTGTTAAGTCTTTTTTGTCCTCTGGGTCAGCCTAAAGGTCTGTTTCTTCGTAGACTGTCGGCATCTACAAGGGCCGACATATCCAGTACCGAGCAGGCCTGGACTGCCAGCCGATCCTGCTTCTGAACCTACGGATATCTCTTCAGCCTGACGGGACAGGCCTACAACTGGGAGATACCGATTTTCTCAGTTCGCCCGGTATTAGTGTCAAGTTGCCGCGGCTACGTGGGTAGGAGGGTACGCCCTCTTTACAAGGGCCTTACAGATCCAGAAAGCTATGCAGTTGTTGCGGTAAGCGGAGCTAATTAGGCCATCCCCACTATCTCAGTGAGGGACTGGTTGTTCTGCTTTCTTTCTGGTGCGGTGGCTGAATGGTCCTCTTTGGCCTATTCTCTGTCTCAATTCCCTGAACCAGTTCCTAAAGCTACCTGGGCTCAGGAGGAAATCCCTATGCTCCATCATACGATGTTTGGAACCTGGGGACTTTATGGTATCACTGGATATACAGGACGCGTGCCTACGGGTACTTACAGAGACCTTTCCTCAGCATGGGCTGAGGTTTGCTGTATCACAGCAACACTTACAATTTTTCGGGCTCTGCCTGTTGGGACTGTCCTCAGCCCCACAGGGGTTTACCAGCGTTTTGGATTTTCTGACAGTTCTTCTGTTCAGTATATCCCAATGCTCCTGTACCTGGACGGCCTCCTGCTCTTAGCGGGATCACCGGGGTACTTTACGGCCAGGTCAGGATGACTGTGGCTTCTTCAGGGTGCAGACGTTTAATCAACGGGGAAAAAGTCCTCCCTGCATCCCTCTCTGGGTATTCTTCATCTAGGATCCCTGCTGGATTCTCAGAATCTGAGAATTCTTCTGGCGTAAGACGGAATCTCCTCTCTTCCATTAGGAGTACATGGTTGTCTGCGCAGTCGACAGATGTCTTTACACTCTGGGATGCATGGTGGAATGGGCTCAGTTCCATTCCAGGCCTTTCCATAATTGGCTCATCTCCAGATGGAATGAGTTTTTTCTGTCGGATAACTGTTCAAACGATGATGCTCTCTCCGGAGGCAAGTCGGTCCCTGTCCGGGTGGCTATGGCCATCTCGTCCAGGGTTTTCTTTGCTATGGACAGTGTCTGGATCGAATCCTTTTCAGTGCAGTTGGACGTCTGTCGATTCCACCCTGTCAATTAACTTACTCTGGCATAACTCTTGTTTCCCGGTGAACCTGAAAAGGTTCAGTCCGACAGGGTCAGGACAGTGGCTTCCTTTTTAGCAACACTGTTCGTTGGGTGGCAATGACAGGTATGTCACATATTCGGACATAGTCCGAGGGTCTCCTCCCGACCATCTCGGCAGCGTTCATTTCAGGAGCTCTCCATTGGGAAGCGGGAGTCCTCAGCCGTCACGACGTGCATCCCGGGGACTAGTCTCTTCCCCAAGAGAGGTTTCATCTCCTGGTGAGCAGGGGGGGCCCCCCTGAGGTGACCCTCATGGCCTTCTGACTTTATCACACTATGGTGTTACAGTTCAGCTTTGGGGATTCTGAAGCAACCTTCAGCGACTCTTTGTCGGTGAAGTGGTCCTTCCACTTTGTGTACCTGTGTTCTCCGGTCTCCCTTCTTCCTCAAGGTCTTTGGAAGTGTTTTCAATCGAGACGGAGATGCTTTCCTGCTGGTGGCTCCTGATTGCCCCAGATGTCAGGGGTACTTGGATCTTCGGAGTCTCTACATCGATACTCCATCCCTGATGCTTCACTGCCCGGACCTGTTGTCTCAGGGTCTTTGGTTTTGCCTTGGACCTGGGTCGTTTGTCTTTGACTGTGTCCTTACAGTGGTCTTACGGCTTCCCTGGCTTTGTCATCGTTGGAATGATTAGAGCACATGGATCAGCTTTTGCTGGGACCTACCACAAACTGTGGCAGCCATAAATCTTATGGTATTGTACCTGTCGATACAATCCTCCGGTGTCCAGGATTTCCAGATATTCTGGCATTCCTTCCGGCTGGCTTGGGTTTCACACTTGGCCTGGTCTTCCTGACAGTGCGGATCTCTACACTGTCAGTATGGTTAAGATATGGAATTGCTCCACTCTGGTATCCAGTTCATCCTTTGGAGTGTTTTCTTGATTATGCCTCCATTTGTCCTCCCTAGGGACTCCTGGGGAGTAAGTAGTGGTTCTTCGTTACCTCCGGGGACAGTCAATGGAACCGCTGGTTGTGATAGCCATTACATGGTCTATTGCTTAGGCTCTCTCTTTCTCTCAGGGTGTTTATATCAACCAGGAGAGTGTCTGAATTGGGAGCGTTCTCATGTGGCTCCCTCTTCTGGAGGGCATCATGTCAGGGTGGGAGTTGCTCTCGCCCTGTGTTGCTTCTTAGTGGTTTTCAGGTTCCATATTGTTCTGGAACTTATGGTACGGCCATTCTGTCCCCAGTCCTCTCGGCTGGTGTGGCCTCATTGACTGTGGTCTGGCCTCTTTGGATTTTTGTGATCCGTTCAGGTTCCTTACGGAAATCGGACTCCTTATTGGTGGTCTGAGATTTCTGGTTTTCACAGGAAAGGATGGCCGGCCTATAACCAAATGTTGGCTGGATGGCCTCGTAGGTCTTCCTCAGGGGCCTACCCATGGGTAGGCCTTCCTGTTGTTGATGCTTGTTTTTTCTCGGGCCATGTGTGCGGCTCGCTGTGGCGCCTCGGCTGTTTTACCTTACTAGGTGGCCACGTGGTCTTCTGTCCACACCTTTTTAAGGTTCTAGGCATTGGTTTCCTTTGCCTCTCAGGATGCTTCCTTTTTGGCGACGGATTCTCCTCTCAGCACAGGAGCGTCCCCACCCTTGGTTGAACTGCTTTGGGACATCCCCAAGGTCAACCCTGTGGACCCCCTATGGACCCTGAAGTAGAAAACAAGAGATATGGTAAGAACTTACCTTTGTTATCTCTGTTTCTACGAAGTCCATAGGGTCCACAGGGCGCCCGCCCTGACGCACCTGGCTTCATATGGGCTGTGTGGCTGGTCACCGGTTTTCCGTCTCCCATTTCGGTGAGTATGGTTATTGAGTGTTCCAGTTTTCTCTCTCTTTTTCTCTCCTCCTCCGGCCTTTGGCTACTTACAAACTGAGGTGCCTCTGGCTTGGGGGTGGGGTTATAGGGAGAGTGGACCCAGTGCATCCTGGGAGCTAAAAGCTTTAACTGCGTGGTGCCCGGATTTGGTTCCCAACCTATACCCCAAGGTCAACCCTGTGGACCCTATGGACTTCGTAGAAACAGAGATAACAAAGGTAAGTTCTTACCATATCTCTTGTTTTTTACATGATCTCTGGGTTCTTTTTAATCCGGTGCGTTTCTCTGAGACATGGGGCTAGATTGACCACAGCTGTGTCCTTATTCACCTATCGTATTTCTGTCACAGCGGGGGATGCACGACACATCTTTTACGTCAAACTGACTCGCTTGCCCGTGTAATGTCCGTTTTCAAACAGCAGATGGCGTCTTTTCTAAACTTCTGCCCCACCCTTAAACAGTCTCTATCAAACCATTGATGCCTCAGCCATTCTCTGTCCGCACAGTGTTTAAGCTGTGTACTGCATGGGGCACTAATGTCCCCCCATCTCCCGTCCTCTCATTGTGATACAGCTTCTTAGCTAAAGATTTACCCTCAAATATTTTTACTGTTGTAAATACTTTTAAAAAAAATATATATTTTTATTGAAACACCATGACAGTGAGGGAAACAAAACCCTTCATGGGTCCAGCCTAACTGGAGGATCCCCCAATGTCTGAAGACAGTGCTATTCAGTAAATATCAGTGACTCGTAAATTCTATACCTCTGTACGTACTGGGGTCAGAGTTTCAATATAACTTTCCCAAATTTGGAAAATGTAGCTACGCGAGCTTCTTTCTCTATAGTAGTCTCAATCCAGTCCATGTTAAATACATGGAAAAGTTTTTCTTTAAAAAGTCACAATGTTGGTGGAGAAGTTTCCTGCTTCTTGAAAAAGCCGTGCACCACGGGGAAACGCGTCAAAGCCCCAGGTGTTATCCAGCCCGGAGCACCTCCTTTGTACCCGCTCTATAGCAAGAGCGTCTGACTACTTAGTTTGCTGGAGCAAGCTTACACAGCCTGACGGAGACCCTGCTTGTGGAGGCCCGGTGTGGCCCACGACTCACACGGGAAACCGGCGTTCAGCTTGGAGCGATCGCCCTCAGTTGGCTCCCCTTGTCCTTCACCTACGGCCCGGCCCGTTACTGCGACCAGCAGATGCTGGAACCATTATACAAACACCTCAGACCGGAGTCTGATTAAGAGGACTGTATTGCAGTGAGTACTAGGGGATTTCTCCTATGTGCTGGTAATTTATTCTACCAACATTAAAGGATTATTATTCCAGCTCATCTGTGACACAATATTCTCACACTTGTGGAAGACTCATTTAAACCGTATATTTGCTTGGATACAAGAGACTTTACATTTATTTTCTATTTGAGATGGTTACTTTTACTTTGTATCTCTGCAACAGCAATATTGAGTTTGCAATTTACATATGCTGTACGGTATCAGTTAGCTATTAGTCTATATGCTCTTAAATTTATTGATTTTACTGATTGCTATGTGTCTATGTTCATCTACTCCTGGGAGCTTATAGCCTGTGTATTATCTAATAAATGTACTTTCATTTAATCTTTCGTTGTTACAGTGTTCATGGTGTATTAGCGCCTTTGCAGTATATCCCTGTTTTAAGTTTCGATCCATGTCTGAAGTATAGCCTTATGGGCCACCGTACTAATGATAAGTAGAAGCCTTCTGCAACCCTTCGCCACTCGCTGACCTTCCAGAAGTATTGTAATTATACTTTTAAAAATGAAAGACTTCCTATCACACACTGATTGTTCACTATAATTCAAACATGTTTTATCATTTGGTTTGTACTTATAGCGTTGAAATAATATAATTTGTATTGTTTGTATATTGATCTAAATGACAGCTATTACATATTACATGCACTTTCATGTATTACAGCTTTTTATTGTTAAAGCACTTTTATTAGCCAAACACTAAATAAATACTTGATCTATTGCAGTCTAGTCTTACTTAAAAAATTAAATAAACATATATATATATATATATATATATATATATCTTGCGCTATAATAATACGATGCTGCACCTTACAGTAGATTCCCTGTTAGTAAGAATCAAAAACAAAACATACAAAAATTCTTCAAGGGCGCAATTTAGTAAAAAAAACCTTATAAGGGTCAATATTGAAGGAAACCTTATCAGTCCGGGCGAATTTACGCCAATGTTCATAGCAAATAGAGCCAGAGTCCTTTATATAACTCCTGTAGCGAACTTGATATTTTTTATTTCCGGATTCTTTATTCGTTTTCATGTTAATACTGGATTGTTCCAAATAATATTAAAAAAGACCCTATTACCAAAGAAAACATCCAAAAGGCCAATCATTAGAAATATTTTCTTTTTAAATTTTCTTTTTATTAAAAAATATATATAAATGCTAATTAGCACATAATTTTCACATAATAAAAAAATTCCTTACATCAGTTTCATTCAACATTCCATTGTCATAGATTGGGGGCAAGACGGCTGTATCCCGGGGTATTAGATTTTGGTTAAAAGATCCATGTGTCAACGGGGAGGCCATAAAGAAATAGTCTAAATTTGCAAAGAGCATGCACCAAGACAGGAAACAGACGCAAAGGGAACGCTACCCATTACATACCGGAATTGATATCCCAATTGGTACTTGTGAATTCTATGATGGTGGTATAGACAGAGTCTTGTAAATGTTTAATGTGTGAGGACACGCATGATTTAGCGGGGAGGTATGTAGTACCCCTTATCCAGGGAGTACCACTTCTGAATACCCTGTAGGCTAAGATGCCTTGTTTAGTAAGTAGGTGCTGAATGTCATTATAAAGTATGTATATGTTTAATGTATATATGAATAGATGTTATCATAAGGCTATGCCATATATTGGATTTATGCCCAGGACTGGTAGTGACCTGCCCCACTCTGTGGCAGAGACTGTAACCTGTTTCTCCCCTCCCGGAGTATGGCCTTTCCCACCTGACCTAAAACTGTTAATGGTGGGCACGCAGCAGGGACTCTTCCTCCAGCTCTTGAGAGGAGCCCTGCATGTTACTGATAAAATGGCCAACTGCCGCTTAAACAGTGGCTGCAGCACGCGACCTCGGCGGGAGAGAAGCCGGTGCGTGCAAGAGGATCCGGGCGGAGTTAATAAGAGGGACTACCAGAGAGATGGTGTTCCTGAGGCGCTGTGGCGGAGAATGGAGCGGTGACTGAGAGCTTACCTGTGGAGATTGCGGAGAGCCAGCCGGAGGAGCTGGCAGCTTGACTGACGGCAGCTGCTGGAGGCGGAGCCGGCCCGGAGGAGAGCCGAGCCAGCCCTTCATTGTCCAGGGGCAGTGGTCAAGTCGGAGAGGCAGTCTGGGGAAGGACGGAGCTGACTGAAGGAGGCAAGTAAGGGGCGGCGGACAAATAAGGAGGCTGGGACCTGAACGGAGGAGCTGACTGAAGGGGCTGTGATTGTCTGGAGAATCAACTCCCATCTCCATATGATCCGCTTCAGGAGAGGTCTGTAAGCGCACCCAGCACAGCCTTTCGGTATCACATCTTTATCCAGCTGGCCAACAAATAGTTACTGCCTTATTACCTACGGTAGTGAGCCTCCTCTCCACTACACTACTGCAGTACATATAAGTGTAGCCAGTATAGTTATATCTCCCACACTGAAGTTGAAGTGTAATCCTCATCAGTTATTTTATAATAAGAGATTGACTTTAGCTGTTCTCAGCAGCCTGTGTGCTAGTCTAATAACTAACAACTGATCAAGGCACTGTCAGACGCACCTAGTAAAGTGAAGGGTTCAACACTCTGACTTATCGATTCTACATTCACTGCATCTGTACAGCCCTATTGTGTGCAGCCTAGTAGAAATATCCAGAATCAGTGACTTCATTGCTATTACTGGAACAATCCCTATGCCATTTCAATCAATTTGGAAAATTTTATATTTAACTTAACGGTTCAGGGAGAAAAGAAAGTAAAGTGTGCATAATCAGCAGTGTAGCCTGGAAAAAGAAAATAGCGCACATTAACAGAGCTCAGGATTACAAAAGTTACAGTCGCGCACCACTGTTAAAGAAACATCTGGCCAGCAACTGTTATATTGTAATTACTTAAATAGTTAAAGTTTGCCATTTAGGATTGTAGAACATATATATCGTGCAAAGGTCATAAAGTTTGTACCATATACTATTTTCTTGCTATGTGTTTTAAACTCATTCAATTTTGCAGGCATACAGACAGGGAAAGAAGGTGGTTCCCGTATAATAAAACTTAATCGGGTCACGTGTGTTTTCTGTGTGAACTCTGAAATTGTAATGTACCCTTTAATGTATCTGTATAAAACAAAGTGTTAAATCAACTGTTTCCTCTATCTGAGGTTTCTTGTTACTGCCAATAAAATATGGCATTGAGTACCAATTGGTCTGATATTGCTAGAATCATGGGATAAATTACCTATCCCGGTCTCGGGTAACTTTCCAAAGAACTTCCTCAAAGAGAACACTTTAGTGGGGTGTTACATTTTCATTAGCGAATCTGGTCAGTTCCTGGCTGCCGTTGATATTCTCTAGTTCCTGATTCTAGTGAGCTCGTTATGCAGTTGCTGTACCGTGTAGTTTCTAGTCTCCTTGTCTGTTCCTGTGTCCTGGTATCCTGCCAATTGTATACCTGCATCCTTGAACCCTACCTCAGTCCTGTGTGTAGTCTCTGCCAGTCCTGAGTCTGCCTTGTATCCATGTCCTGTGTCCATCCCAACTCTGTGTCTGTGCCTTGCCAAGACCCTCCAGCTTACCTTCCATGTCACCTATGGTCTGTGTTCATTCCCAGCTAGTTCATGTGGATTAATTCTGCCTATGCAATCATATCAAGTACTGGTTCTGCTACAATTCCAGCCAGAATCCTGAATAGCTGTTACTGTTCCTAATTCAGCATTGTCCTGTCTAACTGGCCCTGCTACAACTCCAGCCTGCATCCTGAGTTATTGGCCCTGCTACAACTCCAGCCTGCATCCTGAGTTATTGGCCCTGCTACAACTCCAGCCTGAATACTGTGTAGCTGGCCCTGCTACAACCCAGTCCGGATCCTGCATAGCTGGTTCTGTTATACTCCAGCCAGAATCCAGAGTAGCTGGCACTACCATGTTCGTATCCTGCATTACTGGTTCTGTGCACATCCAGCCTGTCTGTGGTTGTTTATTGCAGCAAAGTATATTCACCCCAGCTGTGCCTGTGATTACAAGTCTGCAGCTAACTATTTCCTGTTTACCTGGATCTATACTCAAGTCACAGCTTTGCCTCTTTGTTACATGGCCTGTTATTACAGACTGCAGCTTGGTCAGTCAGCTCATCTAGTAAGTCTCCCTGCAGTTGGATGTCATACTGTCAGCACTTTGCCTTGCTTCAGATTCCAGTACACACCAGCACCTGTTTGTTCCTACAATTAATGGAGCGTACACACGGTCAGATTTGTCAGACTTGTCAGATTTGTCAGATGAACGACTGAACGATTAAACGATTTGGACGATTTGACCAAAGTTTTGAACGATTTGAACGATTTTTAACTGCATTAAAATGAATGGAATCGTCCAAGTCTGACTGCAAACCCATCAGATGTCAGATATCGTTATCTGACAAACGGGAACGCGCATCGTTGATCGTCCATCGTTCAGGCATGTCAGATATGAACGATTTTTCATCAGATATGAACGACTGAACGATTTTTAAATCGTTATCGTCCATATCTGAAGAAAAAATCTGATTGTGTGTATGCACCATAACTATTACCTTGCTGTGATTCCAGTACATACTCAGCTCCAGATACTTCTTACATGTAACTCTTGCTTTGCCCGATGCTATACTCCAGGTTAATTATCTTGTGGATCCCAGTCTATTTGGATCTTATTCATCCCTAACAGTGCATCCGCCAGGAGTGAGTCGGGAAAGGCCGGGCACAGGCATCTATCCAGGTATTCCCGCATTCTTATGGTGCTGCACATAATAGGGAGATGAGTCAGAGGTGGGAGTAGTTGCAGTCTTTTGGCGCAGCAGATAATACGTCTTTATAGTAATGCCATGGCAGATAGGTGTCTTATTGAGGCAAAGACGTGCAATCTGCGCACCACCGGGCTTGTCCATTGCACCTGCCGATGGTAGGCACAGAATGTCATACTGACCATGGAGGCCGGTGTCAGTGCAACTGTATGGTTAGCTGCAGTCATTGTCACTGACATGCCCGCGACTAGTAGCCAACACCACCCCACCCCCAGAAACGCCCTGCAAAAGTGCATAGATCTCCATTGGCCAGCTTCGGAAAATCCAGCCCTCCTCCTTCCAGCTGGCGTTATTGGGTATGCGCTCAGGGGGAGGGACGTGACAGTACAGCACAGAGAACCCCAGCGCCAGCCCTGGGAGAGAGATTTTTCAACGATGACAAAGTTTCCTGGTATCTAGTTACTTATAAGAGATACATAGGTGATCTATTCATCTTATGGGATCTGTGGGATGTTTTTAGTAAACAATGCTTAGTGTTAATGATTAAGTTCACGTGGGAAACAAGTATAGATACCATTGATTAATCTGACGTAACCATATCTATCAATGTAGGTTGTCTGACTACATCAATTTTTTTTACATTTATATATAAATACACAAACACTTCTGCCAAGACTTGTAGTATTTCAATATGCCTAGGTGCTCAAATGTGTGTAAATAAATATATATATATATATACACTGAGTCATGGAATAGTAGTATGTAAGGGTAATGGTAGGTGGTGTCACCATACTATGAGGTCTTGGAAATGCCCAGGTCAGTTGAAATCTGACATCTCGTGAGTCAGTATGAACACCGGCTAGGCTGCTCATGGCATGGCAACATGAATTATCGGAGTTCGAATGGGGCATGATAGTGGGTGCCGACGAATGGGACATTCCATTTCCAAAGTTGTGCGGACTTTCAAAATTCTTCGATATATGGTGTCACATGTGTACCGGGCATACCACATAGAAGGCATTACCATCTACCGCGGACAGCGCACTGGCCGACCACAGGTACTTAATGATCATGACCATCGGAGTCTGGCCAGTTTTGTCCATGGTAACAGACAAGCAACACATCCACACTCAATGCAGGAGGTACCAGACACATATCCAGCTGGTCAGTGCAGCGTTCTTTAGCTGCCTTAGGATATGGGAGCAGAAGACCCACCAGAGTGCCCCTGTAATACTACAACACTGAACACAGGGCCTTACCTGGGCTCATGACATCGCTAATTGGACCTTGGAGGACTGACGTGTGGTGTGGTCCGATGAGTCACGGTTTCAGTTGTTTTGGATTACAGTGGGGTTCATGGACCTCAAGTATCAACAAGGCACCGTGCACGCTGGTGTGGTGTGTTCACGTGGCATAGGTTTGAGTCCGCTGGTGCGCCTGAGCACGTCCTAGGGTCTGATTCAGCAGATAACACTAATGCGATTGCTGGTGCAATTTTGCACGGAACGCAGCTGTGAAAATATTCTGCCTGACAAAGCACAGCCTGCTGCTGCCTTCTCATATCCGCCCAATGTCACACTCCTGCGTAAGCATCGGTACCATCGACTCACAGCAAGCGGTCACGCAGCATGCACGGCAAGTCTGACCTGTCGCAAACACTGCAACTCTCACACGCAGAGAGCTCTAAAGCAGCGCAAGCGAATGCAATGTCTAATTTATGCACGCCCATGTAACTGCGTTTATATGGTCCCGACACGCCTGCATTTCTCTAAACGTTCCCCGTTACCTCCCCCAAATGCTGACCACATGACAATCACTTTGCGAATGGATTCTCGGAGCTATGTAATTGCAAAGCTATTGCAACCCGTGCGCAGTGCGACTTACAGGCATGCACAATGGCAAATTGCCCTATCTGTGTAAATATGGACATTGCGTCCATTGCTGAATCAGGCCCATTGACCGGTAACTGCTACTGTACGTTGCTTTGCTTGATGCCAATTTGCAGCCCTTCATAGACTTCATGTACCCCCACAATGATGGAATATCCCAGCAGGATAATGCACCGTTTCCTCTGTCCTAAGTTGTCCAGAATTGGTTCTGGAGAGTTCCAACGAATGGTGTGGCCACAACGTTCTACCCACATGAACCCAATCCAGCATTTATACAAATATCAGGGAGCTGTGGGAAGCTATCCAGACTGAATGGGTCAACATCTTTCCAGAGGTCTTCTGGGGGCACTTTTGGAGTTTTCATTTTCAGTCAAAATATAAGGTCCGGGGCTTATGGAAATTTTCATATGTGCAAAAATGTTTCTGACTCCTATGTTAAAACCAATCATCCGAATCAACATCTGTCACCGCAGGGATTAATTTTAATAGGTACCTAAAGTTTCAAGCAGAAATTTTAATTAAAATTTTCTGTGAAAATTTAAGGTCCGGGGCTTAGTGAATTTCCAGGTGCTGCAAAAACATTTTAACCTTCAAATGTAAAAAAAACAAACAAAAAAATTTATTTTGGATAACACCTAAAATTTAAAGCCAAATTTCAGGTGATGCAAAACATTTTCATCTCCCAAAATAAACCCAGGACCCAGAATTAATTTCTGTCACCGCAGTGATACATTTTGGATAGGTACCTAAAGGTATAAGGCAGTAATTGGGGCACTTATGTATACATATATAGAGTAAGCTAAACCCTAGCACTTTACTGGGTACGTGATACAAGTTTTTTTTTTCCCCATTCGAGCAGTTCATTTAGGATTGAATTATATTCCATGTTTCAGTTATTCAGAAGAGTATATATATATATATATATATATATATATATATAATTAACATATATATTTAATTGAAGTAACACTAGAATGCAATACAAGGATCAAATATTTAGTGTTTGGCTAATAAATGTGCTTTAAAAATAAAAAGCTGCAATATATGAAAACACATGTAATAAGTAATTGCTGTAATTAAGATCAATATACATACAAATATTATTTCAATGGTATAAGTACCAACCAAGTGATAAAACATGTTTGCATTATAGTGAACAATCAGTGTGTGATAACAAATCTTTCAGTTTTAAAATTATATTTACAACAGTAACAATATTTGAGGGCAAATCTTTATCTAAGAAGCTGTATCACAATGAGAGGACGGGAGATGGGGGATGGGGCACATATGTAACACAAAAGCAGTAATATATTTATTATAGAAATACAGTCAGTGTAATCACGTTCTATAGGTTTCGATGTGGTTTTGACAGAAATGTAAAACAAAAAAAAATGAAATGCATAGTAGGGTTTTTTCATTTAATATTACGCCCTGAAAACTATCGCAGTGGGTGAGGCGCTATGGCGAGTGTTGGTTGGGGAGAAATCTGAAACCTGACAGGTGAACAGTCACATGGATGTGACCATGCCGTGGACATCAGTAAACGTTGTGAGACAGTCTCTATGTCATGAAGAAGGTGCGGTGGGCACTGTAGAACCAATGATACATTTGTGGCACTAGTACTGTAGTCATGGTTTATTAACCGTTTTTGTGAGTGGTTTTATATAACTTTGCCAAATATGTCACAGTACCAAGGACATGGAGGAAGACTGTGCAATCAGGAAATCACTGTTTGGTTGCATCTGACGGCCATCAATGTGCGTGATGTGCGCCTATCCAATGTAGCTGTCACTAAGCATGGTGTGTCAGGGTACAGGTCATGAAGCGGTCTGTAGTGTGTAGCACAGTAGAGAGAGAGGATACATTTTTCCACGGGTGCTGTTGCTTTTTAATGTTAATTGGTGAATATCGTACTATACACAAATAAGTCATAACCCTGCAGCATGACATTTTCATTTTCTGTTTCTTTGTTTTTTTGTGTGGATTTGAGACATCAATGGTTTGATAGAGGCTGTTTAGGGGAGTATCAGAAGTTTCTAAAAGACGCCATCTGCTGTTTGAAAACGGACATTACATGGTCAAGCGAGTCAGTTTGTAGTAAAAGATGTGCCGTGCATCCTCCGCTATGTGGCAGGAATACCATAGAATAAGGACACAGATGTGGTCAATCTAGCCCCATATCTCATAGAAATCCACCTGTTTAACAAGAACCCAGAGATCCTGTAAAAAGTAAAATGTCTTTTGATGAGCTTCAGATTACAGAGAGCACATGTTGTCCCTCCAGCTGTCTGTTGTATAACATCCACTATCACACTGGCCGGATCATAGAACAGGCCTATCAGAGGGTAAGTACAATCACCATGTACAGAATTACACCTTTCACTACAGCACTATGGCACATTGGGAGATGAACGCTCTCAAAGGTGAAGGGTGAGGAGGGCCAAAACAGACTCAAAGGGGTATATTTACTATAGTGAGAGTTTATAGAAGTGGAGATGTTGCCCATAGCAACCAATCAGATTCTAGATATCTTCTAGAACGTGCTAGTTAAATGTTAAGTAGAATCTTGTGGTCTACTTACATCACTCACCTCATATACAGGTGGGTCCTCATACATCTAGCCTCTTTGTGCATTAAACAGCCCTACCAGTCGCGCCATGCCGTGGAGTGACACTGTAGCGCCAAGAGTCTTTTCGTGCATCTTTTCACCTTCAAATGTGTCTGATTCGCACAGCAATGTGATAGCACAAGCAGCTTCTGCTGATTAAAATGATATGCAGCATGCCTATGTTCTGTGAGTGAGTGCGGGTGTATCTGCATGCGAAATGCTAAGTTACAGTGTCAGCGACTGTAACAGTGTAACGTAGGGCTTCGCATGCAGATACACCCGCAGTCACACACAGAACATAGGCATGCTGCATATCATTTTAATCAGCAGAAGCTACTTGTGCTATATATTCCCATCTTTTTTCACATAATTTTAAGGTAAAAAGACGCACGAAGAGATGCTCAGCTTTACGTGTGGTGAGACTTGTAGTGCATGGAGGATACACGTATGTGGACATATCTAGTTCAGCCTTTGCTTTGAATTAGTGATTTTTTTTTTGTGTTTCTCGAAAAATATGATTTGATTAAAAGCGAGGTGGACTGTAGTTACTGTATGCCACATTTGTATGTTGGAATGTTTTTTTTTAATTTATATCCCAATAAATGTGCTTTTACGTATTACATGGTACCTGAAATGTGCAAATTGAAAATTGAACACATTTAAAAGCTAGGACAAGGCCTGAAACACCATCGCATCAAAGTTCTTTAGCAGGGGTACAGCCTATTATTGCAATGGCATGCCCACACATAAATAATCCTTATTGAATCGGGAGAGTAGGTAAGTATGCCTGTAGTCAAATCTTTTTTTCACAAATAAGGGTACATTTCCCTCATTCATATTCAGTTAGGATTGCTCAGATCTGCTGAGACCCTCCCATAACAAGCACATTGCACCCCTGCAGACAAATCCTAAACCACTAAGCCACGCAAGGATCTGTTACATTTTGTGTATATACATACATATCAATTGCCTAATAATGTATGTATTGTAAATTTATAAAAACAGCCATATAGAATTGGGAAAGATATATTAGAAAAAAATAGCCATAAATAATAAAATTACATTTGCACTTTAGCCTCATTTTCAGAACTTTGTAATAAAAAATAACCCTCAGTGAAATAGGAACAGGTTACAGAATTAATACTATGAACAATCTAACACAGATTACCCTAATAGAATAAGAGGAACTACTATACATTCCACATGAGAGATCTATCGGAGTCTTATGTTAATGACACATATTATGCCTTAGTGGATAATTACATATTAATATATTGTGTAACTCCAATAAATCAGTGATAGAGTATATCCTTTTATATGCAGCCAGCCTGTTTTATGTCTATTATCTCACGGATATCGCATTACTCTTGTGTGTGGGTTTTCTGGTGTCTAATAAGATGATATTTATGTGTATAACACTTCTCACACTCAGAACATGGAAATTGTTTCTCACCTGTGTGGCTTAGCTGATGTCTATTACGTTTTGATTTCATGGAAAAAGATTTCCCACACTCAGGGCATGGAAATGGCTTCTCACCTGTGTGAGTTCTCTGATGCCTATGAAGATCCAAATTTTGCGCAAAACATTTTCCACACTCAGAGCATGGAAATGGTTTCTCACCCGTGTGAGTTCTCTGATGTTTAAGAAGATCTGCTTTCAATGTAAAACTTTTCTCACACTCGGAACATGGAAAGGGTTTCTCTCCTGTGTGAGTTCTCTGATGCGTAACAAGAGCGTATTTCGATGTCAAACATTTCCCGCACTCAGAACATGGAAACGGATATGCACCTGTGTGACTTCTCTGATGTATAACAAGCCCTGATTTATGTGCATAACATTTCCCACATTCAGAACATAGAAATGGCTTCTCACCTGTGTGAGTTCTCTGATGTATCAAAAGACATGATTTATGTGTGAAACATTTCCCACACTCAGAACATGAAAATGGCCTCTCACCTGTGTGACTTCTCTGATGTGTAACAAGATGTGATTTACATGTAAAAAATTTCTCACACTCTGAGCATGCAATTAGGTGTTCACCTGTGTGAGTTCTCTCATGTTTAACCAAGCTCGACTTCTGTAGAAAACATTTATCACATTCAGAACAGGCAAATACTTTGTGACTTGTACTACATGAAGCGATATCGGAGTCATCAGTAGAACATTTCTCATTATCAGATGGATCAGGTGACACATCAGCACTGTGACGTACGCCATGCATATTTAGGGTAAGGGGGTTTTCTCCAGGAGAATTTCCTGTAATGTTGTCATCTTCTATTTTCAAATCTGAAAACAAAATGGGATATCCATCAGCGGTGCTCCTGCTATCGCGTCCTTGTGCTGGAAATAAACGTATGGTCTTGTATTTACAAGAGGGAGCATTATGTTTTATATTATTAGTCAATTAAAGAAAATTATTCGATAAAACTAAAAACTTTTTACCATTATACCTGTGTGGAGTTTGTATATTCTCCCTGTGCTTGAGTGGGTTTCCTTTGGGTGCTCCGGTTTCCTCCCACACTCCAAAAATATACTGGTAAATTAATTGGCTCCCAACAAAAATGAACCCTAGTGTGATAGGGAATATAGATTATAAAACCATAGATTGCAGTTCCTCTTCCTTGCCTGGGGTGTCGCTCTCTTCCCCTGGGGTGTCAGCACTCTGATTTGAGCAATTAGTTGATTCAGCAGCTGTGCGCTGCACCTGAACTTCCTATATAGACCAACCACACAAGTTCCCTGGGGCTAGTTCATCAAGTCAAGTCTGCCTCAGTATCTGAACTCCGGATTATACTACCAAACTAGTATTCCTTGTGTTTCCTGTTGTTTCTGAGCCTGGTCCCTGCATCCCAATATCCTCTTGCGTCTCATGTAAGTTTACAAAGAAAATGGATCTCAGACTGCACATTCTGGACATATATATATATAATTGGAGGTGCTACCTGTGGAGACCATTGATATATACACAAAGAAGGAATACACAACTCCAAATTAACTGATTATATATAAATACATTTTGCAGTAAATACAATAGACGTTTTTGGCATAATCTTGGCCAAGGTTATGGGTCTGCCCACCATATCCGGGTAACAAGAGGTTGCACCTGTATTTCTTCTACACAGGGAGAGTAATGGGTAATGTCACACATGGTATCATCCCAATGATTAGTGATGTAATCTCTATGGTGATGTCACTTGTACTAATAGGAGGATCACCAGAGTGTGGGGAGGAGACTGGTCAGGTCTCTGGGCTGGTAACACACAGTGACATGATGTGAGGAGGAGAGCAGGAGTATAATAGGGGCTGATGGCTCCTGACTCCCACACTCGGCAGATACTTTCCCTCATTAGTCTGTAGTGACAGAGGAGGGTGTAGGATAAGAGATGGCTGTAGTGACAGAGGAGGGTGTAGGATAAGAGATGGCTGTAGTGACAGAGGAGGGTGTAGGATAAGAGATGGCTGTAGTGACAGAGGAGGGTGTAG
This sequence comes from Taudactylus pleione, assembly GCA_031769625.1. NCBI lineage: Eukaryota > Metazoa > Chordata > Amphibia > Anura > Myobatrachidae > Taudactylus > Taudactylus pleione. The sequence continues at coordinate 474,812 of JAUIMM010000375.1, read as the reverse complement.
GATAAGAGATGGCTGTAGTAACAGAGGAGGGTGTAAGATAAGAGATTGCTGTAGTGACAGAGGAGGGTGTAGGATAAGAGATGGCTGTAGTGACAGAGGAGGGTGTAGGATAAGAGATGGCTGTAGTGACAGAGGAGGGTGTAGGATAAGAGATGGCTGTAGTGACAGAGGAGGGTGTAGGATAAGAGATGGCTGTAGTGACAGAGGAGGGTGTAGGATAAGAGATTGCTATAGTGACAGAGGAGGATGTAGGATAAGAGAGTGCTGTAGTGACAGAGGAGGGTGTAGGATAAGAGATGGCTGTAGTGACAGAGGAGGGTGTAGGATAAGAGATGGCTGTAGTGACAGAGGAGGGTGTAGGATAAGAGATGGCCGTAGTGACAGAGGAGGGTGTAGGGTAAGAGATGGCCGTAGTGACAGAGGAGGATGTAGGATAAGAGAGTGCTGTAGTGACAGAGGAGGGTGTAGGATAAGAGAGTGCTGTAGTGACAGAGGAGGGTGTAGGATAAGAGATGGCTGTAGTGACAGAGGAGGGTGTAGGATAAGAGATGGCTGTAGTGACAGAGGAGGGTGTAGGATAAGAGATGGCTGTAGTAACAGAGGAGGGTGTAAGATAAGAGATGGCTGTAGTGACAGAGGAGGGTGTAGGATAAGAGATGGCTGTAGTGACAGAGGAGGGTGTAGGATAAGAGATGGCTGTAGTGACAGAGGAGGGTGTAGGATAAGAGATGGCTGTAGTGACAGAGGAGGGTGTAGGATAAGAGATGGCTGTAGTGACAGAGGAGGGTGTAGGATAAGAGATGGCTGTAGTGACAGAGGAGGGTGTAGGATAAGAGATGGCTGTAGTGACAGAGGAGGGTGTAGGGTAAGAGATGGCCGTAGTGACAGAGGAGGATGTAGGATAAGAGAGTGCTGTAGTGACAGAGGAGGGTGTAGGATAAGAGAGTGCTGTAGTGACAGAGGAGGGTGTAGGATAAGAGATGGCTGTAGTGACAGAGGAGGGTGTAGGATAAGAGATGGCTGTAGTGACAGAGGAGGGTGTAGGATAAGAGACGGCTGTAGTGACAGAGGAGGGTGTAGGATAAGAGATGGCTGTAGTGACAGAGGAGGGTGTAGGATAAGAGAGTGCTGTAGTGACAGAGGAGGGTGTAGGATAAGATATGGCTGTAGTGACAGAGGAGGGTGTAGGATAAGAGATGGCTGTAGTGACAGAGGAGGGTGTAGGATAAGAGATAGCTGTAGTGACAGAGGAGGGTGTAGGATAAGAGAGTGCTGTAGTGACAGAGGAGGGTGTAGGATAAGAGATTGCTGTAGTGACAGAACAAGGAGAATATGTGACTGTTCTGTACTCAGTGATTATTACTCACCTGTGCTGATAGCTGTAGGGATTTCCTCCTCCTTACACTGCTGATCACACATCACAGACGTCTCTTCTTCTCCCTCTATATTTCCTTCTTTTATATTAGTCAGTTCTTCACCCTAAATAACCCACAAACAATAAAATACAATAATAATGTCAGATTATCAGTAAATCAGATTAAACAGAAGATCAGTGCATTATACACACACAGGTGCTCTATGTTTATACAGCAGAAAGTCACTTTGATATTTGATAAAACCTTAATTACTATCTACTTTATGCTCCGATCTGTAATTGCCTGTAATGATTACTGGTGCACATAAGTAAGAAGGGTCTATAGTACAAATACATCTCCTATTCTATCTGTACATACATTCGCTAGTAAAGGGGACATTGGTTCACAAATTGGGACAAAGTAAATTTTTTTCCGGTTTCTGTTCACTAAGACAAACTCACACACACACACACACAAATACACACACTCATAATATATATATACACACACACAACAACAATAATAGTGACCAGCGCTTAATCCTTATAATCTGACCCAATCTTTGGAAAATCCTTAAATTAAGTGAATACAGTCTATTTAGTCCACACAATGAGCAAACACCTCCCCTGATAAGGGTGGCAGCTGTTATTTCTCCACACAGGACCATTGTTCAAGCAGACTAAAGGGAAGCTATCTAAGAAGTGTGAGAAAACAGCGCCATCTAGTGTAACATATTTCTTAAAAAGTTATTTAAAAGAATTATACAAAACATACAAACGTACTGTATTTATTGAGATTATTTTCTGCAGGTCTCTTCCTACAGGATCCCGATTATCTCAAGGTGAAATATTTTCCTAGCATTGTGGATATGTAATTATTGATAGGAGTGCAACAACACTGGAATGGAGCCACAGGGATATGCCAATGAGACATGGAAATGGTTACACCTATTAAGCTAATTGGTAGCCTATAACTGATTCCCCTTGAGGTATATATTGCTGCTCCAGCAACCTGTGATCTACCCTCCGATGAAATCTCCGCGGGTGGAGAAACGAGTCACATGATCAATTCCAAGCTCTGGAACGCAAACCGGAAGCCGGGAACCGGAAGTATAAGGAGTCGGACAGCGAGTTTGGCAGTGTCTCCTGGCTTGCTATAGCACTGCCATGGGCTGAAAATACAGCATAGTCATCCACAGTGAGTAGTCTTCATTCTAGCACCCTGCATTTGTCACAACCCGTGTAGTTCCTCTTTCCTGCCTGGGGTGTCGCTCTCTGCTCTGGTGCTTCTAGCACACTCAGCTGATGCTACAAGCTTCTGATATACAGACCAGTGTGTGTTAGAAGCACCCGAGCAGAGAGCGACACCCCAGGCAGGAAAGAGGAACTGCACAGGTTGTGACAGGTGGAGGGTGCTAGAATGAGGACTAAGTGAGCATGCCCCTATCCACATCATTTTGTGCCAACTTATAGCAAGCCGCTTTTACAGCCAGCAGTTAGCAGCAGCAATGATCTATTCTCCACTAATATAGGGTAGAGACAAGGACTGTGAGAACCAGGCATTTGTTGAAGTATCTTATTGTTCATTTAGAACATGGTAATGTGTGCACATAAACTAGGAGCAGCAAACTGCCATCTGGTAATATACTGACACCTGCCTGCTCATTGGCTGTGACTGAGGGCTCTATTTACTAAGCCTTGGATGGAGATAAATTATCAGCCAATTACCTCCTTTCAGTTTTCGACCATGAACTAGAAAAAACATTTAATATGCAATATCCAAACATACATGTAAGGTCAGGAAATAGAGCTTATCTGCTGTGGTCCAAATGCATATTCCAGGCAGCAAAGGGTGTAAGTCATCACAGAACCACCTCAATGTGTTTCGTCACGTGCCCACTGGCTGGACTTCATCAGGAGGATAAGTTGTATGTGCAACTGTGTACCCTATATATAAATGTTTCTGACTGGACTTATGAGGCATCTCAGAGACCATCATCACTAATGGTGGAACCTGTCTCCCAGGCACCCTCACCTCACCAGTCATGTCCCTGTGCTAGTAATAGCGATAATAGTGATGTTACTGTGACACTCCCAGACTCCCTCACCTCCCCAGTCAGGTCCCTGTGTTAGTAATAGAGATAATAGTGATGTCACTGTAACACTCCCAGACTCCCTCACCTCCCCAGTCAGGTCCCTGTGTTAGTAATAGAGATAATAGTGATGTCACTGTGACACTCCCAGACTTCCTCACCTCCCCAGTCAGGTCCCTGTGTTAGTAATAAAGATAAGAGTGATGTCACTGTGACACTCACAGACTCCCTCACCTCCCCAGTCAGGTCCCTGTGTTAGTAATAGAGATAATAGTGATGTCACTGTGACACTCCCAGACTCCCTCACCTCCCCAGTCAGGTCCCTGTGTTAGTAATAGAGATAATAGTGATGTCACTGTGACACCCCCAGACTCCCTCACCTCCCCAGTCAGGTCCCTGTGTTAGTAATAGAGATAATAGTGATGTCACTGTGACACCCCCAGACTCCCTCACCTCCCCAGTCAGGTCCCTGTGTTAGTAATAGAGATAATAGTGATGTCACTGTGACACTCCCAGACTCCCTCACCTCCCCAGTCAGGTCCCTGTGTTAGTAATAGAGATAATAGTGATGTCACTGTGACACTCCCAGACTCCCTCACCTCCCCAGTCAGATCCCTGTGTTAGTAATAAAGATAAGAGTGATGTCACTGTGACACTCCCAGACCCCCTCACCTCCCCAGTCAGGTCCCTGTGTTAGTAATAGAGATAAGAGTGATGTCACTGTGACACTCCCAGACTCCCTCACCTCCCCAGTCAAATCCCTGTGTTAGTAATAAAGATAAGAGTGAAGTCACTGTGACACTCCCAGACTCCCTCACCTCCCCAGTCAGGTCCCTGTGTTAGTAATAGAGATAAGAGTGATGTCACTGTGACACTCCCAGACTCCCTCACCTCCCCAGTCAGATCCCTGTGTTAGTAATTGAGATAAGAGTGATGTCACTGTGACATTCCCAGACCCCCTCAATACTCTATACACTATATGGATAATCGCTAAAATGAACTTTAATAAACATAATTTAATCTCTGACCTTGTATATTCTTATATTTTCCATGACGGCATCGATACAGGACTGTCTTCTGGTTATTGTCTTTGTGCCCTTCTCACAGCTTAATCCCTCTGTAAATAGATGACAATAACCACACATGTAAAACAAAGCATAATGAGCCCAGTAATTGTGACTCTGTGTTTACTCCAGTAAATTCTATTGCTGTATATAAAAACTAGCATTTTTCCAAATCTATATCAGCAAAGAATAATTAGGTCTGTCTGAAGGCAGCTCAGTCTAGCTGTGGGTTAAACCCATTCCTCAGCAAAAGCCCCCCGTTATCTCCCGGAGTGTGACGATTCGTTACCACAGTACCCCACACTGATTATAAGGCTCACTGCTAATGGGAGTAATAATACTAAGTGCAGTAAGGAATGAGCACACTCCTGGAGATATATAGCAATAATATACAGATAATGACCAGACAATACCATCATTTATTTATACTTTCACCTGCCAAAGGCCAATGGTATATCTTGTGATCATGTGGAAGACATTGCATTGCGCAGGGTTCCCGCTAGGCTGTTTTAGCGGGGAGCTGCACTCTGCCCGATTTCAAAAGGGCAAAATGTGCCCTGCCCTTTTGGCGGCGCCCAGCTAAAACAACCTGCCCGGTGCTGTTCTCACCCGCAGGCTGCAGTGTCCCGAGGGTGGAAAAAATTAGCGTTGCTGCGATCACCGCATTCGCCCGGCATCTATTCACAGAGACAGACACGCGCCCTTTTTGGGTGAGCATGAGTGCCCCTTTTTAGGTCCGGCGCTGGACCTAGAGTGAACGCTACATGCATAACCTTTTTTAGGGTTTTAATCAGCTAGCTGATCGGAAGGGTTGGGTAAGAGATACCGGCGTTTGGGATCTCGGCGGTCAGAATCCTGACACCGGCATCCCAACAGGGATAGGATACCCACACCTGTCAGTAACTATCCTAACACAACCCCTAACCCGCACTCCTCGCAGCCTAAACCTAATCCCTCGGGACATATAGTTGTACGATCTCCCGAGCGTGCTGGATGATCGATATCGATCATCCAGTACACTATGTACCCACCAACGACTATAGCAACCCGCGATCTCAATATAGTAACCTGGTCGATATCTGTCAGGTCGGCCTGCATGCACGGGCGATGGTTGATATCGTTATCGTCCTTGCGTGCCCACGCATCGCAGGTCGTTGGCCACCGAAAAATGGACAATATGAACAATATGATGTTATCGTTCATTTTTTCCATTTTAAGCATACCATGTACACACCTTAACACTTCCCCTGTTATCACATCTCCTTCCATTCACTCCTCCCAGTCTGCAGCACCTTCAAAGCACCAACCCGTGCTCATCCTCACTGCACCTCACCTGCACTCATCTTCACCGCACATCACGTGCTCATCCTCACTGCACCCCATCCGTGCTTACCTCACTACACGCCACATGTACCCTGCCTCGCTGCACCCCATCCTGGGCACACCCTCAGTCACTGTACCCTACCCGAGATCACGCTCACTGCAGCTTCTCACCCCGTTAACAGCCTCTCCAAAAGCTCTGGGACTTTGCTAGGCCGCCGCCGCCACCACTATTCTGGAGACCACAGAAAAATGGCCGCCGCGGTTCTGCAGTGAGGACATTAGATACGTATGTTGCTCTAGTGTCTAGTGACTGCCAGTATCATGTATGTCGGGGCTGCCGCGCTCGGTCATCCATACACGGGCAGCGCGGCCCACGTTGGACGCTGCTGTGGATACAAGGACAGCGGTGGCCGCTTCTCGCAGACCTCGCTAAGTAACCGCCCCAGCAGCCCCGATATACAGTACATTGGCAGTCACTAGAGTAACATTTATTGCTGTTACTAGTGTCCTCACTGCAGACGCGCGTCGGCCATTTTTCTGTGGTCTCCAGAAAAGGGGAAGAAATCAGCGGGCGGTGGCGGCCTAGCAAAGTCCCACAGCTTTTGGAGAGGCTGTTAACGTGGTGGGATGCAGTGAAGGTGAGCGTGGGTGGGGTGCAGTGAGGGTGAGCGACTGTGCGTGTCTGGGGTGCAGTGACTGAGGTTGTGCACGACGTGGGGTGCAGTGAGGCTGTGTACTGGGTGGGATGCAGTGAAGGTGAGTGTAGGTGGGATGCAGTGAAGGTGTGTACTGGGTGGGATGCAGTGAAGGTGTGTACTGGGTGGGATGCAGTGAGGACTGTGCACAGGGTAGGCTGCTGTGAGGGCGTGTACTGGGTGGGATGCAGTGAAGGTGAGTGTGGGTGGGGTGCAGTGACTGAGGGCGTGCAAAGATAGTGTGTACTAGGTGGGATGCAGTGAAGGTGGGGTGCAGTGAGGGTGAGCACATGTTGGGTGCTGCAGGTGTGAGGAGTAGAGATGGGTAGTGAGTGAGCGTCTCTACACAATGACTGGAATCATTCAGATGTTGGAATGATTGGAGACACTCTCCTCTCTATCCTCTCTATAAGTGGGAGCTGAGTCAGTGGCAGCTCCGCCCCCTATTATTATTATTTTTTTATTATTAACAGTTACTTATATAGCGCAGCATATTCCGTTGCACTTTACAATTTGAATCAACATTAATAGAACAAGACTGGGCTGTAAAAGACACATAAAGGTAAGAGGGCCCTGCTCACAAGTTTACAATGGACAGGGACTGCTGATCCCACCTGTCAGTGCAGAAGTACGATCAGCCCGGATCAGCAGTGTAGGGGGCGGAGCTGTCAGCGACGCACTCGGAGTCACGCTGCTACTGCCAGGGTTTCGGGGGTGTGCTGCGCAGAAGCATGATCTGGGCTGCGGGGGGCAGAGCTGTCAGCGCCGGCACCTCTGCTTCCTACAGCTCTAAAGAGTCGTGTCTCCAGACACTTCACTGAGTACGGGGAATGGATCTGTCCATCCCTAGTGAGGAGTGAATGGAAAGGGGAAGGAGATGTGATAACAGGAGAAGTGTCAGGAAGATCTCTTTTAGTTTCTACATGTTATAGCAGTAGTTCCAATCGGCCGGATGATTAATACCCTAAAGAGATTATGCATGCAATGCCGTCTACATGATAACAGTTATAACATTGTCCTTTGACGGATGAAAGTATAAGTGATGGTATTGCCTAGCCATTATCAGTATATTATTGCTCTGTATCTCCAGGAGTGGGCTCATTCCTTACTGCACTTAGTATTGTTACTCCTATTAGCTGTGAGCATTATAATCAGTGTGGGGTACTGTGGTATCAAATTGGCATACTCCGGGAGATAACAGGGGCTTCTGCCAAGGAATGGGGTTACCCTAGTTCAGTAAATAGACCAGCTAGACTGAGCTGCCTTCAGACAGACCTATATATTCTATGCTGATATAGATTTTGGAAAAAATCCAGTTTTTAAATATAACAATTTAATGGGCTCCTTATGGGGGGCATCCACTAGACGATCTACTCCCTGTCCAATCTCTAAACGATTTTCCCTAGATTTTTTCCCTTGAAATTTTATCTTTCAGTCTGAACGATTTGCAAAAGATCTAACGATAAACTATGTTGTTTCAATCTGTGATTGACAGCTTTCAGCTATAGTGGGCAGATAGTGGTTCATCGTTTGATCGTTCAGCGTGAACGATGTGTAAACGATTTGTAAGCAATCAAGTGAAATTGACCTGCATGTTCAGTCGATAGAGGAGACGATCAAACGACCAGCGGGAGCACGCATCATACATCGTTAGAAACAATTACTGCACGATTTGCAAACGATTTTTAAACGATTGAACGACAACTATATCGTTATTGTTCAATCGCCTGCTAAAATCGTCTAGTGGATGCCCTCCATTAGTCTTTGTTTTACATGTGTGGTTATTGTCACCTACTGTATTTGCAGAGTGATTAAGCTGTGAGAAGGGCACAAAGACAAGAACCAGAAGACTCTTGTAGAGATACCATCATGGAAACGTTAAGAATATACAAGGTCAGAAATGAAATTATGTTTATTAAAGTTAATTTTAGTGATTATTCATCTAGTCTGGAAGTGTCACAGTGACATCACTCTTATCTCTATTACTAACACAGGGACCTGACTGGGGAGGTGAGGGGAGTCTAGGAGTGTCACAGTGACTACAAGAGATATGGTAAGAACTTACCTTTGTTATCTCTGTTTCTACAAAGTCCATAGGGTCCACAGGGTTGACCTTGGGGTATAGGTTGGGAACCAAATCCGGGCACCACGCAGTTAAAGCTTTTAGCTCCCAGGATGCACTGGGTCCACTCTCCCTATAACCCCACCCCCAAGCCAGAGGCACCTCAGTTTGTAAGTAGCCAAAGGCCGGAGGAGGAAAGAAAGAGAGAGAGAAGACTGGAACACTCAATAACCATACTCACAGAGAACGAGACGGGAAACCGGTGACCAGTAACACAGCCCATATGAAGCCAGGTGCATCAGGGCGGGCGCCCTGTGGACCCTATGGACTTCGTAGAAACAGAGATAACAAAGGTAAGTTCTTACGATATCTCTTGTTTTCTACTTCAGGGTCCACAGGGTTGACCTTGGGGATGTCCCAAAGCAGTCCTTATAAGGGTGGGGACGCTCCTGTGCTGAGAGGAGAATCCGTCGCCCAAAGGATGCATCCTGAGAGGCAAAGGAAACCAATGCATAGAACCTTAAAAAGATGTGGACAGAAGACCGCGTGGCCACTTTGCAAGGCAGAACAGCCAAGGCGCCACAGTGAGCCGCCCACGAGGGGCCCACAGCCCAAGTAGAATAAGTATCAACCAAAACAGAAAGGCCTATCCTATGTGTAGGCCCCTGAGTCATACGAAGTCATCTAGCCAATGTCAAAATATCGGCCGGCCATCGTTCCCTGTGAAGTCCAAAGACCACAAATAAGGAGTCTGAGAACCTGAAGGAACCTGAACGGATCACATAAATCCGGAGAGGCCGGACCACAGTCAGTCAATGAGGCCACAGCAGCCGAGAGGACTGGTGACTAAAATGTCAGTTCCATAAGTTCCAGAATAATATGGAACTTAAAAACCACTTTAGGAAAAGACCCAGGGCGAGTGCAACTCACACCCCTGACATGGTGAACCATCCTGTAGAGGGAGCCACCTGAGAACGCTCCCAATTCCGACACTCTCCTGGCGGATGCAAACGCCATAAGAGAGAGAGACAGCCTAATCTATAGACCATGTAATGGCTATCAAGGCTAGTGGTTCAAATGAAAGTCCCAGGAGGGCACGAAGAACCACTACTAAATCCCAAGGAGCCCCTAAGGGAGATAAAGGGAGGCATAATCCATAAAAAACACCCTGAAGGATGAACCGGATACCAGAGAGTGGAGTAATTCCACATCCAAACCAAACTGACAGTGCAGAGATCCTCACTGACAGGAAGGCCAGGCAGAGGGCGATACTCAAGCCAGCTGTAAGGAATGCCAGAACCTCTGGAAATCCTAATCACCGGAGGACCGTAGCGACAGGTACGATACCATAAGAATTATGTATGCCACAGTCTGTGGTAGATCCCAGCAAAGTCTGGCCTATCTGCTCTAAACATCTCAATGATGACAGAGCCAGGGAAGCCCTAGGACCACAGTAGAGACGCAGTCAAAGACAAACGATCCAGGTCCAGGGAAAAACAAGGACCCTGAGACAACAGGTCCGGATAGTGAAGCAGTAGGAATGGAGCATCGATGAGGAGACTCCGAAAATCTTAGTACCAGTAACGACTGGGACGAAGTGGAGCCACCAGAAGGAAAGCCCCACCGTCTCAAATTAAACTTCCGAAGACCTCGAGGAAGAAGGGAGACCGGAGGACCCAGGTACACAAAGTGGAAGGACCACTTCACTGACAAAGAGTCACTAAAGGTAGCTTCAGTACCCCTAGAGCTGGACTGTAACACCGGCAGTGTGTGATAGAGTCAGAAGGCCATGAGGATCAATCACCTCAGGAAGGCCCCCTCTGCTCACCAGGAGTTGAAACTTCTCTTGGAGAAGAGACTAGTCCCCGGGATGCATGTCGTGATGGCTGAGGAAGCCCACTTCCCAATGGAGAGCTCCCGGAATGAACACTGCAGAGATGGCCAGGAGGAGACCCTTGGACTATGTCCGAATGTATGACATTCCTGTCATTACCACCCAACTACCAGTGTTGCGTAGACGGAAGCCACTGTTGTGACACTGTCGGACTGAACCTATTCAGGTTTACCGTGACATATGTGTTAGGCCAGAGTGAAGGCCCAAGACAGCCTAAAGTTCCAACAAGTTAAGTGGCAGGGTGGAAGCGAGAGACGTCCAACTGCCCCGAAACGAATACGGACCAGACACTGTCTGTAGCAAAGAATACCCTGGACGAGATGGCCGTAGCCACCCGGACAGAGACAGATTCGCCTCCGGAGAGAGCATCATCGTTTGAACAGCGATCCGATGGAAAAAACTCGATCCATCTGGAGAGAAGTCAATTATGGCAAGGCCTGGAATGGAACTGAGCACATTCCACCCTGCCAAAAAGTAGACCCTCTGGATAATTGACCGCGCATCACAGAGAGTAATGACATATGTCGACTGTGTAAACATCCGCACACTCCAAGTTGAAGAGTGGAGATCTTGTCTTACACCAGAAAAATTCTCAGATTCTGAGACTCCAGCACGGCTCCCAGATGAAGAATACCATGTGAGGGATGCAGGGAGGACTGTTTCCCCGTTGATTAAGTATCTGTGCCGAGAAGAAGCCACGGTTATCCTGACCTGGCGGTAAAGTACCTCAGTGATCCTGCTAAAAGCAGGAGGCCGTGCAGATAATGGAGCAGTCGGATACACTGAACAGGTGAACTGTCAGAAAATCCATAAAGCTGGTAAACCCCGGTGGGGCTGAGGACAGTCCCAAAAGGCAGAGCCCGAAAATTGCAAATGTTGCTGTGGCACAGCAAACCTGAACCCATGCTGATGAGAGGGCTCTATATGTACCCGTAGGTACGTGTCCTGAATACTCAGATATACCAGAAAGTCCCCAGGTTCCAAACATCGGATGATGGAGCATGGTGGACTCCTCCTGAGTCCAGACACCCTTGGAATTTGAGACAGAGGATAGGCAAATGAGGACCAGTCGGCCACTGCCTCAGAAAGAAAGTAGAACAACCAGTCCCTCGCTGAGATAGTGAGGCTGGCCGAAATAGCTCTGCTTACCGCAAAGACTGTATAGCTTTCTGGATTTGTAAGGCCCTGATCGGGTCTGAAGAAGGGCCCGTGTAACAACACCTGTGAGGAGGCCGCCTGAGCAATGAGAGGCCGTACCCGTGAGAGATTACGACTCCTACCCAAGCATCCGTGGTGACTTGACACCAGCACTGGGTGAACTGAGAATCGGTATCTCACTCTGGAATCCCCCAGATGTAGACCTGTCCCGTCAGGCTGAAGGTTTATCCTTAGGCGTAGAAGCAGGGTTGTCTGGAAGTCCAGGACTGCTCGAACTGGATATGGTGGCCCCCATGGAGGGCCGACAGCCTAGGAAAAAAACAGGCCTCTAGGCTGACCCTGAGGACCAAAAGACCTAACAGATTTAGTCCGAATGTAGTGGGAGTAGCTAAAGACGGTATCTTCCCATTAGTGATACTGCCAATGATGCAACAATCTTATCAAGGTCAGAACCAAACAAGAACTTCCCCATGGAAGGTGTCCGCACTTCTGGTTTCCCATAACGCAGCCATAGGGTATTGCGGCGGATACAGTCGCAGCCGAAACCCAGAAGGTTAGAAGACTGGCATCCAATGTAGGTATTCCCACATATGACAACTGCATATTTTATGTGAGCGGCAAAAGACATTTGAACTCCAGACGTGTTGGAGGGAAAAAACATTACAAATGCATCAGCCCAGTATGCAATAGTATTAACCAACCATGCGATGGCCATGGTAGGACAGGCAACAGGCCCTGAAAACGAGTATATTGATTTCAGGCAAAGTACCACCTACGGATCCGTAAAATCCGTCCAGGCCGGGATGGGAGACGTATTAATGCCTGTAACCCGACGATTAACATACAAATCCACCCCAGGAGGTGATTTCTATTACTTGTGATGACCCTCAAGGAATGGGAAACAGGAGGCCTATGTGACTCCTCGTATCTGGCGACAGCCAGACTCCCGCCCTAAGATCCACCTGCTGGGCAGAAATGGGGAATGTATGATACAGGTGTAGGATCGACATTCTCTATAACCAATAAAAAAAAAAAAAAAAAAAAAAAATTCAGGCGCATATATAATAAAACTCTTAATATAAAATTAATCTGCAATTAAGTTAAAATGACAGTGATTTCCTGCTGCTCCTACAGAGTAAATCTGTAATACTCTAAACGAACAAGCAAAAACTATTATACAATAATAAGGAGCGCAAAAAATATATCAAGATATCAAAAAGATATTTAATAAACAAAACATATATCTATAGACACATTCATAAAATAGCAGTTAGCACAATAAGTATTAGTATACATTAAAAGACATACTGATATATCCTCAGAAGTAGTTAATAAAATGCTAAGAAATTAATGAACTCCGTCTAATGAGAACTCAATTTTGGGAGCAGTCAATTAGTGTGCTTTTTAGACAAAATGATGTTCAGTTGCCTTTATATGGATAGTCTTATCCTTCTCTCCAGAGAAAGTAATTTCACCATCAGTGTTAAATCTCCACTCTCTTTATAGTTAGTGTCCATAAATTAATCCATATTAGCAGCCCATAGATGACAGAAGATTTTAAAGTCAATCTTACCACTGTTGCTGCTGGAAATAGTGGGGGTTCTGCTTAATCAATCTCCACTGTTCTATAGAGTATGAACTGCCACTGATGAGGGCAGTAAAGCTCTGCTTCCTCTGTTGCTGCTGTTCCAGTATGCAGGCTGACAGTGGAGAGGAATGGCACAATTCACAGGAGGGAGCAGGATGAAAAGTACACTTAGCCAACTTCTGGTCAGGAGACCTGATATTTCAGCAATAAGTCGTCTTATGCAGCTGCTCTAAGACGGAGTGTCCCTGTACCTTAACGCGTTTCTCTGCTATTTAGGGTAGCAGTTCATACTCTATAGAACAGTGGAGATTGATTAAGCTGTGAAAAACCCCGGCAGGGAGTGATAGTCTGTGACACAGGGGTAAAGTGCAAGAAACTGCGAGATACCCTGACATGAAAAGGGCAGTATGGTGAAGTAACCCCAAGTGAGTTACGACAATGTGGCCCACCCGGCGATCCGCAAAAGGAGAGGATCCTGAGAAATAAACTGCCCAAGGGGGTCGTGCAAGGGGCCCGGCACCACATGGCGCCGCATACATAACCCTTTCTGAGTCAAATCCTCCGCACTAATACATGCAGGCCATGACTTGCAGGATAGCAAAAATGGGTACAGTATCACGCTCTATCCCCTGGTCAGACATATCTGACTAACCATCTTGACGGAAATATGGCAACGTGCAGCACGCAACAGTATGTGACCAACCTCACAAATATTAACAAGTATATATATGTGAGGTCTCAGAACCACCCCAGGTACACCTGTATTAGGGCAGCTTGTAAAGAAAAGGGATAGATATACACTGACAGGTGAGAGAAAAAGCAGACAGTCAGCACTAGCATAAGTCACATACAATGCAGAAAAATATATATACATACATTTGCATGACATATAATATACTGCACAATGTCGCTACATTCATCTGCCCAGATTCAGTGTCTGGGAAGGCTATAGCGCTGTGTACACTCACCCAAATGGCCAGGTACGCAGGGGGACTGGGCTCACTTTCATCCTAGGAGTTCTGCAGCACCACAGAGAGAAAATGGCCGCTGGAGACCTCAGAAGAAGCGTGGCCCGCGGAGGAAGCAGCTCAGCGATGCCAGACTGTAGTATTGAAAGGCGCGCTGAGCTGAGGGGAGGAGCTGCTAGACAGGGAAGGCTTCCTCCCCTGGCTAGCAATTAACCCCCCGGGATGCCGGCACCCGCCGCCGCTATAATCCCTGGTGGGCTAGTGGACACGCGGGGTATGCCTCCATGGAGGGGGAGCCCGCCGCTAGCTCCTCCGGTCTGTCCCCAGAGACCGGAGGCATAAGGCTGCATGCACACGCGGGTCACCGCAAGCGGTGACCACCCGACTTACCTGTCCCCGTCGATCCGGCAGCAGCCCAGGGATTCCTCCAGAGCCCGGCTAGTTAAGACTCTGGGGTCCCGCTGCGATCCCCAGGTCTGTACTGGCGTTGCAGCGCCAGCGGGTTGTAGGAGCGGCAGCTTAGACGTCCATTGGACAGTCTGATACTGCCGCTCTGAAGAGGAGTAGTAAAAAAAAAAGAATAATAAAAACTCTTAAAATAAATTTTAAGCTTAAGGGCTGCTAAGCAGCCACCCTGCGCCAAGGGTGACCCGACTCCGGCCGGGCACCAACTTTAACTGAGGTGCCTCTGGCTTGGGGGTGGGGTTAAAGGGATAGTGGACCCAGTGCATCCTGGGAGCTAAAAGCTTTAACTGCGTGGTGCCCGGATTTGGTTCCCAAACTATACCCCAAGGTCAACCCTGTGGACCACCTATGGACTGGGGAGGTGAGGGGAGTCTGGGAGTGTCACAGTGACATCACTATTATCTCTATTACTAACACAGGGTCCTGACTGGGGAGGTGAGGGGGTCTGGGAGTGTCACAGTGACATCACTATTATCTCTATTACTAACACAGGGACCTGTCTGGGGAGGTGAGGGAGTCTGGCAGACAGTCTCCATCATTAGTGTTTGTGTAGTGTCATTCTAGAACCCAGCACCTGTCACAACCCGTGTAGTTCCTCCTTCCTGCCTGGGGTGTCGCTCTCTGCTTTGATACTTCTAGGACACTCAGCTGATGCAACAAACTGCTCAGATACAGACCAGAGTGTGCTAGAAGCCTCACAGCAGAAAGTAACACCCCAGGCAGGAAAGAGGAACTGCACAGGTTGTGACAGGTGCAGGGTGCTAGAATGAAGGCTACTGTAATTGTGGTCTCTAATTATGTCCCCTGTTTAATAGGACTTTGCCTCTTTGATGCTATAATATTCAAATTCCAATTATAAACTATATTGGTTATTTTATTTAAAGATCAGCCCTTTACTAAGTGGACACAGCACACTGAGAGTTAGAATGCCAGTTATGATGGTTATTATAAGACAGACACTTTTATACATTTTTCAAACTCGCTCCTCCCAAATACACTCTGCTTCTGGCAGAACAATAGCAACTTCCTTTTTAGTAAACATGTGTTTCTCTACTAACTCTATTACCATATATAGGGGTCTATTTATTAAGCTTTGTTAGGTGATAAGGTACCAGCCAATCAGCTCCTAACTGCCATGTCACAGGCAGTGTTTGAAAAATGGCAGTTAGGAGCTGATTGGCTGGTACCTTATCACCTAACTGCCATTTTTCAAACACTGCCCGTGACATGGCAGTTAGGAGCTTATTGGCTGGTACCTCATCACCGTTCACTTTATCTCCTAACAATGCTTAGTAAATAGACCCCATAGTCTAATATCTGTTCTAGTCCTTGAGGGGGAGGGAGAGGGATAAAATACTTAACTGCATGTGTATCCTAACCCTGCCAGGATGCCAGTGTCGGGATTCTGAATGCTGGACCCTGAGCGCCGGCATCCTGTACCCAACCCGGATAGGCGTACCGCAGTCACATAGATGCGTCCTCGGGAATTCCGCATTTTGTACTGTACACGCGTTTCGGAGGAATTCGCAGCCAACTTGCCTTCAATTCTGCATGGACTTCAGTCTTTTTTTAGTGAACTTAGAAGGATCCTCTTGCCCCACATGTGCCAAATATAGCTGCCTCTGCACCGGAAGAGTTACTGCCCTGGGCGTGTAATGCATTGCACATCAGTGTCTGGACAAGTGCTATACTGGGGGGGTAACGTACTAGTGGGAAGATGTTGGGTGTGTACACATATAAAATAGGAGGAGGAAAGGGCTCCCTCTAGTGTACTAGTTACAGTACTATTTGGTAAGTGTATAAACAAGTTATACATTTCTGGCATGCCTGCGTTACGCTGGATGTTTATAGCTTATCTGTTTAGCTGCACCTATATTTATTCTGGTACGTCTACATTGTATTGGATAGTTCCACCCCTACACACACAGCTCAGCCTTAACATTAAAACCACTGACAGAGGATGTAAATAACATTGATTATCGCTCTACAATGGCACCCGGGAAGGGTTATGACAGATTGGGCAGCAAGTGAGCACTTTTGAAGATGATGTGTTGGAAAAATGGGCAAGTGTATGGATCTGAGCGACTTTAATAAGGGCCAAAATGTGATGGCTAGACAACAGGGTCAGAGCATCTCCAAACGGCAGGTCTTGTGGGGTGTTCCGGGATGCAGTGGTTAGTAGCTACCAATAGTCCAAGGAAGGACAACCGGTGAACCAATGACAAGGTAATTTGCGTCCAAGGGTCATTGATGTGCGAGGGGAGTGAAGGCTAGCCCGTCTGGTCCTGTCCCACAGAAGAGCTGCTGTAGCACAAATAGCTGATAAAGTTGCCTATGATAGAAAGGTGTCAGTACACACAGTGCGTTGCAGCTGGCTGTGTATGGTGTCCGTAGCAGCAGACCGGTCACAGTGCACATGATGACTCCTGTCTATCGTGGAAAGCGCCTACAATGGGCATGTACTAGACCATGGAGCAATGGTAGAAGGTGACCTGGTCTGAGGAATAACGTTTCCTTTTATATCATGTGGATGGCCGGGTGCGTGTGTGCGTAGCTTACCTAGGGAAGAGCTGGCACCAGGATGCACTATGGGAAGTAGGCAAGCCGGCGGAGGCATGGTGATGCTCTGGGCCATGTTCTGCTGGGAAACCTTGGGCCCTGGCATTCATGTGGGTGTTACTCTGACACGTACCAGCTACCTAACCATTGCTGCAGACCGTGCACCCCTTCATGGCAACAGTATTCCCTGATGGCAGTGGCCTCTCTCAGCAGGATAATGCGCCCGGCTGCCACACTGCAAACATTGATCAGGAACATGAGAAAGAGCTCAAGGTGATGACTTGGCCTCCAGACTCCGCAGATCTCAGTTAGATCCAGCATGTGTGGGATGTGTTGGACAAAACAAGTCTGAGCCATGGAGGCCCCAGCTCACATCTTACAGGACTGACCGACTCTGCTGCTAACGTCTTGGTGCCAGATACCATAGGACACATTCAGAGGTCTTGTGGAGTCCATGGCCCGACTGGTCAGAGCTGTTCTGGTGGCACAAGGGGGAACTACACAATATCCGGCAGGTAGTTTTAATGTTATGGCTGATCGGTGTGTATATATATATATATATATATATATATAATACCACTATCTGTCTCACCATCTAAACTTGCACCTGTCCTGTGTCAGGTGCTGTTTTTCCATCCGAGTACCACCATGCTAAGTGAACAGCTGAGCGTCTCTGTCCGCAACAGCTTTCAACGATACACCTGCGATAGTCCCCAACCAGCCCATTAGATGGAACATCTCAGTATTTGCGCTAAGCCACCCCCCTATCATCACCCATCACATTACTACGCTGCGTCTACATAGGTCACAGCCCGGGCGCACCTGAGCCTTCCGGAACAGCTCAGCGCTGCCCAGACCGCAGTACAATAAAGGCGGATCTGACCGGCGGCTCTGACATCGCTGACCCTGCAGGATACTTGCCAACCGTTCACGTCAACAAATACAACAATAGCAGATAGGAGCATCAAGTAGATAGTAATTAAGGTTTTATCTTGTACCAAAGTGACTTTCTGCTGTATAAACATAGAGCACCTGTGTGTGTGTCTAATACACTGATCTTCTGTTTAATCTGATTTACTGATAATCTGACATTATTATTGTGTTTTATTGTTTTGTGGGTTAATTAGGGTGAAGAACTGACTAATATAAAAGAAGAAAATGTAGAGGGAGAAGAGGAGACGTCTGTGATGTGTGATCAGCAGTGTAAGGAGGAGGAAATCCCTACAGCTATCAGCACAGGTGAGTAATAATCACTAAGTACAGAACAGTCACATATTCTCCTTGTTCTGTCACTACAGCAATCTCTTATCCTACACCCTCCTCTGTCACTACAGCCATCTCTTATCCTACACCCTCCTCTGTCACTACAGCCATCTCTTATCCTACACCCTCCTCTGTCACTACAGCACTCTCTTATCCTACACCCTCCTCTGTCACTACAGCACTCTCTTATCCTACACCCTCCTCTGTCACTACAGCCATCTCTTATATTACACCTTCCTCTGTCACTACAGCCATCTCTTATCCTACACCCTCCTCTGTCACTACAGCAATCTCTTATCCTACACCCTCCTCTGTCACTACAGCCATCTCTTATCCTGCACCCTCCTCTGTCACTACAGCAATCTCTTATCCTACACCCTCCTCTGTCACTACAGCCATCTCTTATCCTGCACCCTCCTCTGTCACTACAGCAATCTCTTCTCCTACACCCTCCTCTGTCACTACAGCACTCTCTTATCCTACACCCTCCTCTGTCACTACAGCCATCTATCTTACACCCTCCTTTGTCACTACAGCCATCTCTTATCCTACACCCTCCTCTGTCACTACAGCCATCTCTTATCCTACACCCTCCTCTGTCACTACAGCACTCTCTTATCCTACACCCTCCTCTGTCACTACAGCCATCTCTTATCCTGCACCCTCCTCTGTCACTACAGCAATCTCTTATCCTACACCCTCCTCTGTCACTACAGCAATCTCTTATCCTACACCCTCCTCTGTCACTACAGCCATCTCTTATCCTGCACCCTCCTCTGTCACTACAGCAATCTCTTATCCTACACCCTTCTCTGTCACTACAGCCATCTCTTATCCTACACCCTCCTCTGTCACTACAGCCATCTCTTATCCTACACCCTCCTCTGTCACTACAGCACTCTCTTATCCTACACCCTCCTCTGTCACTACAGCAATCTCTTATCCTACACCCTCCTCTGTCACTACAGCCATCTCTTATCCTACACCCTCCTCTGTCACTACAGCACTCTCTTATCCTACACCCTCCTCTGTCACTACAGCACTCTCTTATCCTACACCCTCCTCTGTCACTACAGCACTCTCTTATCCTACACCCTCCTCTGTCACTACAGCACTCTCTTATCCTACACCCTCCTCTGTCACTACAGCCATCTCTTATATTACACCTTCCTCTGTCACTACAGCCATCTCTTATCCTACACCCTCCTCTGTCACTACAGCCATCTCTTATCCTACACCCTCCTCTGTCACTACAGCCATCTCTTATCCTACACCCTCCTCTGTCACTACAGCCATCTCTTATCCTGCACCCTCCTCTGTCACTACAGCAATCTCTTATCCTACACCCTCCTCTGTCACTACAGCAATCTCTTATCCTACACCCTCCTCTGTCACTACAGCCATCTCTTATCCTGCACCCTCCTCTGTCACTACAGCAATCTCTTATCCTACACCCTTCTCTGTCACTACAGCCATCTCTTATCCTACACCCTCCTCTGTCACTACAGCCATCTCTTATCCTACACCCTCCTCTGTCACTACAGCCATCTCTTATCCTGCACCCTCCTCTGTCACTACAGCAATCTCTTATCCTACACCCTCCTCTGTCACTACTGCAATCTCTTAACCTACACCCTTCTCTGTCACTACAGTAATCTCTTATCCTACACCCTCCTCTGTCACTACAGCAATCTCTTATCCTACACCCTTCTCTGTCACTACAGCAATCTCTTATCCTACACCCTCCTCTGTCACTACAGCAATCTCTTATCCTACACCCTCCTCTGTCACTACAGCCATCTCTTATCCTACACCCTCCTCTGTCACTACAGCCATCTCTTATCCTACACCCTCCTCTGTCACTACAGCAATCTCTTATCCTACACCCTCCTCTGTCACTACAGCAATCTCTTATCCTACACCCTCCTCTGTCACTACAGCCATCTCTTATCCTACACCCTCCTCTGTGACTACAGCAATCTCTTATCCTACACCCTCCTCTGTGACTACAGCAATCTCTTATCCTACACCCTCCTCTGTCACTACAGCAATCTCTTATCCTACACCCTCCTCTGTCACTACAGCAATCTCTTATCTTACACCCTGCTCTGTCACTACAGCCATCTCCTATCCTACACCTTCCTCTGTCACTACAGCCATCTCTTAGCCTACACTACAACACTCTCTTATCCTACACCCTCCTCTGTCACTACAGCCATCTCTTAGCCTACACCCTCCTCTGTCACTACAGCAATCTCTTATCGTACACCTTCCTCTGTCACTACAGCAATCTCTTATCCTACACCCTCCTCTGTCACTACAGCAATCACTTATCTTACACCCTGCTCTGTCACTACAGCCATCTCTTATCCTACACCTTCCTCTGTCACTACAGCCATCTCTTACCCTACACTACAGTAATCTCTTATCCTACACCCTCCTCTGTCAGTACAGACTGTTGAGGGAAAGTATCTGCCGAGTGGGAGACTTAGGAGCCATCAGCCCCTATTATACTCCTGCTCTCCCCCTCACATCATGACACTGTGTGTTACCAGCCCAGAGACGTGACCAGTCTCCTGTTCTTTGTATGCTGCCAGCCTCCCCACACTCTGGTGATCCTCCTATCAGTACAAGTGACATCGTCATAGAGATTCCATCACTAAGCATTGGAATGATACCCTGTGTGACATTACCCATTATCCTCCTTGTGCAGTATCACGTGAACACTCATTAGCTCCCTTGTGTAATAATTCCTTCAGTATGGAGGCTTTGCACTCATACTCACTCTGTCCAACCGCTGCCCTTTCCATTCTGGGCTTGTCAGCATGGAAGCTTGAAGTTGACAAATGGAACATGTAGATGTGTCTTCACTGGATGTCCATGCGCCAGATGACTTGAGATGCCCCGAGAGGAGCCGCGTAGCGTATTTTTCTAAAATTTTGTACCAAAATACGCTAAGCTGTGACCATGCAGATTACTTTTACACACATATGTATACGCAGGAACTTGGCGTGGGGAAAAAGCCGCAGACGCTCGAATCGGGGCCCTTTATACAAAGATTAAGACCCGTGGCACATAGAGGCACATATGCCGCACACCCCATTGATCAGGGTATGCTAGCAATGTAGTTTTGTTACTTCTATGTGTTTCAGTTGTGCGAATAAGATTTACATTTCCAGCGAAAGATGCTGGAGTCGCACAGGACCTGGGGCGCTCAGAGAGGCTATTTGGTGCGACTGTAGTAGCAGTAAAAAAGAACACATCTGTATAGAGGCTGCTGCCCTGTGTTTTGGGGGTTTGTTTGTTACTTGTGTGTCCAGCTGCAAAACTTCAATTGTAAACTCATTGCTGCAACTTGCTGCAGCTTTAGCAAATCCTGTACTATTTGCACATATATAATGGTAATAAGTTTTTAGTTTTACCAAATAATATTCTTTAAATTTAATGAAAAAAATTATCCCTCGTGTAAAAACAAGATATCTATTACTATACATTTATTACCAGCACAAGGACGGATAGCAGTAGCACCTCTAATGGATTTCCCATTTTGTTTTCAGATTTGAAAATAGAAGATGACAGCATCACAGAAAATTCTCCTGGAGAAAGCGCCCTTACCCTAAATATGCATGGCGTACGTCACAGTGCTGATGTATCACCTGATCCCTCTGATAATGAGGAATTTTCTACTGATGACTCCGATATCGCTTCATGTAGTACAAGTCGCACAGTATTTGCTTGTTCTGAATGTGATAAATGTTTTCTACATAAGTCGCGCTTAGTTAGACATGAGAGAACTCACACTGGTGAGCGACCATTTGCATGCTCAGAGTGTGGGAAGTGTTTTACATCTAAATCACATCTTGTTACACATCAGAGAACTCACACAGGTGAGAGGCCATTTCCATGCTCAAAGTGTGGGAAATGTTTTACATCTAAATCATATCTTGTTAAACATCATGAGAGAACTCACACAGGTGACCAACCATTTCCATGCTCAGAGTGTGGGAAATGTTTTGCATCTAAATCATATCTTGTTGCACATCAAAGAACACACACAGGTGAGAGGCCGTTTCCATGTTCTGAATGTGGGAAATGTTTTACACTGAAAGCACATCTTCTTCGACATCAGAGAACTCACACAGGTGAGAAGCCATTTCCATGTTCTGAATGTGGGAAATGCTTTACAATGAAAGCTCATCATCTTCTGCATCAGAGAACTCACACAGGTGAAAAGCCATTTTCATGTTCTGAGTGTTGGAAATGTTTTGCATCGAAACCAGCTCTTGTTGCACATCAGCGAACTCACACTGGAGAGAAACCCTTTCCATGTTCTGAGTGTGAGAAACGTTTTACTTTGAAAGCAGATCTTCTTAAACATCAGAGAACTCACACGGGTGAGAAGCCATTTCCATGCTCTGAGTGTGGGAAATGGTTTGCGCAAAAAATGGATCTTCGTAAGCATCAGAGAACTCACACAGGTGAGAAGCCGTTTCCATGCCCTGAATGTGGGAAATGTTTTTCCAAGATATCAAAACTTAATAGACATCAGCTAAGCCACACAGGTGAGAAACAATTTCCATGTTCTGAGTGTGAGAAATGTTATGCACGTAAATATCATCTTATTAGACACCAGAAATCCATACACAAGAGTAATGCGATATCCGAGTGATGATGGACATAAAACAGGCTGGCTGCAAATAAAAGTTGCCATATATATGATTTACTCTATCCTATATTGTCAACACTTATTGGAGCTACACAATATATTCATATTTATTTTCCACAAAAAAGCATAATATGTGTGATTTACTGAAGACTCAGATTGTTCATGTGTAATGTATTGTAGAACCTCTTATTCTATTAGTGTGATCCGTGGGATATAGTTGATATTATTAATTCCATCTCCTGTTCCTATCTCACCGAGAGTCGTTTTTTTCATGAAGCTCCGAAAATGTGGCTAAAGTGCAAATGCAATTTTCTTATATATGGCTATTTTTTCTAATATATATGTTCTCTATCCTATATGGCTATTTTTATAAATTGACAATAAGTACATTGTTAGACAAATATATATATAATATTTTTTATGTAGATGGTGTGGTCACATACCAAGGGCACCCCAGATGGTCGAGTGCCGTGGATTGAGCCTGTCGTTTATATATATATATATATATATATACACACAATGTTATAGATCCATATGTGGCTTAGTGGGTCAAGATTTGTCTGCAGGGGTGCAATGTGCTCCTTATGGGAGGGTCTTAGCGGGTTTGGGCAATCCTAGCTGAATATGAATAAGGGAAATTTACTCTTGTATGTGAAAAAAAAAGAATTTGTTTTACAAGTTGTTTAGGCTATAGGGCTTATTTATGAGGAGGGGGTTTGTAGGTGGGCATTCCAGTGTAATAAAAGGCTGTACCCCTGCTAAAGAACTTTGATGTGTTGGCGTTCAGGCCTTGTCTTGTCTTTTAAATGTATTCCATTTGCACATTTCAGGTACATGTCATACGGCAAAGCACATTCATGGGATGTAAACATTAAATAGGAAAAAACAAAAAACATTCCAATATACAAATGTGGCACATAGTAACTACAGTCCCCTCACTTTTTATCATATCATATTTTTCAGAGGAACAAAAAACAAAGCAAAGGCTGACGTATATGAGGTGGGTGGTGTCAGTAGGCCACATTTTAAGGACTAATTTTAAAGTTGAACGTTGGTGTACTCCTATGCATCTGCTTAACCAACACATACAGGAGCATTGTGGAGAGTTATATGCTTTGTGAGGCTATAGACCTTACGCTTGGTGGATACAGGCATTTCCTTATGTAAAATGTTACTTATTAATGGCTCCCTCACCTCCTTTCAGAAGAGATAGGACAACAATAAAGACAGGACAGATAAAACAGATGTAGACCAGGACTAGGCAGGTAGCTATGGGTCAGAGGTCACAGAAGAACAAATGTATCCAATGACATACCTAAGCCATAATAGCCAGTATAGTTACTGCGTCAGAGCTAGGCCATCAGCACTTGGGATACCTATTGCTCCACTACATAACTTACGGCTAGCTGTTTCTCCTGGGCACAGGTGATATGGGAATAGTGAATGCCTGTCTGTGTTATGAAATATTTTCCATCCATGTATTTTGTCAATTATAGGTTCACTTATTCCCAAATATTGCATACATAATATTTCCTCAAGCCTGATGCGTTTTGCGAGTCACAGCCACCTTCAGAAATTACTTTAGTTGAGTTCAGGCATATAGTGACCTTTAGCCGTCTTTTCAGAGTTCAGTGTCCTGCAACACTGACCGAAACCTCTGCACTGTCATTATGTACTCCTGGAGAATGCAAAGTGCACCAGCTGCCTCAGGGAGTGTCACTGATCCTATTCTTCAACGACAGCTACAGAACTGACTTTAATGGTCATAGTGTGTGACGTCAGCTGGTATATACCCAAAGACACACTTGTATATCATGAGATGTGTGCTGTGGGAACGCATATAAACACTTTGGGGTGTATTTACTAATGTTTGGGTTTTTAGAAGAGGAGATGTTGTCCATAGCAACCAATCAGATTCTAACTATCTTCTAGACGGTGCTAGATAATTGTTTAGTAGAATCTGGTTGCTATGGGCAACATCTCCACTTCTAAAACCCGCAATTAAGTAAATATACCCCTTTGGACGGTATTCAATTGTATCGGCCTCCTACGCTCCCGACAGGAGCTATTCAATTGTTGCTCCTGTCAGATGCGATCAGCTGCAGGTGCACCATTTCATCTCGCAGCCCCAGGGGGGTGCGAACTGAAATGAGCGAAAAGTGACCTGTTTGGGCGCCCAAACGGCACTTTTCGCAATCGCACCCAGCACTTTGGTCGGGGATAGCTGTTTTACGCGGCTAAACCCGACCACTATGGGCGCGATCAATGTGGAAATCTGCAACAGTTGAATAGCGCCCCACGATCTACCGTCACTTTGAACGGGAGAACGAGTGCACTATAACAATTGAATATCGCCCTTTGAGTCTGTTTTGGTCCTCTTCACCCTTCATCTATGTCCATATGCTGCCAAAGAGCGTTCATCTCCCAATGTGCCATAGTGCTTGCAATTTTCACCAGTGTGAAAGGTGTAATTCTGTACATGCTGATTGTACTTACCCTCTGACAGGCCTGTTATATGATCTGGCCAGTGTGATAGTGGATGTTATCCAACAGACGGCTGGAGGGACAACCTGTGCTTTCTGTAATCTGAAGCTTATCAAAAGAAATATAACTTTCTTCTTCAGGGTCCATAGGCTCCACAGGGAGACCTTGGGGTGTAAGTGATGGATCTGGAATCCGGCACACGCAGTTAAAAGCTTTCAGCTCCCAGGGTGAACTTGGTACACTCTACCTACACCCCGCCCCCGATCAAGAGGCACCTCAATGTCATTGGTGCCTGGCCAGAGTCGGTGACCATTGCTCAGGGGGCTGCTTAGGCAGCCCTTAAACTTTTTTTATTTTTATGATTTCTTTATTTTACTTTTGCTAATTAGAGCGCGCAGCAGCAGACTATCCATGGGACTGCCTGGAGGTTCCGGCTGTCATTCCCCCTATGAGGTTATCACAGCAGGCTGTAATTCCCCCTTTGGGGTTGCCACAACAGGTTCAGGTGACACAGGTACCTCCTGTGCCCCCAACATGGGTAGACGTACTCTCTAAATCTGCAGTCTAATCGATACATCTAATGCCTTTCAAACCATGTTGCAAGGTGAGAAGCCCTTACCCAATAAGTCCTCTAAGCGTACTGTGTTATCGTCACAGTCCACGCAACTCTCAGATTCTGAATATCATCTGAGGTGGCAGTAGTTGCTGCTCTCTCTAACCCTGACTCCCCTTTGAAGGAGGATGAGAGTCGGTCAAAAATTAATATTCATGCCTTGGTACGAGCTGTCCGATCCATCTAATTAATAGAAGATGACAAGCCAGCCCCTAAATCCAAGCACCCTCTGTTTAAACAACAGAAAGTGGCTTCAGCAGAATTCCCTCTATCGGATCATCTAGCTGAACTCATGGCTACAGCCTGGCTATCGCCTGATAAGAGGTTTCATTCTGACCTCATGTTACTCTTTTTATGTGGCTCATTGTGAAAAATGCAAAACACCCCCTGCGGTGGATTCACATGTTACGCGTTCACAAGCGCTACGTTGCCTATTCCTACAGTTACTTCCTTAAAGGATACTAAGGATAGGAAAGTGGAAGCTTGCCTAAAATCGATATACTCTCTTTCAGGGACTGTTGCCCGTCCAACCATGGCTATTGCATGGGTGGCTAAAGCTATAGAGAGCTGGGCTGATGCACTTGAAGACTCTTTTTCCACAGATGCTTCTAGGGATCAGAGGTCTTTTTTTGCTCGCATTCAAGATGCAGCTGCCTATTTTGGAAAAGCAACATTAGATTCCAGAATCTCGACCGTGGCTGTGTCTGCCCACCATACCTTGTGACTACGCTCATGGAAGGCTGATGTGGATGCCTAGAAGGGTTACCCTACAATGGGGAGATCTTGTTGGGCACAGTCCTCGACAAGATTGTAACTACTACCAGGCCTCGGAAATCCTAAAGGTCAGACCTTTCCTAGGCAGTCAGCTTCCACTAGAACCAACAAACCCAGGACCAAGCAGATCTGTAACACCAGACGCCCTGCTTCAAAACCCGAGGATAAACCCTCGTCCTGAAGGGATAGGCTTCCCTCTGGGATATCCCAGAGTGGGAGGCCGACTTCTTCAGTTCGCCCAGTGCTGGTGTCAAAACACCACAGATACTTGGGTAAGTGAAGTGGTCTCAAACGGGCACGCCCTCTCATTTCTCAGATGGTCTCCAACAGTTTTTCTACACAGGCCATCATTCAGACCCGAACAAGGCCTTACAAATCCAGAAAGCCATGCAGTCCTTGCTGCAAGCAGAGGTAATTGTGCCAGTCCCATTATCTCAGTGAGGGACTGGTTATTCTACTCTTTCTGGTTCAGAAACCGAATATGTCTCAACGGCCTATCCTCAACCTCAGATCCCTGAACAAATTCCTAAGGGTGCCAAAGTTCAGGATAGTAACCCTACGCTCCATCATTCTAGCTATGGAGCCTGGGGACTTCATAGTATCTCTGGATATTCAGGATGCATACCTAAAGGTACCAATAGTGCCCTCACATCAGCGATATTCTGGTTTGCTATACTACGGCAACACTTAATTTCAGGCTCTGCCCTTTGGACTATCCACAGCTCCACCGGGGTTTACCAAAATTATGGCTATCAGGGAGGCCCACCTGCGTGGTTATTGTGTCCGACTGTTACCATACCTGGACAACCTCCTGCTCCTAGCAGGATCCCCATAAGTGCTTCACTGCTCTCTGTAGTTTACCATTGCTTTCCTGCACAAGCACGGATGGTTAATCAACTGGAAAATGTCCCTGAGTCCCTCACAGAGAATGATTCATCTGGGAGCCCTGCTGGATTCTCAGGATCAGATAATCTTTCTGACATCAGACAAGATCTCCACACTTCAACTACAGAGTGCACAGATGTCTCCACAGTCGCCGAGTGTCGATCCTCTCAGCAATGCAGGTTCTGGGATCCATGGTGCCCACCTTTGATATGGTTCAGTTCCATTCCAGGCCTTTGCAAAGGCTGATCCTCTCCAGGTGGAACGAATTACCACCATTGGATCAAAGCTCAGACGATGGTGCTCTCTCCAGAGGTGCTTCTGTATCTTGGTGGCTCCAGACATCTCATCTAACCGAGGGTCGTCCCTTTTGGAATCCGGAGTGGGTAATCCTAACAACGGGCGCTAGTTTCCAGGGCTGGGGCACAGTGATCAGTCCGCACTTCCTTCAGGACTGTTGGACAACGGTCGAATCAACCCTGCAAATCAACATATTGGAACCTTGAGCTGTCTACAGGGCCCTCAACTTGTTCCAGCACATACTTCACGGAAAACTTGTACAGGTTCAGTCCGACAATGCGACAAAAGTGGCTTACATCAACCATCAAGGAGGCACTCGAAGTTGGACAGCAATGACAGAAGTGTCACGCATTCTGACATGGGCCGAGGGTCACCTCCTGGCCATCTCTGCAGTGTTCATTCTGGGAGTTCTCAATTGGAAAGCAAACTTCCTCAGATGTCATGACGTGTATCCCGGGGAAATAGTCGCTTCAACAAGTGGTGTTTCAACTACTAGTGAACAGATGGGGCCTATCAGAGGTGGACCTCATGGCCTCCCGACACAATCACAAACTGCCAGTATTACAGTCTTGTCACTGTGTGTGTTTCAAAGATGTGTCTATTATTTAAATTTGATACATTTACTGCAGGGATATTAAAGATACAAATGTATCCAAAAATTAATTTTTTCATTCTGTGAGCCAGAAATGTAACCATCCAGATCTGGCTGTTCTTATTCAATCCAGGCTACACGCTGGCATATTATGCTATATATAAAACATGTCTTAAGGCTAATGGTGATGATGATTTGTTATATATATATTGATGAGAAATATTTCCTGCAAGTCCCAGGTACAGTTATGGGCAGTACATGTGTCCCAACATACGCCATCTGTACTATGGCTGGTGGGAGAGAGAAATAGTTTTCAATAGCTCCCATGAGAATTTCACCAAACACATTATTGGATGGCACAGATTTATAGATGACATCTTTGTCATGTGGGAGGGAGAACATGAGAAACTGGAGGTATTTATCACAATGTAAATTACCTGAATTTAAAACACCACAGATATCAGCTATATGCAAGTTAAATTTCTGGATCTCCAAATCAACAAAACTGAAGATAAACTGATAACAGATATATTTTCAGAAAACTGCAGCGACTAACAGCATCCTTCACTATACAAGCTCCCATTTCCCACCAACACTAAAAAGAATTCCGAAGGGCGAATATATTAGAACCAAAAGGAATTGCTCTGAAGAGAGGATTTTTGAACAGAGAGCAAGAGAAGTTGAAAACAGGTTAACTAAAAGAGGATACAAGAAAAGAATATTAAACAAAGCCTACAATACTGTGAAAGAGATGTCGATCTTCCTTACGGACTCCTAAAAATTCTAAGAAGGAGGAATATGGTAAAGTACAATTCATTGGTACTTATTGTAACCAATGGAAAAGCATCAATCAAGCTTTACAGAATCATTACCATGTACTAAATACAGATGAAGATTTAAAGAAAAATTGGTAATAAAATTGACAATGGAGAAAATCACCCAATCTTCGTGATAAGTTGGTTCACAGTCATTTTACCTACAAAAAGAGAGGCGGTACCAACGTAAAAGGCAGCTTTAGATGTGGAAAGTGTAAGGCGTGTAACTTTATACAACCCACGAAATGTTATTCAAACAGATATAAGAAAAATGTTGAAATTTGTGACTTTATCAATTGATCAATACAAGGTGTAATTTATTGCTTAACTTGCCATTGTGTTTTAAAATATGTTAGGATGACAAAGAGACAATTTAAGAAAAGAATTTTAGAACATGTGGGAAATATAAAGAATGCCCAGAGGGATCATCAAAACATGAGACCATTAACAAGTGTAGCAAAACTTTCTACAAAAACATGAAGGTGACTGTAACAAAATAAAAATCTTTGGTCTTGAAAAAGTGGAACTTGGCATTAGAGGGGGAGATATCAATTAATAACTATTGAAACGAGAATCGAGATATATTTTTCCTTTGAACAGCCTCACACCATCAGGCCTTAATACAATAACTTCTTGAGATATGTAATAATAAAAATTAATTCTTTCTGGTGTAATCATAATAAAGTTATATATATTCACACAGGTTTGAGGGTACACTTATAGGGTCACATGCGTCTATATACATTACACATGGAGCCTCTTTGATGACAAGAGTATTTCAGTATCACATATTACTTTGGATATTGTTATATTTATGGGAATACATGTTTATATAACACATTTGTTTTAGGATTAATTATTAATTAAGACAAACTTTTTTTTATAAATTCTTTATTTTCAAAGTTATTTTTGTATGTTTTTCAATAAACATACAATAGCAGAACAGAGAAAAAGAAATGCTGAACAAACAATGTTATTCAATATAATAAACAAAATATAGAAAGACACACCAGTGCAACATCAAATTTGTATATATCCATAAAACTGCAAAAAATAATGCAATCAAAAACATAAACATAATACAAGACAAACAACAGGGATACACAAGGGAAAATAGGAGAGAGGGGGGGCATAAGGAATGATCTAGAGCAGAACACAGATATCTAGTATATATTAAAAATAAATGTATGTGGCCATTCAAGATCAAGTTGGCAAATATATAACCAAAACTACATATTATAGTCCAGGAAAACAGTTACTTATACTTGATCTTGGGGTATCAAATTCTTATAGGAAGATGAAGATTTGAAGTCCATCCAACCAAACCACAGTGTCACATAATCAGAATGCTTTTCAGGGGTCGAATAAAAAATGTAGTCCATTGACATAAAGAAATCTATGCATTGGAACCATTCCCACGGTGAGGGAGGTACAGAAGAACGCCAACGGACTGGTATCACCGCTCTGGCTACATTATTCAGATGTTTACGTAAAGATTTTTTATATTTATAAATGGGTATATCTGAGTGCGATAAGTGCCAAAAGAGTGCGACAAGAGACAAAAATCAGGCCCAGTCGGGACAGGTGAACTCAGAATCTCTGATGCCAAGGCTATAATCTTTCTCCAAAATGGGACAAGCAATGGGCAATCCCACCATATATGGAATAACGAAACCCCTGTCCTGATGACATCACCAGCAGAGCGGAGACACTCCTGGAGAAAATTTATGTAACGTAAGACGGTACTTTATTTTGTGTTTCCACAACTTCCAGGCTTGAAGAACAGGTACTAGCAGTCTGATACACCTCTCAATTAATCTGTATACCCCTAGAATTAAATTCCCATTCCCAAACATCTTGGAATGCTGGACCATCAGGTAAATGGGTTGTTAGAAGTATTTGATATATGCCGGAAATTACATGAACAGGAGCATTAGGATGAGAACACATAGTCTCAAAAGGAGTCATGTCTCTACTGAATTTAGCAAGACCTCCCAGAGAAGAAGCAATGTGATGGATCTGTAGGTAGAACCAGTAGTCGTGAGTGCATAAATTTGACTCAGCCGACAAATCTCTAAAAGACTTAAATGCCCCACCCGAAATCAAGTGTCCCATTCTAGTATTACCTGCCTTTGACCAGGAGGACATAGAACGTCCGAAAATCCCAGGAGTAAAAAGGGGGTTATGTACAATGGGTGTAAGTAGAGACACCACCGAGGAAAGACCAGGTTTTGAGCGCAGCCTCCTCCACAGGGATAGAGTAGGACCCACTGTTGGGTGGTCCGAGTGAGACACCTTAAAACACCATGGTAGAAATTGTAAGCAGAGATTTGTGGAATAAGACCCCAAATCCACCCACTGCTTCTCCCCAGGACTCCTGGTCCAGTCCAGAATCCTACTTAACATTGTCGCTTGATAGTAAGCAGAGATCATAGGAAGCTGTCTACCATCCTGGGATTTCTGCCAAAAGAGAATCTGGTGTTTAGACCTAGGTCATCTTCCAACCCATACAAACTCACGAATAACATTATGTACAGTACATTGGACAGAAAGCGAGGTGGGAGCTCTATAGGAATTGTTGTAAACAGATATAGGAGTCTATGGAGCACATTCATTTTAATTATGTTAATCCGACCTAACCATGAACATTTCTGAGGGAGCCAATGGGTCAATTCCTTGTGAAGCTTGCTAAGCATGGGGACATGGTTTAAAACAAATAGCTGACTAAGGGCCTGATTCAGACCCACTTGCAAGCGGCTGTCCGCTCGCAAGTGGGCCGATGTTGTGCACTGCGCATGCGCACGACGGCGGGAGCTCCGTCGTGCGCATGCGCCAGAAGCGACGAGCGAAGGACTTTCCTTCGCTCGTTGTGTCTGATCAAAGGGGGCGTGCTGTCGATGTTGATTGACAGCACGCCCCCTTTGGTGGGCGTGCCGCGGGCGTGCCTCCCTGACGGGGGCGTTCCCAAGGGAACGCCTACCGTCAAAAGCCAGCCCACTGACATCACTAGTGATGTCAGTGGGAGTGATTTTGGCTCTGATAGAGCCAAAATCACTCCGGGCCTTGCGGTTGAAAAACTCAACCGCAGGCTCCAGCACGCAGTGGCGATGGTCAAGACCATCGCGGCCATCAAACTGCACGCTCGTATAGGCTGTGGGTGGTGACCCACAGCTATACGAGCATCCAGGAGGACGCTCCATAATTATGGAGGGCGGCCCTCATTCAGAGCGTGCGCTCTGCTCAGAGCATACGGCTCTGAATGAGGGCCTAAGTCTGTATGGTACACAATACAAAAAAATCCAGGCGCTGCAGAGTGCCAATTACTAATCTCTATAGGTTGAATGACGGAGTCAGCCTCATTAAAAACAAAACATGAATGACAGTACAGAGGCAACCATAGAGAGAGAAAGTAGTATTAAAAATTGGTTTAAAATAATGAGGAATGTTTGTAAGATAATATAAATTTATTCTAAATAATAAAAACACTGTTGCCATATAACAAACATATAAACATGAAGAATGATATTTTAAAAAGGAATGGAGACCAAAAGTCACTGGAATGTATTGTAGCCAAGAGAATTAAATGTTACTTGTATCCAATATGTGACACACGGTGAATGTTCCTTTGCAGCGGGGAGTTCGTGTGGCCACAAACTGCCTCTTTTACAAGGAGCTCGACTGCACACCCTTCCTACCAACCTAGGAGCATCCCATCTTACCAATCCGGGTACCCGATCATACACGGAACATCTAGCGGCTTATCATCAGCTCTCCAGCAAGTGGGTAGAGCTGTACCTGCCAGCCACCATGACTGCGGCTCTCATTACATCACCGCGCTTTGGAGGATACAAGCCGAGGTGAGAACAGGACTATCATTCACAAGTGGCTGCATAAGAGTCACCACATCATTTGCAAAGCTCCCTCCGGCAGCCTTACCTGTTACTAACTTCCCGCTGGTCGGGTTGAGTTATAGTTCAACCCACGGAGCACCCTTTTTATTATTCTAAGGGTTGTGATCTGGTATGAAAGTTACAAGAGACTGATTTATCTCCTTAATGCAAAGGAACATTCACCGTGTGTCACATATTGGATACAAGTAACATTTAATTATCTTGGCTACAATACATTCCAGTGACTTTTGGGCTCCATTCCTTTTTAAAATATATCATTCTTCATGTTTATATGTTTGTTATATGGCAACATTGTTTTTATTATTTAGAATAAATTTATATTATCTTACAAACTTACCTCACTGTTTAAAACCAATTTTTAATACTACTTTCTCTATGGTTGCCTCTGTACTATTAGTCTGTTTGGTATCTGTACACCTAAATACTCTATATGGGATGGGCACCATTTGAAAGGAAAAGAGGAGTTAAGAACGGAAACAGTTTCCGTAGAGGCTGTGACATTAAGAGCCATTGATTTTGAATCATTTATATTAAAATGAGACACCTGACTAAATTGATTAAATTCTTGCAGAAGATTTGGAAGGGATATAACCGGATTCGTTAGTATAGCCAATAAAACATCAGCAAAAAGGGCAAGACGATATTCTCGCTTCCCCGCACATAAACCAGAAATATTCGGGTTAGCCCTAATCGCCCTCGCCAAGGCCTCCATGCAGAGCACGAAGACCAATGGCGAGAGGGGCCACCCCTCTCGTGTACCATTTGCAATATGGATCGTGTTATACAGAATTCTGTTAACCCTAACCTGCCTGCGCTGAGGGAGCCCGGTATAGAGAGAGTATCTTCTAGATAAACGCATCACTCAAACCCAACCGCCCCAATATCACCACCATGAAGCCCCATTCCACCCGATCAAAGGCCTTTTCTAAATCTGTACAGAGAAGCATCATCGGAGTGTTAGTTGTAGTTGCATAAGATATCAAATCAATAACTTTTGTAGTATTGTCCCTAGCTTCTCTACCAGGGACAAAGCCCACTTGATCGGAGTGCATAACGCCCGGGAGCAGCAGCTTGAGGCGATTGGCCACATTCAAAAGGGAAATTGGCCTATAACTGGTGGGAAACACGGATCCTTCCCATCTTTTGGAATCACTGTTATATGTTCATTAAGGGATTGGTCAGAAAATGGAGTTTGCTGCGATACAGTGTTACAAGCACGGAGGAGAAGGGGAACAAGTTTAACTTTAAAAGCCTTATAAGTAAGAGATGGGGAAACCATCTGGTCCCAGGCTTTTTCCATTTGGAGATGTCTTTAGGGCATCTAACAATTCCATTTCTGTAAAGGGTAAATCTAATATCCATGTCGTCAATCCACCACTGCATGTCAATTAATAAACGGGACTAACGATGATAGGCAGCTTCAAGACTGTCAAGTTTGGAATCAGTCCCTTCCTGTCGTTCCTCCAGCGACTCCACATGGTCTGCCACCTGGGTAAGGTCAGATTGGATGGACTCAATAAGAGTCTTAACCGCGTCTTGTATCCGTTGTTCTAGGAGCTGCAGGTCTTGTTGGATATCTTGAATAGTTGGCAGAGATCGTAGATGGGATAAGATTTCAGCAACCTCAGGGTTCCCAGCTTGGGACGGCAATGATAAAGCAGTGCTCAGGTGTCGAACAACCATCTGAACTACCAGAAGCCATCAGTGGGGACCCAGGACCTAGCGGAGCAGCTGCAGGGGAGTGTGTAGTACCAAAAAGAGTATGAAACGCAGCAGTCGGAGAAGCCTTAGCAGAAGTAGTTACAGGTTTTTTAGAGATGCGTCGTCTCGTCATAAGACAAGCAGCATAGAGAAGTCCACAATGCAAATATAGGCTTAGAAGCAGGTAGGTGTCACATCGCAGCTTCCCCTCCACACATAGTAATCATGACCCGGTGACCATTATCCACTCTCAATGGTAATCTCCAAGGCTGGTGGGGCCGGGAGAAGCATCTGATCTGAAATTTAGTTCCCGGCTTCAGAAGAGGGGATGGGCCTCAACCCTCGGTGATTCAGGAAACAAATCCCAGCTCCACAAATCTTATCCCTAGCCACAGCCAGGCCCCAAGCATGAGCTCAGTACTCGTGCATCCACTCTATATGTCCACCAGCACAAACACTTTTTTGACATTAATATTTAATACACATTGATTATTAAAATTATTTTTTAATAAATAATTTCATATACAGTATTTTATATACTTACATATTATATAATTCTGCACTAATAAGTGTATTGCATATCTATCTTTGGGTATACTTTATTGATGCTGTTCAGCAATGATATAAATTATTCAGTGTATATCTAGGGTATGTTAAGTCTGGGGTAAGACTTCGTAGGGTATTGTCCTGCAACCACCTTGAGGGCTGGTATAACCTTGGCTTGATGCGGCCGTGTAGTAGCACAAACCGCTGACATGGCTAGAGTTGCTGAAGCCTGGACCAGTGGGATGAGATTCAGGCCTTTGGGCCTGTAGCAGCCTTGAGAGCTGGAAGTGCCTTGGCTGGCTATGGCCTGTGGGTCTAAAGATGAGATGCGGCCTTTAGGCCAGTAGCAGCCTTGGGGGCTGGAAGTGTCTTGGCTGGCTGCTGTAACAGGTGACTGGAGGAAGCATGCTGGATAACGACTTGTGCCGCCAAGTTGACACAAACGTGAGTACGCTGGCTTGTGCACTGAGGATGCTGGATTGCAGCCTGTGCCGCTGGGGTGACACAAGCATAAGTACATTGGCTTGTGTACTGAGGATGCAGGAGTGCAACTTGTGCCGCCTGGATGACACAAACGGCAGATAGATGGTAAGCGAACTGTGCCGCCCAGATGACACAAACAGCAGGTATACAAGATAACAGAAGGGCTGGTTACTCGACTGGATACAGCAGACTATGTCAGAACCGGATACACGTGAAACTCTACCACCGGCATGGAGTGAAGGGCTGGCTGTAATTTAACAGATACAGGGTCCATTCAGAACAAGCCCTGCAGCCTCCCTAATGACAGACCAGTGTGCAGCTGGCCTGTGCACACAGAGAAGACAATTAACTAGTGTGCAGCTGATACTGTACACAGACAGACAGTCATTAATGAACACAAGAGATCAGCATACAGACAGACAGGAATGACAGGCTATGAGCTAACACAGACAAGACAGGATTAAATGCAATGTCCTGGTAGAAACTAAGACTGGGAACTGCAACCAAGATGATCTGCTAACCGCAGATCCTAACAGGTTATTATTTAGTGAATATAATAAAATTCATGATTAAGATGTCATTTCGTTTACATCGATGTTCATATAATTGGTACCTGTTATAGGATATACAGATAACGAGTGATGGTTCTAAATGTCTCCCATAGCTCAAATAATCGGAACCTGTAGGAGTGATGTCACAACCCCTCTTTTTGATTGGAGGATTCACTTCCATCTCCTGACAGGTCGACTGACGGTATTTAAATCCTGAACCTGGCGGGCTCCGGCTCCTAATGCCTTGAGAAAGCTTGTTGAAGCAAAATGCGCATCAACGTTTGGCTGTGAGCTGTCTCAATATACAAATGGATAATGTCTGTATATGTGTGTGCGGAATAGAATAGCCCCAAGAGATAGGTGCACACAAAACTGTGGGACTGTGAAGGAGTAACACATTGGGAAGAAAGAGACCAAGATACAAGTGTGATCTTTAAGCCTATTAATACTAGATTTATTAGTGTGTATGTGACAGATATCGACTGAATTACAGCCATTGCAGGCTAAGTTAAAATAACAAAGTGATTCAACCAGGGGCGTATCTATAATGGGGGCTCGTGTTGGAGACTGCACACAGGCCCCCTCCTCTCTAGAAACGCCCCTGGATTCAACTTATTTAGACAGAGCGCTATATCAATATCACCTGATAATGGGATAAGTGGATGTATGTACACATAAAATTAGAGTTTAGTGTCAGCTATGGAGAATTGCTACCCTTATAGCCTAAACGTGTGTGTGCTGAACAAACGACCAAGTAACTCAGAATAAAGGTGGGTACACACCTGATAGACATATCTGCAGATGATGGTTGTTTATACACACTGAATGGCCATCATCTGTATGCTGCAGCGAATCCCAGGGGGCGGGAGCTGGTGGGTGGTTCGGGGGCAGGTCCCGCCCCCCCTCCTCGCAGCTGCCGCTGTGTGTGTACGGGCGGTCTGCAGACATATGTGTCCATCGGCTGTGCAGCACAGCCAATGTGATATGTCGGTGAACGCCGACGTTCACCGACATATCGCGGGTACACACTGACCGATGGGCAGCAGATACTTTGGCCGATCAATTGATCTGTCAGTGTGTACCCAGCTTTAGTTTAACCCTCAACTGCCTATGGGAAACGTGAATAATTAACAGAACATCAAACATCAAAGTAAACTTATGAAAACAGCCCTCAGGTAAAGTCACCGCTTATGACTAAATACTATGCTTACAAAGGATGAATTATCTTGATGATTGAATATGGGATAAAAGTCTTTAGCAACATAACTATACCATATATATAATAACAAATCATCATCACCATAAGCCTTAAGACGTATGTCTTATATATAGCATAATATGTGAGCGTGTAGCCTGGATTGAATAAGAACAGTCAGATCTGGATGGTAATATTTCTGGCTGACAGAATGAAAAATGGAATTTCCTGACACATTTGTATCTTTAAAACAAAAAAAGAAGAAACAAGATATTCCTATTGAGGGGCACTCACGGACTTATATTGAATAATTAAGTCATCTAGTGAGCCTCACTAATTATTAAAACATAACCTTTAATAACTGTTTAAAATAATATCAGCAAAATATTTTTATTCAATTTTATTTATTTATATAAAGCAAGTGTGCAAGTGATTTAAGAATCAGTGTTCACCACACATAGGTTCTCTGTCCCAATAAAGATTGATCTCCAATCGTAATTATTCATATGTTATTAATAATTCACAGTATAGTATCTCTTGTGATGTAAGGCCCTGATTCAGAGACAGACGCTCTGAAAGAGCGCTCGCTCTGAATCTGGGAGTTTTTTTTTTTGTTTTGTGCGGCCTTCTGGCCGCTCGCATAGCTGTGGGTGACCACCCACAGCTATAGCAAGCGGCCAGGATGATGGTCGCGATGGTCAAGACCATCGTGACCATTGGGCTTGCGACGAGACCCTTGTGGTAGGGTCTCGTGGCCGCAAGCCCCAGAGAGCTTCTGGCTCTAATAGAGCCGGAAGCTCTCTCACTGGTGATGTCAGTGGGGCCGCCCACAAACGGCAGGCGTTCCCGTTCGCATGGGAACGCCTCCGTTTGTGAAGCCACCACCCCACCACGCCTACAAAACGGGGCGAGCTGTCGATCAACATCGACAGCCATCCCTTTTGTAGTGAGCCATGGAGCGAGAGATTTTCTCTATCACTCCGGGGCTTGCGTACACGCAGTGCGGCCGCTGCGCGTGTTCAGAGCACACCATCTACCTGCTTGTGAGCGCTCAAACGCTTGCGAGCGGGTCTGAATCAGGCCCTAAGTTCCAAGTAAAATTACCTCTATCTGCTAATTTTATATCAAATATTAATTACACCACATTATTCTGTTTAAAGATGATTGAAAATATCTACATCTATACAGCTAACCACTCAATTGTCTCTGTCATACAACGTGACTACTGGTTCACTGTTTGTTAACTTAACAACGATCATATTCCCAAATCAGCCTGTTTGTGCTGTTCTCTTAATGTAGTACACACCATTGTAGGAAATGTTCAGTTTCTTGGCAATTTCTTGCATGGAATAGCCTTCATTTCTAAGAACAAGAATAGACTGTGGTTTCACATGAAAGTTCTCTTTTTCTGGCCATTTGGAGAGTATAATCGAACCCACAAATGTGATGCTCCAGATACTCAACTAGCTCAAAGGAAGGCCAATTTTATAGCTCTAACGAGCAAACCCATTTTCAGATGTGCTAATATAATTGCACAAGGGTTTCCAAGGGTTTTCTAATCATCCATTAGTTTTCTAACGCGCTTAGCAAACACAATGTACCATTAGAACACTGGAGCAATGGTTGCTGGAAATGGGCCTCTATATACCTATGTATACCATTTCCAAAGACTATTCGCAGGTGCGGAAAGTCGGAAAGTCAATGCTATGAACCCGGTGAAAAAGATTCGCCTATGAATAGCAGTCGAAAAAAAGGACAGAATTGGGGTCTTGGGGTGCACACTTCGGAAAATCCCCCTGCACCCTTGGGACAGTCCCCCAAAGGTAAACTGCATCAAAAAAGTATAAAAAATACTTTAGACCACCCCAAAAAAGTACTTTAATTTTGGGGTGAAAAAATAAATAAATGGGGGGACAAAGTTAAAAACTAGTGAAATAGACTCCAGGGGGGTCCCCAGGTATGCCCAGGTGTTTTTTTGATTGCAGGTGTTTGCGGCAGGTAGATTTTTTACCTTTTTTAAAACTTCACTTTAGCAATTTTAAAATATGCTAGCACCCATTTTCATGTACCCCGAATTTGCTGGGACTACTTATTTTGACCAAACATTAATGAAAATACTAAACTTCACCATTTATGCAAAGACGCAAAATAGCAGCTACTGAGATTATTTAAAGACCTCAAATACCTTCAGCAGGGCTATTCGGGGGGATCTATAGTGGTCCCCAATGTCAGTGCATCTTTTGGGGGGTGTCAGGCTGATTTCTCCAAATCTGACAGCACTTTTCGTCTGTTTCAGTTTCGCCCGGGTTCCGTTTTCACGTCCTTTGGAAAAGAATACGGGGATAAGCGGTGATGCGCGCAAAACTTTTTTGTTGGTAAAACCAACGATGGCGGTGAAAAGTCTGGCATGTGAAAAGCTCCCGGCTTATCGCAGGTAATTGAATACGGGCCATAGTGTAATTTGAGGATCTGAGTACACCTAACTAAACGGATTCTCTTTTTCTCTGTAAATTTTGCACATGAGAACCTATTTGTGCGATACTGGTCACAGTTACCTACAGAACTGGTATCATTCGGAAAGGCTACAGCGAATCGTGGACATTTTTGTTAGGTGACCTGAAGTGAACGCAAAATGAATCCAACCCAGAGCCGGCCCTAGGCATAGGCATAATAAGCAAATGCCTAGGGGCAACTGGAATGCCTAGGGGCATTCCAGGGCTCTGCCGCAGTTCCCCCCCCACTGGCGCTGCCTGCCCCTCCCCCCTGCCCTGCTGCTGCCGTGTGGAAAGCCGTGCTGGGATCAAGTGGCTGATCCCAGCATCGGCACAGCAGGAAGAGATGTGTCCCCTGTGGGACACATCAGTGTCCAGCGCTGGGATGCTATTTCTGCTCCCAGTGCCGGGGAAGCATAGGCAGCGGGTAGCCGGCGCGGGGACGGAGTATGTGTTCCCAGCACCGGTCAATCATCGGGCGCGGTGGGCAGGACTTGGCTCCGGGTGTGGGGTTTTGCTGTAGCCCATCACCCGGTAGCCTTGGTACAGCGTCGGCCGCGGTGGGTGCTTGGCTCTGGTCGCGAGCCAAACCCGGCTCGCGGGCCAGCAGCCAATAGAAGGCAGACGTGGCGAGCCAATCGCAGCTCGCCGAGTCATAGCCCTGCCCACTCGCAGCGTCTTGTATCAGATGCCGCTGAGCGGGAAAAGGCAGTACGGCGGCAGAGAGGGAGGAGTGAAGACCTCCCAAAGAGAGCATCGCGGCAAGAGTTCTGGAGGCCGCGGAGGAGGCAAAAAGACGCCGTGATCAAGAAGGAAGACAGGTGGCTCCGGCTGGAAGAAGCAAAGAAGAGGCGGTGCCGCTGGCCAGGACGGGCCAGCGGCCAAAGAATACGGCTCTTCCAATGGAGCAGGTAGGCCCTCCATGAGGCCTACCATATACCCCCTCCCTAGACCACCAGGGTTGTCAGGCACTAGGCCCGTGGGGGCACTGTCGGGCAATAGGCCCGTTGGCATATAGGCGTGCGCAAGGCCCAGGCTACATAGGGGGCATTAGGCCCTAGAGGGAGTTATTGCCCTATTAGGTGTAAGTGACCTGGGTACTAGGCCCAGATCACTATTTAATAAAGTAGGCAGGCACTAGGCCCGTGGCCAAAAGGAGGGCCACCTGTTTTTAGGGGGCACCAGTCAAAATTTTGCCTAGGGCACCAAATGGGCTAGGGCCGGCTCTGGGCCAACCTATGGACGTATCATGGGAGTGTCATGGACGTGCAAATGCCGCCTTTCTCTCTCAGTACCGCAGCCACAGAGGACCGTTTGTTGAGGGATATGAGATGGATACACTGAGGGATACGAGATGGATACACTGAGGGGTATGAGATGGATACACTGCGTGATGGGCCGATGGTGTGTGGCTGGTGGAGTGCTCATAACTACCAGCGGGTCTGCACTGTGCTCATATAATGGAAGTGGGCGTCTCAGGGTTCCCTGAAACTGGCATTTGCTTGTTATCGCTATTGTGATGTAAGAAATCGCAGCCGTGCATGAATTGCGCTCACCTCTCCATCAGGCCTATGATACAGAGAATATCGGTGACTACTGATCCCACATGTGACTTCTAAGTAACACACACAATATACAACATGTCCAGGATGCACATAGTGCCAGTAACAAATACTGCTGATGCCAAGCAGGGTTACCCTTTATTTCTCACCACACGGTGACGGGATCTATATCTATGGGTTTGGATTTCTTGGATCTTTCCTGCTGAGTATCTTTAACCCTCTGCAAGATCAGATGGCTGCTACAAAGGCTGTGATTGGCTGATCCCACACTGGTTAGGTCATTTAATAATCAGATTCATCTTATATGTAGGATCTTCTATTGCAACGAAAGAGGTAACGTGTAATGTGCGATGGAGCAGGTCTCACATTTTGACAGCGCTGTCATCTTCCTTTTTTTTTCTCTTTACCATATTCTGGTGCATTAATGAGATCTTTGCAGATTGGTAACAATGGTCTGGTACCATGACGGTTCCTACTGTAGGGGGGCTCCCATTTGGTCTCCGGACCGGCAGAGTTGGGGTCAGTTATTCTGAAGCCGCTAGTGATCTTCCCCTTAGTTACAATGGTAGCAGACAGTGGTGGCCGCTGCGTCACTCAGTGGTCACTGTGGTCATTGCTGTGTCTCTGTCCCACTTCACATAATGACCAGAATATTGTTTCCTGCAGAGGACTATAAGAAATGATGAAACACTCTGTAATTTGGTATACTATGTTGGGACAGATTTGTACGAATATTTAAATAGCCTAGTGCATAACGTATTGACTTAAAGTACTAACGTGCAAATGCTTTACCTGTGAGCCTATTCTCCTATTGGACGGGTTTAGCTCAGAAAGATAGAGGCAGCTGAACCTTCCCACCATAAGGCTGCAGCTTGTGCAGAGGACCTCCTTACCTCCATCACTTTGTCAGCTATCTTTATCTGCAATCTCGTGCAACTGTTGTAACCTGCAAAAAATAAATTAAATTAGAATCCAAGCCTCAAGTTCTCGCTCCCAAATTCACTTATCCATACTGAGGCAGATCTCCATATAGAGCCTCTGCTGTATAAGGTGATATCAGATTAAAGTGACTACTTTGCATTTCCCAGACGATTCCTCATGTGGTTCCATTCTCCTTTTTTTGGATTTCAGATCAAATGAAGAACTTCCTGTCCTCTCTCGTATGCAAGGAAATATTTCTCATTCCCAGACTCATCTTGAGGTTCTATGTAGGGATGACAATCGACAGCTCTGCCATCGATGGTCAATGTTTTGCCATCATCAATGGTATCTTTGTGCACAGCGCATGGTCGTCACCATCAGGGATGAGACACCGATGTTTAACATTGGTGATCTCCCATTAGTGGTATGTCCTGCAACTCGCAAATGTAATAGGGTGCAAGTTTGTGGGTGCGAGTAGGGAGGCCATTCCCGGGATCGGCAGGATCCAGGGATTTTGGCCTAAAAATGTCGGGGTTTGAAAGTTTCCAGTCCCGGGATTTGGGATTGGCGTCCCTAGTGCCAATGATTAGGGATGGAGCCCAGCTCCCTCCCTAGTAACCACTGCCCGGCTTCCCACTCCGGGTTTCCGAGGCTGTTTGCACTGTCTGGGAGGTTGGGTGGGCAGACGCAGGGCTGCACAGCGTGACCTCTGTCCTCGCGTCATGCTGTGCAGCCCTGTGCTGGCTGTAGCACTAACCCTCCCATCCACCCCTCTACAAGGCCCGCATTATGAAGCCCCACTGTCTTGCCACCCAGTAAGTCACCGTGAGGGCTGGGTGGTGGACATTATTTTTTCATAGCGAAACCAATCCCAGGAATCCTGGGATTGACGTTTTTTCAATCCAGAATCCTGGGATTGAGAAAACAGCCCGGGACCGGCCTCCCTAGGTGCGAGTTTGACTGGCATGTGAGTTAATCTGCGGGTATTTAATGTTTTACTTACTAACAGCCTCTTGAATAGAGATTAACCAAAGGACTCATTTACTGCAATTACTAACCATAAGTCTGCTGGTTATTGCTACCAAACGGTTTATTTGGATTGTGTTCATGTGATGGCTTGCTTTGAATGACTTTCTAAACAAAACTTACATTGATTTAATATTATAGCTACCTCCACAGCTCTCTAACACCTGATTTATGCATAGATATTAAA
Organism: Taudactylus pleione; assembly: GCA_031769625.1. Lineage (NCBI taxonomy): Eukaryota > Metazoa > Chordata > Amphibia > Anura > Myobatrachidae > Taudactylus > Taudactylus pleione. The sequence continues at coordinate 430,625 of JAUIMM010000375.1, read as the reverse complement.
TGCTATTTAATGTTATATAATATTTAGGTTATATACCTTTTTTTCTTATAAGTAATCTTTGAATACATTTTATATACTTGAACCATACATGCAAACTCTCCCTGATTGTCAAGGAGACTCCCTGAAATAGTAGCAATCTCCCTGACTCCCTGAAGAGTCTAGTAATCTCCCTGATTGCAGTTTACCCCCATTATAAAGCTGTTAAACAGATATATACATTTCAATGTGATCATTAGTATAAATTCCCTGCATTGATTATAAGGCACAATGATCCCTATGGCTACATGTATTATCTGAAAATATTATCTGAAAAGTATCAGTGTGTTTTCATCAACAAAAATATCTTTCTAATGGCCCGTACACACGGGACGATCAGACAGCGATCAGATATCGTTGTCTGATCGTCCTGCAAGTGCTGGATGTTTGATATCGAACATCCAGCACATGCACCAACAACCAAACTACTATAACGACCTGCAATCAATGATCGCAGGTCCCTATAGTACACAGGCTAATCTGGTCGATATCGCCCAGGTTGGCCTGCATGCACGGGCGATGGACGATATCGACCATCCATGCCCGCACATCGATGGTCGTTGGAGGGGGCTAAAAAAAAAGATGATATAAACGATCAAACGATATCGTCCTTTTTATCTGACCGTGTGTATGCACCATAATGGTTTTGAAGCTCGTTTACTTGTGAATGCAGCGGCGGAACTAGCAGCATTGCATCCGGGCCCATAGCCGCCGCTGCACCCCCGCTAGTGTCCCCCGGGCCCCAAGTGTAGGGCAGACTGCAGTGCGTAGTGGTCTGCCCTACACGGGGAACAAACACACAGCCACCAGCAGCTGCTGCATGTTTGTTATAGCAGCCAATGAGAGTCAGACAGACTCTCATTGGCTGCTGCGTCGTCCACGGAGGGAGCCGGCAGGAGCTCACTCATGAGCAGTGGCAGTCGTCGGCAGGAGCGGGAATCTGTTTTTTTTTTTTTTTGGTGTGTGTGTGGCTGCTACTGGGGGCACTGTATAGGGGGGGGCGCTACTTGGGGCACTGTATAGGGGTGGGTGGCCGCTACTGGGAGTACCTTATGGGGGGGTGGCCGCTACTGGGAGCACTGTATAGGAGAGAGTGGCCGCAACTGGGGGCACTGTATAGGGGGGCTACTACTGGGGGCAATACATAGGAGGAATTACTACTGGGGGGGGGGCACTGCATAGAGGGGACTACTACTGTGGGGGCACTGCATAGGGGGGACTACTACTGTGGGGACACTGCATAGGAGGACTACTATTGGGGCACTGCATAGGGGGGACTACTACTGTGGGGACACTGCATAGGAGGACTACTATTGGGGTACTGCATAGGGGGACTACTACTGGGGGCAATGCATAGGGGGGATTACTACTGGGGGCACTGCATAGGGGGGATTACTACTGAGGGAACAGCATAGGGGCACTACATAGGGGAGATTACTACTGGGGGAACAGCATAGGGGCACTACATAGGAGGGATTACTAATGGGGGCAATGCATAGGGGGGACCACAACTGGGGGCACTGCATAGAGGGGCCCAAAGCATATTCTTGCACCTGAGCCCACCACTCTCTAGTTCCACCACTGTGTGAATGTAAGTCCATACTTGCCGACATTCAGCTCCCTCCTTCCGGGAGGGAGCTGAAGGCCTGCATAAAGCAGGGGGTGTTGCCGGGCAAAGGGTCCGTATTGGAGGCAGGGCCGCACGATTGCGCCATTGTGGCCCCGCCCCCTCCTCACAATGGCGAAAATAAAGGCATTGTGAAGCAGGGGGCGGAGGCACGATGACGCGATTCGCGCTGAATCGCGTCATCGGGCCCCCCCCCGCTGCGGGGGTTCTAGTTGTAGTCGGGGGAGCAGGCGGCAGCCGGGAGGCTTGCCTGCCTTTCTGGGAGGTCGGGAGCGGCACCTGATATTCGGGAGGCTCCCGACCAAATCGGGAGGGTAAGCAAGCCTGTGTAAGTCAGGTTTATGACACGCCTCTCAGATGTAGCCGCACACGTCCACTTTACCGCCGCACTCATTGCTGTTGCTTTCACAATCTCCCTGAAAGCTTTTTCAAAAGTAGGCCAGCATGACTTGAACCCAACGCTCTCTTTTCTTTTGTATTGATAAGTGGGGGCCTCTCTGTTGTATAAGAAAGCAGATAGTGCCAGAGCAGGGCATAGAGCTGGGACCTGTGCTGTAAGTGCAGGCATAGCAGCAGTGTCGCCCATCCTGAGGACTATGGGCCCCATTTATCAACAAAAGTAAACACTGGCGGCATTTTTCGTTTAGTGTCACTGTGTCTCCAGAGAAGTCTTCCTCCTCTGCCGGGGCCGGGAGTCTTGTGTGATGCGCATGTGCTTGACCGGGCAGTGCCAAGAAGGCTTTCGCTGAAGCCAGAATGGCAGCACTACATGGGGATAACGATGCCAGGACAAGCAGTATGATTACTGCTGTTTGTTAATTTCAGAAAAGGTGACATAACCCCTTTAGCAGGCACTAGTACAGTGTAGGTCCCCTCATCCCATTGTGATGGTAGGTAAGTATGGACCATTGGTGGGTTAACCGCTGATTATGGGATCAGTAATTAACATCGGTGGATTAACCGTAGGTTTTGAGGTAGGTGGTTAACATCGATGGCATGGTACTATCGATGGTGTGTGTGTGTTTGTTACTGATGATTTGCATCCATCACTGCTGTGGGGAATGACAGACAGCTCAGTTGGCCAATCACTGAACTGGATGCTGGGGGTTAGTGGTGCTGGTCAATGCTGCAGCGTCTATAGCCGCACTGCCCGGGTATGGGGAGGTACAGCAGCTGCAGTTTCCCGCCCTAGGCCAGCGGCGGCCAGTCACTCAGCACCAGTCTATATGTACTGTATTGTGCAGGAGGACGTGGCTATATCCGGGCTCAGTAACCTATCTCCGGCAGCCACGACATGCATTATACTGGCAGTCACTAGAGTAAGATCAGTTGCTGATACTAGTGTCCTCAGTACAGACCCGCGGCGGCCATTTTCCTGTAGTCTCCAGAAGAGGTCTGTGGCGGCCTAGTAGAGTCCGGACCCAGAGAGAACTTTTGGCAGGTGATTGCTGTATATGTACGTGTATGTGTGCTGTGTTCTGTCATGGGTGAATATACAGGTTGTGCAGGTGATTGCTGTATGTGTGCTGACGTGGGTGACTATACAGGTTGTGCAGGTGAATGCTGTATATGTGCATGTATGTGTGCTGTCTTCTGTCATGGGTGACTATACAGGGTTTGCAGGTGATTGCTGTATGTGTGCTGTCTTCTGTCATGGGTGACTATACAGGGTGTGCAGGTGATTGCTGTATGTGTGCTGTCTTCTGTCATGGGTGACTATACAGGTTGTGCAGGTGATTGCTGTATATGTGCATGTATGTGTGCTGTGTTCTGTCATGGGTGACTATACAGGTTGTGTAGGTGATTGCTGTATATGTGCATGTATGTGTGCTGTGTTCTGTCATGGGTGACTATGCAGGTTGTGCAGGTGATTGCTGTATATGTACATGTATGTGTGCTGTGTTCTGTCATGGGTGACTATACAGGGTGTGTAGGTGATTGCTGTATATGTGCATGTATGTGTGCTGTGTTCTGTCATGGGTGACTATGCAGGTTGTGCAGGTGATTGCTGTATATGTACATGTATGTGTGCTGTGTTCTGTCATGGGTGACTATACAGGGTGTGCAGGTGATTGCTGTATATGTACATGTATGTGTGCTGTGTTCTGTCATGGGTGACTATACAGGTAGTGCAGGTGATTGCTGTATATGTGCATGTATGTGTGCTGTCCTCTGTCATGGGTGACTATACAGGGTGTGCAGGTGATTGCTGTATATGTGCATGTATGTGTGCTGTGTTCTGTCATGGGTGACTATACAGGTTGTGCAGGTGATTGCTGTATATGTATGTGTGCTGTGTTCTGTCATGGGTGAATATACAGGTTGTGCAGGTGATTGCTGTATGTGTGCTGACGTGGGTGACTATACAGGTTGTGCAGGTGATTGCTGTATATGTGCATGTATGTGTGCTGTGTTCTGTCATGGGTGACTATACAGGTTGTGCAGGTGATTGCTGTATATGTGCATGTATGTGTTCTGTCATGGGTGACTATACAGGTTGTGCAGGTGATTGCTGTATATGTGCATGTATGTGTGCTGTGTTCTGTCATGGATGACTATACAGGTTGTGCAGGTGATTGCTGTATATGTGCGTGTGAATATGCTGGGAGTGTGATGTAATTGCTCTACATGTCTGTCTGGTATAGCGATCACTTATGCCGGACATAAACGCTACAATTATTGGGGTGATCCATCCGATATCTGCGGATCGCCCTGATAATTGTAGCATGTGTGCAGGCGACTGAGGGTAAATATTGCTCGATCGGGCATGCTGCATTAGTCCAGCATGCCCGTCCAATGCGATATTTATGAGTTAAAATGTCGGCCGCATTGGGCAGTGTATGCCCAGCCGCTGCTGACAGACAGACATTTCCTGTGTTCCTTCCCATGGAAGGAACAGGGAAATGTCTCCTCCCTCGGGGGCGGAGCACATGCCGCAAATCGCAGTCTATTACGTGTGGTCCCAACACAGAGATCCATCCTGACAGTAGTTCCAATCAGTCGGCAGATTAATACCCTGAAAAGATTATGCATGTTATGTCATGTTCTTCGTGCTCTGTTATAACATTGGGCCTGATTCAGAGCTGAACGCTCGGACCAGAGCGCTCGCTCTGAATCAGGGCCCTCCTCCATGAAAATGGAGCGGCCTCCTGGCCGCTCGTATAGCTGTGGGTGACCACCCACTGCATATGCGAGTGGCCAAAAACATGGTGCGACCATCGGGCTTGCGACGGAGACCCTGCCATAGGGTCTCCCTGCCACAAGCCCTGGAGTGATTTTGGCTCTATCAGAGCCAAAAAAACTCCCACTGACATCACTAGTGATGTCAGTGGGGCCGGCTTCAGACGGTAGGCGTTACCATGGGAACGCCTCCGTCTGGCAGGCACGCCCACCAAAGGGGGCGTGCTGTCAATCAACATCGACAGCACGCCCCCTTTGGTGCGAGACCCGGAGCGATGGAAAGCCCGTCGCTCCCCGGGTCTCGCGCATGCGCAGTGGGGAACATTGACCCGCTTGCGAGCGTCCTGACGCTCACTAGCAGGTCTGAATGACCCCCATTGTTCTTTGACGAATAAATGAGTGATGGTATTGTCTGGCCATTATCAGTATATTATTGCTCTGTATCTCCAGGAGTGTGCTCTACCTTACTGCAAGATATCAATAAAGTGACACTTAATTTTTTAACTCCCATTAGCTGTGAGCATTATAATCAGTGTGGGGTACTGTGTTAACAAATTGCCACACTCCGGGAGATGACGGGGGCTTCTGCTGAGGAATGGGGTTACCCCTCTACAATAAATACGCCAGCTAGACTGAGCTGCCTTAGACTGACCTATTTATTCTATGCTAATATATATTTGGATATAATCAAGTTTTTAAATATAACAATGGGGCAAACACATAGTCACAATATCTGTGCTCCTTATTCTTTTGTTTTACTGTGTGGTTATTGTCATCTATTTGCAGAGGGATTAAGCTGTGAGAAGGGCACAAAGACAATAACCAGAAGACAGTCCTATAGAGATGCCATCATGGAAACATTAAGAATATACAAGGTCAGAGATTAAATGATGCTTGTTAAAATTAATTTTAGTGAGTATCCATCTAGTGAATAGAACGTTGAGAGAGTCTGGGAGTGTCACAGTGACATCACTATTATCTATATTACTATCACTGGGACCTGACTGGGGAGGTGAGGGAGTCTGGGAGTGTCACAGTGACATCACTATTATCTCTATTACTAACACAGGGACCTGACTGGGGAGGTGAGGGGGTCTGGGAGTGTCACAGTGACATCACTATTATCTCTATTACTAACACAGTGACCTGACTGGGGAGGTGAGGGAGTCTGGGAGTGTCACAGTGACATCACTATTATCTGTATTACTATCACTGGGACCTGACTGGGGAGGTGAGGGGGTCTGGGAGTGTCACAGTGACATCACTATTATGGACGATTCAGTGCCCAACCGCCCGTTATGACTGCCCTACCGTATCCCGCTGCATAGGGTCGTCAGCCGCATTGTCTGATTGGACTGCATGTACAAAAGATCAGACGATGCGACTGACGACTGCACGGGAGCTCATACTGCACTATATAGGGTTCTGAAGGAAATCCCCACATTTTTAGGCAAAAATAGAGATTTTTCATATTATTTTCACCTGATTTAAATGGTCAAAACTTTTCTCCTTTTTTATTTCCCCGTTTTTGCCAGTTATTTTGGCGTAAATCTGCCGATTTTGCCTCTAATTGAATTCGGCCCATATTCTTATATCTGTTCTAGTCTTACAACAGAGGTTTTCATAATGCTAAAATAGAACAGCCAAGTAAGAGGAAACCCTGATAGCCACGTCTGCACATCTATCTGCTCTACATATAAAATAAGAAGTTTGTTTCTTTGTTGTGGTTTATCTTCCACAGCTCTCAAGGGAAAGCTGACAAATCTTATATTTATTTAGTATTAAAGCATTAGACCATATAGTTTGTCTGTCCGGTTATGCATTCGGACACCCCTTCACTGATCTGGATGAAACCAACACGATGTGGTCCAGTTGGATCCTGGCCAGGTTTCATGCGGGGTTGGGGGGGGGAGGGGGGTGTAAGGGTCCTGGTTGGACCTCCCATTGGACCAGGGGAGCCTGTTCTGAGCCTTCCACTGAATGGATTTGGTTGAACACTTCACAGAGTAGTAACATTGGGTCCCAGATGACATACTAGGGCAGGTGTGAGGAAGCTTTTTTTTTTTCTGCCCAGGGCCATTTTGAGATATATATAACATTATTCAGGGGCCCGGTGCAGACCACGCCCCCTCTGTGTGACATCACATGGGGGAGGGGCCACAATCGCCGGTGATTACAGCAATGCCCAGAGCCTACTGAGGATGCTCCGGGGAGCTGTAAGGACAGCGGTGTGACCATCTGAAACATCCTAAGGACGCTGCAGGTGGCACTGCTGCATAGATTCTGGCTGCAGGCTGCCATTCTAGGCACCCTGCTAGCCAGATGAGGCTAGCAGAAAAAAGCTCCAAGGGCCAGACCAAATGATTCCGCAGGCCTTCTACAGCCCCCGGGCCTGAGGTTCCCCATCCCTGTACTAGGGGGTTGAGGTCTAGGTCGGACCTCACGTTGGTGTACACTGGGCAGATCTTTCACCGGGGAGCCTGTTCTGGGCCTTCCATACCTTGAAGATTTAAACCCAGGCAACGCTGGGTACTTCAGCTAGTTTTTTATAAAACATGTTAATAGCCACATATTCATATACCTTATACAATATACTGTTAGTATGTGTCACCCCACTTCTACACCCCATAAGTCCAGTCAGAAACATTTTAGGTCACATTCCTAAATTATTATGTTTTCCAGATTGTAGATGTAGTTGGTAATATTTATAGCGGTTTGCTAAAGAATCCTCTATAGAAGTAGTTATTACAGCCTATATATAATTAGGCTGATTCTGTGCTTCGTTTTACAGCAATTTTGGCTTCCAGATGTTACACAGGACTTATACATGGGGACACCTATAACCTTTTCACACTGACATTATAAAGGAAGATTACCTTGGTATGAGTTATATTTGTTTCCCCTGCTTCGTGGAGACTAGGTCAAATATTAATATTGCTGCCTCGGTGCGTGCGGTCAGATCCATATTGGTAATAGAGGATGACGAGCCAGCCCCTCAATCCGTACACCCTCAGTTTAAATGGGTAAAGGTGACTTCGGCAGTATTCCCTCTATCAGACCAGCTGGTAGAACACATGGCTGCTGCCTGGCAATCGCCTGGTAAGAGGTATCAGCCTCAAAAGCGTTTGGCCTCATGTTATCCATTTCCTGAGGCTCATTGTAAAAAATGGGAATCGCCCCCTGCGGTGGATTCTCATGTTATACGTTTAATGAAATGTGCTACACTACCTAGGCCAGGGGTCTTCAACCTTTTACACAGTGTGGGCCACATTAAAAAATTAAGTGAAGCCCGAGGGCCACTAAGCTATACGCTACACAATAGCACAATCTTGATTCAACCAATTCGCATTACACCACATAGTTGTGTCCCTTATTTCTGTATGACACACAGCAGTGCCCCTTTTACGCAATGCCCACATTTGTGCCCCTTATACACAATGCCCACAGTTGTAGTGCCCCTTATATAATGTCCACATCAGTAGTGCCCCTTAAACATAATGCCCACAGCAGTAGTGCCCCTAATGCAATGCCCACTGTAGTGGTGCCCCCAGTAGTGGTAGTACTTCTTATTCAGTGCCCACAGTAGTGCCCCTTATATAGAGCCCACAGTGGTAATGCCCCTTATGTAGAGCCCACAGTGGTAATGCCCCTTATGCAGTGTCACCAGTAGTGGTAGTGCCCCCTATGCAATGCCCCCATTAGTGGTGCCCAAGTAATAGTGCCCTGAGTAGTAGTGCCCATAATAGTAATGCCCCCTAGTAGTAGTGCCTCCAATAGTAATTCCCCTAATAGAAAAGCCCCCTAGTAGTAGTGCCCCTAATAGAAATGTCCCCTAGCAGTAGTGTCCCTAATAGAAATGCCCCCATAGTAGAAATGCCCCCTAGTAGTAGTGCTCCTAATAGAAAAGCCCCTTAGTAGTAGTGCTCCTAATAGAAATGCCCCCTAGTAGTAGTGCTCCTAATAGAAATGCCCCTAGTAGTAGTGCCCCTAATAGAAATGCCCCCTAGTAGTAGTGCCCCTAGTAGAAATGCCCCCTAGTAGTAGTGCCCCTAATAGAAATGCCCCCTAGTAGTAGTGCTCCTAATAGTAGTGCCCCTAGTAGAAATGCCCCCTAGTAGTAGTGCCCCTAGTAGAAATGCCCCCTAGTAGTAGTGCCCCTAGTAGAAATGCCCCCTAGTAGTAGTGCCCCTAGTAGAAATGCCCCCTAGTAGTAGTGCTCCTAATAGAAATGCCCCTAGTATTAGTGCGAATAAAATTTGCACTATTGTGAATTCTTTTATTCACATTTGTTTTAGTTGGTTGCAGTTTCCACTTTGTGTAGCTGCTCATTTGACAAGATAGCTTTCTAGCAGACTATTTTGCGCACATGCTTCTATTTTCTAGTAGTAGTGCCCCTAATAGTAATGCCCCCTAGTTGTACTGCACCCAGTAGTGAAGCCGCTTACAAAAAAAAAATACTACTACTTACCTTAAACCCCGCTCCCGTGTCTGCTGCCTCCAGTCCGCCCGGCTGCTCCTCTGTCTGAACTATGGGAAAGACGTCATGACGTCTCTCCCATAGTGCACTGCGGGAGACGGAAGATGGAGGCCAGGAGTGAGCTACAGCCTCCGGCTGGCGGTGTGGTACAGGTAGGGAGCCGGACGCCCACTGGTAAAATCTCAGCGGGCACCCGGCAAATGGAACCTGTTGGCTGGCCGCAGGCTACAGCTCACCCCCGGTCGGCGGGCCACCCAACAGAGCTCCTCGGGCCCTATGCCTCCAATTCTTCCTTTAAAGGATCCTACAGATAGTAAGGTGGAAACTTGCCTGAAATCGATATACTCTCTTTCAGGAGCTGTTGCAACAATCGGTGCCAATTAGAACTACTTGCCACAGAACTGAATTGCTTGCTGCTTTCAAAGAAAGGGGAATTACTCGGTCCCCATATATAAAAACTACAAAAGGAAAATAGAAAGCACTAACACACAGTTCTTTATATAGGAAAATATTAATTTATTAATTCCTTTCGTAGTAAAGAGAAATTACCAGCTTTTTAGCACACATTATTAGCCAATGTTTATAAACAATTATACATACAACAATAATTAAAACAATTAAGAAAATTAATAAAAGACGTTACTTGTTTTGTATTGTACCTTCATTTAAAAATACCCCTAAGCTCTCACGGCCACATATATCCCTATTCTGATGAAAAAAAAACACCCTTACTAGGCTATTTCTTATAGGTATTGGTCACAGCTGTGTTCAAAGATCAAACATAATACAGGTTGAGTCTCCCATATCCGAAATGCTCGGGACCAGGAGCATTTCGGATTTTGGATTATTACGGTTTTCGGAATACCTGAGGGGGAGTACAGCGGGAGGCCTGGTGTGTGCTGCGGGTGGGTCCGGAAGGTGTTGCGCGGGTGCTGTGGATGTTGCGGTGGTCCGGCGGGTGGAGCAGGTGTCGTGAGGGGTCCGGCGAGTGAGGCGGAAGGGTTCGGCGGGTAAGGTGAAAGGGTGCGGCGGGTGTCACGAGGGGACCGGCGGCTGCCACTGGGGGTCCGGCGGGGGGTGGCCTGGCATGGGGACCACGTCCACGCCGCTATTCATTGGCCACTATACTAGTGACGTCATGACGTCAGGTCACGTCGTGACGTCACAGATGCCCTGAAATATTCTGGTTTTTGGAATATTTCGGTTTTTGGATTTTCGGATATGGGAGACTCAACCTGTAATGTTGCTACACACTGCTTAAAGTCTGGCCGGGTATGGGAGACTACACTTGTGATGTATAAGGTTCATAATCGCCCCCTATTGACCTAATTAGGAATTACATTCTCTGCCTAATAACATCAATGTCATTCTGTATAGAATGGGTTAGGGAGCCATATTTAATGTGGGCAAATCGGCAATGACAGCCCTATTGTAAAAAATATAAATGAACAGTTAAAAATGTGTTTAAAAAATTATAAAAATATTGTGGAAATAAAATAAAAGAAGATGCAGGTCTTAATCAGATTTAAAATGGTCAAGCCAAAGTGTGATGAATAGTTTCATAAAAAGTTATAAAAACGATTTCAACTCAGAATCCTGATTAAAACCAGTAGGGCACAGAGTATTGAAAAATAAATTAATTTCATCTCAGTTCTGGCTAATAATTCCGGTATAACTTTTCCCCTATCTTGTTTCTTTATTGCACATATCCCGTAAAAATTAGTTATTTCTGAGTCCGAACTTGTATCGTTTTTTAAAAAAAATGCATAGATAAAGAATGAGTCTCAAGAGCTTTTCTGATGTTCCTGATATGTCCACCAATATGGATCTTTAACGGTCTCGATGTGTGCCCTATGTAAAATTTGCCACATGAACACTCAATGGCATAGACAATATTCTTTGAATTGCACGTAATGAAGTCTTTGATTACACAGGTTTTCCCGTTAATCTCAATTGTATAAAAAATTTTGTGTGGTAGTCTTTTTAACCTTTCTACATCCCACACCTGTAAAAACCCGTTGATTTGACTTAATCTTATTTAGGGCCAGAAAACTCCTCACTAGTCGATTACTAAGATTAGGAGCCCTTCTATATATACAGGGTGGATTTGGGGGTGTCTTTGGATCTATAACCGGATCTTTTTGTAAGATAGGCCAATGTTTCTTGAGAGATTTTTCCAAAACTTTGTGATGAGAGATAAAATCTGTTATAAAAGCCCAATCAAATTTTTCATTTCTAGCTGATAAGTGTGGGAATTCTTTTTCTATTAGAAGGCTCTTTCTCTCTATATTAGTTGCTTCAACCACTGCTTTTTCAACTATTTCATTCTTCTAGCCGCATGACAAAAATCTATCTTTTTCATTTCTTTTGCTTGTTCAGAGAACACATTAATATTTCTGCAATTCCTCGTGATTGAGTTTAGACAATTATGCTGACAACTAGTAGTGTTTATATATATATGTCCTCGAGTCGGTAGGTTTTACATAATTTTTCGTTTGTATCTGATTATTTTCTATATAGACTGTGATGCCTAGAAAGTCAATTTTGAGTCTTGCTAATTGCTAATTCCAGTCATTGTTATTAAGAAGTGTAAGGAAATTATCCAAGCTCTCTCGATTCCCTCTCCAGACAAATAAAATATTGTCTGTATACCTTTTCCAGCACACCAGGTTCGCCCCATACGGGTTGTTCCGCCATACCATATCCCGTTCCCACTGTCCCATGAATGTTGGCATAGCTAGGGACGAACCTGGTGCCCAAAGCTGAGCTGACTTTTTGAAGAAAAAAACTGTTCTTTGAACAAAAAATTATGTAAAATTAAGTCTCTGCCTTTGATTAAGAATTCTTGCAGATTTAAAGCAAGATCAGATTCCACCAAAGCTTGAGATACAGCATTGATGCCGCGCTCATGTTCTATTATCATGTATAGCGAGCTGACATCTGATGTGGTTAATAAAAAACCTTCCTCCCATTCTATGGTACTGAGGTAGTTCAAAATATCCTTTGTGTCTTTTAAATGGGATTCATTCTTACATACTAATGGGCTGTAGGTAAAAATCTATGAACTGTTAGTGGTTTGCTGTTGGGGAATCTATCCCGGAAACAATGGGTCTCCCGAGAGGATGAATTGGGTCCTTAAGAATTTTTGGAAGGACATATATAGTGGGCATAGGCAAACGCAGGGGGGATTTCCGTCTGCCTGGAAACCCCACTCCCCAGCACACACTATGACCACAATAGAAATAGTAATATAATAGAATGTTACTAGTGCTGCATGTACTTCTCAGTATCAAAAATGAAATGATTAGCACCACCTGTGGATCTTTTAAAATGTTTCAGCCAGTAATAAATATAACTGTGCACCAACTAGGAGATGTGGAAAATCTGCACTGTTAGGGGTGCACTACTATAGACCATCAATAGGGTTAATAATTAATACTGTATAATAATACACTATCCAGTTCATAAGGAGACCGATATGTACATAGATGTCCAGGGCACTTGTAAGTTCTTCTGCTGCTCCCTCAGACTCCCGGACTTGCTCCAATGCTCAAGAATGAAGCCCACATCTGAAAAAAAAAAACACTCAGACAGGATGGACCTACTGCTGCATGTAATGGCTTACTGTGATCGCTGGTCCTGTATATGCTGGAATTATGCAACACAATATACTTTGTATGTAACATATTAAAGCTGGATAAGTGCTAATTATGCACTCTTCATGGACCGGCCACACTCACTCTAAAATCAAGCATTTGGAAACCCCCCTCTAGAAATCCTGCGTTTGACACTGGTAGGGATTATTGGTTGTGTATTGACCAAATATTTAGATTCTTTATCACACAGGACTGATGGTAGCGCTCACCTTTCCTTCTCCGGACAAGCGTGTTTCCAGATGCCCCAAACTATCTGAAATGGAATTCATCAGAGAAAATAACTTTACCCCAGTCCTCAGCAGTCCAATCCCTGTACCTTTTGAAGAAAATCAGTCTGTCCCTGATGTTTTTTCTGGAGAGAAGTGGCTTCTTTGCTGCCCTTCTTGACACCAGGCCATCCTCCAAAAGTCTTTGTCCTGTGTCATGCCAACAGTAAAGCATCCTGAGACCATTCATGTGTGGGGTTGCTTCTCAGCCAAGGGAGTGGGTTCACTCACAATTTTGCCTAAGAACACAGCTATGAATAAGAAATGGTACCAAAACATCCTCCAACTTCTCCCAACCATCCTAGAACAGTTTGGTGACGTACAATGCCTTTTCCAGCATGTTGGAGCACCTTGCCATAAGGCAAAAGTGATAACTAAGTGGCTCGAGGAACAAAACATCAACATTTTGGGTCCATGGGCAGGAAACTCCCCAGACCTTAATCCCATTGAGAACTTGTGGTCAATCCTCAAGAGGCGGGTGGACAAACAAAAACCCACAAATTCTGACAAACTCCAAGCATTGATTAAGCAAGAATGGACGGCCATCAGTCAGTATGTGGCCCAGAAGTTGATTGACAGCATGCCAGGGCGAATTGCAGAGGTCTTGAAAAAGAAGGGTCAACACTGCAAATATTGACTCTTTGCATAAACTTAATGTAATTGTCAATAAAAGCCTTTAACACGTATAAAATGCTTGTAATATTACCTCAGTATACCATAGTAACATCTGACAAGAAGGTCTAATAACACTGAAGCAGCAGACTTTGTGATAACCAATACTCATGTAATTCTCAAAACTTTGGACCATGGCTGTATATACTGTATATTTAGATTTTCTGCAAAGCTAAGGGGTTGTCCGCACTGACCTACTTAATATTATGATGTCCTTCCCCTATATCATATTTATATGAGTACAGTTAATTATAGTATGAAGGGGGGTGCACCCAGGAACAAAAAGATACATACAATATAGACAAAGAAAAAGTGTTCCAATAGGGGCACTCACGGACTATCAGTTATAGAAACATATTGTTATGACTTCTCATAACTGGTGACCCAATGCAATGAACCTAAAAATTAACTTTTATTGAATTTATTAAAATTGTAGCGAAATATAAAGTGCCAAGTGTTAAAGTGCTTATAATGTGAAACAAACCTAACATATATATAAAAATAAAATGTCGTGTCCACTCTCAGTCTAATTAGTATTCCTAATGGATAGTTTAATAACTTCACAAATCAAGACTCCGTCACAATGTGAATGCTCAAACCCCAATGTGTAGTAAAATAATTGGGGTATTATAATTATCAGTAATGATCAATTATAGTGTAGATTATTGGTCTGAAGTATAGTCGTTTCTTCACTAAATGTGATTTATAAATCCTTCAATCACATTAGTATCAGATCACGTGACACATTATATTACGTGTCTCAATATATATCACTTCATGCCAGAATTATTCATACATGGATAATCACACAATTATCAAGTAGTGTGATAATATTCAAATATGCGGGCTTTATACTAAAGTGAATTGCGTATAAGTTCAGTCTCAGGTTAATATCATTATAGTTAATGGCAGCGATCCCCATTCGACCTAATTATGCCGACATGGATTAACATGTAATTCACCAAGATACCAACGAACTCTCTATTAGGACTTGTATACCACTATAATAGTGGCAATACTGTGCAATATAGAATAATTGCACCCACTGTTTAAAGTAGAACTATCTCTATACAGACAGTATCCATGTATCCAATAGTTTGATATTGCCACACCATTGTATCATTTGGTAAATATAATTGTTGTTACATACTGTGTGAGGGTATGATAATGATACAGGTTAATATATAACTCTGCCGCTGGCGAAATCCGCTATTGCTTAAAACTCCATATTGACGGCATCATAAATTTATAATTAACTGATAGCGCTACCCATCAGCAGTATACTGTCCACAGGAGGCACATGGATGGACTTATATTAACATGGATTTGTAAACGCGCTGTATGTGCGTTGCTCCTGACCAATATAGAGGCTTAATGGTCTTCACAGTCTGATCTAAGCCTAGCATTCACAACATCTTGTATCATTTTATTATTGGCAATGTTGCCCAACGGTGTAATGTATACGGAGGACATGAGGTGGGCAAACAACAATTAAAACCACCGGACACGCGGGTCCACGTGTGCGGCGCTCCTGACGTACGTTTCGCTAACGCTTCATCATAGGATCAACCCGACAAGTGGGTTGCACAGGGCTATATTCTGACTGATCACCAATCAGTATACATATTTAAGATTGACAGATCTCTCAGCCTATCAATCTTACCTGTCAGTTTTCCTTTGTTAAAGTAACTAAAATAGCCATTATAGTCACGGATTTCACCAAGTACTATACTTAATTATAATTAATAGATACATAGGTCTATCAATATGACTTATTAGCTAGTACCTAATTCAGATTATGATCCTCTTATCTTATTGCGGAGAGGCTACTGCAGTCCACTATGAGTAAAAGGATTTAACCCATTCACCGCCTGGAGTTTCAGCTTAGGAAATAAAATGAATATATACATACATCTCTCTCTTTTTAATGATGGAAAAATACAATTAATAATTAAATCTATAGAGAAATCTCACGAAACTAATTAAATTTAATAACATACCCAATCATATAATCACCAAATTTAATCAGCAAAATAATTTCCCAATATAATGCCAAAATTAAAAATTATTAAATTAAAACGAATAAATTACAATACCATATAAATAAATTGCAGTGTCATCTAATGTCATTATGATCTCATCTAACAATAATTCATACTGAAAATAGAAAAAGGTGATAAATCTAAAAAGAAAACCCAAAAAAACAGTGATTGATTCATCAAAATGCCATCCCAATAATAGTGTCATTAATGATACCATATAAAAATTAAATTAATTAAAAGTGATAAGTGTATTTATGAGTTTATAATTACCATAAGCAATATATAAACAAGTATACTAATAAGGGTCAGGTGGAAAATATCCTGCCTTGGCCAGTAGTGGGCCAAGGCGGGATTACATTAATTGTAAAACAGTGGGCGTAATATACTGTATCACATGCCCGTGCGGGATGAGATACATTGGCATGACAACAAGAGCCCTGAAACAACGCATTTTAGAGCATATTGGTTCAATCAGAAATTCCAGAACTGACAAAGAAAAATTCAAACCATTGACCTCCGTGGCAAAACACTTTAATGATTACTATGGAGGTAATCCTACTGGATTAACAGCGTTTGGTATTGAGAAAGTACATTTGGGTATAAGAGGGGGCAACCTCACCCAACAATTACTTAAGAGAGAAAGCCAGTGGACATTTCTAATGGGAGGTCTACAACCATCAGGGCTTAATGAATATATAAACTATGGGGTTTTTCTTCAATAAAATGATATATGAACATGGAACAGGGGATTACTCTGAATTTGTACGATTTCACTCACTATAGTTAATTTTACTAGATGAGAAGTTATCTCACTTAGTTCAGTAATTCACTTGAAATCATATTTACTATCCACATTATTAGGCACTACTGGCCAAGGCAGGATATTTTCCACCTGACCCTTATTAGTATACTTGTTTATATATTGCTTATGGTAATTATAAACTCATAAATACACTTATCACTTTTAATTAATTTAATTTTTGTATGGTATCATTAATGACACTATTATTGGGATGGCATTTTGATGAATCAATCACTGTTTTTTTGGGGTTTCTTTTTATATTTATCACCTTATTCTATTTTCAGTATGAATTATTGTTAGATGAGATCATAATGACATTAGATGACACTGCAATTTATTTATATGGTATTGTAATTTATCCATTTTAATTTAATAATTTTTAATTTTGGCATTATATTGGGAAATTATTTTGCTGATTAAATTTGGTGATTATATGATTGGGTATGTTATTAAATGTAATTAGTTTCGTGAGATTTCTCTATAGATTTTATTATTAATTGTATTTTTCCATCATTAAAAAGAGAGAGATGTATGTATATATTCATTTTATTTCCTAAGCTGAAACTCCAGGCGGTGAATGGGTTAAATCCTTTTACTCATAGTGGACTGCAGTAGCCTCTCCGCAATAAGATAAGAGGATCATAATCTGAATTAGGTACTAGCTAATAAGTCATATTGATAGACCTATGTATCTATTAATTATAATTAAGTATAGTACTTGGTGAAATCCGTGACTATAATGGCTATTTTAGTTACTTTAACAAAGGAAAACTGACAGGTAAGATTGATAGGCTGAGAGATCTGTCAATCTTAAATATGTATACTGATTGGTGATCAGTCAGAATATAGCCCTGTGCAACCCACTTGTCGGGTTGATCCTATGATGAAGCGTTAGCGAAACGTACGTCAGGAGCGCCGCACACGTGGACCCGCGTGTCCGGTGGTTTTAATTGTTGTTTGCCCACCTCATGTCCTCCGTATACATTACACCGTTGGGCAACATTGCCAATAATAAAATGATACAAGATGTTGTGAATGCTAGGCTTAGATCAGACTGTGAAGACCATTAAGCCTCTATATTGGTCAGGAGCAACGCACATACAGCGCGTTTACAAATCCATGTTAATATAAGTCCATCCATGTGCCTCCTGTGGACAGTATACTGCTGATGGGTAGCGCTATCAGTTAATTATAAATTTATGATGCCGTCAATATGGAGTTTTAAGCAATAGCGGATTTCGCCAGCGGCAGAGTTATATATTAACCTGTATCATTATCATACCCTCACACAGTATGTAACAACAATTATATTTACCAAATGATACAATGGTGTGGCAATATCAAACTATTGGATACATGGATACTGTCTGTATAGAGATAGTTCTACTTTAAACAGTGGGTGCAATTATTCTATATTGCACAGTATTGCCACTATTATAGTGGTATACAAGTCCTAATAGAGAGTTCGTTGGTATCTTGGTGAATTACATGTTAATCCATGTCGGCATAATTAGGTCGAATGGGGATCGTGGCCATTAACTATAATGATATTAACCTGAGACTGAACTTATACGCAATTCACTTTAGTATAAAGCCCGCATATTTGAATATTATTACACTACTTGATAATTGTGTGATTATCCATGTATGAATAATTCTGGCATGAAGTGATATATATTGAGACACGTAATATAATGTGTCACGTGATCTGATACTAATGTGATTGAAGGATTTATAAATCACATTTAGTGAAGAAACGACTATACTTCAGACCAATAATCTACACTATAATTGATCATTACTGATAATTATAATACCCCAATTATTTTACTACACATTGGGGTTTGAGCATTCACATTGTGACGGAGTCTTGATTTGTGAAGTTATTAAACTATCCATTAGGAATACTAATTAGACTGAGAGTGGACACGACATTTTATTTTTATATATATGTTAGGTTTGTTTCACATTATAAGCACTTTAACACTTGGCACTTTATATTTCGCTACAATTTTAATAAATTCAATAAAAGTTAATTTTTAGGTTCATTGCATTGGGTCACCAGTTATGAGAAGTCATAACAATATGTTTCTATAACTGATAGTCCGTGAGTGCCCCTATTGGAACACTTTTTCTTTGTCTATATTGTATTTAGATTTTCTATCTGATTTTGATCTATTTTTGATGTAATTGATAAGTTGTATTCATTCTGGCTTAGGTAAATCATAAATTCCTTAAGCAACTCTAAAAACCTACTCCACATGATTACTACATAATCGTAGCGTTTATATAGTACAATATTATCCTGTTTAAGCCTTCCATAAACAGAACATCAGGTGTGCTTCTCCAATGAGTAATCGATCCGAAACAGGTATTCTTAAGAATGAGTATATTTTATTAATTAATTAAGTAATCTTACTGAGAGCATAAGTGCATCTCTCAGGGTCAGTGCACAAGTAACCAAGATGGACACAAGTCCCAAATCTTTTATACACTTGTCTTTCATTAGCAGAATCATTGCACATTATCACGCCCCACTTACAACGTTCTTTCCTTCTAAGGCATACAAGCATTGGATGACTTTTGGCATAAATTGATAACACATTCATAAAAGATTGAGACAGTAGTTTATTCTTGCTCTAATTTAATGAAATACTCCCCATCCTTGAATTACAATAGCCATGGCCTACGTGCAATTTGCAACATCCTCGTCTGAGGGACGAACTTCTATATTTGGTAAATAAGTCAGACAGTGCGCAAAAGGAAGGTCTTAATGTGTTCCTTTTACTCCCTAACTTTGCAGAAAAACAAGTTAGGTAATGTCTTTCTTAAAGTAACCATGATATCCAAGTCGTGCTTCAGCATCATGGCTGACAAATGGTTCTAGCATTAAATGATATATATGTGAGTTCTTATATGAATATGATATAAGATTATATGAATATATGAGTATACGAACACATATGGCGTGTACATATAAGTCAATATAAGTAATAAACCAGTATATTTTGAATTATATGATCTTTTCCTGTACTAGATGTTGTCCTACTAAATTGTACTTCTACAATCCTTATACGGGTTGTCTCCATAAATGTATTTATGCTCCAAGCTTCCCATATGAAGATTGGCTAAGTTGGGAGCAAAGACTGTTCCACATGTTTGTAGGTAATATTTTTCAAAATTTTGAAAAATAATTATACTTTAAAATTAATTGCATTAATATACAAATCTTTGTGATCATTATTTAATATTAGGTCAATGGCTAAAAATTCCTACAGGATTGAAAAAAGCATAATAAAGATAATGTTAATATATATTTTTTGTTCCCGGATGTTTTACCTTGAGATAATCGGTATCCGCCAGGGCAGTGTTTTTTCAATTCAAGGCACACTACACAAAATTCTAAAATAGCCAAGTCACACCATCTATTTTTTTTAATCAAATATAATAACAAATATCAACATATGTAATATATGTTGATATTTGTTATTGCCATTAAACACACACAGAAAAAAACAAATATAACACTTTGCTCCCCACAGAAAAAAAAACATTGGCTGGCCCCCACAGAAAAAATAAAAACCACATTGCTCTCCACAAAAACAAACCACATTGGCTTCCACATAAAAGTTAAATTTACATTTTTTTTGCCCCTACCTGTCCCTCATCAGCTGGCGGTGCACACAGTGCAGAGCTGTGAGCAGTGTGTAGTTGGGCTGGCTGGCAGGCGCCTGGCTGGCAATGCGGCTTGTGTGACCTATGATGTCACGCTGCTAAGTCTGCATAGGTCACGGCCCAGGCGCACCTGAGCCTCCAAGAACAGCTCAGCGTTGCCCAGTCTGCAGTACAGTAAAGGCGGATCTGACCGTGCTGACCCTGTGGCACATTTGACAACCGTTCGTGGCACTCTAGTGTGCCTCGGCACATCGCTTAAAAGCCCTGCTCTAGGAAGAGACCTGCAGAAAAATCTCAACAAATACACAGAGATTGCAATAGCAGATAGGAGCATCAAGTAGATAGAAATTAGGGTTTCATTATATACCAAAGTGACTTTCACTGTATAAACGTAGACCAGCTGTGTGTGTCTAATACACTGATCTTCTGTTTATTCTGAGTTACTGATAATCCACATTATTATTGTGTTTTATTGTTTTGTGGGTTAATTAGGGTGAAGAACTGACTAATATAAAAGAAGAAAATGTAGAGGGAGAAGAGGAGACGTCTGTGATGTGTGATCAGCAGTGTAAGGAGGAGGAAATCCCTACAGCTATCAGCACAGGTGAGTAATAATCACTAAGTACAGAACAGTCACATATTCTCCTTGTTCTGTCACTACAGCCATCTCTTATCCTACACCCTCCTCTGTCACTACAGCAATCTCTTATCCTACACCTTCCTCTGTCACTACAGCAATCTCTTATCCTACACCCTCCTCTGTCACTACAGCAATCTCTTATCCTACACCTTCCTCTGTCACTACAGCCATCTCTTATCCTACACCCTCCTCTGTCACTACAGCCGTCTTTTATTCTACACCCTCCTCTGTCACTACAGCCGTCTCTTATCCTACACCCTCCTCTGTCACTACAGCCGTCTCTTATCCTACACCCTCCTCTGTCACTACAGCCGTCTCTTATCCTACACCCTCCTCTGTCACTACAGCCGTCTCTTATCCTACACCCTCCTCTGTCACTACAGCCGTCTCTTATCCTACACCTTCCTCTGTCACTACAGCCGTCTCTTATCCTACACCCTCCTCTGTCACTACAGCCGTCTCTTATCCTACATCCTCCTCTGTCACTACAGCCGTCTCTTATCCTACACCCTAATGTGTCACTACAGCCGTCTCTTATCCTACACCCTCCTCTGTCACTACAGCCGTCTCTTATCCTACACCCTCCTCTGTCACTACAGCCGTCTCTTATCCTACACCCTCCTCTGTCACTACAGCACTCTCTTATCCTACACCCTCCTCTGTCACTACAGCACTCTCTTATCCTACACCCTCCTCTGTCACTACAGCACTCTCTTATCCTACACCCTCCTCTGTCACTACAGCCGTCTCTTATCCTACACCCTCCTCTGTCACTACAGTACTCTCTTATCCTACACCCTCCTCTGTCACTACAGCACTCTCTTATCCTACACCCTCCTCTGTCACTACAGCACTCTCTTATCCTACACCCTCCTCTGTCACTACAGCACTCTCTTATCCTACACCCTCCTCTGTCACTACAGCCACCTCTTATGCTACACCTTCCTCTGTCACTACAGCCACCTCTTATGCTACACCCTCCTCTGTCACTACAGCCCTCTCTTATCCTACACCCTCCTCTGTCACTACAGCACTCTCTTATCCTACACCCTCCTCTGTCACTACAGCCACTTCTTATGCTACACCTTCCTCTGTCACTACAGCCACCTCTTATGCTACACCCTCCTCTGTCACCATAGAAATCTCTTATGCTACACCCTCCTCTGTCACCATAGAAATCTCTTATCCTACACCCTTATAAAGCCATCTCTTATCCTACACCCTCCTCTGTCACTACAGCCATCTCTTATCCTACACCCTCCTCTGTCACTACAGCACTCTCTTATCCTACACCCTCCTCTGTCACTACAGCACTCTTATCCTACACCCTCCTCTGTCACTACAGCACTCTCTTATCCTACACCCTCCTCTGTCACTACAGCACTCTCTTATCCTACACCCTCCTCTGTCACTACAGCACTCTCTTATCCTACACCCTCCTCTGTCACTACAGCACTCTCTTATCCTACACCCTCCTCTGTCACTACAGCACTCTCTTATCCTACACCCTCCTCTGTCACTACAGCACTCTCTTATCCTACACCCTCCTCTGTCACTACAGCCACCTCTTATGCTACACCTTCCTCTGTCACTACAGCCACCTCTTATGCTACACCCTCCTCTGTCACTACAGCCCTCTCTTATCCTACACCCTCCTCTGTCACTACAGCACTCTCTTATCCTACACCCTCCTCTGTCACTACAGCCACTTCTTATGCTACACCTTCCTCTGTCACTACAGCCACCTCTTATGCTACACCCTCCTCTGTCACCATAGAAATCTCTTATCCTACACCCTCCTCTGTCACTACAGCCGTCTTTTATTCTACACCCTCCTCTGTCACTACAGCCGTCTCTTATCCTACACCCTCCTCTGTCACTACAGCCACCTCTTATGCTACACCCTCCTCTGTCACTACAGCCACCTCTTATGCTACACCTTCCTCTGTCACTACAGCCCTCTCTTATCCTACACCCTCCTCTGTCACTACAGCACTCTCTTATCCTACACCCTCCTCTGTCACTACAGCCCTCTTATCCTACACCTTCCTCTGTCACTACAGCCACCTCTTATGCTACACCTTCCTCTGTCACTACAGCCACCTCTTATGCTACACCCTCCTCTGTCAACCATAGAAATCTCTTATGCTACACCCTAATAAAGCCATCTCTTATCCTACACCCTCCTCTGTCACTACAGCCATCTCTTATCCTACACCCTCCTCTGTCACTACAGCACTCTCTTATCCTACACCCTCCTCTCACTACAGCCATCTCTTATCCTACACCCCCCTCTGTCACTACAGCCGTCTCTTATCCTACACCCTCCTCTGTCACCATAGAAATCTCTTATCCTACACCCTAATACAGCCATCTCTTATCCTATTTAGAATGCGCACGGCATCTATTAACTCACCAGTGGTTGTTTCACTGGCACTTACCAACCCTGTGTGACACTGTGGCCCGCGGGTGGGGAAGGCTGTTTTTTTGCGGGGCGCTGCCATAAGGGCAGAGCGCATTTCAGCGCTTACAAATCGGGCAGGCCGCAGCCTAGCGGGAACACTAGTTTTGATAAATGCAACCGATAGTGGCAGATGTCCCCAACAACAGGGATTCTGGAATAAACAGAAGGATAAAGCAGAGACCAGCTTCTGGTAATGTAGAGTCAATGATCTGGTGAGTATATAACAGCCAGACACATGTACAGTTCATTAGCTGGGACCTCACCATAAGATGAGCTGATAACTGGATGTCTCACAAAAACACCAGCAGAGTAGCCCCCCCTGGTGACCATGGGGTACTGCAGCCAGTGCTGCAACAGAATCAATACAGGACGTAGTGTTTCATTCTCAGTATGTGTATGATAACACTGCAGTACCAAAGCAATATCCACACACACCACACAGTCTTATCACAGCACACACCTCACACACACACTCTACCACCCTGGGCACAGGGATCTATAACCACTCACACCAGCTCCTCTCCAGTCTTTGCTCATAGGTACTTTGTACTGTTGCTTCTTTTGCTCTGAATTGTCTCTGTATCCTGCTCTGCCCTTTATCTATCACCCAGGTGTGCCCTGCTCCATTCTCCTGCTCTATCCTCATGCACCCCCCCACCGCTCACTCTGTGCCATCTCCTCCTGTACCCTACTCCTCTGTCCCACCGCTGCCCTTCCTCTCTGGGCTTGTCAGCATCGAAGCTTGCAGTTAAGAAACATATAGACGTGTCCCCAGTGGACGTCCATGCTCCAAATGACGTGAGATACCCGGCGCAAGAGACACTACGCAGATAAGGCACAACAGAACTTGGCGTGGGGGGAGAGCCATGGACGTTGGTATCTGAGCCCTTTATACACAGATTAAGACTCAGTCGCACCCAGAGGCACATATGTCGTACACACACCAGTGATCATGGTCAGGATACACTAGCAATGTAGTTTTGTTGCTTCTTTGTGTTTTATTTATGTGGAATAAGATTCACTTTTAAAGCAAAAAAGACTCTGGAGTCGCACAGGACCTGGTGCGCTGAGAGGCGCTATATGGTGTGACTGTAGCAGCAGTAATAAAGGACACATCTGTATAGAGGCTGCTGCCCTGTGTTTGGGGGTTTGTTTGTTCCTTTTGTGTCATTTTTGCGTGTGAATAGACGCGATTGTATTTAACAGTATAGTAAAAATATACCTTTTGTGAGAATAGCCTTAATTGTTAAATAAAATATGGTTCAAAATAATGAATATAAAATGTAATTAGAGATAATGAGTGAAATATGATAGTGAACCAATAATAAAACGAATACAATGATAAAGATTAGAGACCGGCAATGTCTGACAAACTGTGGACTAAATGTGAAACATAAAATCAAAAGATGTTTATTGCTCCTTAGATAGATGTGTCAGTTCAGGAGTCCCGCATCTGTAAACTTTAGACTGGATCCGGAGCACCAGTTTACTCACCCTATCTTACCCTAAAGGCAGCAAGGGCTGAGGTGTCCTGGCGGCTTTCGGAGCAGGTTCATTCAGCTGTGCGCTATGAACGTCCTGCTTCTGCTGGTCCGGGCTGTACTTTCTCCCTGGCTCTATGTGATGAGCTGGAATCGGTAGTTTCTGCCGCCTCGTGTGCTCACGCTTCCTCTGTCTGTGACGTCAGTACGGGGTCCCTCTTGCACCAACGCGTTTCGTCACTCAGTGACTTTGCTGTGACTACCGGAACACCGCATTCACCAACAAAATCCTTCCACCCAGGAGAGAGTCTTGGAGGCTTCCAGAGACAGATCTATAGTGCTTGTGCCAACTACATGCTACAGCAGAGTTTCCCTTATGTGTCAGCTGCAAAACTTCCATTGTAATCTCATGGCTGGGACTTGCTGCAACTTTAGCACGTCCTGTACTGATTGCACATATATAATGGTAATAAGTTTTTAGTTTTACCAAATAATTTTCTTTAATTGACTAATAATATAATAAAAATGCTCCCTTGTATAAATACCAAATATATTTTACCATCCATTTATTTCCAGCACAAGGACGTGATAGCAGGAGCACCTCTGATGGATATCCCATTTTGTTTTCAGATTTGAAAATAGAAGATGACAGCATCACAGGAAATTCTCGTGGAGAAAACCCCCTTACCCTAAATATGCATGGCGTACGTCACAGTGCTGATGTGTCACCTGATCCCTCTGATAATGAGGAGTGTTCTACTGATGACTCCGATATCGCTTCATGTAGTACAAGTCGCAAAGTATTTTCCTGTTCTGAATGTGATAAATGTTTTCTATATAAGTCGCTCTTAGTTAAACATGAGAGAACGCACACTGGTGAGCGGCCGTTTCTATGCTCAGAGTGTGGGAAATGTTTTGCACAAAAATCAGGGCTTGTTGTGCATCAGAGCCATCACACAGGTGAGCAGCCATTTCCATGTTTCGAGTGTGAGAAACAGTTTACATTTAAAGCAGATCTTCTTAAACATCAGAGAACTCACACGGGTGAGAAGCCATTTCCATGTTCTGAGTGCGGGAAATGTTATGCACATAAATCAGGGCTTGTTGTGCATCAGAGAACTCATACAGGTGTTAAGCCATTTCCATGTTCTGAATGTGGGAAATGTTATGCACATAAATCAGTGCTCGTTGTGCATCAGAGACATCACACAGGTGAGCAGCCATTTCCATGTTCTGAGTGTGGGAAATATTTTTCAAATAAAACATGGCTTGCCGTACATCAGACAATTCACACAGGTGTGAATCCGTTTCCATGCTCTGAGTGCGGGAAATGTTTGTCAACGAACTTGGCTCTTGTTGCACATCAACGAATTCACACAGGAGAAAAACCATTTCCATGTTTCGAGTGTGAGAAACGGTTTACATTGAAAGCAGATCTTCTTAAACATCAGAGAACTCACACGGGTGAGAAGCCGTTTCCATGCTCGGAGTGTGGAAAATGTTTTGCACAAAAAAAGGATCTTCGTAGACATCAGAGAACTCACACGGGTGAGAAGCCGTTTCCATGCCCTGAGTGTGGAAAATGTTTTTCACAAAAAACCCATCTTCGTTCGCATCAGAGAACTCACACAGGTGAGAAGCCGTTTCCATGAAATCAAAACATAATTGACATCAGCTAAGCCACAAAAGTGAAAAACAATTTCCATGTTCTGATGAGTGAGAAATGTTATACACATAAATATCTTATTAGACACCAGAAAATCCACACACACGAGTAATGCGATATCTGTGAGATGGTGGACATAAAACAGGATGGCTGCAAATAAAAGTTGCCATATATCTGATATACTCTATCCTATATTGTCAACACTTACTGGAGCTACACAATATTTTCATATTTATTAATTATTCACAAAGGCGTAATATGTGTCATTTACATAAGACGCAGATTGCTTGTGTGGATTGTATTGTAGATCCTCTTATTTTATTAGTGTGATCCGTGGGATATAGTTGATATTAATTCCGTTTCCTGTTCCTATTTCACTGAGAGTAATTTTTTTTCTACTTCAGGGTCCATAGGGTATCCACAGGATACCTTGGGGTATAGGTGTGACATCAGTCGCTGGGCACCATAGAGTTAAGCTTTTCAGCCTCCCAGGATGCACTAGGGTCCCCCTCCTATACCCCGCCCCCGAGCCAAGGCACCTCAGTTTTAGTTTGGTGCCCTGCCGGCGTCGGGTGCACCTGTCGGAGTGGGGGGCTAGAAGAGCCCCTGAAGCTTTCTTCAGTGCAGCTGTGGCTGCACATCTGGATGTACAGCATGGACAGTCAGTCCTGACGTCCATGCTGTCTTCCCTACACCCCCGCCGGTACCAGAACGCCGGTACCGATCCGGGGATGCTGGTGAGCATCTGGGGTCACAGCTAGCGGTGACCCCAGATGTTCCGGACCATGGCCGGATCCAAGGGGGACAAAGGTAAGCAGCGGGGTCCCGCGGTGGGTCCCCGCTGGTCACATGGTCCTAAGTCCCCAGGCAGGGGGCTCCCTGGGGACTGGCTGCAGCGTGGAGCCAGGCGACCAACCTGCGCTTTCCACTACCCCCTGGGACAGCGGACCGCAGCAGAGCGGTAGCGCTGCGGCGTCCCAGGGGTTAAATGCATGCCAGGGGAGCGCGCCTTCCCTGTCTCACAGCCGGCGCCTCCCCCGCTGCACACAGCCCTCTCTGCATGCTGCCGACTGGTCCTGTGGCAGCACTCCTCCCCCAGGCCAGCCTCCTCTCTGCTCCTCGGCGGCCATCTTCTCCAGAACGCATGGTGAACGCTGCTGGAAGCGCTGGACAGAAGCATCGTGGTCTGGGTCCCCCCGCATACCTCTCCTCCGCTGTGGCTCAGGTCTGTGTATGCAGCGCTGTGTCCTACCAGGCCCTGTGTCTGTGTAGTTGAGTGATCAGCGCTGTTAATGCAGGAATTGTTGTCTCTCTGCATTGTATGTGACTGTGCTAGCGCTGCCTGTAACTTTTCTTAAACTGTCAGCTTTATTACTGTCCCTGTTCTTTCTGCTAAAGCCCTTGTGGTGCGGTGCTGCAGGGTGGTCTCTCGCCTATTTAATACTTAATTGGTGAGAGAGGTCACATACGTGGTACCATCATGTCTGAAAGTGATTTTCCCCTCCGGCTACAGTGTACCACGTGCAAAGTACCGTTAGCGGAGGGGGAGGGTAGCGCGGAGGGCCTTTGCCGGCAGTGGCGCGGCCTATTACGGTTACAGCACCGGTACAGGAGCCGCCCTGGGCTTGTTTCGCTCAGGCGTTAACAGCTTTAGTGGGCCAGTTAGCTCCGCAGCCCGCGTTTACTCCGATGGGTTTGTCCCAGCAGTCTGTGGTGTCGTCACCCATGCAGGGGTTCCCACGACAATTGGTGGTACCCCACAGTCTCCCTATTTCCCCGCTCCTGGGTTCTCAGGAGCCAGCGTGGGTTAACTCCCTGACGAGTTCTGTACAGCACTTGTCGGATGTGTTGCAAGGGGAGTCTGTGATGCGGCCTCATAAAAGGCCGGTGGCGTCTCTGTCCGCTCCTTATGAGGATGACGAAGGGACGTCTGATAATGGGGAGATTCTGGATCCTTACGATCAGGAACCTCTCCATACTAAGGACGCTGATGCTAAGTCCAAAGTATATATTCCGGGACTTATTCGGGCGGTCCGCACAGCCTTGGTGATTGAGGACGAAGTTCCCCCAGCGGCTAAATCTAAGTATGCCTTTTTCAAAGATGTGAAGGGCGATGCCACAGTCTTTCCTCTTTCGGGTCAGTTGGTGGACCATTTAGAGGAGGCGTGGAAACAACCTGGCAAAAGATACCAGCCGCAGAGATGCCTGGCGGTGGCTTATCCGTTCGCGGATAATTATTTTGCTAAGTGGGAATCCCCTCCACAGGTGGATTCTCACGTGACCCGTCTTGTCCGTAGTGCCACATTGCCGATGCCATCCATGTCCTCCCTTAAGGATGCTACGGACCGCAAGGTAGAAATCTGCCTGAAGTCCGCTTATTCCCTTGCAGGGGGGGCAGCACGGCCGGCTATGGCCATTTGCTGGGTTGCCAGAGCGATGGAGCGCTGGGCGGATTCATTGGAGGCTTCTTTTGAATCCGACTGTCCGGCCGAACAGGCGGAGTTGATTGGCAATCTCCGTGATTCGGCCACCTACATCAACGAGGCGGCTCTAGACATTAGTACTCTGGTGTCTAGAATTTCTTCAGCAGCGGTAGCTGCTCGTCGCACCTTGTGGCTGCGATCCTGGAAGGCGGACGCAGATTCCAAGAAAGGTCTGGAAGCGTTGCCGTTTACCGGAGAAGTTCTCTTCGGTCCGGATCTGGATAAGATTGTGGCCACGTTGGCGGCAGCCAAATCGGCTTGTCTCCCGTCGGCCGCTGCTCCTTCTGGTTCTGGACCATCGTCCTTTCGGTCATCTAGGGCCCAGGGCAGGCCCAAACCACAGTCGTTTCCTCGACAGGCTGGCCCTAAGAAATCGGTCAAGCCCCGGAAGCAGGCATGGAGTACCAGACGTCCGGCCCCCAAGCCAGATGACAAGCCTGCGGCCTGACGGTCCGGGCCTCCCTTTGGGGGATCCCAGGGTGGGAGGCCGCCTGCTACAGTTCGCCCAGTGTTGGTCGACCACTACGACAGACACTTGGGTTCTGGAGGTGGTTTCCCACGGATACACCCTCTCCTTCCGGCACAGACCCCCGGCTCGCTTCTTCACCACGGGTCTACCATCAGACCGGAACAAGGCTACGGAGCTGCGGAAGGTATTGCACACTATGCTCCAGGCTGGAGTTATAGTGCCTGTGCCATTCTCCCAGAGGGGCCAGGGTTTCTATTCAAATCTATTTTTGGTACAGAAACCCAATGGGTCATATCGTCCGATTCTCAACCTCAAAGCACTCAACAAGTCTTTGCGGGTCCCGAAGTTTCGGATGGAGACCCTACGGTCCATCATTCTGGCGCTGGAACCTGGAGACTACTTGGTGTCATTGGACATACAGGACGCTTACCTGCATGTCCCTATTCTTTTGCGCCATCAACAGTTCCTCAGGTTTGCAATCCGCAGCGACCACTTCCAGTTTCGGGCGTTACCTTTTGGCCTGGCAACAGCACCACGGGTTTTCACCAAGGTGATGGCGGTCATGGCGGCTTCTCTGCGGCTGCAGGGAGTCCGCATGTTGCCGTATTTGGACGACCTGTTATTGGTGGCAGGATCTCCAGAGCTCCTGTTACGCCACTTGGACCTGACCATTGCACTGCTGCAACGGCACGGCTGGCTAATCAACTGGCAGAAGTCCACTCTAATCCCGTCTCGGAGGATTCTGCATCTTGGAGCCTTATTGGACTCGGGACAGCAAAGGATCTTCGTGACGGAGGACAAGATCTCTGCTTTACAGTCAAGGGTGCGCAGTTGCCTGCACAGCCGCCGGTTGTCCTTACACTCGGCGATGAGGTTACTGGGCTCCATGGTGTCGGTGTTCGACATGGTGGAATACGCCCAGTTTCACTCCAGACCTCTGCAGCACCTGATCCTGTCCAAGTGGAACGGGCTGCCTCAGTCTCTGAAGTCCCAGACGATTGTGCTCACCCCGGAGGTTCGCCTGTCCCTTGCGTGGTGGTTACAGACGACCCACCTCAACAAGGGACGTCCGTTCTGGGTTCCAAATTGGGTCCTGTTGACAACGGACGCCAGTCTTCGGGGCTGGGGAGCAGTTTCGGGTCCACACTTGTTCCAGGGCAGGTGAACGCCGACAGAAGCGGAGCTTCCAATAAATATCTTGGAACTCCGTGCGGTCTTCAATGCTCTCCAGCAGGCACAGCGGTTTCTCCAGGGTCGCCCGGTGCAGGTCCAGTCGGACAACGCTACCACCGTGGCCTACATAAACAGGCAAGGAGGAACTCGCAGTCGGGCGGCTCTCGCAGAGGTCTCTCGGATCCTGGTTTGGGCGGAGCGCAATCTTCCGGCCATATCAGCGGTCTTCATCCCGGGAGTGCTAAATTGGGAGGCGGACTTTCTAAGTCGCCAGGACGTTCATCCGGGGGAATGGTCCCTGCACCCGGACGTTTTTCAACTACTGGTGGACAGGTGGGGTCTTCCAGAAATCGACCTCATGGCGTCCCGGCACAACAACAAGTTGCCGGTGTACGGGTCTCGCACAAGAGACGAAGGGGCGTCTCTGGTGGATGCTCTGTCCGTCCGGTGGACGTTCCGGTTCGCATACCTGTTCCCTCCGGTCTCCCTTCTTCCACGGGTAATACGGAAATTCAAACAGGAAGGAGGGACGCTCCTGTTGATAGCTCCCGCGTGGCCCAGACGGCACTGGTTCTCAGACCTTCGGGGTCTGTCCGTGGACAGTCCTCTGCGGTTGCCGCTACGACCGGACCTTCTGTCTCAGGGTCCTTGCCTTCACCCGGACCTGACTCGGCTGGCTTTGACGGCGTGGCTGTTGAGACGGCCATGCTGAGGTCCCGGGGGTTTTCCAGCTCTGTGGTGCGTACCATGTTACGAGCTCGGAAACCGTCTTCCGCGAGGATATACCATCGCGTGTGGCATACGTTCTTCCAGTGGTGTCGACCGAGAGGTTATGCACCGCGGGAGTTTCGTCTGTCTCGGATTCTCGCCTTCCTGCAAGCGGGACTAGATCATGGGCTTCGCCTTGCTTCTTTGAAGGTACAGGTTTCGGCCCTATCTGTCTGGTTTCACCGTAGGATTGCTACAATCCCGGATGTGCGCACCTTTATGCAGGGTGTTCTTCGCATCCAGCCGCCCTTTGTTCCACCTGTGGCGCCTTGGGATTTGGCTGTGGTCCTGAGGGCTCTCCAAGGACCGCCGTTTGAACCACTGGGCTCAGTGGATCTTAAATGGCTAACAGCTAAGACTGTTTTCCTTCTGGCCTTTGCTTCGGCCAGACGTGTTTCTGAGTTAGGGGCTCTTTCTTGTAGACCCCCTTTCTTGGTTTTTCATGGGAACAGGGCAGTGCTCCGCACTCGGCCCGAGTTTCTTCCCAAAGTTGTTTCCCAGTTTCATGTTAACGAGGAAATAGTTGTTCCGGCCTTTAACTCACCGGGTCTTTCCCTGGGTGAGGCCTCTTTGGATGTTGTGCGGGCCTTAAGGACTTATGTTGACCGCACTTCTTCGTTTAGGAAGTCGGACGCTTTGTTTGTCCTCTATGGCTTCCGTAAAAAGGGTTGGCCTGCTTCAAAGCAAACTTTGGCAGCCTGGATCCGTATGGCTATTTCTGAAGCTTATCTTCATGAAGGCCTACCGGTCCCTCCTTCTCTGAAGGCTCATTCCACTAGGTCTGTGGGTCCTTCGTGGGCAGCACGACGTGGTGCCTCGGCAGTTCAGATCTGCAAGGCTGCTACGTGGTCCTCTGTCCATACCTTCGTGAGGTATTACAGGTTTGACACCTTCGCCTCTCAGGATGCTTCCTTCGGGCGGCGGATTCTCCTTTCTGCACAGGAGCGTCCCCACCCTTAAAGGATACTGCTTTGGGACATCCCCAAGGTATCCTGTGGATACCCTATGGACCCTGAAGTAGAAAATATGAGATATGGTAAGAACTTACCCTTGTTATCTCTATTTCTACGAAGTCCATAGGGTTCCACAGGACTCCCGCCCTGTCGCACCTGTGCTGCAGATGGGCTTTGCTCTGGTCACCGGTTTTCCGTCTCCCTCTGGTGAGAATGTGATTCTTGTATGTGTCCAGATCTTTTTTCTCTCTCTTCTCCTCCTCCGGCCTATGGCTTGATAACTAACTGAGGTGCCTTGGCTCGGGGGCGGGGTATAGGAGGGGGACCCTAGTGCATCCTGGGAGGCTGAAAAGCTTAACTCTATGGTGCCCAGCGACTGACGTCACACCTATACCCCAAGGTATCCTGTGGAACCCTATGGACTTCGTAGAAATAGAGATAACAAGGGTAAGTTCTTACCATATCTCATATTTTTTTTTTTTTTTTTTTTTTTTACGAAGCTCCGAAAATTAGGCTAAAATGCAAATGCTATTTTTTCTAAAATATATGTTCTCAATTCTGTATGGCTATTTTTATAAGTTGACAGTAAGTACATTTTTAGACAAATAATATAAATATATTTATATATACACACACAATGTTATAGATCCGTATGTGGCTTAATGGGTCAAGATTTGTCTGCAGGGGCGCAATGTGCTCCTTATGTGGGGGTTTTAGCGGATCTGGGCAATCCTAGCTAAATATGAAGGTGGGGAATTTACCCTTGTATGTGAAAAAAATAATTTGTTTTACAAGTTGTTTAGGCTATAGGGCTTATTTATGAGGAGGGTGTTTGTAGGTGGGCATGCCAGTGTAATAAAATGCTGTAGCCCGGCTGAAGAACTTTGATGTGGTGGCGTTCAGGCCTTGTCCTGGCTTTTAAATGTTTTCCATTTGCACTTTTCAGGTACATGTCATACGGCAAAGCACATTCATGGGATGTAAACACTAAATAGAAAAAACATACAAATGTGGCACATAGTAACTACAGTCCCCTCACTTTTTATCAAATCAGATTTTTCAGAAACACAAAGCAAAGGCTGACATATATGAGGTGGGTGGTGTAAGTAGGCCACATTTTAAGGCCTAATTTGAAAGTTGAACATTGGGTGCTTAACCAACACAGGAGCATTAGGGAGAGTTATATGCTCTGTGAGGCTATAGACCCTATGCTTTAGTGGATTCAGGCTTTTCCTGGTGTAAAAAGTTACTGATTAAAGGCTCCCTCATCTCCTTTCAGCAGAGAAGGGACAACCATAAAGATAGGACAGATAGACATAAACCAGGACCAGGCAGGTAGCTATGGGTCAGAGGTCACAGTAGAACAAATGTAGCCAATGGCATACCTAAGCCATAACAGCCAGTACAATTACTGCGTCAGAGCTGGGTCATCAGCACTTGGGATACCTATTGCTCCACTACATAACTTACGGCTAGCTGTGGAATTGTGAATTCCTGTCTTATGAAATATTTTCCATCCATTTGTTCTGGCAATTAAAAGTTCACTTATTCCCAAATATTTCATGAATAATATTTCCTCATGCATGATGCGTTTTGCGGGTCACAGCCACCTTCAGAAATTACTTTAGCTGAGCTCAGGCTTATAGTGACCTTTTTGCCGTCTTTGCCGAGTCCTGCAACACTGACCGAAGCCTCTGCATCGCCATTTTGTACTCCTGGAGAATGCAAAGCGCACCAGCTGCCTCAGGGAGTGTCACTGATCCTATCCTTCAACCACAGCTACAGAACTGACTTTAATGGTCATAGTGTGTGACGTCAGCTGGTATATGCCCTAATGCACACTGTATATCATGAGATGTGTGCTGTGGGAATGCATATAGACACTTTGGGGTGTATTTACTAAAGTTCGGGTGTTTAGAAGTGAAGGTATTGCCCATAGCAACCAATCAGATTCTAACTTCTAGAAGGTACTAGATAAATGTTAAGTCGAATCTGGTTGCTATGGGCAACATCTATACTTCTAAAACCCGCCCTTTGGGTGGTATTCATTTGTATCGCCCCCTACGCGCCCGACAGGAGCTATTCAATTGTTGCTTCTGCCAGGCGGGTACCCAAACGGTACTTTTCACGAATGCACCCAGCACTTTGATCGGGGGTAACTGTTTTACGCGGCTAAACCTGACCACTATGGGCATGATCAGTGCGGCAATTGAATAGTGCCCCGCGATCTCCTGTCACTTTAGACGGGAGATCGGGAGCGCTATAACAATTCAGTACCGCCCTTTGAGTCTGTTTTGGTCCTCACCCTTCATCTATGCCCATATGCTACCAAAGAGCTTTCATCTCCCAATGTGCCATAGTGCTGTAGTTGTCACCAGTGTGAAAGGTGTAGTTCTGTACATGGTGATTCTACTTACCCTCTGATAGGCCTGTTCTATGATCCGGTCACTGTGATAGTGGATGTTATCTAACAGACGGCTGGAGGGACAACATGTGCTCTCTGTAATCTGAAGCTCATCAAAAGAAATTGAACTTCTTACATGATCTCTGGGTTCTTGTTAAACAGATGGATTTCTTTAAAACATGGGGCTAGATTGACCACAGCTGTGTCCTTATTTACCTATCGTATTTCTGTCACAAAGTGGGGGACGCTCGACGCATCTTTTACTACAAACTGATTCGCTTGACCGTGTAATGTCTGTTTTCAAACAGCAGATGGCGTCTTTTCTATACTTCTTCCCCTCCCTTGAACAGCCTCTATCAAACCATTGATGTCTCAGCCATTCTCTGTCCGCACAGTATTAAGCTGTGTACTGCATGGGGCACTAATGCGGCTCTGTTTTGTAATGAGAAAGAAGATGATTACTGCTTTTGTGTTATATATGTGCCCCATCCCCCCATGTCCCGTCCTCTCATTGTGATACAGCTTCTTAGTTAAATATTTAAAATATTGTTACTGTTGTAAATCTACTAAAATGAAAGACTTGTTATCACACACTGATTGTTCACTATAATGCAAACATGTCTTGACATTTAGTTGGTACTTATAGTGTTGAAATGATATAATTTGTATTGTTTGTATATTGATCTAAATGACAGCAATTTTTTATTACATGCGCCTTCATGTATTGCAGCTTTTTATTGTTAAAGAGCATTTATTGGCCAAACACTAAATAAATACTTGATCCTTGTATTGCAGTCTAGTCTTACTTAAATTGTGTGTGTGTGTGTGTGTGTGTGTGTGTGTGTATATGTATATATATATATATATATATATATATATATATATACATACAGTCAGGTCCATAAATATTGGGACATTGACAGAATTTTCATATTTTGTCCTCTATTCACCACCACAATGGCTTTGAAATGAAACAAACAAGATGTGATTTAACTGCAGACTTTCAGATTTAATTTGAGGGTAATTACATCCAAATCAGGTGAACGGTGTAGGAATTACAACGGTTTCTATATGTGCCTCCCACTTTTTAAGGGGCCAAAAGTAATGGGACAAACTAAACAATCCTAAATCTAACTTTCACTTTTTAATACTTTGTTGCAAATCCTTTGCAGGCAATAACAGCCTGAAGTCTGGAATGCATAGACATCACCAGACGCTGGGTTTCATCTCTGGTGATGCTCTGCCAGGCCTCTACTGCAAATGTCTTCAGTTCCTGCTTGTTCTTGGGGCATTTTCCCTTCAGTTTTGTCTTCGTCAAGTGAAATGCATGCTCAATCGGATTCAGGTCAGGGGATTGACTTGGCCATTGCATAACATTCCACTTTTTAGCCTTAAAAAACTCTTTGGTTGCTTTTGCAGTATGCTTCGGGTCATTGTCCATCTGCACTGTGAAGCGCTGTCCAATGAGTTCTGAAGCATTTGACTGAATATGAGCATATAATATTGCCCGAAACACTTCACAATTCATTCTGCTGCTTTTGTCAGCAGTCACATCATCAATAAATATAAGGGAACCAGTTCCATTGGCAGCCATACATGCTCACGCCATGACACTACCACCACCATGCTTCACTGATGAGGTGGTATGTTTTGTATCATGATCAGTTCCTTTCCTTCTCTTCTGGTACAAGTTGATCCTTGTCTCATCTGTCAATAGGATGTTGTTCCAGAACTGTAATGGCTTTTTTAGATGTTGTTTGGCAAACTGTAATCTGGTCTTCCTGTTTTTGTGGCTCACCAATGGTTTGCATCTTGTGGTGAACCCTCTATATTCACTCTTGTGAAGTCTTCTCTTGATTGTTGACTTTGACACATATACATCTACCTCCTGGAGAGTGTTCTTGATTTGGCCAACTGTTGTGAAGGGGTTTTTCTTCACCAGGGAAATAATTCTTTTGTCATCCTCCACAGTTGTTTTCCGTGGTCTTCCGGGTCTTTTGGAGTTGCTGAGCTCTCCGGTGCATTCTTTCTTTTTAAGAATGTTCCAAACAGTTGATTTGGCCACACCTAATGTTTTTGCTATCTCTCTGATGGGTTTGTTTTGATTTTTCAGTCTAATGATGGCTTGCTTCACTGATAGTGACAGCTCTTTGGATCTCATATTGAGAGTCGACAGCAACTGGTTCCAAATGCAAATGTCACACCTAGAATCAACTCCAGACCTTTTACCTGCTTAATTGATAATGAAATAACGAGGGAATAGCCCACACCTGTCCATGAAATAGCTTTTGAGTTGATAGTCCCATTACTTTTGGCCCCTTAAAAAGTGGAAGGCACATATTGAAACTGTTGTAATTCCTACACCGTTCACCCGATTTGGATGTAATTACCCTCAAATTAAATCTGAAAGTCTGCAGTTAAAGCACATCTTGTTTGTTTCATTTCAAAACCATTGTGGTGGTGAATAGAGGCCAAAATCTGAAAATTCTGTCAATGTCCCAATATTTATGGACCTGACTGTATATATATACACATGTTAAAAGAGGACCATGAGTCTTCTTGGATCCCGGCTTGGCACATACTTATAGGAGGGGCTGTCACTGTGCCCCCCTCATACCTGACATTAGCAGTAGGACTACTGTGTGAGTTTGGTTACAGAAGGCTGAGTGGGCACCCACGTTATCAGACAAAATCGCTTAATCACCCTGATATCTGGGCACCTTGAGGTGCCCACAGTAGTAATGCTCTGTACCTACCAGCACACTTTGGTAAACCCCTAGTGCACAGGTTCTCAAACTCTGTCCTAAGGACCCCAAACAGTGCATGTTTTCCAGGTCTCACAGAATCACTAGTGAAATAATTAGCCCCACCTGTGGATCTTTTAAAATGTGTCAGTGAGTAATGACTACACCTGTGCTCCTGCCAGGAGACCTGGAAAATGTGACCTATGTGGGGTCCTGAGGACCGAGTTTGAGAACCACTGCCTTAGTATAGGAAGTGCTGCAAAATTCTGAGTGCCGACAGTCGTCTTTGTACCCTCGCTACCTTAAGTGACAGTAGCTCCTTTAGGGGGACATGGGGTCCCGAGTTAGAGGTGAATGTTTGCGCAGTTGAGCGATGTTTTGCTACTGCGTGAAAAAGTCAGAAAAACCAGAACTGCGCACGCTGGAACCTATTTGTGCGATACCGGTCACAGTTACCTACAGAACTGGTATCATTAGGAAAGGCTAGAGCGAATCGTGGACATTTCTGTTAGGTGACCTGAAGTGAATGCAAAATGAGGCGGATGTATTATAGGAGTGTCATGGACGTGCAAATGCCTCCTCTCTCTCAGTACCGCAGCCACAGAGGGGCTTCAGATGGATACACTGAGGGATGGGCCGATGGTGCGTGGCTGGTGGAGTGCTCATTACTACCAGCGGGTCTGCACTGTGCTCAGATGATGGAAGTGGGCGTCTCAGGGTTCCCTCGGCCTATCGCGCCCTGTTACAGAAGGTGAATGCTGAAACTGGCATTTGCTTGTTATCGCTATTGTGATTATATTAGAAATCTCAGCCGCACATGAATTGCACTCACCTCTCCATCAGGCCTATGATACAAAGAATATCGGTGACTACTGATCCCACATCCGGCTTCTAAGTAACACACACAATATACAACATGTCCATAGTGCTAGTAACATACTGGTGATACCAAGCAGGGTTACCCTTTATTTCAAGTAGCCTGCCGCCCTGCTCTCGCCACACAGTGACGGGATCTATATCTATGGGTTTGGATTGCTTGGATCTTTCCTACTGAGTATCTTTAACCCTCTGTAAGATCAGATGGCTGCTACAAAGGCTGTGATTGGCTGATCCCACACTGGTGAGGTAATTTAATAATCTGATTCATCTTATACTGTATGTAGGATCTTCTATTGCAACGAAAGAGGTAATGTGCGATGGAGCAGGTCTCACATTTTTTTCTCCTTTACCATATTCTGGTGCATTCATGAGATCTTTGCAGATTGGTAAAAATGGTCTGGTACCATGTCGGTTCCTACTGTAGGGGGCTCCTATTTGGTCTCCGGACCGGCAGAGTTGGGGTCAGTTATTCTGAAGCTGCTAGTGATCTTCCCCTTATCTACAATGGTAGCAGACAGAGGTGGCCGCTGCATTACTCTGTGTCTCTGTCCCACTTCACATAATGACCAGAATATTGTTTCCTGCAGAGGACTATAAGAAATGATTAAATGCTCTGTAATTTGTACACTGTGTTGGGACAGATATCTATGATTACTCTAATAGCCTAGTGCATAACGTATCGCCTTAAGGTACTACTGTACAAATGTTTTACCTGTGAGCCTATTCTCCTATTGGACGGGTTTAGCTCAGAAAGATAGAGGCAGCTGAACCTTCCCACCATAAGGCTGCAGCTTGTGCAGAGGACCTCCTTGTCTCCATCACTTTGTCGGCCATCTTTATCCGCAATCTTGTGTAACTGTTGTAAACTTCAAAAAATAAAATTAAAACTCAGATCTCAAGTTCTCGCTCCCAAATTCACTTATCTATACTGAGGCGGATCTCTTTATAGAGCCTCTGCTGTATAAGGTGATATCAGATTAAAGTGCCACTTTTGCATTTCCCCGATGATTCTTGTTTTTAGATTTCAGATCAAACTAAGAACTTCCTGTCCTCTCTCGTATGCAAGGAAATATTTCTCATACCCAGACTCATCTTGAGGTTCTATGTAGGGATGACCATCCACGGCTCTGCCATCGATGGTCGATGTTTTCCCATCATCAATGGTATCTTTGTGCACAGAGCATGGTCGTCACCATCAGGGATCAGACACCGATGTTTAACGTTAATCTGTGATCTCCCATTAATGGTTTGTCCTGCAACTCGCAAATGTAATAGGGTGCAAGTTTGTGGGTGCGAGTAGGGAGGCCAATCCCGGGATCGGCAGGATCCAGGGATTTTGGCCTAAAAATGTCGGGGTTTGAACTAAAAATGGCTAGGAATGAAAGCTTCCAATCCAGGTATTGGCCTCCCTAGCATCGGTGATTAGGGATGGAGCCCAGCTCCCTCTCTAGTAACCACTGCCCGGCTCCCCGCTCCGGGCTCCCAAGGCTGTGTGCACTGTCTGAGAGGTTGGGTGGGTGGATGCAGGGCTGCGCAGTGGCTCACCCCTCTACAAGGCCCACATTGTGAAGCCCCGCTGTTTTGCCACCCGGTAAGTCACCGTGAGGACTGGGCGGCGGACATTGTTTTTTTTCAAAACTAAACCAATCCCAAGAATCCTGGGATTGACGTTTTATCAATCCTGAATCCTGGGATTGAGAAAACAGCCCGGGATTGGCCTCTCTAGGTGCAAGTTTGACTGGCATGCAAATTAATCTGCTGGTAAACTTGCACCTTGTAATGCGTGTTTCATTACAAGGTGTGAGTTGGACTGAAGCATGCACAGATCAGCGAGAGCCATGCATGCTTCTGTGTGTAAAAGTAAAAAAAAAAAAGGAAAAAATCTGAGAGAAATTGGCTCTTTGAGTCAGCACTGGTTCAAAAAAATACAGGGGAAAAATGTGTACGGTTTCCCTGTATTTAATGATCCAATACCGGGCTCTTGGACCAGTCATAGTTATAAAAATACGGGGAACAAAACAAGTAGGGCCCCTCCGTATTTTTTAGAACCACAACCGGGTTCCTAACATGGGGGTAATGTTACAGCCAGGGGACACACTTGAAGGGTTACCACTGGTTGTAACATTCATCCCCTCTAACTAGTCAGCCTAGGCTGGCGAAGTAGGGACCCCCCAATAAGAGTCCCCCCTCTTCAGGGCACCCAACACCTGGGCTCAAACTCGGGGCTATCCCCTGCACCCCTGGCCTGCTGCTACCTCTATTCACCTGCAAAATAAATATTAAAGACAGACTCACATACAATGTTTTATTGCACATACCCTCACTCACGTTGCACGCTGACCACTGCTGCTGCTACCAATTGACTTTGTGTTGAAATGTACTAATGAGAATAGGATGTAGAAGCTATATAAGAACAGGGGCACTAGAGACCCGATCATAGCACGGCCAGTATTAAGATCATTCATAGGGGGCAGCTACTTTTACTTATTGCAATTTTTGCACTAGTGTTAATAGGAGTCAGGAGCTATTATTAAGTACGGAAATCTACAACACTGGGCACGCGTTACAGCGCACTCAGTATTAGATCATCTCAAGGGCCAGCTAGTCATACTACTCCTTGTGTTATTATGTGACTACATCCCATAGGAATATAATAAGATACACACAGACACTTGGATTATAATGTATTTATTTGCTCCGCTCACCGATTGTAATCCTACTTCCACCTAGATATTCAAATGTATTTATACATAGATCAGTATTGGGAGTCATAGATACTCATAATATAAAACAGTGGTCTATTTACAATATTATTGCGGCATAGTGTGTCGGTGTAATATTTTCATACATCACATTTCTTACTTTAATTCACTTTTCAATCTTTTTATATGATTTTAATATTTCACTGAACAAGATTTTTCAAAAGTTACATTTTATTATATATTATATTTGTGCACTATTATATAACAATCCTTCTTCTGATTTCTATACATATGGTTTTCCATATCGTCTGTGGCAGCTCCCCAGCCAAATATTATTATTTATATTTATTGGAATATTGGGTACTTAGGGGGTCATTCAGACCCACTCGCGAGCGGCAGTCCGCTCGCAAGTGGGTCGATGTCCCCCACTGCGCATGCGCACGTCGGAGGGAGCTCCGTCGTGTGCATGCGCGAGACCCGGCGAGCGAAGGACTTTCCATCGCTCCGGGTCTCGCACCAAAGGGGGCGTGCTGTCGATGTTGATTGACAGCACACCCCCTTTGGTGGGCGTTCCGGGGGCGTGCCTGCCAGACGGAGGCGTTCCTATGGGAACACCTACCGTCTGAAGCCGGCCCCACTGACATCACTAGTGATGTCAGTGGGAGTGATTTTGGCTCTGATAGAGCCAAAATCACTCCTGGCCTTGCGGTTGAGAAACCCGACCACAGGGTTTCTCTCGCAAGTCCGATGGTCAAGACCATCGCGACCATCTTGTTGGACGCTCGTATATGCTGTGGGTGGTGACCCACAGCTATACGAGCGTCCAGGAGGACGCTCCATTTTAATGGAGGTGGGCCCTGATTCAGAGCGAACGCTCTGGTCAGAGCGTCCGGCTCTGAATCAGGGCCTTAGTTGTTATTTGTTAGTGCAGTGGTTCTCTCTCCTGGATTAAGACATCTCAGTATCTCCTGCTTTATAGCAACCCCAAATGAATGTGAAACTTAATCCTGCAGTAAACATTGGAAACAATTAGTTTCATACAGCCGTGATGGGTAATCTCACATACTTCAACGATCAAAGTGCCGCACATCACCCTTATATTACCTGTCATTGGCACACCACTCATCTCAAATGACCTGTCACTGGCACACCACTCATCTCAATGCTCTCACTTGCTCCAAAATGCCACCATGTGCTAATCCACCCCCGCTTGCAATAAAATGGCCATACATGCTCTATGACGGAATCAGTATGATTTATGCGGCTGGCGGTTCTAATCCTGACAGCGGAAGCCCGACAGAGGAGGAAATCTTGATCGTCCTTAAGGTAAGTATAACTAACCTAATTCTACCCACTAACCCTCCTTTAGGGGTGCCTAAACCTAACCCCCCCTTCCCCGCAGCCTAACCCCAAGTCTCCCGGGGAAGGTGCCTAACTCTAATCTCCTGGGGAGCTCCTAACCTAAGACCCCCCCCCCCCCCGCAGCTGTCCGCGCCCAGCTTACCTTCGATCGGTAAGCCAGGTGTCGGGCTCCCGGCATAGGTCTAATGACAAGCGTCAAGGTCTCCTGTCATTTGTACTTTGCCGGGAATAAGCAGTCGGGAAGCCGGCGGTCGACATTGCGACCACTGACTTCCCGACTGCTTCCCCTCTATGACTTCCACTTGACATAAAATGCCCCCACAAGCCCTCTGGTCCCACCTCTACTCCAAAGCTCTCTCACATGGCACTCAGATCACCCCAGATACTTCCCACATGCCATTCCTATCCCAAAACATACCGACCACCTATTTTACTCACTCCTCGTATTCCCCATATGCCCCTCAGATGTCCCTGATTGCCACTCAGACCTTTCCACATGCCAACATGCAATTTAGACCTCTCCACAAAATGTTAATATGCGCAAATCTGGACAAAATAAGCCCTGACACTTTAGATGTCCATTAATTAGGACAGGTGGTAGGTGTCTACTCAGTTTTTCCCAGATGTTTCCACTCACTGGCACTCCCCACATGCCACCCACTCACTGGCACTCACATCATGCTGCCCACTCACTGGCACTCCCCACATGCCTCCCACTCACTGGCACTCCCCACATGCCACCCACTCACTGGTACTCCCAGCATGCCGCCCATTCACTGGCACTCCCCATATGCCTCCCACTCACTGGCACTCCCAGCATGCCTCACACTCACTGGGACTCCCCATATACCTCCCACTCACTGGCACTCCCCACATGACCCACTCACTGGCACTCCCCACATTCCTCCCACTCACTGGCACTCCCCGCATTCCTCCCACTCACTGGCACTCCCCACATGCCACCCACTCACTGGCAATCCACACATGCCTCCCACTCACTGGCACTCCCCACATGCCTCCCACTCACTGGCACTCCCCACATGCCTCCCACTCACTGGCACTCCTAGCATGCCACCCACTCACTGGCACTCCTCACATGCCTCCCACTCACTGGCAATCCACACATGCCTCCCACTCTCTGGCACTGCCCACAAGCCACCCACTCACTGGCACTCCCAGCATGCCTCCCACTCACTGGCACTCCCAGCATGCCTCCCACTCACTGGCACTCCCAGCATGCCTCCCACTCACTGGCACTCCCCATATGCCTCCCACTCACTGGCACTCCCCATATGCCTCCCACTCACTGACACTCCCCACATGCTTCCCACTCACTGGCACTCCCCATATGCCTCCCACTCACTGGCACTCCCCATATGCCTCCCACTCACTGGCACTCCCCACATGCCGCCCACTCACTGGCACTCTCAGCATGCTGCCCACTCACTGGCAGTCCTCACATGCCTCCCACTCACTGGCACTCTCCATATGCCGCCCACTCACTGGCACTCCCAGCATGCTGCCCACTGAGTGGAAATCTACACATGTCCTTCACTCACAGAAAAAAAACAAGTATTTACCTTCCCAGCAGCATAGGAAGGGAGAACACACTGCATTTCCTCCTCATCCCATTCCATGTAGGGGTGACATTGATGGTCTGATGGCAATGGTGAGTGGTTTCACCACTGATGGTAAAACATTGGCGGCTGATCCCCGATGGTGACTGCAGGCCCCACTATGGGCATAGCC
The DNA here is from genome assembly GCA_031769625.1 of Taudactylus pleione. Classification (NCBI taxonomy): domain Eukaryota; kingdom Metazoa; phylum Chordata; class Amphibia; order Anura; family Myobatrachidae; genus Taudactylus; species Taudactylus pleione. The sequence goes on along the minus strand of JAUIMM010000375.1, from coordinate 386,255 downwards.
TAACCACTGATGACTCCCCATCGATGGTTATTTTTCATTGGTGAAAAACCATTCACCATCGTTGGCAGAGCCGTCCATGGTCATCAATAAGCCCATGTGCTGCCTCCCCTTCAGACATTGGGGGAGATGTACTAACCTTTGGAAAATGATAAAGTGGAGAGGGATAAACTACCAGCCACTCAGCTCCTTACATGTTATGTTACAGGCTGTGTTTGAACAATGACAGTTAGGAGCTGATTGATTGGTCGTTTATCACTCTCCATAGCTTAGTACAGTGGTTCCAAAACTTTTTCAGTTCAAGGCACCCTTAGGGTCTCCATTTTTTCAAGGCACCCCTAAGCCAAATTACTTACCGAGCGGTACCTTTTCGACCCAAGTAGTTGGGTCAAAATTACGTAATTAGTATATAGGTCAGGACAGAAATACTTTTGTTTCCCCCCAACCCCCCTACCTATAGTTAGTATACAGACAGTGCCACTCATAGCAGTCCCCCCCCACAGTTAGTAAACAGTGCCAGTGCCACTAATAGCTGTTTCCCCCCACCCCATAGTTAGTATACAGTGCCACTCATAGTTGTTTTCCCCTCCCCTCCCCATAGTTAGTATACAATGCCACTCATAGCTGTCCCCCACCACAGTTAGTAAACAGTGCCAGTGCCACTCATAGCTGTTTCCCCCCCACCCCATAGTTAGTATACAGTGCCACTCATAGTTGTTTTCCCCTCCCCACCCCATAGTTAGTATACAATGCCACTCATAGCTGTCCCCCCCCCCACAGTTAGTAAACAGTGCCAGTGCCACTCATAGCTGTTTCCCCCCCACCCCATAGTTAGTATACAGTGCCACTCATAGTTGTTCCCCCCTACACCCCATAGTTAGTATACAGTGCCACTCATAGCTGTTCCCCCCCCATAGTTAGTATACAGTGCCACTCATAGCTGTCCCCCCTACACCCCATAGTTAGTATACAGTGCCACTCATAGCTGGCCCCATCCCATAGTTAGTATACAGTGCCACTCACAGCTGTTCCCCCCTACACCCCATAGTTAGTATACAGTGCCACTCATAGCTGTTCCCCCCTACACCCCATAGTTAGTATACAGTGCCACTCATAGCTGTTCCCCCCTACACCCCACAGTTAGTATACAGTGCCACTCTTAGCTGTCCCCCCCCACCCCATAGTTAGTATACAGTGCCACTCATAGCTGTCCCCCCCCACCCCATAGTTAGTATACAGTGCCACTCATAGCTGTTCCCCCCCCACATAGTTAGTATACAGTGCCACTCATAGCTGTCCCCCCCACCCCATAGTTAGTATACAGTGCCACTCATAGCTGTTCCCCCCTACACCCCACAGTTAGTATACAGTGCCACTCATAGCTGTTCCCCCCTACCCCATAGTTAGTATACAGTGCCACTCATAGCTGTTCCCCCACCCACCCCATAGTTAGTATACAGTGCCACTCATAGCTGTTCCCCCCTACATCCCATAGTTAGTATACAGTGCCACTCATAGCTGTTCCCCCACCCACCCATAGTTAGTATACAGTGCCACTCATAGCTGTTTCCCCCCCACCCCATAGTTAGTATACAGTGCCACTCATAGCTGTTCCCCCCCCACATAGTTAGTATACAGTGCCACTCATAGCTGTCCCCCCCACCCCATAGTTAGTATACAGTGCCACTCATAGCTGTTCCCCCCCTACACCCCATAGTTAGTATACAGTGCCACTCATAGCTGTTCCCCCCTACCCCATAGTTAGTATACAGTGCCACTCATAGCTGTTCCCCCACCCACCCCATAGTTAGTATACAGTGCCACTCATAGCTGTTCCCCCCTACATCCCATAGTTAGTATACAGTGCCACTCATAGCTGTTCCCCCACCCACCCATAGTTAGTATACAGTGCCACTCATAGCTGTCCCCCCACCCCATAGTTAGTATACAGTGCCACTCACAGCTGTTCCCCCCCCACATAGTTAGTATACAGTGCCACTCATAGCTGTCCCCCCCACCCCATAGTTATTATACAGTGCCACTCATAGCTGTTCCCCCCCTACACCCCATAGTTAGTATACAGTGCCACTCATAGCTGTTCCCCCCTACCCCTTAGTTAGTATACAGTGCCACTCATAGCTGTTCCCCCACCCACCCCATAGTTAGTATACAGTGCCACTCATAGCTGTTCCCCCCTACATCCCATAGTTAGTATACAGTGCCACTCATAGCTGTTCCCCCACCCACCCATAGTTAGTATACAGTGCCACTCATAGTTGTTCCCCCCCCACCCCATAGTTAGTATACAGTGCCACTCATAGCTGTCCCCCCTACACCCCATAGTTAGTATACAGTGCCACTCATAGCTGCCCCCCCATAGTTAGTATACAGTGCCACTCATAGATGTCCCCCCCCCATAGTTAGTATACAGTGCCACTCATAGCTGTCGCCCCCACCCCATAGTTAGTATACAATGCCACTCATAGCTGTTTCCCCCCTGCACCTCATAGTATACAGTGCCATTCATAGCTGTTCCCCCCTACACCCCATATTATACAGTGCCACTCATAGCTGTTCCCCCCTACACCCCATAGTTAGTATACAGTGCCACTCATAGCTGCCCCCCCATAGTTAGTATACAGTGCCACTCATAGCTGTCCCCCCCACCCCATAGTTAGTATACAGTGCCACTCATAGCTGTTCCCCCCCTACACCCCATAGTTAGTATACAGTGCCACTCATAGCTGTTCCCCCCTACCCCATAGTTAGTATACAGTGCCACTCATAGCTGTTCCCCCACCCACCCCATAGTTAGTATACAGTGCCACTCATAGCTGTTCCCCCCCTACATCCCATAGTTAGTATACAGTGCCACTCATAGCTGTTCCCCCACCCACCCATAGTTAGTATACAGTGCCACTCATAGCTGTTCCCCCCCCACCCCATAGTTAGTATACAGTGCCACTCATAGCTGTCCCCCCTACACCCCATAGTTAGTATACAGTGCCACTCATAGCTGCCCCCCCATAGTTAGTATACAGTGCCACTCATAGATGTCCCCCCCCCATAGTTAGTATACAGTGCCACTCATAGCTGTCGCCCCCACCCCATAGTTAGTATACAATGCCACTCATAGCTGTTTCCCCCCTGCACCCCATAGTATACAGTGCCATTCATAGCTGTTCCCCCCTACACCCCATAGTATACAGTGCCACTCATAGCTGTTCCCCCCTACACCCCATAGTTAGTATACAGTGCCACTCATAGCTGCCCCCCCATAGTTAGTATACAGTGCCACTCATAGATGTTCCTCCCCCATAGTTAGTATACAGTGCCACTCATAGCTGTCCCTCCCCCCCACCCCATAGTTAGTATACAGTGCCACTCATAGCTGTTCCCCCTACACCCCATAGTTAGTATACAGTGCCACTCATAGTTGTTGCCCCCCACCCCATAGTTAGTATACAGTGCCACTCATAGCTGTTCCCCCCTACACCCCATAGTTAGTATACAGTGCCACTCATAGCTGTTCCCCCCCACCCCATAGTATACAGTGCCACTCATAGCTGCCCCCCCACCCCATAGTTAGTATACAGTGCCACTCATAGCTGTTCCCCCCCCTATAGTTAGTATACAGTGCCACTCATAGCTGTTCCCCACCCCATAGTTGGTTTTGTCACAATCGTGGGATTTTGAGACTGTGTTCCCGGGCTGGGCCTTGGATCTGTATTAGTCAGCACAGGGACTCGCTGGAGGAGACTAGGCTTGATGAAGTTTCTCCGCATAAGAGGGTGCAGAAGGCTGTTAGGGAATTGAAGTAATGTGGTAGGAACTTGGGCCCTGATTCAGACCCGGACGCAAGTGGGCGTACGTACGTTCGGCGTACGTAAAAAAATATTTAAATTCAAGCACTCGCTCGTATTTTCGTACGCAGCTAAAATTCCGCCCCAAACTCAACAGACCCCTCCTCTAACGAGCGTGCCAAATAGCGAGCGTACATCCCCGAAATGGCTTGAAGGGAACGCACGCACAAGTACAAACCGGAAGTGGGCCTGTCAGATTCCGATTACCTGCTCGTTTATTCTGCCTACCTCCCTCAATCGTATCATGCCAATCAATGTATCAATTAGCTTAATTGTTTTTTTTTTTTTCAACACAATGCAATAAACTTTAATCTTGTCCGTGTTTGTGTTTACCCGCAGAATATGTACGGCTTAAACATTCGCTTTTATTGGTCAAAATACGTTAGCCCCAATTAAACAATTGTTCTATTTGTTTGGATCCCCGCATAGTTTCTGTGGTTCATTTCTTTATTTAAATTAGCTTACGCATGTCACTGCATCAAGCCTATCATAACTCTCAAGAGATTTCTGGCCCTGTCGAACACATGACTCATACACTAACCAATAGAATTGGTCCTGTTAATTTCCCAAATACATTAGCCAATCAAATTTTTTTTTGGTGCTTTATTAAAATTAATTTTATAAAAATACACCATTGCCATCATGAGAGCCGCCGCATTCACCAGGCGCGAGCTGCTGGTGCTCACGGAGGTGATGGACAGGCGGATCACCAGGCAGCCTCCACCCATCACAAATCGCAGAAAGCGTTCCGCATATGCGGAGGTACATCGCCTCCTGCGCTCCTTCGGCTCACGCCGACATATCGGCCAGCTGGAGCGCAGGCGGTCAGACCTGCACCGGCGGACGCCCCGCTTGCTGGCATGCTTTCGCATGCAGATCGCGGAAAGTAAGTTTTATGGACTGTGGTTTTCATGTTTATCTTGTGGGCCCTAACTGCGTGTGCATGTTTTCATGTATGTTCTATTTATTCATTGTACTCATATCTGCATGTGCATGTTTGCCCTATTTATTCATTGTAGTCATATCTGCATGTGCATGTTTTCATGTCTGTCCTATTTATTCATTGTACTCATATCTGCATGGCCATGTTTTCCTATTTGTGTTTTTTTTTTTTTTTGGATTCATGTTGAAACCACAATTTTTTTTACATCTTTTAGGGGCACAGCAAAGACTACGGCGTCATCGGCAGACAAGACGCCGGTCACGACCCCTTTCGCCAACCCCCAATTCCTCAATTACCCCCTCCTCCCCAGACCCTGTGGCCGAGATTTCGGGGCTACTTCCCCTCCAGCCCAATTCCCCCTCTCCTCCAACCGCCCCTCCTCCAAATACCCCATCCCAGGATTCAGCCAACACCCTGCCCCTAGGTTTGGGGAATGTAGCCACCTCCGAGGAGGTCGAGGGAGTGGCTTCTCGCTCTGGCGTTTTGCAGAACGGTATGTTTTTTTTTATTTTTTTGGGCACCACAAACTGTTTGTATGTAATCATGTGTCGTCCCCTTTTTTGTGGGCTTTTTGTCGTCTTTTTGTATTTTTTGGGGTTGTCTTTACCTGTTCCTGCTGATTTCACCATACACATATCACACCTGTGGGCATTTTTTTTTGGCCCTTGTATTTTTGGCCTACCACATTTTGGGGTGCTGGGTTTTATCCGTGTAGTATTGTTTTTTTTTTTACAAGCTTTTAAGTTTTGGTTAGCTTGTTTTGTGTTGTTTTTGAATGTGGCTTCATTATTGATGTATTAATCCCCAAACTTTTGTCACCCACAGAGGAACAGAGGCGTCGGGCTGAAATCTGTCAGTGTGTGGCCCGTATGCGGGAGCAAGTCACCGGGCTGCTGCATCTGGCGGTCCTCCTTAGGAATTAGTTTTTTTTTTTTTTTTTACAAATTGTTTAAAAATAAATCAGTTTTAATTAACGCTCTGTCTCATGCGTTTTTTGAAAATCAAAGATTCTTTACACTGACATAAGTAGACTCTTCAAGCAAGGATTGCCAATTAATCTCACTACAGATTGTGTGTTGTATTTTGAAGGCAAACAGGCACAAGAAACACCTACCAGTACCAATGTCAGTTTCCTTTTTTGGGGTGGGCAACATTATAGTTTACAACATTTTAGAGGTTCCTATTTGGTGGGCAAGCTGCTTAGGCCGATCTTACGAAGCCAACTGATTGTACAGGATTCCTTGGTGTGTTGGTTTGTACCCCGAAAACATATTACATTTTAGCTCAACTTGCTTCATTACTGGGTTACCCCTTAGGCAAATTTAACGTTTGTGAGTTTGGTTACACTTGCTTCTAACGTGCCCAAAAAGGAAACAAATTACTCTCAAAATATTTATTCACAACAGAAATCAAAAAACAAAGTGGTCACTCACAAAAAAAACACACAGTGATAATCAGAAATACACCACATACCAAAAACAGGAAACAAACACACAACAAATCAAGAACTGGTTGACGAAGGTTCATGCCCACATGATTCCACAAATATGGCGTTGCAATATGGGTGACATAATATATTCCACAAGTTTCCACATAAAGGTTTTTGAAGGGTAGCAGGAAGTAGTCATCGTGGGAGTGCCAAAGATTATGCAAACAGAAGATGGGGCAAAAATTTATTAAAAAAAAGAAGAACGCAAACAAACCGTAACACATTGGGTATAAACACTGTTGTTTGGTCAATAATTACCTAAAATATCTGGCCACCACATCATCGCGTATGGCCCCCCCACATACTGACCTCCGACCAACCTCGGGGGGGCCATCCTCAGGTAAGGCATCCTCTGGCTGCATTGGGACACCACTCCTTATGGCGATGTTGTGAAATATCCCACACAGGACCACAATTTTCGAAACCATATCCGGCAAATACATGAGCTCGCCACCAGAGCGGTGGAGGCATCTGAATCGGCCTTTTAAAAGGCCGATACCGCGCTCCACCACTTGCCTGGTGGCTGTAAGTGTGGTATTAAACTCACTTTGTGGGCCTGGTGTGGGAGCCAAATAAGGAGTGAGCAGCCAGGGCATGCAAGGGTAGCCACTGTCTCCTGTGAAAAAGAATAGACAACATCAGGATCAATGTGTATCAAGCTTAACATTGTTAGGTACTAAAGGTCTCCACTTACCCAGAAGCCACGCATCACCAGCTTGTAGGTTGGTTAATTTGTGCCATATCCCTGATTGCCGGATGACGAAGGATTCATGTGCACTTCCTGGTAATTTTGCATTCAGGGACAGGATCTGGAGGGAGGCATCACATACCACCATTACATTCAGGGAGTGATAGTGTTTACGGTTGCGAAATATGGCCTCCAGCCGTGCTGGAGGCTGAAGTGGTATGTGAGTACCATCCACAACCCCTATGATGTGTGGGAAGCCAGCTATTTGGTAAAAATTGGCCTTGGCCACACTAAGGGCACCCATATCCAAAGGCATTTTAATAAAATGATGGAGGTGCTTGAAAAGTGCCTCCATCACTGCCCTCAGGATCCTGGAAAAGGAGGATTGTGAGATGCCCGCCACTATTCCCACCGTTGTTTGAAACGATCCTGAGGCACAGAAATGTAACACCGCCATAAATTGCGTAGGTGGTATTGCTGTAGGACTGTCAATGTGCCGCTCAAGATCACTCTCTATTAATGAGAGAGTGTCTATGATGATTTTTGGAGGAAGACGGTAGCGTCTTAAAACCTCATCATCCGGCATTCCAAAAAGAGTGACACATTTTCGAAATATCTGGGGCCTTGCACGCCTACGATGCCTACGCCTGGGACGAGATTGAGGTTGGTCGGCTTCCGGGAGCATGGCCAGAACAATCCGCCCCAGATCAACCTGAAATGGCAAGATTTGAATGTAAGGCTTTTTACCCACCCCAAAATAAAATTAAAACAACTTAGCTTGATGATACCATCCATTGCTGCTTACATGCCGGGGTATTGTCATGATACGTCCAAACTGTAAATATTCCCAATATTAAAAAAAATCTGTTTAGTCTGTGCATTTATGTTTGTAAATTTGGTGCAAGATAAAACATAAAATATGCGAAACACACATTTGTCCAACGAGCAAAACAACATTGCACACAGTACGTCAAATTGGGGTCAAATGTAAGCCAAAAATGCTAAAGGGAAAACACAAACAATTTTACAGGATGAATAAGCATTTAAAAATGCGCTAATTAGTTCGCAAATACAAGTCACTATACAAACAGAGAAAAATGCGCTAATTAGTTCGCAAATACAAGTCACTCTACAAACAGAGAAAAATGCGCTAATTAGTTCTCAAATACAAGTAAAAAAATGGACTTACCAAGAGCTAATATATAAGATTCCCGATCAAAAGGTCTTTGGGGCCGAAAGAAAAACAAACCTAACAGAGATGAAATTAGGGAAAAAAAACTTTAGAAAAATAAGAAAAAGAAGGAGACACAAATTGAACCAAAGTTAGACTTCACAAAACTTACCAAATCAAGAAACGAGGCCAAAAAAAACTCCAAAAAATAAGCGACCGGAAAATAAAAACGCAACTATAGCAAAAAAAATAAACTCCAAACAACGCCAACTCCTAAATCCGCACACAAGAAACTCCGACCAAGGTAACCTCCAACAATCCAAAAACGCCACCTCGACTCGAGACACACCAAACCATAAATAGTGTTTAGTTTCCCGCACAAATTAAGGAGGGATCATAGGAACGCACAGTCAATGATGCGGCCGCAAAATAAGGACGCATGTATAAATACGTCACGAAACACCATTTAAATTCTGGTGTATTTCTTGTTTGGAGCTCAGACATGGCTACAGACCAGGGAAACAATGGACAACAGTCAGGCGGTAAGTATTTCATGCATTTTGTCTCAATGATTAATTTGAAACATAATATTGGGCAAGTTGTGAAGTTGAGAAATCTGCATATTTACACAAATAGGTGAGGAGGATGACATGGAAGAGGCTGCTGGGCCCAGTATTCCGGGCAAAGCTGCCAAAAAGAAAAGGCAGCCACATTTCACAAGAAAGGAGATGGAGGTTTTGATTCAGAAGTGTGTGGACATCCTGCCACAGGCAGACAGGAATATGAGTACAAGCCAAAAGTGGAGAATGTGGGAAGAGGTAGCCGTTGCTGTCAATAGGGTGGGTGATTATGTCCGTCTAGCCCGGGATGTCAAACGGCGGTAAGTAAACACTTGCCCCCCTATAAACAAACCCCATTTTAAACAAAAGGATAATGGTTCCAATTTTATCCCACAGATGGGGTGTCTTCGAATATCGCCTAAAGCAAAAACTGGCGGACAGGGCTAGACATGCAAGGGGGACAGGTGGGGTCCCACCCCTGTGTCATTGGAGTTGACGGATTTAGAAGAGCTGGCACAGGGGTGTGTGCAGCCTGTGGAGGTGTTTGGCGTGTCCAACATGGATACGGACATGCCAGACTTTGCGGCTCCTCATGTTGTCCCAGGTAAATATTGTGATGTCACCAACTCTGAAATGTTATTGTGCCAATATGTAGATTGTAATGTGAGTGTTTTCTCATTTTTCCAACAGAGACACAGGCGGATGAGTCTGCTCCAGAGGGGAGCCTTGGCCGCAGAATTTCTGCTGGCTCAGCAGGGGAGGAACCAGTACATCCGGCTGAGGACCCTGCAGAAGCCAGTCCAGGGCAATCCCCCTCGCAGGCAGTGGCCCTCCTCACAGAACTCAATTTCAAATCGGATTTCCATACGGAGATTCTGCAGAGGATGGACGCCAGTCTGATACGGGTGGCTGAGGCCCTGGAGCAAAATGCTGCGGCCAACGTGACCATTGGTCAGGCCCTGGCGGAAAATACCAGGGCCAACATCCGCATCGCCAATGCCCTGGAGCAGCTTGTTCGCCAGCACATGGTGGAGCCGACCTCCCTTCCTGCCGGAACATCAGGATCCTCCACCTCTGGCACAACATCAGCCAATCCTCCAAATGTGCCTAGTCCAGAGGCCACAACATCTGCCTCTGGACAGGCCAGCCCGATGACATCCTGGACCCGGTCTGGTGCCCTCCATCCCCCAGCCAAACGGGTGAAAAAACGGTGACAGCAATGGCTACTTTTCCCACACTCCTTCTGTGCTTGGCTCATATTCCTTTCTGGACAAAACTTCCCTCTCCTTTCTTGTGAATTGTTTTTAAGTTTGTGTTTTACGTTTCATAAATCTTTTATGTTGGCCCAATTATTGTAACTTTGGGAATGAACCCTTGCAAAAAATCATTTTCTAAAATCTGTTTTTTATTTTAGCTTTTGTTTGAGCAATAAAAATTAAAAAAAAGTCTGAAATTGTATTCTCACATTATTGTCAAAATGGGTTACATTTAATCCTGGGCCAAAAGGCAAAAACGGGCAAAAACCACATTTTACATGAATTAAAAAAAAGGGCTCTTTAAGGAACGTTTAAAAATTTACATAACGATGCAAATTCAACAGGCCAAAAGAAAAAGGTAAAAACAAAAAAAACATGATGACATTATTGTTACAATAGGCCAAAACCAACAATTTGAGGCCAAAAGAAACCCCCACAAATGTACGCAAATTGATTGTGTAATCCTGACATTAGCAGCTATGATTTCCACCTGCGTACGCTTTTGTGCTAACCCAAAAAACTGCTTTCAAAACACATACCAAGCCGGTTTTCAATCCAACACTAATTGCTGTTCTGACCACCCGCGATTAATCGCTGCAACATCGTGGAGTGCCGGGACGGAGGAGAAGGCCATCGCCAATGTGGTCGAGTAATCCAGACCCTAAGCTGTGCGAGCATTTTGAAGGGAAAGAGGATCATCCAGTGACGTATGAGTCGGTCCGAACACATTTTACGTTCGCATCTGCTAATGTATGTACGCCCCAAAAACGCCTCGCCACGCCTGCGTTTTTCCATCTCCACCCCCGTCAACACCCAAAAACGCCCTGTTCTGTCAATCACATTGGACATGTCACTTCCTGTACGCTATTTTACAAACGAGTCAAAATAAGCTCGCAATCTGCCGTATGCACATGCGCAGTGTTACACCGACGCAGGCGCGGTTAGTCAACATCGGAACGCAACGAGCGTACTGCTGTTAGCGAGCGGCTCTGAATGAGGGCCTTGGTGCGGCTAAGGAGCCGTATAGGGATGCAGATAGTAGGAAAGATACTTGGAGCGGCTGGATAGCCGAATGGAGACGGTAGCTGGGAAGCTACGTGGAGCGACTGGGTAGCCGTGTGGAGACGTGGGTAGCTGGGAAGCTACTTGGAGCGGCTGGGTAGCCGTGTGGAGACGTTGGTAGCTGGGAAGCTACGTGGAGCGGCTGGGTAGCCGCGTGCAGACGTTGGTAGCTGGGAAGCTACGTGGAGCGGCTGGGTAGCCGTGTGAAGACGTTGGTAGCTGGGAAGCTACGTGGAGCGGGTGTGTAGACGTTGGTAGCTGGGAAGCTAGCTACGTGGAGCGGCTGGGTAGCCGTGTGGAGATGTTGGTAGCTGCGAAGCTACGTAGAGCGGCTGGGTAGCCGTGTGAAGACGTTGGTAGCTGGGAAGCTACGTGGAGCGGCTGGGTAGCCGTGTGAAGACGTTGGTAGCTGGGAAGCTACGTGGAGCGGCTGGGTAGCCTTGTGGAGATGTTGGTAGCTGCAAAGCTACGTGGAGCGGCTGGGTAGCCGTGTGAAGACGGTGGTAGCTGGGAAGCTACATGGAGCGGCTGGGTAGCCGGAAAGTGAATACTAATCTAGATAGCAGTAAATACCTTTGGAGCACAGTGGGAAGGCTCACTTAGTAAACTAAGAAACTAGTTGCACTGGCAACTTGTGCCAGCATTGGTGATCCATTTATAGTGGACACTGGGAGCTGACAGGCTGAGAGAGAAGGAGAAGACTCCTCATTGGTGGTAGTGGAGTCACATGGGCAATCCAAGATGGCCGTGCCCATGGACCGGAGGACAGCGCTTCTTGGAAGTAGTCAGCGGGGACCAGCGATCAGCAGGAGCCGGCGTGGAAGCAGCACAGCAGCGGGACCCGCCAGAGGACAACAGCGGAGACCGCCCTGAGGAGGAAGCAGCGCGGGAGCCGGAAGACAGCGCAGGTCAGCGCCCGCAAAGGTAAGTGACGGGGTCTGATTCTGGGGTCTCCAGAGCGGCGTGTGACAAGTATACAGTGCCACTCATAGCTGCCCCCCCCTACCCCGTAGTATACAGTGCCACTCATAGCTGTTCCCCCCCCACATAGTTAGTATACAGTGCCACTCATAGCTGTTCCCCCCACCCCATAGTTAGTATACAGTGCCACTCATAGCTGTTCCCCCGCTACCCCATAGTTAGTATACAGTGCCACTCATAGCTGTTCCCCCCTACACCCCATATTTAAGCTGGCCACACACTAGACCAACTTACATCCAACCAGCCAACTAGTTGATTTTTTGGAATGAAAATCTGGTAAGGTATGAAAGCAAATGACAATCAGCAATTTGCTCCCAAACGCCAGAAAATGGACAAAAACTGTTGTTTGAACAAATTGTTTAGATCAAACATTTAACCATAGCTGCCTACTTTTGAAAAAGCATTTCAGGGAGATTGTGAAAGCAGCACCAATGAGTGTGGCGGTAAAGTGGGCGTATACTGCTACATATGAGGGGCGTGTCATAAAATTGATTTACATCCACGTGTAAATGAGCCCCAAAGCAGTCAGTAAGATCTACTTGTTGATGAAAACACACTGATACTTCTCAGAAAATAAATGTAGCCATAGGGATCATTGTGCCTTATAACCAATGCAGGGAAATTATACTAATGATCCCATTTGAATGTATATATCTCTGTTTTTTCTTTTATATAACAGTGTCATAATGGGGGTAAGGTGAAATGAGGAGATTGTAGACTCTTCAGGGAGATTGCTGCTATTTCAGGGAGTCTCCCTGGCAATGAGGGAGAGTTGGCAAGTATGCATTTAACAAACTTGTCTGAACGACCATTTTCATCTGTTTTCTGGCATTTAGGAGCAAATTACTGATCATCAGTTACTCCCATACGTTACCAGATTTTCATTCCAACCAATCAACTAGTTGGATGGTTGGATGAAAGTTGGTCTAGTGTGTGGCCAGCTTTAGTATACAGTGCCAATGCCACTCATAGCTGTTTCCCCCACACACCCCTCCCTATAGTCAGTATACAGTGCCAGTGCCGCTCATAGCTGTCCTCCCCCACCCCATGGTTAGTATACAGTGGTGTGCCACTCATAGCTGTTCCCCCCCAGCCCCCCTCCCTATAGAAGCTAACGTTACTTACCTTTACTACAGAGCTCCAGTGACGCAGCTGTTCCCTCAGCTCTTCAGATCCTCCAGCTGCAGCGTCAAAACAGGCAGCCCAGCCCACTGCCTGCTCCTGTCCAATCACATCTGACCTCCACCCCCCGCACCACCCCTTCATGCCTCCAGCTCCAATAATGATGAGAGCGGCTTCCCTCCGGCTGCGTCCCCCTCCTGTGACAGCGCCTTACTGCCTATCCCCCTCCGCATCGGATCCAAGCACACTGCAGATAGAGGACAAAACTGGCAGCAGCTTCCCTCCAGTCCGCGGCACCCTAGGGTGCCACGGTGCACAGTTTGGGAACCACTGGCTTAGTACATCTGCCCCCATTCTCTGTTGTATAAGAAAGCAGATAGTTCCAGAGCTGGGGCCTGTGCTGGAAGTGCAGACATAGCAGCAGCTGAAGAAGCTCAGTGTCACCCATCCTCAGGACTATAATCCCAGGTGTCACCTTAGTTTCTGTGGAAGCTCCGAGTCGAGTTGGGTCCTGGGCAGTAAAGGTGCCTACACACTTAGCGATATTTTACACGATTTGCCCGATTCCAACGCATCGTGACGACAAATAGTGTAAAATATGTCCTAATCGTGAGTGTCTACTCAAAATCACGATGCCGATGCACGTACCCACTGATCGTACATCGCATCTTCAGATCTGCGGTGCTGTAGGGCAGATTTGCCGATCTCAGTCACGATGCACTGGAATAGTTAGGAGGCATGATAGATTGTCACATTGGACAGTTTTGTAACACCAAATCGTGCCCACGACTTCCAGGAAGAGTTCAGGGGGAAATCGGACACGATGTCTGAACGTGACCACATCGCCAAGTGTGTAGGCACCTTAACAGCTTTCAGTCACCTCCTCCCATTGGGATGGCGGGCAGGGATGGCCAATGGTGGGTTAACTATCGATTCTGCAGTAGGTGATTAACATCAATGGCATGGTGGTACTATCGATGGTGTGTGTGTTATTGATTCAGATTTGCATCCATCACTGCTGAAGGGAATGACAGACAGCTTAACTGGCCAATCATTGAACTGGATGATGGCTGGGGGTGAGTGGTGCTGGTCAATGCAGCAGCGTTTGTAGCCGCACGGCCCGGGTATGGGGTGGGGGCAGCAGCTGCAGTGTCCCACCCTAGGCCAGCGGCGGCCGGTCACTCAGCACCAGCCTGTACTCTATACTGTGCAGGAGGACGCGACATGCATTACACTGGCAGTCACTAGAGTAAGATAACATGCTGAAATTGGTGTCCTCAGTACAGACCCGCGGCGGCCATTTTTCTGTAGTCTCCAGAGAAGGAGAAGAGGAAATGGGCGAGCGAGCGGCGGCCTAGAAAGTTTCGAGTCCCGACCCAGAGACAGAAGTTTTGCAGAGGCTGCTAACGGGGTGAGAAGCTGCAGTGAGCGTGATCTCGGGTAGGGTGCAGCGACTGAGGGTGAGCACGGGTGGGGTGCTGGGAGGGTGAGCACGGGTTGGGTAGAGTAAGGGTGGGTACGGGTTGGGTGCAGTGAGGGTGAGCACGTTTGAGTACAGTGTGGGAGGACATGGGTTTGGGTGCAGTGAGGGTGGGCACGGGTGGGGTGCAGTGAGAGTAAACAGTTTGGGTGTAGTGAGGGTGAGCACGTTTGATTACAGTGTGGGAGAACACGGGTAGGAAGTGCAGTTCATGCCCATTAAGGCCAGCTAAACAAGTAAGTTGTACCCACTTAAAGAAGTAAGTTCTCCCCTCGCGGGCTCGCTGCGCTCGCCCCGCTTCGGGCTCGGTGGCTCGCTATGCTCACCACAAGGTTATATTCCCCCTCTATGCCCACTGGGATGGTAGGGAATGACGCTGGACACTGGTTGATTTGTCAGGGTCCTCTGCGTGAAGGGGATTTAGACATTACTGAATGGAAAGGGGAAGGAGATGTGATTACTGGAGGAGTGTTAGGAAGATCTCTCCAAGTTTGTACATGTTATAGCCGTGTGCATGTATGTGTGCTGTGTTCTGTCATGGGTGAACATACAGGCTGTGCAGGTGATTGCTGTATACTGTATGTGCATGTATGTGTGCTGTGTTCTGTCACGGGTGACTATACAGGTTGTGCAGGTGATTGCTGTATATGTGCATGTGAATATGCTGGGGGTGCGATGTAATTGTTCTACGTGTCTGTCTTGTATATAGATATGTAGTGATCACTAGGTGCAGGGTGCTGATCAGTGAGGGGGGCATATTTTAATTTTGAAGTACAAAATTTCAGACGTGATGTTTCCCTACAGGTCAGCACCCCTGCGCGCCCCCCACAAACATAAAACAGTACGTATGTGCCACACATCCCTTCTGCCTATCTAAGGATGGAATAACAATGGTCATATCATATGCAAGCTCAAGTTGTGAGTGCCCTCAGCAGAAAGACGCAGGTTTGAGCTTTCAATGGGCAAACAAGGACCACTAGAGAGGATGTAAGGCACGCTTTCCAACTCTCCTGGCAGGACCTGGTGAGTCCTGAATTTGGGGGGCTCTCCCGGTCTTCAGACATAGTTAGCCAGTGTCCTGGTGCCAGGCGCTTCCTGACTGAACTGGACGGCTGGGAGTTCGGCTGATACAGTTTGCACTGAATCCTGTCATCCTAGCCCCACCGGCTGTAATATGCAGCAGATTGCAGCTTTACACTACAGGGGACAGGGCCACAATGACTTCTATTTTAGTTGATACAATTAATACTTACACTAATATATATATATATATATATATATATATATATATATATATATATATATATATACTGTTCAAAAGTTTGGGGTCACTTAGAAATTTCCTTATTTTTGAAAGAAAAGCACAGTTTTTTTCAATGAAGATAACATTAAATGAATCAGAAATACACTCTATACATTGTTCATGTGGTAAATGACTATACTAGCTGCAAATATCTGATTTTTAAAGGAATATCTATATAGGTGTATAGAGGCCCATTTCCGGCAACCATCACTCCAGTGTTCTAATGGTACATTGTGTTTGCTAAGCACGTTAGAAGACTAATGGGTGATTAGAAAACCCTTGTGCAATTATGTTAGCACAGCTGGAAACAGGTTTGCTTGTTAGAGAAGATTTAAAACTGGCCTTCCTTTGAGCTAGTTGAGTATCTGGAGCATCACATTTGTGAGTTCGATTATACTCTCCAAATGGCCAGAAAAAGAGAACTTTCATGTGAAACGCGACAGTCTATTCTTGTTCTTAGAAATGAAGGCTATTCCATGCGAGAGATTGCCAAGAAACTGAACATTTCCTACAATGGTGTGTACTACTCCCATCAGAGAACAGCACACACAGGCTCTAACCAGAGTAGAAAGAGAAGTGGGAGGCTCCTTTGCACAACTGTGCAAGAAGACAAGTACATTAAAGTCTAGTTTGAGAAATAGACGCCTCACAAGTCCTCAACTCGCAGCTTCATTAAATGGTACCCGCAAAACGCCAGTGTCAACGTCTACAGTGAAGAGGTGACTCCAGGATGCTGGCCTTCTAGGCAGAGTGGTAAAGAAAAAGCCATGTCTGAGACTGGCCAATAAAAGGAAAAGATTAATATGGGCAAAAGAACACGGACATTGTACAGAGGAAGATTGGAAAAAAGGGTTATGGACAGACGAATCGAAGTTTGAGGTGTTTGCATCACACAGAAGAACATTTGTGAGATGCAGAACAAGTGAAAAGATGCTGGAAGAGTGCCTGATGCCATCTGTCAAGCATGGTGGAGGTAATGTGATGGTCTGGGGCTGCTTTGGTGCTGGTAAAGTGGGAGATTTGTAAAAGGGATTTTGAATAAGGAAGGCTATCACTCCATTTTGCCATGCCTTACCCTGTGGACAGCGTTTGATTGGTGCCAATTTCCTCCTCCAACAGGACAGTGACCCACAGCACACCTCCTATTTAGGGAATAAGCAGGCAGCTGGTATTCTGTCTGTAATGGAGTGGCCAGCGCAGTCACCAGATCTCAACCCCATTGAGCTGTTGTGGGAGCAGCTTGACTGTACGGTACGCAAGAAGTGCCCTTCAAGCCAATCCAACTTGTGGGAGGTGCTTCAGGAAGCATGGGGGGAGATTTCAGATTACCTCAACAAATGAACAGCTAGAATGCCAGAGGCCTGCAATGCTGTAATTGCTGCAAAAGGAGCTTCTTTGACGAAAGCAAAGTTTGAAGGATAAAATTATTTAAAATAAAAATAATTATTTCTAACCTTGCCAATGTCTTGACTATATGTTCTATTCATTTTGCAACTCATTTGATAAATAAAAGTCAGATTTCATGTAAAACTATGAAATAGTCTAGGAGACTCCAAACTTTTGAACAGTAGTGTGTGTAATCTAAAAAAAAAAAAATATATATATATATATATATATATATATATATAATATATTGAATCAGAAATATCTAAGAGGGAGGCAGTGCTGAGGGGATGAGGCTGCCAGCACCAGGAAGCATGGCTGTAAAACTTGCAGGGTGCGTCTTTAAACCAATAAGGGAGGGGTGCTGGTCCACGCTGAAGGCGTCTCCTTTCCTTCAGGTGTGCAATAAAGCACATTAAATGGAGTGTATAGGAAAGATTCCTGGGCTGCACACCCTGAAAATATATATATATATATATATATGAGGTGTTTCCTGTTGAGACTTATTGCAGGCACAGAAACAGACGAATCACAGGTGCACAACTCCAAATTACTGATTATATATAAATACATTATGCAATAAAATTCAGCCTGGACTAGCACCCCTCCCTTATTGGTTTTAAAGCATGGAGTCTGGTAATGTATATGCACACTAGTAAAAGGCACAATTTTAGGTAAGTCCTACAAGTTATATACTGTAGTGCAACTTTGGGTTGATTTTTGGGGCGTGGGTCCCCTGGATTGCTTTGGTTGGTCTGTTTTAGGGCATCGCATTATGACACATTCTTTCTTTTTTTGCACTATTTTAACACTTTACTGTTTGTTTTTATTATATTTGTATTTTCACCTTTCTATGCAGCTATAGCTGCTCTTATCTTTCTTACTTCACTTTTCTCATTATAGCGATGCCCTGGGGTGGCTCGGTTGTGCCGATTTAGGGGTATCCTGTGCTCTGGATTTGAACCCTAGTATGTTAGGGACCAACCCTACAGAGGTTACCTGGATATGGTGAGTAGGCCCATAACCTTGGCCATGATTATGCTAGAAACCTCTTGATTGCAAAATGTTATTGCATAATGTATTTATATATAATCAGTAATTTGGAGTTGTGCACCTGTGATCTGTCTGTTTCTGTGCCTGCTATATTAGTGCCCATGATCACATTGCAGTATGCGTCAGCTGTCTCGTCACTCCCCTCTTGGGAGTCCTGCGCATGCACAGTCTATGGACTACACGTGCGCGGCGGCCATTGCCTGGTAGGGTCCCTCTGGAATACGCTCAGTAATTTTTGCGCAGAGCAGCCCATAGGAGTATGATGCGGAGGCCAAACTACGGGAAGCTTTGCATTCCAGAGCTGGCTAAATCTGACAGCATTGCGTCCCCCATAGAAACATTTGGGGGTTGCGGTTGCCATCGGAAGTGGAGGGACGCAGCAGATATCAAAGATTCATTTAGGGAATACTTAATATTTGCGGGTATCACCTGAAAATAAGTGTTTTAATGATATATAAGCCTCTTAATATTTGAAACCTGGCATCCTTAGGTCCATTTATGTGGTGGTGACCCTCCGTTCAGTCTTGTCTCTTTTGATCGCCAGCCAGCAGCCATTGGGTGAGGCTGCAGAGGCACACATAGATAAAGTGGTCAGAGGCACAAATGTGGAGAGGCACACGGGAAAAAGGGACAGGCTCATAGGTAGGTAGGACAGGCTCATAGGTAGGGGGCAAAGGCACAGATTGTGTGGGGCAGAATCACAGATATGGGAAAGAGGCCAGTTACAGATATGGGGGGGGGGGCAGAGTCACAGATATGGTCAAAGAGTGTATATGCACAGATATGGGGTTGGGCAGAGGCACATATTTGGAGAAGAGGTAGAAGCACATATATGGGGAGGGGGCAGTCAGGGGCAAACGCAGGATTTTTAGGGGGGGTTTCCAATATATATATAATATATATATATATATATATATATATATATATATATATATATATATATATATATATATATATATGTGTGTGACACACGCAGCAAACATGCACACATAACATACACACACAACATACTTGCATACATGCACATAGAAGACTTACACACACCCTAGTTGCCAGGCTGCTGCTCGGGTGGCCGTACTGATCCTGCCTTTTCCCTGGGACTCCTATGTCTCACACACATAAATCCCAAACACCCTTCCCCCTCCAGGACTTCAATGTCACACACACACACACATACATACATCACACACACACAAACACATACAACACATACCACCTACCCGGGCCAACACTAGTAACAAGAGTGAACTGACCTGACTCTTCAGGGTTTGAGCCTCTCAGTGACTTGCCGCCTTCCCGCGCCGCGCCCAACAGCTCCTCCATCCCTCGTCAGCACTGTGGAAGTTCTCTGGAGAGACGTCATGACTCTCCGTAAAGCCAGTGTGCCAAGCTGGAGTCGGGGGAGGCGGAGCTCGCAGAAGGGTTGTGGATAGATCCCCTTCCGTAGATGTACCTATGGAAAGGGGATCTAGCATCAACCTTCACAGTAGTCGGGACAGCCGGGTGCGCCGCTGATATACACCAAAGCGGGCGCCCGGCAAATACACATTGCAGCAGCTGCGGGCAGACCTCTCTCCAGAGAACTCCTACAGAGCATTTCCCCCTCTGTACGGCCACCCGGGTTACAGCTCTGTATATAAAAAAAAAATTTGGTTGGTCAAGGGGGGTTTCTGGGTACTCGGAAACCCCCCCTGCGTGCGCTAGTGGCAGTGTCAGATATGGCGAGCGAGTATATGCACAGATATGGGGTTGGGTAGGGGCACATATGGTGAGAGCGTATATACACAGATATGGGGAAGGGGTAGAGGCACATATATGGGAAGAGGGGGCAGAGGCACAGATATGGCGAGAGTATATGCACAGATGAAGCAAAGGCTAGATATGGGGAGGGGGCAGAGACAGAAATGGCAAAGTGGACAGACTTCATAGGAGAGAAGGGCTGAGGTACCCCTGTGCAGTATGTACACGGCAGCCCTGTCTATCACTCTCTCACTGCATTGCTATTATCATCATCATCTTCTTTGCAGTGTACTGCACAGTGCATCCACACTATGCCCGGCCAATGGGAGCAGGAGAGGAGAGCTGGGGGCGGGGCAATTGTAGAGCTAAGAGGAAAGCCAAGAAGCATAGCAGGTGAGGAGTACCTGCCTGTGAGAGGGTCGCCCAATGATGGGGCAGGAGCTGATGATCTTAGATCGGGAGGGGAGGGGGGGTCGCGGCCACCGTTAGTGTGGGCGGAGCCTGTGGTCAGGGGCGGGGCCTCGGATGAAAACTGGCAGGCTTCTGTAGTAGGAAAAAAATTTCTGTCTACTGCAACACAGTGATTGGTGGATAATCCGGCCTTTTAGTGGGGTTAGGGAAAACTGCACCTGCGGGGGTGGCGGCGGCTGCAGATTGGAGCATTCTTAATTTTTTTGCCAGGGAAACTCTGTGGTGCCCTCCACAGGCCCTGTTTGCTGTACATGTGCTGTATAACGTCTGGGTGTGTTATGTGATTGCTGTACATGTGCTGTATAATGTCTGGGTGTGTTATGTGATTGCTGTACATGTGCTGTATAACGTCTGGGTGTGTTATGTGATTGCTGTACATGTGCTGTATAACGTCTGGGTGTGTTATGTGATTGCTGTACATGTGCTGTATAACGTCTGGGTGTGTTATGTGACTGCTGTACATGTGCTGTATAACGTCTGGGTGTGTTATGTGACTGCTGTACATGTGCTGTATAATGTCTGGGTGTGTTATGTGACTGCTGTACATGTGCTGTATAATGTCTGGGTGTGTTATGTGACTGCTGTACATGTGCTGTATAACGTCTGGGTGTGTTATGTGACTGCTGTACATGTGCTGTATAATGTCTGGGTGTGTTATGTGACTGCTGTACATGTGCTGTATAACGTCTGGGTGTGTTATGTGATTGCTGTACATGTGCTGTATAACGTCTGGGTGTGTTATGTGATTGCTGTACATGTGCTGTATAACGTCTGGGTGTGTTATGTGACTGCTGTACATGTGCTGTATAACGTCTGGGTGTGTTATGTGACTGCTGTACATGTGCTGTATAATGTCTGGGTGTGTTATGTGACTGCTGTACATGTGCTGTATAATGTCTGGGTGTGTTATGTGACTGCTGTACATGTGCTGTATAACGTCTGGGTGTGTTATGTGATTGCTGTACATGTGCTGTATAATGTCTGGGTGTGTTATGTGATTGCTGTACATGTGCTGTATAACGTCTGGGTGTGTTATGTGATTGCTGTACATGTGCTGTATAACGTCTGGGTGTGTTATGTGATTGCTGTACATGTGCTGTATAACGTCTGGGTGTGTTATGTGACTGCTGTACATGTGCTGTATAACGTCTGGGTGTGTTATGTGACTGCTGTACATGTGCTGTATAATGTCTGGGTGTGTTATGTGACTGCTGTACATGTGCTGTATAATGTCTGGGTGTGTTATGTGACTGCTGTACATGTGCTGTATAACGTCTGGGTGTGTTATGTGACTGCTGTACATGTGCTGTATAATGTCTGGGTGTGTTATGTGACTGCTGTACATGTGCTGTATAACGTCTGGGTGTGTTATGTGATTGCTGTACATGTGCTGTATAACGTCTGGGTGTGTTATGTGATTGCTGTACATGTGCTGTATAACGTCTGGGTGTGTTATGTGACTGCTGTACATGTGCTGTATAACGTCTGGGTGTGTTATGTGACTGCTGTACATGTGCTGTATAATGTCTGGGTGTGTTATGTGACTGCTGTACATGTGCTGTATAATGTCTGGGTGTGTTATGTGACTGCTGTACATGTGCTGTATAACGTCTGGGTGTGTTATGTGACTGCTGTACATGTGCTGTATAATGTCTGGGTGTGTTATGTGACTGCTGTACATGTGCTGTATAACGTCTGGGTGTGTTCTGTGATTGCTGTACATGTGCTGTATAATGTCTGGGTGTGTTATGTGATTGCTGTACATGTGCTGTATAATGTCTGGGTGTTATGTGATTGCTGTACATGTGCTGTATAACGTCTGGGTGTGTTATGTGATTGCTGTATAACGTCTGGGTGTATTATGTGATTGCTGTACATGTGCTGTATAACTGCTGGGTGTGTTATGTGATTGCTGTACATGTGCTGTATAACTGCTGGGTGTGTTATGTGATTGCTGTACATGTGCTGTATAATGTCTGGGTGTGTTATGTGATTGCTGTACATATGCTGTATAACGTCTGGGTGTGTTATGTGATTGCTGTACATGTGCTGTATAATGTCTGGGTGTGTTATGTGATTGCTGTACATGTGCTGTATAATGTCTGGGTGTGTTATGTGATTGCTGTACATGTGCTGTATAACGTCTGGGTGTGTTATGTGATTGCTGTATAACGTCTGGGTGTATTATGTGATTGCTGTACATGTGCTGTATAACTGCTGGGTGTGTTATGTGATTGCTGTACATGTGCTGTATAATGTCTGGGTGTGTTATGTGATTGCTGTACATGTGCTGTATAATGTCTGGGTGTGTTATGTGATTGCTGTACATGTGCTGTGTAACGTCTGGGTGTTATGTGATTGCTGTACATGTGCTGTATAATGTCTGGGTGCGTTATGTGATTGCGGTACATGTGCTGTATAACGTCTGGGTGTGTTATGTGATTGCTGTACATGTGCTGTATAATGTCTGGGTGTGTTATGTGACTGCTGTACATGTGCTGTATAACGTCTGGGTGTGTTATGTGACTGCTGTACATGTGCTGTATAACGTCTGGGTGTGTTATGTGAGTGCTGTACATGTGCTGTATAACGTCTGGGTGTGTTATGTGACTGCTGTACATGTGCTGTATAACTGCTGGGTGTGTTATGTGATTGCTGTACATGTGCTGTATAATGTCTGGGTGTGTTATGTGATTGCTGTACATGTGCTGTATAACGTCTGGGTGTGTTATGTGATTGCTGTACATGTGCTGTATAATGTCTGGGTGTGTTATGTGATTGCTGTACATGTGCTGTATAACGTCTGGGTGTGTTATGTGATTGCTGTACATGTGCTGTATAACGTCTGGGTGTGTTATGTGATTGCTGTACATGTGCTGTATAACGTCTGGGTGTGTTATGTGATTGCTGTACATGTGCTGTATAACTGCTGGGTGTGTTATGTGATTGCTGTACATGTGCTGTATAATGTCTGGGTGTGTTATGTCATTGCTGTATAACGTCTGGGTGTGTTATGTGATTGCTGTATAACGTCTGGCTGTGTTATGTCATTGCTGTACATGTGCTGTATAATGTCTGGGTGTGTTATGTCATTGCTCTACATGTGCTGTATAATGTCTGGGTGTGTTATGTCATTGCTCTACATGTGCTGTATAATGTCTGGGTGTGTTATGTCATTGCTCTACATGTGCTGTATAACGTCTGGGTGTGTTATGTGATTGCTGTACATGTGCTGTATAACGTCTGGGTGTGTTATGTGATTGCTGTACATGTGCTGTATAATGTCTGGGTGTGTTATGTGATTGCTGTACATGTGCTGTATAATGTCTGGGTGTGTTATGTCATTGCTCTACATGTGCTGTATAATGTCTGGGTGTGTTATGTCATTGCTGTACATGTGCTGTATAACGTCTGGGTGTGTTATGTCATTGCTGTATAATGTCTGGGTGTGTTATGTGATTGCTGTACATGTGCTGTATAACGTCTGGGTGTGTTATGTGATTGCTGTACATGTGCTGTATAACGTCTGGGTGTGTTATGTGATTGCTGTACATGTGCTGTATAATGTCTGGGTGTGTTATGTGATTGCTGTACATGTGCTGTATAACGTCTGGGTGTGTTATGTGATTGCTGTACATGTGCTGTATAATGTCTGGGTGTGTTATGTGATTGCTGTACATGTGCTGTATAATGTCTGGGTGTGTTATGTGATTGCTGTACATGTGCTGTATAATGTCTGGGTGTGTTATGTGATTGCTGTACATGTGCTGTATAACGTCTGGGTGTGTTATGTGATTGCTGTACATGTGCTGTATAACGTCTGGGTGTGTTATGTGATTGCTGTACATGTGCTGTATAACGTCTGGGTGTGTTATGTGATTGCTGTACATGTGCTGTATAACGTCTGGGTGTGTTATGTGACTGCTGTACATGTGCTGTATAACGTCTGGGTGTGTTATGTGACTGCTGTACATGTGCTGTATAATGTCTGGGTGTGTTATGTGACTGCTGTACATGTGCTGTATAATGTCTGGGTGTGTTATGTGACTGCTGTACATGTGCTGTATAACGTCTGGGTGTGTTATGTGACTGCTGTACATGTGCTGTATAATGTCTGGGTGTGTTATGTGACTGCTGTACATGTGCTGTATAACGTCTGGGTGTGTTATGTGATTGCTGTACATGTGCTGTATAACGTCTGGGTGTGTTATGTGATTGCTGTACATGTGCTGTATAACGTCTGGGTGTGTTATGTGACTGCTGTACATGTGCTGTATAACGTCTGGGTGTGTTATGTGACTGCTGTACATGTGCTGTATAATGTCTGGGTGTGTTATGTGACTGCTGTACATGTGCTGTATAATGTCTGGGTGTGTTATGTGACTGCTGTACATGTGCTGTATAACGTCTGGGTGTGTTATGTGACTGCTGTACATGTGCTGTATAATGTCTGGGTGTGTTATGTGACTGCTGTACATGTGCTGTATAACGTCTGGGTGTGTTCTGTGATTGCTGTACATGTGCTGTATAATGTCTGGGTGTGTTATGTGATTGCTGTACATGTGCTGTATAATGTCTGGGTGTTATGTGATTGCTGTACATGTGCTGTATAACGTCTGGGTGTGTTATGTGATTGCTGTATAACGTCTGGGTGTATTATGTGATTGCTGTACATGTGCTGTATAACTGCTGGGTGTGTTATGTGATTGCTGTACATGTGCTGTATAACTGCTGGGTGTGTTATGTGATTGCTGTACATGTGCTGTATAATGTCTGGGTGTGTTATGTGATTGCTGTACATATGCTGTATAACGTCTGGGTGTGTTATGTGATTGCTGTACATGTGCTGTATAATGTCTGGGTGTGTTATGTGATTGCTGTACATGTGCTGTATAATGTCTGGGTGTGTTATGTGATTGCTGTACATGTGCTGTATAACGTCTGGGTGTGTTATGTGATTGCTGTATAACGTCTGGGTGTATTATGTGATTGCTGTACATGTGCTGTATAACTGCTGGGTGTGTTATGTGATTGCTGTACATGTGCTGTATAATGTCTGGGTGTGTTATGTGATTGCTGTACATGTGCTGTATAATGTCTGGGTGTGTTATGTGATTGCTGTACATGTGCTGTGTAACGTCTGGGTGTTATGTGATTGCTGTACATGTGCTGTATAATGTCTGGGTGCGTTATGTGACTGCTGTACATGTGCTGTATAACGTCTGGGTGTGTTATGTGACTGCTGTACATGTGCTGTATAACGTCTGGGTGTGTTATGTGAGTGCTGTACATGTGCTGTATAACGTCTGGGTGTGTTATGTGACTGCTGTACATGTGCTGTATAACTGCTGGGTGTGTTATGTGATTGCTGTACATGTGCTGTATAATGTCTGGGTGTGTTATGTGATTGCTGTACATGTGCTGTATAACGTCTGGGTGTGTTATGTGATTGCTGTACATGTGCTGTATAATGTCTGGGTGTGTTATGTGATTGCTGTACATGTGCTGTATAACGTCTGGGTGTGTTATGTGATTGCTGTACATGTGCTGTATAACGTCTGGGTGTGTTATGTGATTGCTGTACATGTGCTGTATAACGTCTGGGTGTGTTATGTGATTGCTGTACATGTGCTGTATAACTGCTGGGTGTGTTATGTGATTGCTGTACATGTGCTGTATAATGTCTGGGTGTGTTATGTCATTGCTGTATAACGTCTGGGTGTGTTATGTGATTGCTGTATAACGTCTGGCTGTGTTATGTCATTGCTGTACATGTGCTGTATAATGTCTGGGTGTGTTATGTCATTGCTCTACATGTGCTGTATAATGTCTGGGTGTGTTATGTCATTGCTCTACATGTGCTGTATAATGTCTGGGTGTGTTATGTCATTGCTCTACATGTGCTGTATAACGTCTGGGTGTGTTATGTGATTGCTGTACATGTGCTGTATAACGTCTGGGTGTGTTATGTGATTGCTGTACATGTGCTGTATAATGTCTGGGTGTGTTATGTGATTGCTGTACATGTGCTGTATAATGTCTGGGTGTGTTATGTCATTGCTCTACATGTGCTGTATAATGTCTGGGTGTGTTATGTCATTGCTGTACATGTGCTGTATAACGTCTGGGTGTGTTATGTCATTGCTGTATAATGTCTGGGTGTGTTATGTGATTGCTGTACATGTGCTGTATAACGTCTGGGTGTGTTATGTGATTGCTGTACATGTGCTGTATAACGTCTGGGTGTGTTATGTGATTGCTGTACATGTGCTGTATAATGTCTGGGTGTGTTATGTGATTGCTGTACATGTGCTGTATAACGTCTGGGTGTGTTATGTGATTGCTGTACATGTGCTGTATAATGTCTGGGTGTGTTATGTGATTGCTGTACATGTGCTGTATAATGTCTGGGTGTGTTATGTGATTGCTGTACATGTGCTGTATAATGTCTGGGTGTGTTATGTGATTGCTGTACATGTGCTGTATAACGTCTGGGTGTGTTATGTGATTGCTGTACATGTGCTGTATAACGTCTGGGTGTGTTATGTGATTGCTGTACATGTGCTGTATAACGTCTGGGTGTGTTATGTGATTGCTGTACATGTGCTGTATAACGTCTGGGTGTGTTATGTGACTGCTGTACATGTGCTGTATAACGTCTGGGTGTGTTATGTGACTGCTGTACATGTGCTGTATAATGTCTGGGTGTGTTATGTGACTGCTGTACATGTGCTGTATAATGTCTGGGTGTGTTATGTGACTGCTGTACATGTGCTGTATAACGTCTGGGTGTGTTATGTGACTGCTGTACATGTGCTGTATAATGTCTGGGTGTGTTATGTGACTGCTGTACATGTGCTGTATAACGTCTGGGTGTGTTATGTGATTGCTGTACATGTGCTGTATAACGTCTGGGTGTGTTATGTGATTGCTGTACATGTGCTGTATAACGTCTGGGTGTGTTATGTGACTGCTGTACATGTGCTGTATAACGTCTGGGTGTGTTATGTGACTGCTGTACATGTGCTGTATAATGTCTGGGTGTGTTATGTGACTGCTGTACATGTGCTGTATAATGTCTGGGTGTGTTATGTGACTGCTGTACATGTGCTGTATAACGTCTGGGTGTGTTATGTGACTGCTGTACATGTGCTGTATAATGTCTGGGTGTGTTATGTGACTGCTGTACATGTGCTGTATAACGTCTGGGTGTGTTCTGTGATTGCTGTACATGTGCTGTATAATGTCTGGGTGTGTTATGTGATTGCTGTACATGTGCTGTATAATGTCTGGGTGTTATGTGATTGCTGTACATGTGCTGTATAACGTCTGGGTGTGTTATGTGATTGCTGTATAACGTCTGGGTGTATTATGTGATTGCTGTACATGTGCTGTATAACTGCTGGGTGTGTTATGTGATTGCTGTACATGTGCTGTATAACTGCTGGGTGTGTTATCTGATTGCTGTACATGTGCTGTATAATGTCTGGGTGTGTTATGTGATTGCTGTACATATGCTGTATAACGTCTGGGTGTGTTATGTGATTGCTGTACATGTGCTGTATAATGTCTGGGTGTGTTATGTGATTGCTGTACATGTGCTGTATAATGTCTGGGTGTGTTATGTGATTGCTGTACATGTGCTGTATAACGTCTGGGTGTGTTATGTGATTGCTGTATAACGTCTGGGTGTATTATGTGATTGCTGTACATGTGCTGTATAACTGCTGGGTGTGTTATGTGATTG
The DNA here is from genome assembly GCA_031769625.1 of Taudactylus pleione. Lineage (NCBI taxonomy): Eukaryota > Metazoa > Chordata > Amphibia > Anura > Myobatrachidae > Taudactylus > Taudactylus pleione. Next base: position 357,946 of record JAUIMM010000375.1, on the reverse strand, counting down.
CTGTACATGTGCTGTATAATGTCTGGGTGTGTTATGTGATTGCTGTACATGTGCTGTATAATGTCTGGGTGTGTTATGTGATTGCTGTACATGTGCTGTGTAACGTCTGGGTGTTATGTGATTGCTGTACATGTGCTGTATAATGTCTGGGTGCGTTATGTGATTGCGGTACATGTGCTGTATAACGTCTGGGTGTGTTATGTGATTGCTGTACATGTGCTGTATAATGTCTGGGTGTGTTATGTGACTGCTGTACATGTGCTGTATAACGTCTGGGTGTGTTATGTGACTGCTGTACATGTGCTGTATAACGTCTGGGTGTGTTATGTGAGTGCTGTACATGTGCTGTATAACGTCTGGGTGTGTTATGTGACTGCTGTACATGTGCTGTATAACTGCTGGGTGTGTTATGTGATTGCTGTACATGTGCTGTATAATGTCTGGGTGTGTTATGTGATTGCTGTACATGTGCTGTATAACGTCTGGGTGTGTTATGTGATTGCTGTACATGTGCTGTATAATGTCTGGGTGTGTTATGTGATTGCTGTACATGTGCTGTATAACGTCTGGGTGTGTTATGTGATTGCTGTACATGTGCTGTATAACGTCTGGGTGTGTTATGTGATTGCTGTACATGTGCTGTATAACGTCTGGGTGTGTTATGTGATTGCTGTACATGTGCTGTATAACGTCTGGGTGTGTTATGTGATTGCTGTACATGTGCTGTATAACGTCTGGGTGTGTTATGTGATTGCTGTACATGTGCTGTATAACGTCTGGGTGTGTTATGTGATTGCTGTACATGTGCTGTATAACGTCTGGGTGTGTTATGTGATTGCTGTACATGTGCTGTATAACGTCTGGGTGTGTTATGTGATTGCTGTACATGTGCTGTATAACGTCTGGGTGTGTTATGTGATTGCTGTACATGTGCTGTATAACGTCTGGGTGTGTTATGTGATTGCTGTACATGTGCTGTATAACGTCTGGGTGTGTTATGTGATTGCTGTACATGTGCTGTATAACGTCTGGGTGTGTTATGTGATTGCTGTACATGTGCTGTATAACGTCTGGGTGTGTTATGTGATTGCTGTACATGTGCTGTATAACGTCTGGGTGTGTTATGTGATTGCTGTACATGTGCTGTATAACGTCTGGGTGTGTTATGTGATTGCTGTACATGTGCTGTATAACGTCTGGGTGTGTTATGTGATTGCTGTACATGTGCTGTATAACGTCTGGGTGTGTTATGTGATTGCTGTACATGTGCTGTATAATGTCTGGGTGTGTTATGTGATTGCTGTACATGTGCTGTATAATGTCTGGGTGTGTTATGTGATTGCTGTACATGTGCTGTATAATGTCTGGGTGTGTTATGTGATTGCTCTACATGTGCTGTATAACGTCTGGGTGTGTTATGTGATTGCTCTACATGTACTGTATAACGTCTGGGTGTGTTATGTGATTGCTCTACATGTGCTGTATAACGTCTGGGTGTGTTATGTGATTGCTCTACATGTGCTGTATAACGTCTGGGTGTGTTATGTCATTGCTGTACATGTGCTGTATAACGTCTGGGTGTGTTATGTCATTGCTGTACATGTGCTGTATAACGTCTGGGTGTGTTATGTCATTGCTGTACATGTGCTGTATAATGTCTGGGTGTGTTATGTCATTGCTGTACATGTGCTGTATAATGTCTGGGTGTGTTATGTCATTGCTGTACATGTGCTGTATAATGTCTGGGTGTGTTATGTGATTGCTGTACATGTGCTGTATAACGTCTGGGTGTGTTATGTGATTGCTGTACATGTGCTGTATAACGTCTGGGTGTGTTATGTGATTGCTGTACATGTGCTGTATAACGTCTGGGTGTGTTATGTGATTGCTGTACATGTGCTGTATAACGTCTGGGTGTGTTATGTGATTGCTGTACATGTGCTGTATAATGTCTGGGTGTGTTATGTGATTGCTGTACATGTGCTGTATAATGTCTGGGTGTGTTATGTGATTGCTGTACATGTGCTGTATAATGTCTGGGTGTGTTATGTGATTGCTGTACATGTGCTGTATAATGTCTGGGTGTGTTATGTCATTGCTCTACATGTGCTGTATAATGTCTGGGTGTGTTATGTCATTGCTGTACATGTGCTGTATAACGTCTGGGTGTGTTATGTCATTGCTGTATAACGTCTGGGTGTGTTATGTGATTGCTGTCCATGTGCTGTATAACGTCTGGGTGTGTTATGTGATTGCTGTACATGTGCTGTATAACGTCTGGGTGTGTTATGTGATTGCTGTACATGTGCTGTATAACGTCTGGGTGTGTTATGTGATTGCTGTACATGTGCTGTATAACGTCTGGGTGTGTTATGTGATTGCTGTACATGTGCTGTATAACGTCTGGGTGTGTTATGTGATTGCTGTACATGTGCTGTATAACGTCTGGGTGTGTTATGTGATTGCTGTACATGTGCTGTATAACGTCTGGGTGTGTTATGTGATTGCTGTACATGTGCTGTATAACGTCTGGGTGTGTTATGTGATTGCTGTACATGTGCTGTATAACGTCTGGGTGTGTTATGTGATTGCTGTACATGTGCTGTATAATGTCTGGGTGTGTTATGTGATTGCTGTACATGTGCTGTATAATGTCTGGGTGTGTTATGTGATTGCTGTACATGTGCTGTATAACGTCTGGGTGTGTTATGTGATTGCTGTACATGTGCTGTATAACGTCTGGGTGTGTTATGTGATTGCTCTACATGTGCTGTATAACGTCTGGGTGTGTTATGTGATTGCTCTACATGTGCTGTATAACGTCTGGGTGTGTTATGTCATTGCTGTACATGTGCTGTATAACGTCTGGGTGTGTTATGTCATTGCTGTACATGTGCTGTATAACGTCTGGGTGTGTTATGTCATTGCTGTACATGTGCTGTATAACGTCTGGGTGTGTTATGTCATTGCTGTACATGTGCTGTATAACGTCTGGGTGTGTTATGTCATTGCTGTACATGTGCTGTATAACGTCTGGGTGTGTTATGTCATTGCTGTACATGTGCTGTATAACGTCTGGGTGTGTTATGTCATTGCTGTACATGTGCTGTATAACGTCTGGGTGTGTTATGTCATTGCTGTACATGTGCTGTATAACGTCTGGGTGTGTTATGTCATTGCTGTACATGTGCTGTATAACGTCTGGGTGTGTTATGTCATTGCTGTACATGTGCTGTATAACGTCTGGGTGTGTTATGTCATTGCTGTACATGTGCTGTATAACGTCTGGGTGTGTTATGTCATTGCTGTACATGTGCTGTATAACGTCTGGGTGTGTTATGTCATTGCTGTACATGTGCTGTATAACGTCTGGGTGTGTTATGTCATTGCTGTACATGTGCTGTATAACGTCTGGGTGTGTTATGTCATTGCTGTACATGTGCTGTATAACGTCTGGGTGTGTTATGTCATTGCTGTACATGTGCTGTATAACGTCTGGGTGTGTTATGTCATTGCTGTACATGTGCTGTATAACGTCTGGGTGTGTTATGTGATTGCTGTACATGTGCTGTATAACGTCTGGGTGTGTTATGTGATTGCTGTACATGTGCTGTATAACGTCTGGGTGTGTTATGTGATTGCTGTACATGTGCTGTATAACGTCTGGGTGTGTTATGTGATTGCTGTACATGTGCTGTATAACGTCTGGGTGTGTTATGTGATTGCTGTACATGTGCTGTATAACGTCTGGGTGTGTTATGTGATTGCTGTACATGTGCTGTATAACGTCTGGGTGTGTTATGTGATTGCTGTACATGTGCTGTATAATGTCTGGGTGTGTTATGTGATTGCTGTACATGTGCTGTATAACGTCTGGGTGTGTTATGTGATTGCTGTACATGTGCTGTATAACGTCTGGGTGTGTTATGTGATTGCTGTACATGTGCTGTATAACGTCTGGGTGTGTTATGTGATTGCTGTACATGTGCTGTATAACGTCTGGGTGTGTTATGTGATTGCTGTACATGTGCTGTATAACGTCTGGGTGTGTTATGTGATTGCTGTACATGTGCTGTATAACGTCTGGGTGTGTTATGTGATTGCTGTACATGTGCTGTATAACGTCTGGGTGTGTTATGTGATTGCTGTACATGTGCTGTATAACGTCTGGGTGTGTTATGTGATTGCTGTACATGTGCTGTATAACGTCTGGGTGTGTTATGTGATTGCTGTACATGTGCTGTATAACGTCTGGGTGTGTTATGTGATTGCTGTACATGTGCTGTATAACGTCTGGGTGTGTTATGTGATTGCTGTACATGTGCTGTATAACGTCTGGGTGTGTTATGTGATTGCTGTACATGTGCTGTATAATGTCTGGGTGTGTTATGTGATTGCTGTACATGTGCTGTATAATGTCTGGGTGTGTTATGTGATTGCTGTACATGTGCTGTATAACGTCTGGGTGTGTTATGTGATTGCTGTACATGTGCTGTATAACGTCTGGGTGTGTTATGTGATTGCTGTACATGTGCTGTATAACGTCTGGGTGTGTTATGTGATTGCTGTACATGTGCTGTATAACGTCTGGGTGTGTTATGTGATTGCTGTACATGTGCTGTATAACGTCTGGGTGTGTTATGTGATTGCTGTACATGTGCTGTATAACGTCTGGGTGTGTTGTGTGATTGCTCTACATGTGCTGTATAACGTCTGGGTGTGTTGTGTGATTGCTCTACATGTGCTGTATAACGTCTGGGTGTGTTGTGTGATTGCTCTACATGTGCTGTATAACGTCTGGGTGTGTTGTGTGATTGCTCTACATGTGCTGTATAACGTCTGGGTGTGTTATGTGATTGCTCTACATGTGCTGTATAACGTCTGGGTGTGTTATGTGATTGCTCTACATGTGCTGTATAACGTCTGGGTGTGTTATGTGATTGCTCTACATGTGCTGTATAACGTCTGGGTGTGTTATGTGAGTGCTGTACATGTGCTGTATAACGTCTGGGTGTGTTATGTGATTGCTGTCCATGTGCTGTATAACGTCTGGGTGTGTTATGTAATTGCTGTACATGTGCTGTATAACGTCTGGGTGTGTTATGTGATTGCTGTACATGTGCTGTATAACGTCTGGGTGTGTTATGTGATTGCTGTACATGTGCTGTATAACGTCTGGGTGTGTTATGTGATTGCTCTACATGTGCTGTATAACGTCTGGGTGTGTTATGTGATTGCTGTACATGTGCTGTATAACGTCTGGGTGTGTTATGTGAGTGCTGTACATGTGCTGTATAACGTCTGGGTGTGTTATGTGATTGCTGTCCATGTGCTGTATAACGTCTGGGTGTGTTATGTGATTGCTGTCCATGTGCTGTATAATGTCTGGGTGTGTTATGTGATTGCTGTACATGTGCTGTATAACGTCTGGGTGTGTTATGTGATTGCTGTACATGTGCTGTATAATGTCTGGGTGTGTTATGTGAGTGCTGTACATGTGCTGTATAACGTCTGGGTGTGTTATGTGATTGCTGTACATGTGCTGTATAACGTCTGGGTGTGTTATGTGATTGTGTTTCTGAATAAGCTGCTGATGTCTTTAAACTATTACATTTGATCCCAATACAGAAATCCACTCTGACAGTATTTCCAATCAGCCGGCAGATTAATATCCTAAAAAGACTTTGTATGCAGTGACTTCTAGATGATAACAAGTTCTAACTTTGTCCTTTGATGGGTGAATGATGGTATTGTCTGGCCATTATCTGTATATTATTGCTTTGTATCTCTAGGAGTGTGCTCATTCCTTACTGCATTTAATATTGTTACTCTCATTAGCTGTGAGCATTATAATCAGTGTGGGGTACTGTGTTATCGAATCGGCACACTCCGGGAGATAACGGGGGCTTCTGCCAAGGAATGGGGTTACCCCACTACCGTAACTACACCTGCTACACTGAGCTGCCATCAGACAGACCTAATTATTTTATGCTAATGTAGATTTGGAAAAAAAAAATCCAGTTTTTAAAAATAACAATGTAATTTAATTGGGCAAACACATAGTCACAGTTACTGGGCTCCTTATTCTTTGTTTTACATGTGTGGTTATTGTCACCTATTGCAGAGTGACTAAGCTGCACAAAGACGATAACGAGAAGACAGTCCTGTAGAGACGCCATCATGGAAGCGTTAAGAATATACAAGGTCAGAAATGAAATTATGTTTATTAAAGTTCATTTTAGTGATTATCCATCTAATGAATAGAACATTGACAGAGTCTGGGAGTGTCACAGTGACATCACTATTATCTCTATTACTAACACAGGGACCTGACTGGGGAGGTGAGGGAGTCTGGGAGTGTCACAGTGACATCACTATTATCTCTATTACTAACACAGGGACCTGACTGGGGAGGTGAGGGAGTCTGGGAGTGTCACAGTGACATCACTATTATCTCTATTACTAACACAGGGACCTGACTGGGGAGGTGAGGGAGTCTGGGAGTGTCACAGTGACATCACTATTATCTCTATTACTAACACAGGGACCTGACTGGGTAGGTGAGTTAGTCTGGGAGTGTCACAGTGACATCACTATTATCTCTATTACTAACACAGGGACCTGACTGGGGAGGTGAGGGAGTCTGGGAGTGTCACAGTGACATCACTATTATCTCTATTACTAACACAGGGACCTGACTGGGTAGGTGAGTTAGTCTGGGAGTGTCACAGTGACATCACTATTATCTCTATTACTAACACAGGGACCTGACTGGGAAGGTGAGGGAGTCTGGGAGTGTCACAGTTACATCACTATTATCTCTATTACTAACACAGGGACCTGACTGGGTAGGTGAGGGAGTCTGGGAGTGTCACACTGACATCACTATTATCTCTATTACTAACACAGGGACCTGACTGGGGAGGTGAGGGAGTATGGGAGTGTCACAGTGACATCACTATTATCTCTATTACTAACACAGGCACCTGACTGGGGAGGTGAGGGAGTCTGGGAGTCTCACAGTGACATCACTATTATCTCTATTACTAACACAGGAACCTGACTGGGGAGGTGAGGGAGTCTGGGAGTCTCACAGTGGCATCACTATTATCTCTATTACTAACACAGGAACCTGACTGGGGAGGTGAGGGAGTCTGGGAGTGTCACAGTGACATCACTATTATCTCTATTACTAACACAGGGACCTGACTGGGGAGGTGAGGGAGTCTGGGAGTGTCACATTGATATCACTCTTATCTCTATTATTATCACAGGGACCTGACTGGGGAGGTGAGGGAGTCTGGGAGTGTCACAGTGACATCACTATTATCTCTATTACTAACACGGGGACCTGACTGGGGAGGTGAGGGAGTCTGGGAGTGTCACAGTGATTATTATTAAATTACCTTGGACTAAGTTTATATTTGTTTTCTCTGCTTTGTGTCTGTATTTATGGGCAGTAGGTCCCACATGTGACCATACTATACATTATGGGACTGGTGCAGCGTTGCATGAAGTTAGTCGTGTGAATGGATCTTGCCTGTCTTCAGACAGATCTTTTGTGTTAAAGGCCAGGCTGGTGTAGTTTATATCCGGCTGTCGGGATGCTGGCATTCAGTCATTTAATAAATGAGGAGGCTGCGGCCCTGTCTGTATCTTGTGCCGGTCTTGCATCTGCGACTTAATGCAAAAGCCACTACAAAGCCGTCCCCTGGTGTACATCCACGCATGCAAATCTGCAATGACTGAGGCTCCCACTGCCAGCATCCATATATGCTTAAATATCACTTGTACACCTTTAGAACTTGCACGCAGTTTTTCTATCTTGAGTACGGCATCCTATGAGCCGCTGGGCACCTGGGCCCTCAACCGCTTTCAGCTAGGCGCCTGCGGCACTCCCAAACCACACCCATTAGGAGAAACATCTTAGTGCCTGCACTAAGCCACCCCCCTATCACACAATTCTGTGAATTAGCAGCTTCACCATTTTGTGACCGCAATCTCACTCTGAGAGTGCTGAATCTGCAGTTAACCACAGGGTGTGATGGCAAACCATATCTGTATTGGGCAAGGAACACGTCCATTAAGGCATCAGCCTTAATGATCGTAATTTCATTGTTTTTCTTAGTTTGAGTGGCAGAAATTCAGTATGTTTATTGAAATTTCAGATCATGTCTAAGAAGCCTTAATGGGCCATGTGAGACTGAAAGGTTTTTTGTCTATGGAATATACTGTATAATGCGTGTGTGCTTTAGTGAACAGAAACCGAAAAAAACAAACTTTGTCCCAATTTGCGAGCTAACGTACCCTAGCAAGTATATGTAGTAAGTGTTTACATATAGAATAGACATTGTATTTTGTAAAATAGACCCTTCTTGCTCCATTAACTAATACAAGCAATTACAGATAGGAGCATCAAGTAGATAGATATAAGGATCTCCTCATATACCAAAGTGACTTTCCCCTGTATAAACGTAGAGCAGCTGTGTATGTCTAATACACTTGTCATTTCTGTTTAATCTGAATTATTGATAATATTGTGTCGTATTGTTTTGTGTGTTAATTAGGGGGAAAAACTGACTAATATAAAAGAAGGAAATATAGAGGGAAAAGAAGAGACGTCTGTGATGTGTGATCAGCAGTGTAAGGAGGAGGAAATCCCTACAGCTATCAGCACAGGTGAGTAATAATCACTAAGTACAGAACAGTCACATATTCTCCTTGTTCTGTCACTACAGCCATCTCTTATCCTACACCCTCCTCTGTCACTACAGCAATCTCTTATCCTACACCCTCCTGTCACTACAGCCATCTCTTATCCTACACCCTCCTCTGTCACTACAGCAATCTCTTATCCTACACCCTCCTCTGTCACTACAGCCATCTTTTATCCTACACCCTCTGTCAGTACGATTAATGAGGTATGTTCCCAGTGTGGGAGTCAGGGGCCTTTAGCCCCTATTATACTCCTGCTCTCCCCCTCACATCATGTCACTGTGTGTTACCAGCCCAGAGATCTGACCAGTCTCCTCCCCACACTCTCTGTGTATCTCATACATCAGGAGCCATCAGCCCCTATTATACTCCTGCTCTCCCCCTCCCATCATGTCACTGTGTGTTACCAGCCCAGAGACCTGATTACGTCGTGTCTATTGTATGCTACCAGCCTCTCCACACTCTGGTGATCCTCTTAACAGTACAAGGGAAATTGCCGTAAAGTAGTGATTTTCAGCCTTTCTTCTTCAGGGTCCATAGGCTCCACAAGGAGACCTTGGGTTATAGGTTGGGAACCAAATCCAGGCACCACGCAGTTAAAGCTTTCAGCTCCCAGGATGCATTGGGCCACTCCCCCTATAACTGCGCCCCCGAGCCAGAGGCACCTCAGTTCGAGTTGGTGCCTGGCTGGAGTCGGTTCACTGTTAATCCAGAGGAGCTGCTTAGTAGCCCCTAAAGCAATTTCATTTTCTTTTCTTTTATGATTTGATACTGCAAAAAACTATCTTCATAGCGCACAGCAGCAGGACTGTCCATGGAACGTCTGCGCTGCCGCTCCATCACCCTGCTGGCGCTGCGACGCCAGTATTGATCTGGGGATCTCGGTGGGACACCGGGGGTCCATGCTAGCCGGGCTCCGCGGATTTCCCAGACTGCTGCCGGGCGCACGGGGACAGGTAAGGCGAGTCACTGCTTGCGGTGGCTCGCGTTTTTAGCAGTCTTTTCCTCCAGTCTCAGGGGACAGATCGGATGGCGCTGAGGTGGTCGCAGGCCCCCCCATACCCTGCACTAGACCACCAGGGACTCTATTTGGCACGGGAAACCAGCATCCCAGGGGTTAATAGTCAGTCAAGGGAGACAGCCTTTCCTGTTACAGCTGCTCTTCCCCTCAGCTCAGCGCGCCTTTATTCTGAGATCTGGCTTTGCTGTGCTGCTTCCTCCCTTGGCCATGCACCCTCTAAGGTCTCCGACGGCCATTTTCTCTCTATGGTGCATCGCAGATTTCCTGGGGTAGCGTTTGGTCCAGTCCTCCTGCATACCTCTCCTTTGGCACACGGGTGGCTGATCAATTGAAAGAAGTCCTCCCTAATTCCCTCACAGAGGATGGTTCATCTGGCAGCCCTTCTGGACTCACACCAATAAAGGATCTTTCTAACTCCAGAGAAAATCTCCATGCTGCAACTTCGAGTACGCAGGTGCCTCCGCAGTCGCCTAGTGTCAGTATACTCGGCGATGCAGGTTCTGGGATCCATGGTGTCCACATTCAACATAGTGGAATATGCTCAGTTCCATTCAAGACCCATACAGGGGCTGATCCTATCCAAGTGGAATGGATTGTCCCATCAAATCAAGGCCCAGACTATGGTGCTCTTTCCGGAGGTACTTCTGTCCCTGTCTTGGTGGCTCCTGACATCTCATCTCACCAAGCGTCGCCCCTTTTGGATCCCGGACTGGGTACTTCTAACGACTGATGCCAGTCTCCGGGGCTGGGGCGCAGTGACCGGTCCACACTCTTTTCAGGGCCGATGGACTGCGATCGAAGCGATCCTTACAATCAAAATATTGGAATTTCGGGCTGTGTACAGGGCCCTCAAGTTAGCCAAGCACAGCCTTCACGTGAAAGCCGTGCAAGTTCAGTCTGACAACGCCACCACAGTGGCTTTCATCAACCATCAAGGAGGCACTCGAAGTCGAGCAGCAATGGCAGAAGTGTCCTGCAATCTGACATGGGCACAGAGAGTATCACCTCCTGGCCGTGTTCTTCCCGGAGTTCTCAATTGGGAAGCGGACTTCCTAAGCCGTCACGTCGTGCATCCAGGGGAATGATCTCTTCACCAAGAGGTGTTTCAACTCCTAGTGGACAAATGGGCTCTTCCAGAGGTGGACCTCATGGCCTCCCGTCACAATCACAAGTTGCCAGTGTACGGGTCCAGAACAAGAGATACCGAAGCAAGCTTGGTGGACACTCTGTCAGTGAGGTGGACCTTCCAGTTTGCATACCTGTTTCCTCTAGTATCACTGCTTCCTCCGGGTTCTTCGGAAGTTCAAGCAAGACTGATGCATGGTTCTGATGGTGGCTCCAGCTTGGCCCAGACCTCATACTCAGATCTGCGGAGTCTCTCCATAGACACTCCGTTCCTCTTGCCTCAACGTCCAGACTTGTTGTCTCAATGTCCTTGCCTCTACCCGGCCTCGATTGTCTGTCTTTGACATCCATCCTAAGGTCTAAAGGATTCTCTGGCTCTATCAATACGATGTTAAGAGCACGAAAACCTGCTTCTGCTAGAATATACCACAGAGTGTGGCATACATATTTCCACTGGTGTCGCTCAAAGCATTATGACCCTCAAGTGTTTCGTATTTCCAGAATACTGGCATTCTTGCAAGCGGGATTGGACCTCGGCCTGAGACTGGCCTCATTGAAAGTACATGTCTCTGCACTGTCCGTGTGGATAGCTCCACTCCCAGATATTCACACTTTATGCAGGGTGTTCTCCAGATTCAGCCTCCCTTTGTCCCCCCAGTGGCTCCTTGGGATTTGGCGGTAGTTCTTCGGGCCCTCCAGAGTCCTCCATTTGAACCACTGCATTCGGTTGAGCTCAAGTGGTTAACCGCAAAGACTTTTCCTCCTGGCAATTGCTTCGACCAAGGGTGTCAGAATTGGGGTGCTCTCTTGTCATCCTCCCTTTCTGATATTTCACCAGGACAGGGATGTGCTTCGCCCTGAATTTCTTCCTAAAGTGGTTTCTAAATTTCGCATCAATCAGTAAATTATTGTACCGGCCTTTCAGTCACCGGACCTCTCGGCAGGTGAGGCGTCTTTGGATGTGGTCCGTGTTCTCAGGATTTACGTGGACCTCGTGGGCGACTCGTTGTGGCGCCTTGGCTGTTCAGCTTTGTAAGGCAGCCACGTGGTCTTCCATACAGACCTTTTCTAAGGTTCTATGCATTTGATACCTTTGCCTCTCAGGATGCTTCCTTTGGGCGCCGGATTCTCCTCTTAGCGCAGGATCGTCCCCACCCTTAAAAGGACTGCTTTGGGACATCCCCAAGGTCTCCCTGTGGAGCCTATGGACCCTGATGAAGAAAATGAGAGTTATGGTAAGAACTTACCTTTGTTAACTCTTTCTTCGAAGTCCATAGGGTCCACAGGGCACACGCCCTGACGCACCTGGCTACATAAGGGCTATGTAACTGGTCAACGGTTTTCCGTCTCCTTCTCTGTAAGTGTGATTCTTGAGTGTTCCAGTCTTCCTTCTCTCTCTTTTTCCTCCTTTGGCTACTTACAAACTGAGGTGCCTCTGGCTTGGGGGCAGGGTTATAGGAAGAGTGGACCCAATGCATCCTGGTTGCTGAAAGCTTTAACTGCGTGGTGCCTGGATTTGGTTCCATAGCTATACCCCATGGACTCCCTGTGGACCCTATGGACCTCGAAGAAAGAGCGTTAACAAAGGTAAGTTCTTACCATAACGCTAATTTTTTCAATTTTAAAATTGCCAAGGCACATCATCAGTCCCCCACAGAGAAAAACACACACACTGGGACCCATGGAGGGATAAAACGGGATGACGCATGCATTGGCCCCCACAGAAGAAAACAATCACATTGTTTTCACAACACAACCACAATGGCCTCTACAAAAAATAAAATATTTTATTTTGGCCCTACCTGTCCATGGCAGAGAAAGGTGCTCCCTGCCCCCCAGCTTATCAAACACACTGCTCAGCAGTGAGCACTGGGTGGGCGGGACGGCGACTCGGCGTGCGGGACCTATTGGTCACAGCCTGGGCACCGGCTGAGCCACCCGGAAGAGCCCAGCGCTGCCAGGACCCAAAGTTAGGACTGTGTGACATTACCCATTACTCTCCCTGTGTAGTATCACATGTGAATACCCATTATCTCCCTTGTGTAGTAATTCCTCAGTATGTTGCATGGGGGCTTTGCAGTCATACTCGCATATATTAGTGTAATTTATACAAGATTGAGGTTAGTAGTGCAATAGGCTTTATTACAGGGGTAGAGGAGCAGTGGCTGGAGGTACAGGGATAGGTGTGTACAGATAAAGTGATAAATATTAATGTAACAAGTCTCTGTCGGTTTTGATAAAAATTTGTCGACATTTAGAATGTTGACAGGCAACATGGCGACCATGCGGATTTCCGTACCTGTGGTGAGCGTTCCTGATCCTAATGTTATACCTAACCCTAATCGCAGCCTAACTCTGAATCTAAAATCGCACAAAACGTGCCTTTCGACATTCTACTGTTTACATTCTGCCAATGTCGGCATTCAGACCATGTTGATATTCTCTTGTTGACGTTAGAATGTTGACATTATGAACATATACCATCTAAGATACATAAACAGTAACAGGTGGTCCAGGTCTTTGCAGAGCAGGATACAAGTAACAAATATAAGCATGAATATGTTGTTTCTAGTCTTCAAGCTGGGGCAGGCAGGGGGCAGGACATCTGTCAATAAAGGGCACTTCAGCAGGTGCCCAAAAAAGGGGAGTGGTCATCAGAAAAGGGAGTGTGTGGGCGTGTCCTTGAGACATACCCCCTTTTTATCACTACAGGCGGCGTGTTCAGCACTCACTGAGATGGTGGTATTGCCCCCAAGCTCTCCCTGCAGTGTGAGTATGTGTGGAGTGTATGCGCACAGCATCTATTCACTCACCTGTGATTTAAACAGTAAAAATGGGAAAAAAGGCGCAGCCTTCTAGAATATAGTAAACAATAAATATAAATAATCCCAATTAAAGTCCACAAAATCACTAGAGAAGTGAAAAATGTCCTCCTTCAATTTTCAGAGTGGGGTAATTCCGACAAATGAGATCCTCGTAGTTGACATGCAAAAAAAGAGGAAAATCGCAATATAGCGTAATATATTGATTTTAATCACATAAAAGTTAGCACAAAACGTATATCCAACATTTAAAATCCTCCACCAATATCAAAGCAGCGTACCAGAGGTAGCTGTGTATAATGCACACCCATTCACGTATAAGCCAAACAATCCAAAGTCTCCCGGGTACACCTGAGCATACCTAACATCTAAGCGAAGAGTGCACATCCAGGAGCTGCCATTCCAGGTTGTACCCGGGAGACTTTGGATTGTTTGGCTTATACGTGAATGGGTGTGCATTGTGTGGAATAAGAGTCACATTTTGAGTGAAAAAGACTGGCGCACTGAGAGGGGCTATTTGGTGCGACTGTAGCAGCAGTAATAAAGGACACATCTGTATAGAGGTTGCTTCTCTGTATTTTGGGGGTTTTGTTTGCTACTTATGTGTCAGCTGCAAAACTTCCATTGTAAACTCATGGCTGGAACTTGCTGCATGTTTACTGTTTGCACAGTTATAATGGTAATACGTTTTTACTGCTCCCTCGTGTAAATACCAGATATCTAGTACCATACATTTATTTCCACCACAAGGATGTGATAGCATGTAGCACCTCTGATGGATATCCCATTTTGTTTTCAGATTTGAAAATAGAAGATGACAGCATCACAGGAAATTCTCCTGGAGAAAACTCCCTTATTCTAAATATGCATGGCGTATGTCACAGTGCTGATGTGTCACCTGATCCCTCTGATAATGAGGAATGTTCTACTGATGACTCCGATATTGCTTCATGTAGTACAAGTCACAAAACATTTGCCTGTTCTGAATGTGATAAATGTTTTCTACAGAAATCACGCTTAGTTAGACATGAGAGAACTCACACTGGTGAGCGGCCATTTGCATGTTCTGAGTGTGGGAAATGTTTTACATCTAAATCACTTCTTATTGCACATCAGAGAACTCACACAGGTGAGAAGCCGTTTCCATGTTCTGAGTGTGGGAAATATTTTACAATGAAAGCACAGCTTCTTCTGCATCAGAGAACTCATACAGGTGAGAAGCCGTTTCCATGTTCTGAGTGTGGGAAATTTTTTACAACGAAAGCACATCTTCTTCTGCATCAGAGAACTCACACAGGTGAGAGGCCATTTCCATGTTCTGAGTGTGGGAATTGTTTTATAGATAAATCGGCTCTTGTTGCACATCAGCGAACTCACACAGGAGACAAACCCTATCCATGTTCCGAGTGTGAGAAACGTTTTACATCGAAAACAGATCTTTGTAATCATCAGAGAACTCACACGGGTGAGAAGCCGTTTCCATGCTCTGAGTGTGGGAAATGTTTTGCACGAAAAAATGATATTCGTAGACATCAGAGAACTCACACGGGTGAGAAGCCGTTTCCATGCCCTAAGTGTGGAAAATGTTTTGCACAAAAAAGGGATCTTCATTCGCATCAGAGAACTCACACAGGCGAAAAGCCGTTTCCATGTCCTGAATGTGGGAAATGTTTTTCCAATAAATCAAAACTTAATACACATCAGCTCAGCTACACAGGTGAGAAGCCATTTCCATGTTCTGAGTGTGAGAAATGTTATACACAGAAATCTCATCTTGTTAGACACCAGAAAATCCACACACAATAATGCAATATCTGTGAGATGATGGACATTAAACAGGATGGCTGCAAATAAAAGTTAGCATAATATATGATATACTCCATCTTATATTTTCATCACTGATTTATTGGGGTTAGTCAATATATTGACAAGCAATTATCTAATTATTATACACAAAGGTGTAATATGTGTCAGTAACCTAAAACTCTGACAGATTGCTCAAGTGCAATGTATTGTAGATCCTCTTATTCTATTAGTGTGATCCGTGGGATATAGTTGATATTAATTTTGTCACCTGTACCTGTCTCACTGTGAGTTGTATTTTTTTTTAGGAAGCTACGAAATTATGAGGCCAAAGTGCAAATGCAAATTTATGAGATATGGCTATTTTCTTTTAATATATATGTTCCCAATTCTATATGGCTTTGTTATATTTATATACAGCCATGGGCAAAAGTTTTGAGAATGACACAAGTATTGGTTTTCACAAAGTCTGCTGCTTCAGTTTTTATGATGGCAATTTGCATATACTAGAGAATGTCAAGAAGAGTGATCAGATGAATTGCAAAGTCCCTCTTTGCCATGACAATGAACTTAATCCCAAAAACAACATTTCCACTGAATTTCAGCCCTGCCACAGAAGGACCAGCTGACATCATGTCAGTGATTCTCTCTTTAACACAGGTGAGAGTGTTGACGAGGACAAGACTAGAGATCACTCTGTCATGCTGATTGAGTAAGAATAACAGACTGGAAGCTTTAAAAGGAGGGTGGTGCTTTAAATCATTGTTCTTCCTCTGTTAACCATGGTTACCTGCAAGGAAACACGTGCAGTCATCATTGGGCAGCACAGACGGTGTAATGGTCAGCATTACTGCCTCACAGCACTGAGGTCGTGGGTTCAATTCCCACCATGGCCCTAACTGTGCGGAGTTTGTATATTCTCCCTGTGCTTGCATAGGTTTCCTCCCACACTCCAAAAATATACTGGTAGGTTAATTGGCTCCCAACAAGAATGTAAGCGTGTGTTAGGGAATATAGATTGTAAGCTCCACTGGGGCAGGGACTGCTGTGAATGGCCAAATATTCTCTGTAAAGCGCTGCGGAATATGTGTGCGCTATAAATAACTGGTAATAAATTGCTTTGCTCAAAAAGGGCTTCACAGTCAAGAATATTTCTGCTGGTCAGATTGCACTTAAATCAGCCATTTATCGGATCATCAAAAACTTCAAGGAGAGAGGTTCAATAGTTGTGAAGGCTTCAGGGCGCCCAAGAACGTCCAGCAAGTGCCAGGACCATCTTCTAAAGTTGATTCAGCTGCGGGATCGGGACACCACCAGTGCAGAGCTTGCTCAGGAATGGCAGCAGGCAGGTGTGAGTGCATCTGCACACACAGCAAGGCGAAGACTTTTGGAGGATGGCCTGGTGTCAAGAAGGGCAGCAAAGAAGCCACTTCTCTCCAGGAAAAACATCAGGGACAGACTGATATTCTGCAAAAGGTACAGGGATTGGACTGCTGAGGACTGGTGTCACGAACCCAGGCTGACTCGCAGATACAACAGTCTGGATAAGCTGGTTGTGATGCCGGCGCACCGCGGTCACTTACCAAAATACACGGTTCTTCTGCCACCACGCAGACTGTTCTCCGGAGGTCTGCGATCTCCCAACAGATTAATAATAAATCACATTCAAATGACACACAAATTTGTAGCATGGGCCTATCCAGGCACGCAAGTTCAATAAGAATCACGGAGAATATGCTAGATTAAATGTGTTTAATCCAAAAAATATTTTCAAGGCTTAGTTACAAAAATATTAATAAAATGACAAACAGATTATAATGCAAATATTCTCTTACAAAATAAAAGAGAGAAATAATTCAGAGTCCCTAAGACAACTTACACTAAAGTTCTTAGCACTTATGATGGGGTGGGGGATCTCACCCACAGGAATATCCTGATGCACTCCCAGACCTGACTGTCTGAACCCCAAGGAGTGGACATTGAATGTTGGATGCTATTCTCTTTTTATACATCCCTAATTCTTTGTTCATACTTAACAGGGTCTCCCAATCAGGTCAGCAGGGTTTGAGATTAATAGATTTCCAATGCAGGGTTACCTGGCCAAACTAACAGGGTCCCTGCTTTAAAGATAAGTGATGATATAGACCTATAGTAAATACCAGAATCCTTATCTCAGCCTCGATAGCATAACATGAATCTTTTGAAGTAGGGCAGTGAAGTAACAGGAGGTCTGGTTCTGGGATTATGATATAGGACACTGACTTCATGGGTCATAAAAAGGGAGAGTTGTTCACACATGGCCTCACACTGTGAGGAATATACATAATTTGGTTACCTGAAAGCCATTCACTTGCTAATTCCAGCCCTTTCTGACCTGCACACCAAATAGCAATGGACATACCATGTTTATACAGTCTATAGAACTAAAGGACACACAGTTATATAACACTCCTCAAATCACAGGACATAGATCATTATCAACCCCTCTTCCTGAGATCATTATCAACCCCTCTTCCTGGAATGCCTATCTTCAAAAGAGGTGGGGTAATACCTCAGCCCTTCTAGACACACACAGTTCAATTAAAGGACTTCATAGTTCACAAAATATTATTTCTGGCAATTATTCTTGCGATTAATCGTCACAACTGGGGTAAAGTTATTTTCTCTGATGAATCCCCTTTCAGATTGTTTGGGGCATCTGGAAAAACACTTGTCCGGAGAAGGAAAGATGAGCGCTACCATCAGTCCTGTGTCATGCCAACAGTAAAGCATCCTGAGACCATTCATGTGTGGGGTTGCTTCTCTGCCATGGGAGTGGGCTCACTCACAGTTTTGCCTAAGAACACAGCCATGAATAAAGAATGGTACCAAAACATCCTCCAAGAGCAATTCCCAACCATCCAAGAACAGTTTGGTGATGAACAATGCCTTTTCCAGCATGATGGAACACCTTGCCATAAGGCAAAAGTGATAACTAAGTGGCTCGGGGAACAAAACATCAAAATTTTGGGTCCATGGCCAGGAAACTCCCCAGACCTTAATCCCATTGAGAACTTGTGGTCAATCCTCAAGAGGCGAGTGGACAAACAAAAACCCACAAATTCTGACAAACTCCAAGCATTGATTAGGCAAGAATGGGGCGGCCATCAGTCAGTATGTGGCCCAGAAGTTGATTTACAGCATGCCAGGGCGAGTTGCAGAGGTCTTGAAAAAGAAGGGTCAACACTGCAAATACTGACTCTTTGCATAAACTTAATGTAATTGTCAATAAAAGCCTTTGACACATAGTAACATCTGACAAAAAGGTCTAAAAACACTGAAGCAGCAAACTTTGTGAAAACCAAAACTTTTGGCATGTCATATATATATATATATATATATATATATATATATATAATCTGAGCAGCAGGCAGGTGTCCTCTGCCTGCTCGGCTGTTTACCCCTAGAAGTGTGCACCACGGCAAGTACAAACATTTGTTCGGGAGTGCCTGCATAGTGGAATTACGCCGACGTCACATGTTCCAATTAGAGACTTAGTCTGTATGGCATCTGTGTCCGCCAGCAATAAAGACACAGTGAGGGTTCCGGGCGACGAGACGTGTCACATTGGGGCAGGGCGAGTGCCAGATGGTGCAGCTCGGGCCCGTCACTGTGCAGGGTGGTGTCAGACTTGAGGGCAGAGGTCCTTCCCCCTGTATGAAAGCATGGGCATGCTGTTCGGACAGGAACAATCACCTGAACACATTAAAGAGAGTAGTGATGCGTCCACTCTGTGTTGGAGCTGAAAAAAAAACATCTGTGGGGACAGTATTTGGGAGCTGTATTAAAATAAATTATGTGGTGCCAGCAAGTGCGGACAGTATCTGTGTAGCCTGCTAGTGGGGACAGTATCTGTGTAGCCTGCAAGTGGGGACAGTATCTGTGTAGCCTGCAAGTGGGGACAGTATCTGTGTAACCTGCTAGTGGGGACAGTATCTGTGTAGCCTGCAAGTGGGGACAGTATCTGTGTAACCTGCTAGTGGGGACAGTATCTGTGTAACCTGCAAATGGGGACAGTATCTGTGTAACCTGCTAGTGGGGACAGTATCTGTGTAACCTGCAAGTGGGGACAGTATCTGTGTAACCTGCAAGTGGGGACAGTATCTGTGTAACCTGTAAGTGGGGACAGTATCTGTGTAACCTGCTAGTGGGGACAGTATCTGTGTAACCTGCTAGTGGGGACAGTATCTGTGTAACCTGCAAGTGGGAATGCATATAAACACTTTGGGGTGTAATTACTAATGTTTGGATGTTTAGAAGTGGAGATGTTACCCATAGCAACCAATCAGA
The DNA here is from genome assembly GCA_031769625.1 of Taudactylus pleione. Lineage (NCBI taxonomy): Eukaryota > Metazoa > Chordata > Amphibia > Anura > Myobatrachidae > Taudactylus > Taudactylus pleione. The sequence goes on along the minus strand of JAUIMM010000375.1, from coordinate 338,131 downwards.
TTCTAACTATTATCTTCCAGAAGGTGCCAGATAAATGTGAAGTAGAATCCAGTTGCTATAGGCAATATCTCCACTTCTAATACCCGCACCTTAGTAAATATACCTCATAGCGCGGTATTCAATTGTATCGTATCCCCCCCCAAGGCACCCTACAGGAGCTATTCGATTGTTGCTCCTGTGGGGCGCGATCAGCTGTTGGCGCACCATTTCATCTCGCAGACCCAGGGAGGTGCGAGCTGAAATATGCGAAAAGTGACCTGTTTGGGTGCCCAAATGGCACTTTGCGCGATCGCACCCAGCACTTTTGACGGCAGTAGCCGTTTTACTCGGCTAAACCCGACCACTATGGGCACGATCAGAGCGAAAATATGCAACAATTGAATAGTGCCCTGCATTCTCCCATCACTTTAGACGGGAGAACAGGCGCACTATAACAATTGAATACCGCCCTTTGAGTCTGTTTTGGTCCTCACCCTTCATCTATGCCCATATGCTGACTAAGAGTGTTCATCTCCCAATGTGCCATAGTGCTGTAGTTGTCACCAGTGTGAAAGGTGTAATTCTGTACATGGTGATTGTACTTACCCTCTGATAGGCCTGTTCTATGATCCGGTCAGTGTGATAGTGGATGTTATACAACAGACGGCTGGAGGGACAACCTGTGCTCTCTGTAATCTGAAGCTCATCAAAAGAAATTGAACTTCTTACATGATCTCTGGGTTCTTGTTAAACAGATGGATTTCTTTAAAACATGGGGCTAGATTGACCACAGCTGTGTTCTTATTTACCTATCGTATTTCTGTCACATAGCGGGGCATGCACGGCACATCTTTTACTGCAAAGTGACTCGCTTGACCGTGTAATGTCTGTTTTCAAACAGCAGATGGCGTCTTTTCTAAACTTCTTCCCCTCCCTTGAACAGCCTCTATCAAACCATTGATGTCTCAGCCATTCTCTGTCCGCACAGTATTAAGCTGTGTACTGCATGGGGCACTAATGCTGCTCTGTTTTGTAATGAGAAAGAAGATGATTACTGCTTTTGTGTTATATATGTGCCCCATCCCCCCCATGTCCCGTCCTCTCATTGTGATACAGCTTCTTAGCTATAGATTTACCCTCAAATATTGCCTACCCTCCAACATGACCCGTTCCATCAGGTACACAGTGCTCTGCTCCTGGACTTCCCATCTAATGTATGATTGCAGTCACCTGTGTTGAACTAGTTAATAAATGAGACAGGTGTTTCACCACAGGTGGCTGCAATCATACATTAAGAGGGAAGTCCAGGAGCAGAGTATTTTGTACCTAATGGAAAGGGTCATGTTGGAGGGTCTGATATTGTTACTGTTGTAAATATACTTTTAAAAATGAAAGACTTGTTATCACACACTGATTGTTCATTATAATTCACACGTGTTTTATCATTTGGTTGGTACTTAGTGTTGAAATATCATTTGCATTGTATGTTATATAGATCTAAATTACAGCAATTACGTATTACATGCGCCTTCATGTATTGCAGCTTTTTATTGTTAAAGCACATTTATTAGCCACACACAAAATAAATACTTGATCCTTGTATTGCAGTCTAGTCTTACTTACATTATATATATATATATATATATATATATATATATATATACCACTTAATGATGCATGTTATCAGAGGACCATGAGTCTTCCAGGTTCCCGAGTTGGCACATACTTATAGGCACTCTGCCGCCCTCCTCTCATCACACGGTAATGAGATCTATATCTATGGGTTTGGATTGCTTGGATCTTTCCTACTGAGTATTTTTAACCCTCTGTAAGACAAGGTGGCTGCGATTGGCTGATCCCGGACTGGTGAGGTCATTTAATAATCTGATTCATCTTATATGTTGGATCTTCTGTTGCAATGAAAGAGGTAATGTGTAATGTGCGATGGAGCAGGTCACTCATATTTTTCTCCTTTACCATATTCTGGTGCATTAATGAGATCTTTGCAGATTGGTAACAAGTCTGGTACCGTGACGGTTCCTACTGTAGGGGGCTCCTATTTTATCTCCGGACCGGCAGAGCTGGCGTCAGTTATTCTGAAGCTGCTAGTGATCTTCCCCTTACTTACAATGGTAGCAGACAGTGGTGGCCGCTGTATCACTCGGTGGTCGCTGCGGTCGTTGCGGTGTCTCTGTCCCACTTCACATAATGACCAGAATATTGTTTCCTGATTTTTTGTGTTCAAACATATGATTGACATGGGGTACATCATATCTTTGAACACAAAAAATCAGGTCAGCTCACTGGAAAGCCCACAATGTGTCAATTACATGGACACATAAATGCAAATCTATAGTGACACTTTGTTTTATATAATATTCAAATATAAATTATTATATATCATGATCATATTTCCCAGACCACCCAACATATAGTAGTTGGTGATTCCTTATCACCATTACTTTAGTCATTGTACACTACTACAATACATACCTCTAGGACATTCTGGGCATGCATGCTACTATCTAATAATAATAATATTAGATCCACAGATTCATTCCTAAATAATTACAATTCCCTCTTCTGTCTAGGTCAGCCCATTAGGAACCCCACAATTTGTGTTAGTCCATTTGAAATGGTATGGACACACAAATGTAAATCGATATTGACACTCTATGAAATGTCAAAATACTAATCAGTATATAGTATGATCTTATTTTAATACATATCAGGCCATTTAATATATACTAGTCAGTATTTTCTTATCACCATTACTCGGTAGTATACATTACTCCATTAAACACCTCCTAGGATCTTCGGGCATGCATGCTACTATTTAATGACATTTATTAATACATAATATATTGAGCTATAATTGGCCGTTTTCAGGTCCCCCCTTCTTTTTTGGGGGACAGACCAGTTGTGAACAAAGAATGTTACAAATACCTATATATGTCTCGTTACACCAATCTCTACAATGAATGTTTGTACTATATATATATTTACTATGCAAAGCACCCCATACCTCTAGGATCGATCTAGACACAAACATAGTTTCTCAGCATGTTATGGACCAACCCAAAATGGCCACCGACTGGCTACATGTAGTGATACAGACATATGCACATCGCACCGAGGTGATCTTACCAAATATGGCCGCTTCCACTATTGCAGTCAGTAGTGTAGACAGCGGAGCGCATATAGTAATGATTAGGCACAGGATAGCTTTGCCTAAATTACACTGGACGAGACACATTACTGAAGCCCACAATGACGTTTAAGATTAGACGTGCGCATTGCGCATATGTGTCACACGAAACCCGGAAGTACGGCTTAACGCCGCACATTAAGGCATAATTAATGAGGAGAGCTACTATTTAAGGCGGTGAGAGCAGAACATTGAACATTTGCCCTTGAAAAAGTTCCAAGGAGGGACGAAACGCGTTGGCACCATTACCCACTTGCTTATGAATTTTATGTTAATTTATCACCACCTGGTTTAGGGGTGGTTTTGCCGTGTACCCTTCAATTTTTTCATTAAACCAGCTAAGCTAATCACACTGAGTCAAATATCCGTGCTGCACTTTTCTAGGCCCCCCCCCCCCACTCACATCCACTCAGCCCACCAGGACGCAGGGAGGAGATGCACCAGCAGGCATCATGACTGGGTAAGTACAATTAACCTTACCTGAGACTGCATCATAGTGTCCTAAGCACCCTGATGCTTCGTTCCTTGTTTTCCGAGGTGGTTTCTGCTATGACGGAGGTGGCACCTACAGCTTCTTGTTTGCACAAGTCTGCATTTCGTCTATACAAAACTCTGCCTAAAGTTATTGCCGGCCTGCTACAGATCTATAGCAATACATTACTGACTCTTGATTACATTTGAGACTCACCTACCCATTCTGGTTAAACAAAGTTAATCTTCACACGCCTGTTTAACTATAAAGACTCCAACTAAGACATCAACATTCAACTCCCAGCCTCAAGTTTTTGGCTACCTGACGTAACCTTGACGTTACCTATACAGAAGGACGTATAACCGAACATCTAGAGACTGAAATACGAATAGGCCATAACATATATAGAGACCTTAACTCCACATGACTATATACTTTTATCAGTTTCATTCACAAAATTCAGTACCACAGAGTGCTCTCCTCCTTTTTGCTTGTATTAATTCTTGTTAAGGAAGTAGGGACACTTCCTGAGGAAGCAGCGAGTGGTATTCTATTACCTCTTTTTTTTGCGAGCGCTGACTGCTATCCCTTTTCTGTAATAATTTCTTTTGTAGGGATGACCATCCACGGCTCTGCCATCGATGGTTGATGTTTTGCCATTATCAATGGTATCTTTGTGCACAGCGCATGGTCGTCACCATCAGGGATCAGACACCGATGTTTAACATCGGTGATCTCCCATTAGTGGTTTGTCCCGTAAATGTAATAGGGTGCGAGTAGGGAGGCCAATTCCGGGATCCTGGGATTTTGGCCTAAAAATGGCTAGGATTGAAAGCTTCCAATACCGGGATTGGCTTCCCTAGCGCCAAGGATTAGGGAGCGAGCCCAGCTCCCTCCCTAGTAACCACTGCCCGGGCTCCCCGCTCCGGGCTCCCAAGGCTGTGTGCACTGTTTGAGAGGTTGGGTGGGTGGATGCAGGGCTGTGCAGCGTGACCTCTGTCCTCGCGTCACGCTGTGCAGCCCTGTGCCGACTTTAGCGCCTGCCCTCCCATCCACCCCTCTACATGGCCCGCATTGCGAAGCCCCACCGTCTTGCTGCCTGGTAAGTCACCGTGAGGGCTCGGCGGCAGACAATTTTTTTTAATTTCAAAATGAAACTAATCCTAGGAATCCTGGGATTGACGTCTTTTCAATCCTGAATCCTGGGATTGAAAAACAGCCCGGGATTAAATGCGAGTTTGACTGGCATGCGAGTTAAGCTGCGGATAAACTCGCACCTTGTAATGCGAATTTCATTGCAAGGTGCGAGTTGGACTGAAGCATGCATAGATCAGTGAGAACCATGCATGCTTCTGTGTGTAAAAGTAAAAAAAAAAAAAAAATCTGAGAGAAATTGGCTCTTTGAGTCAGCACTGGTTCAAAAAAATACAGGGGAACAATGTGTAAGGTTTCCCTGTATTTAATGATCCTACACCGGACTCTTGGACCAGTCCTAGTTCTAAAAATATGGGGAACAAAATAAGTTGGTGTCCTCCATATTTTTAGAACCAGCACTGGGCTCCTAGCATGGGGGTAATGTTACAGCCAGGGGACACACTTGATGGGGTACCACTGGTTGTAACATTCATCTCCTCTAACTAGTCAGCCTAGGCCGGGGATTCCTGGGGAAGTGGGGACTCCTCCCAATAAAGGGGTCCCCCCTTTCCATGGCACCCAAGTCCTGGGCTGAAGCCCGGGGCTATCCCCGGCACCCCTGGGCTTTGTGTGCTGAGTTGATTGTGTAAAAAATTGTTAATATAATGTTGCCCTTTACAGGAGAACAAGAGGTCCCAGCAAGCCTCCCCTGCATGCTAGTACTTGGAGAACCACAAGTAACAGCATGCTGGGAATTAAGGGCCTGTTGTTACCTCTAGTTCACTTGCAAAAGAAATATAAAAAAAAAGACAGACTCACACCATGGGGCATATCCAATTAGCCGCGGGGTAAAAATTGTTGCGCTGGTCGGGATTCAATTAGCGGGGATTCCACGCGCGGGAATCCCCGCTGTCGGGCTTTGCCAAGTACCTCATGTAGGTGTGAGGTAAAATCCGCGTGAAGCCGCCCTATTCTGCCTCGCACAAGAGGGAAGAACACTGATTCCGCAGTTCTCGCGGAATCAGTGTGTTCACGCATGCGAGTCCCGTTCTAATGACACGGGGAAAAAGTTATTTGATTGAATAGCTAATCCCCACTTTGCGGGAATTTTGCCCGACAATTGGGCGCTAACTGAATATTCCCCTATATGTTTTATATTTTTATTACACATACACTCACTCACAAAGTGACCACGTTGTACACTGACCACTGCTGCTACCAATTGACTGTGTGTTGAAATGTACTAATACAGTGGTGAGGGAACGGGTAAATGACCCCACATGGGGTAAAAATGAAATTCCTGGGGGGTAATGGACGGACAGCCGGGCATGCATATGAATCATTCTATAGAATGATTCATATGCATGCCCGGGGGTGCCGCAGGGAGGCTCTAAGCCGGACACCCGCTGAGATGTTATTACCAGCGGGCGCCCGGCTCCTTCCCTGCAGCGCCGCGTTAGCCGGAGGCTGGAGTTCTCTTCTGAACTCCAGCTTCCGGCTCTCTCCATGTGCACTATGGGAGAGACGTCATGACGTCTCTCCCATAGTTCCGAGGAGCAGCCGGGCGGACAGGACGGCGGCGGATGCAGGAACGGGGATTAAGGTAAGTTTTTTTTTGTACAGGCGGCACTACAGGGGCATAACTATGGGGGCACTACTACAGGGGCATTATATGGGGGCACTACTATATGATTTCCTTCCTTTCAAATCAAGGGGGTAACGTCGGCGTATCTAAATATATTTTGAGGTAAAAGGTAAAAAGTTCCTTGATTCCTGTACTCAGGGCTGGCGCTAGGCAGCTCTGCGCCCAGAGCCGTCCTGTGTTGACGCCCCTTCCCTCCTCCGCTCCCTCCCCCCTGTGCTTCAATATGTCCTATACCGCCGGGCGGGTGGTGGGCGTTTCCTGCGCCCTCCGGAAGTAGTAGCGCTTCGGGCGACGGACCGGCTTGCCCGTGCCTGGAGCCGCTACTGCCTGTACTAATGAGAATAGGATGTAGAAGCTATATAAGAACAGGGGCACTAGAGACACCGGAGACCAGATCATAGCACACTCAGGTGCATATTGAATTAGCCGCAAAAAGTCCCGTATTTTTCGCATTCCGGACTTTTCAATGATATCGCTGATTTTCAATGCGAAAAAGTCTCGTGCGCGTCTCCGCTAATCCCCGTGGTCAATTAGAAATCGGCGAAAACAGGACCTGGCGAAAAGTGCTGTCAGATTTGGGGAACTGTCCCAAGGCTGCAGGGGGGGGGGGGGTTTCCGAAGTTTGCATCCCAAAACAACAATTGTGCACTTTTTCCCCGGACACCAATTCATAGGCAAAACTTTTTCGCTGGTTCCATTGCATTGCGTTTCCGCATCGGTGAAGAGTCTCCAGAATTGAATACGGAGGAAACTTTAATCATGGCGAAATGACGTCACTCGTGGATTTGAACTTTTCTCCGCTAATTAAATACTGCCCTACGTTTTAAGATCATTCATAGGGTGCAGCTACTTTTACTTATTGCAGTTTTTGCACTAGTGTTAATAGGAGTCAGGAGCTATTATTAAGCAGGGAAATCGGCAACAATGGAGACACGTTACAGCGCACTCAGTATTAGATCATCTCAAGGGCCAGCTAGGCATACTACTCCTTGTGTTACTATGTGCTCAGTGATATTAGGAGGCATAAGCTACTGTATCTATAAGCCAGCAGAAACCAGCCTATAGCTCATTATAGGGATTTATGTATCAAGCAGCGAAAATCGAGGAGTAGTGGACCAGCAGCGGAGTTGCCCATAGCAACCAATCAGCTCCTACCTATTATTTTATAGACTGTACTTGATAAATGCTACTTCAATGTTGATTGGTTGCTATGGGCAATTCCTCCACTGGTCCACTTCTCCACCATGCTTTTCACTGCTTGATACATAAACCCTCTATATGTGGATTTTAAATGTATAAAGATGTTACAGAAAACTGACACAGTGTAATAAGTAAACGCAATAACAGTATACCAATACCAATACTACTGTATTACACACTTCCCTTTCTCTTACGTGAATTGCACTGTGTCATTAGTCCTTATAATATTTGAACACATGAACAAGAACCCAGACCCGCTTGTATAATCTATATTAAGGTGACACCGCTAAATTATAAGAACCCTGTGATGATAACATACGTTTAGTGTTCCGGGATAAATACTGACTGGCACATCTGCAAAGCAACACTTATGGTTTATACCGCTAGAGGCAGAAATGAAATTACCAGTTTACATAGAGTTATTCTACATGAGCAGAACATAATAACCAGTGCTTATACAGCTATCCCCTAGGGCCTATTACTAAGTTGGAACCATTGACAGTAATGAGCCCTTACTGTTGGGAGACCCTGGTTTATATTTATTTTATGTTTATATTTGTGAGATGTTACAGTGATACCGCTAATAACAAATACACTGGGAAGTTCCAACTCTGTGTAAATTAGACTATAATATACCATACTGTATATCTGTAACGATTATACATATACAATGACGGGGTCAACCAACATGCCTGTATAATTTATCTTGCACTTCATACTGATAATGGCAGAATCTGTTGATGCACAATAATATCCTCATTAGGAACTAATCATTGGTTCCCTAAGGATGTGTGAATTTTATAGAAAGTGAATATAATTAATACTATATATACAAAGATATATTGATTGCTATAGGAATGGGATTGACATGCCGACGGCTGTTTACCCGCTGGTTCAAACCCTGACAGCGGATGCCCGACAGGATCAAGATCCCGACTGGGGCAGGTAAGTACCCTAACCCTCCCCTGTGCCCCCCCCTAACCCTTCCTTAGTGGTACCTAACCCTAACCTCCCCCCCTAGTGCCTAATCCTAATCTCCTCCCCCTGGGGGTGCCTAACCCCTTTACCGCTCCCTAAACCTAACCCTCACGGGGGGTGCCTAACCCTAACCTCTCCCTGGGGGTGCCTAACGCTAACCCTTCCCCCTAGGGGTGCCCAATCCTAATCTACCCCACCCCCCCAAACATAACCCTGCTAGACTGCCTAATCATAACTCCCTCCAGCGGCTAACGCTAAAGCCGCCTCGGACTTACCTTTGTTCGGGATGGCGTCCTCTGCGTTGGGATTATGATAGGCGTCGGTATTTCGATATCGGGATTGTGACTACATCCCGTAGGAATATAATAAGATACACACAGAGAGACACTTGGATTATAATTTATTTATTTGCTCCGCTCACCGATTGTAATCCTACTTCCACCTAGATATTCAAATGTATTTATACATAGAACAGTATTGGGAGTCATAGATACTCATAATATAAAACAGTGATCTATTTACAATATTATTGCAGCATACAGTGTGTCTGTGTAATATTTTCATATATCACATTTCTTACTTTAATCTTTTTATATGATTTTAATATTTCACTGAACAAGATTTTTTTTAAAGTTACATTTTATTATTTATATTTGTGCACTATTACATAACAATCCTTCTTCTTCTGATTTCTATACATACGGTTTTCCATATCGTCTGGCAGCTCCCCAGCCAAATATTATTATTTATTTTAAATTTTTTTTTATTGAAACACCATGAAGTCAACACATACATAATGTATTTGATACAAATACAACTGATCAATGGATAAAATGAACAGTTACAGCAATTTTCATTATGTGCTTGAGTCCATTTATACAATTTACCAGTAAAACAAATAGGCCTCCCTTTAAACCAGAAGGTTATCAAATATAAAGCAAACATAACTGTTATATTCTTTTCTGTCAGTTTAAAAATGTATATAACAATGGGCCTGATTCAGAGCCGGACGCTATTTGCGGTCGTTCGTTCTAAAAAAAGGGGGTGGCTATTCAAATGAACCGTTCGCTCATTGCAGTCTGTTCACGCCTATAAGTCTGAATGAGCGAACAAAACTTGCGGTCGAAATTTTGAAAAATACGCCCCCTGGCCGCTCGCACCATACGTCATGTCCGCTATTTATTAGATTAATCGAGTACATCGAACAGCGTATGAACTGCTCGCTATTCTTGTGGCTGGTTTTTTCTACCACAATTTTGCGAGCAGTTTTGACTACAAAACAACCAAGTGACGTGGTCAATGACGCTGCTGTATTAATTAAACACACCCATAAAACGCCCGTTTTGAACTTTAAGCACGCCTGCGTTCTGAATTCCACTCCCCGTTTACAAGCACCTTCCCCTGTTACCACCCACATACGCCTCCTCCTGTCACTCAAAATAGCAGGCATTCGCTATATAGCGAACTAACGATTTTCGGCCGCACTGACTGGTTTGCGCATGCGTACTAAAAACCGTACGCATGCGCAGATGGGCGAACATCGCTCGAAACGAGCGTACTGCCGCTTACGAGCGGCTCTGAATCAGGCCCAATGTACCCAACTATGTTTAAGAGGAGAGCGGCTGCAGGTACAAAACGCCAAGGAGGGAGGGACACGGGAAGATAGGGAAAGGAGAAGACCAAATGGACACCACAGCTCCCTAAAAATCTAACCTAATTGGAGGATCCTCAGATATTATTCATTGACAATACCATTTGGTAAATTTGAATGATTCATGAATTCTATGTCTCTGTGCTGAGGTCAGAATTTCTATATAACTCTCCCAGGTTAAGAAAAATTTTCCCACTCGAGCTTCCTTCTCCACTACAGTCTCAATCCAGTCCATATTAAATACATGAAAAAGCTTTTCTTTAAAAAGATGCAGAGTAGGTGGAGAGGTTTCAATCCACGTATGGAGTATCGTCTTGTGGGCCACCGCACTAACAATAAGCAGAAGTCTCCTACAACCCCTCGCCACCCGCTGACCTTCCGGAAGTATCCCAAACAGGGCCCACACATCAGTGAATGGTACATAATTCACCAGGTGTTCAAGGGCGTACTTCCTGACTTGAAGCCAAAAGGTTCTTAAAAGAGGACAAGACCAGAAATAATTATACAAGTTGGCTGTGGTGGACTGACAGCGAGGACAAGAGGCCGAGGAGATCATACCCGCCAAGTATTGCCTATATGGGGAGAAGTATGCCTTATGAAAAATATTCAGGAACATTTCCTGGTATTGAATAGCTGGGAGTAAATTGCGAGATAAGAAGAGCTTTGTTAAGAATTTCGCATGTTAGTGAAGGAATCACCTGCACCCACCTGCTCATTCCAGTACGCACCACCTCATGTTGTATGGGTTGTCTTAAAAAGGAATAATGTATTGATAATGCCTTTTTTGTGGCCGGATCCAAGCGTAGCATAATATCAAATGTGTTTTCCCAATCTGAATCCGAAAAACATTTAATGACTGAAGCCACATAGTGTTTAGCCTGCATAAAAGCAAGGAGATGAGTACGAAATGAGGGGAACCTTTCGGACGCCTCTTCATAGTTAAGTGAGCGTTTCAATGGTATGTTAAGAAAAATACCTATATTAGTCAGTCCTTCTTTATAAAGTTTAGTGAAAGGAAATGTTGCCCTACCCCCCTGGAATTCCGGGTTCCCTATAAAAGGTAAAAATATAGATTTGTAAGGGTTTAACTGGCCACGGTGATGAATAATATACCACACTTTTCGCGTGGACCATAATAGAGGGCTCTCTCGTATATGAGTTGGAATCTCTGCATCATGCATGTGCAGGAAGCTCACCAAATTACAGTCTTCTAAAAATTGGCTCTCAATCGAGGAGTTTGCATCAAGATCTCTATCATGGATCCAATCACGTAGATATCTTAATATTGCGGCATGATTATAATTTAAGATATGAGGAAAATTTATACCCCCATTCACTTTTGTTTGCTGTAACTTAGGGGGTCATTCAGACCCACTCGCGACCGGCAGTACGCTCGCAAGTGGGTCGATGTTCCCCACTGCGCATGCGCACGACGGAGGGAGCTCCGTCGTGCGCATGCGCGAGACCCGGGGAGCGACGGGCTTCCCATCGCTCCGGGTCTCGCACCAAAGGGGGCGTGCTGTCGATGTTGATTGACAGCACGCCCCCTTTGGTGGGCGTGCCGGGGGCGTGCCTGCCAGACGGAGGCGTTCCCATGGGAACGCCTACCGTCTGAAGCCGGCCCCACTGACATCACTAGTGATGTCAGTGGGAGTGATTTTGGCTCTGATAGAGCCAAAATCACTCCAGGGCTTGTGGCAGGGAGACCCTACCGCAGGGTCTCCGTCGCATGTCCGATGGTCGCGATGGTCAAGACCATCGCGACCATCTTTTTGGACGCTTGTATATGCTGTGGGTGGTGACCCACAGCTATACGAGCGTCCAGGAGGACGCTCCATTTTCATGGAGGAGGGCCCTGATTCAGAGCGAGCGCTCTGGTCAGAGCGTCCGGCTCTGAATCAGGCCCTTAATCAGCCCAATTCTTGGGCGTTTAGATTTCCAGATACATTTTCTAAAAAGAGAATTTAATTGGCGTATGTCTTTTTGTGTTAAAAGAAGGGGAAGCGCCTGAAACAAGTATAACATCCTCGGGAACGTCACCATCTTAATAAGATTGGCCCTACCTACGTAGGACAAACAAAGGTGTTTCCAACCCTCCAATTCATTAGTTATTTGAATAATTGCTTTTGAGAAATTAAGTCTATACAGCTCAGCTGGACATTTAGGAAGTTCAATTCCCAAATAGTCAATACTCGTTTTGGCCCAACGCAATGGAAATTGAGAACCCCAACTAGGAACTTGTACATGAGGATGAAGATAGAGGCCCACCGACTTGGATAAATTTACCATAAATCCCGATATCTTCCCAAAGTCCAAGAGTTTAGACAATATTTTCCCCAGAGAGTTTGCAGGATCATCTACATAAAGTAAAAGGTCGTCTGCAAACGCAGATAGTTTAATCTCTGTTGCCCCCACCTCGGAACTCCGACCAATTTTGAAGGATTCGAAATAAAGGGTCAATACATAAATTGAACAATAACGGGGAGAGGGGACACCCCTGACGTGTACCTCTGTGCATTTTAATTGGATCCCCTCGAACCCCATTTATTAGCAAGGTTGTAATAGGATGGGAATAAAAGGTTCGTATTAGTCCTATAAACAAGGAATCGAAGCCTCTTCTTTCTAGTATTGCAAATAAATGCGGCCAAGCTACCGAATCAAAGGCTTTGTGGGTGTCTAGACTGAGTAACATTCCCCTTGTCCCCTCCCGACCCTTATTTGCCAGCACCGCTGCCAATGCCGTACGGATAGCCCTAACAGAATGCCTGCCTTGAACGAATCCTGTTTGATGTGGGGTTAGCAAGTCAGGCATCATAGTTTGTAGCCTATTAGCCATTATCTTGGCCAGTAGTTTAAAATCTGAATTTAAAAGCGAAATCGGGCGATATGATTCCGCTAATAGTGGGTCTTTGCCCGGTTTTGGGAGGAGTATCGTATAGGCCTCCGTGAGTGCAGAAAAGGCCAGCTTATCATGCAGTATTTTATTAAATAGTTCTACCAAAGTGGGTATTAAACTGTCTTTTAAGAGTTTATAGTAAGAACCTGAAAAGCCATCCGGTCCAGGCGATTTATGAGGGAGTAATCCAGATATTACACTACCTAATTCTGCTCCCGAAATATCCTTTGATAACAATTCCCGTTGGTCTTAATACCGGTAATCGAGCTTCTGAGAGAAGTTGTTCTTGTAAATCTCCCTCCTCCCATATGGGTTGATAAAGATTTGAAAAATATGAGTGGAAATGAGATAGAATCTCTTTGGTGTTCACATGCGTAGTATTAGATAACGGGTCTTTGATTGCTGTAATAAAAGATTTTTTTGTTTGTGGTTTGGACATAAGCGCTAGTAATTTGCCGGGTTTGTTCCCCCATTTGTAGTACATTTGTTTAGAGTACTCTAAGCGAGTTCTAGCCTGAGCAGATAGAAAAGACTCCAACAATTTTTTATTCTTAAGATATTCTTCCAAGGAATGGGCAGATTGATTAGTCTGGTACTGTCTAAATGCCAATGCCAATGCCACTGCAGCATGTAGATCCAAATATTGTTTTTTCGATTCTCTTTTAAGTTTAGATACATATTGTATAACCTGACCACGCATCACTGCCTTAGAAGCAGTCCAGAACAAGACAATATCCTGCCAATGATCTATATTATCATCTTCGTAGTTGGACCAAGAAGTAATTAAAAATTGTTTGAATTGTTCCGATTTACCTAAATAATCTGGAAATCGCCATATGCGATCGGCAGGAGACTGTGACGCGTGCCATATATCCAACGACACTGGGGAATGATCCGAAATTAAAATCTCATGAATCTCCGACTTACGAACCTGGGTCATTAAAGAATTTGAAATAAAAAAAAAATCAATTCTAGATAAAGATTGGTGAGCCCGAGAAAGATGTGTGTATGTACGTTCCGAGCCGTGTATAAGTCTCCATGGATCAGACAGCTGGAGCAGTGTCTTGAGAGACTGAATATAATACCACGAGGGCGTGTTAGATCTATTTGCTAAAGGGGACCTATCAATGCTAGGATCGTCCACCGAATTATAATCTCCCGCTAAAATCAATTCATATACTGTTCTGTGTGCTAATATCTGAGAGATTTTAGCCAAAAATTGATGTGGGGATATATTTGGAGCGTAGAGATTAACTATAGTATACTGCCGTCCTTCAGTGGACAAATCCATCAACAAAAAGCGACCATCTGGGTCTATTAGCTGATCCAAAATAGAATAGTTTAGGTTTCTATTAAATAGTATCGCCACCACCCTAGACTTAGATCTATAAGACGAATTGATACATTCTCCAATCCATCTAGCCTTTAGTGTACCCTGATCCCCCCCGTGCCCAGGGCGTCTCTTGTAGTAGTACAATATCTGGGTGCAGGCGAGTCACTACCTTCCTACGTTTAATAGGGGTATTAAGGCCGTCCACATTCCATGACACCAAATTAAAGTGTGGAGGGGTATTTAAGCCATCTCCTCTATTTAGTTGATTAGACATGGATTATTGTAAAAGAAACCTTTGTCCAAAAGGGGTTACTAAAAAGGGGAGAAGAATAGGAGGACCCCCCAGCGCCCCCCCCCACAGCCGCATCTCCCTCCGACAAGTTAAATTCTTAAAAAAAAGCTGTAGCCACATAAGAAAATAGAAGTAAATGACATACAGTAAAATACAAGCATAGTTGTAAATACAGTCAACCAGTAAACAAGTAAATCTAAATCATGGTGTTAAATTTTTTCTTTTTTTGAAATACAATATGGTGGGACATAGTCACCATCTTCCTCTAAGGATCCCATCCCAAAGCAGGAGGGATGCTCCGTACAGACAAAAAACATTTTCACAAGTGAAAAAAAAGGGGACTTAGGGGGTCATTCAGACCCGTTCGCGAGCAAAGGACGCTCGCAAACGGGTCGATGTTCCCCCACTGCACATGCGCACGACGGAGGAAGCTCCGTCGTGCGCATGCGCGAGACCCGGACTGCGTCGCTCCGGGTCTCGCACCAAAGGGGGCGTGCTGTCGATGTTGATTGACAGCGCGCCCCCTTTGGTGGGCGTGTCGGGGGCGTGCCTGCCAGACAGAGGCGTTCCCATGGGAACGCCTACTGTCTGGAGCCTGCCCCACTGACATCACTAGTGATGTCAGTGGGAGTGATTTTGGCTCTGATAGAGCCAAAATCACTCCTGGGCTTGCGGCAACGAGACCCTACCGCAGGGTCTCCGTCGCAAGCCCGATGGTCGTGATGGTCAAGACCATCGCGACCATCATCATGGACGCTCGCATATGCTGTGGGTGGTCACCCACAGCTATGCGAGCGTCCAAGAGGACGCTCCATTTTCAGGGAGGAGGGCCCTGATTCAGAGCGAGCGCTCTGGTCAGAGCGTTCAGCTCTGAATCAGGCCCTTAGAGCCATATCAAAGTAAACATACGAAAATAGAACAAACTGACATAGCACAGGTTTTAGGTGCCAATAGGGCGAAAATCAAACTTCATTGTCACCACATTTATAGATGAGAAACTGTAGTGACTCTTCCGTAGAAGTTACTAAATACCCTATTAAGAATCAATAAGTGAATTCTAACAATTGAGTAGACATTTCATTCATCTGGACGTGGGGGGGAGGCAGGAGGACTCCTAGAAACATGATTCTTAGCCAACCTAGGGTCAGTAAAGAATAGGGGCCGTCCATTTTCCATAATCCTCAACTTCGCTGGATACATCAATGCGAATCTCCTGTTTTGTTCCATCAACATTTTACATACATCAGAAAACTCCCGTCTTTTTTGAGACACCATTACTGAAAAATCTTGAAAGATCAAGATCTTAATATTATCAACCATAAGGGATTGTGTAGATCTATAGGCCATGAGAAATTTTTCCTTCAACCTGAAATCTAAAAATTTGGCAATTACAGGACGGGGTCTGGAATCACGCCCCGAACGTTCCGGGCCTATTCTATGTGCCCGTTCGATCTGTGGAGGGGCTGCCTCGTCTGCAATCCCTAGTGCCTGAGGAATACGAGTGCAAAGGAAATCCATCAGCTGAGGGTTTTTTTTACAGTTTCTGGGATTCCTATGAATCTTAAATTATTTCTTCTATCCCTATTTTCTACATCATCTAGTTTAGTACGTTGTTCTACTGTCACAATTCTAGCTGTGTTGGCATCTATCTTAGTTAGGGATGCATCCAATCTTGTGTTGAGATCCTCAAATCTCTTGTCTAGCAGGGGCATAAGCATATTAATTGTAACCCTAGCATTATCCTATGAAGAGGGAATTGAGATGGGTTGTGAGGTACCCGCTGCTTGATTCTCTGTAAAGAGTAAGGGGGTGAGGGGGGAGATGCAGATACGTTTGATTTCTGACGGGTTCTACCCATGCTTGTTTCTGATGATGGGTTGGATTTTTGTGATGATGGCAACTTCTCTATGTATCTGTCCATGCCCTAAGTTGGGCAGGTTAAGAAATATAGCTTTACTGGACCGTCTACTATTTATTACAAGTTACTTTAGAATAATAAATTAAGTGGACCTGTGTATGTCAAATTCGGCTCTTTAACCCTTTAAATGTTTTGATTAAATTTTCTATATTCTTTGTATCCAAACACTTAATTCCTGAAGGTATATCCCCAGATTCTAATTAGCAAAAGCACCGCAGTAGTATTTGCAGAAATATCGATAACAAAATTCTACGGTACCATAATCGAGCAATGTGCCATATAACTATTACACCATAGGTATCGATTTATGTATAAACATACAGAATAATAAAATCACAATAATTATACCTGTTTTGTAATAAAGTTGTTGTTATAGCAAACAAACCACAACTGTGAATTGCAAAGAGCCTGTAATTAGAAAAAACCCCACTAGGTGGATCCAAAACATCAAAAATAGACCACTGAAAGGTCTTATCATACAATTTTAATATTTCCCAAGTCAGGGCAGTAACTGAAAAGGATTTAAATTCTATCAAGGATATCACAGTCCTTCTATTGGAGATTCTTCACCTGTTTCCTTGTATTAAGAATTCACAGCAGTTCTTGTATATCCTTTTATAACCAATACTGGCTCAGGACCTGAACCTTCCCCAACGTATCTTCAGGTATATAGGTAAGTGTGGAGGGATTATCAGAGAATATCCCCAATACCCCTTTTCCACCTAAATTCCGGGTCTGACCCGGAGTTGGAACAAAGTTCCTATCCGGATCAGACCCGGAATTTTGCCGGCGCTGACTCGGGATATTCCCGAGTCAGCGCCGCTCACACCGCAGTCGGGTCTGCATAGACCCGGCTATTGCGGAGTGAAAGTGGACGCTTGGAGATGACGTCATCTCCAAGCGCCACTGAAGCCGGACCAATCGGCCGGCTAGCAGCGCACTCCAGGTCTTCGTGACCCGGAGTGCGCTGTTCCCATAGCAGGGTTTCATGGGCTACGCCCGTGTTAAACCCTGCTAGTTACCTGGGTTGGATTGCCGGGTCACTCGACCCGGCGATCCAACCCTCTGCCCTCTTACACCAGGGAGCTGCCCGGGTTTACCCTTCAAAAACCCGGGTTTTAGCTCCGGTGTAAAAGGGGTATAATTGGAGGAGAGTGAAGCAGGGAATATAGTAAAGGAAAGGTGTGTAAAGGGGATCTGGTATGAGGGGTATCAAGGGAGGGCAAGGATCACACACAAGGAGGGCAGGAACCAAGTTTCAGGGAATATAAAGGGATATTTAGGAGATGTTAGTAAGAGGGGAAAAACTATACAATATTAGTACCTGGAGGGTCCGAAAGGCTATGACCCTTCCTCCAAGCACTGCTTTTTCTCCAAATTCTCCAATCCACTCAGGTGGAAGGCAGCTCGAGGTTGAGGACGATCTGGACCCACAGAGCAAGACTTCTCTCAGCACCGGAACGGTGTTCTGTAATTCAGCTCCACACCTCGGACCTCAGGCACCTCACAGTAAACAGGCTCCAACGGCCGCTTCAGAATTATGTAGCACTGCTGGACCTTCCCCACGTAATCTGGCAATGTGCAGCAACTTCAGCAATACACCCTGGAAATCGGCAAGGAATCTCCTACGAGGTCACCTCTGAACCCCCAGTAATTGACCGCTGCTCTGCACTGTAGACAAGAGGGGCTATCCACACAAGCTGGAACACAGAGTGTTATATTCGGGGACTGCGCAGCCAGAGTTGAAATTGCAGGGATCCAGCAAGCAGGGATGCGGCTGTCCACATATATAAAAGTCCCCAGTAAGAAATGCAGCTGACCCCCTTCAGTCCTCCAGCGGCTAGCTGCTCTAATTGACCGGCAGTACACAGCAAGTCCACCGGCAAGAGGGAAGAGACACCACGTCGATCACCGGCCAGCGACCCCAGAAACCCGCAGCAACAGGTAGGTTAATAGCCGCGTTGATCACACTATATTAATGCCGCGACCGCTAGGATCACAAACCAGACGGCAGTCCGGAGACCCCGGCACACTCCCCAATCGCGCGGGAGGGCTGCTACACCACCTCAGCACCGAGCCCGGTGCACGGCTTCCCAGGTCTAGGCGCTGGGGGGAGTTCACCTGCAGGATTAGGGTCCCCGGTATAGACCTCAGTACTCCACGCCAGTTTTCACGCCCTATGTCAGACGTTCATACAGGCCATCCATCTATATGGCCAGACTCTGGTGGTAATTAAGACCTCCCTTGAAATAAGGACATCTAGTAAATCCTCTCCACAAGGCCTAAATATCAGGCTAGTTTGTTCCGGTATAACTACCCAATTTGCAGAGGATTAGGATAGATTTTTAGGCTGTCTGGAGGAGAACTAAAAAGCGGCCATGCTGGATGCCCCGCCCACCGGAAGCCAAATATTATTATTTATATTTATTGGAATATTGGGTACTTAGTTGTTATTTGCTAGTGCAGTGGTTCTCTTTCCCCTGGATTAGGACATCTCAGTATCTCCTGCTTTATAGCTTTACCAAATGAATGTGAGACTTAATCCTGCCATAAACATTGGAAACAATTAGTTTCATAAGGCCGTGATGGGTAATCTCACATACTTCAACGATCAAAAGGGCCGCACCTCACCCTTATATTACCTGTCATTGGCACACCACTCATCTCAAAATGCCCTCACTTGCTCCAAAATGCCATACATGCTCTATTACTTCCACTTTACATAAAATGCCCCCACAAGCCCTCTGGTCCCACATCTACGCCAAAGCTCTCACACATGTCACTCAGATCACCCCACATACTTCCCACATGCCATTCCTATCCCATAACATACCGACCACCTATATTACTCACTCCTCGTATTCCCCATATGCCCCTCATACATCCCTGATTGCCACTCAGACCTTTCCACATGCCAACATGCATTTAGACCTCTCCACAAAATGTTAATATGCGCAAATCTGAATAAAATAAGCAATGACACTTAAGAGGTCCATTAATTAGGACAGGTGGTAGGTGTGTACTCAGGGCCTGATTCAGAGCCGGACGCTCTCACCAGAGCGCTCGCTCTGAATCAGGGCCGGCCTAGCTGAAAATGGTGCGGCCTCCTGGCCGCTCGCATAGCTGTGGGTGACCACTCACAGCTATAGCGAGCGGCCATGATGATGGTCGCGATGGTCAAGACCATCGTGACCATCGGGCTTGCGACGAGACCCTGCAGTAGGGTCTCGCTGCCAGAAGCCCAGGAGTGCTTTTGGCTCTATCAGAGCCAAAAGCACTCCCACTGACATCACTAGTGATGTCAGTGGGGCCGGACCCAGACGGTAGGCGTTCCCATGGGAACGCCTCCGTCTGGGCAGCCACGCCCCCGGCACGCCCACCAAAGGGGGCGTGCTGTCAATCACCATCGACAGCAGGCCCCCTTTGGTGCGAGACCCATAACGACGGCTTGGCCGTCGCTATGCGGGTCTCGTGCATGCGCACGACGGAGCTCCCTCCATCGTGCGCATGCGCACTAGGGCACCATCGACCTGCTTGCGAGCGCATCTGAATCAGGCCCTCAGACTTTCCCACATGCCCCTCATGTCTCCCCACATGCCGCCTACTCACTGGCACTCCGCACATGCCGCCCACTCACTGGCACTCCCCACATGCCGCCCACTCACTGGCACTCCCCACATGCCGCCCACTCACTGGCACTCCCCACATGCCACCCACTCACTGGCACTCCTCACATGCCGCCCACTAAGTGGAACTCTATACATGTCCTTCACTCACAGAAAAAAAACAAATATTTACCTTCCGAGCAGCATAGGAAGGGAGAACACACTGCATTTCCTCCTCATCCCATTCCATGTAGGGGTGGCCATTGATGGTTAACTTCCATCGATGGTCTGATGGCGATGGTGAGTGGTTTCGCCACCGATGGTAAAACATTGGTGGCTGATCCCCAATGGTGACTGCCGGCCCCATTATAGGCATAGCCTAACCATTGATGACTCACCATCGATGGTTAATTTTCATTGGTGAAAAACCACCCACCGATGATGGCAGAGCCGTCCATGGTCATCAGTAAGCCCATGTGCTGCCTCCCCTTCAGACATTGGGGGAGATGTACTAAGCAGTGGCGTAACTACAGAGGATGCAGTTGCTATGGGGCTGGGCGCCCACTGAGATTGTGTTACCAGCTGGCGAACGGCTTCTTCTCTCCCCCCCGGCGCCAGCGGCAGACGGAGGACAGAGCTCATTCCTGAGCTCCGGCTTCTGGGTCCCGCAGTGCACTATGGGAGTGACGTCATGACGTCACTCCCATAGTTCCGAGGAGCGGGCGCCGGGGACGGACAGCAGCAGGCACTGGAGCGGGGTTTAAGGTAAGTATTGTTGTTTTTTTGTGTGTGTCGGTGTGCGGCGGGGGGGCCTTTCTACTGGGGGCATAATATGGGGGCACTACAGGGGGCCTTACTACTGGGGGCATAATATGGGGGCACTACAGGGTCCTGCCTTACTACTGGGGACATAATATGGGGGCACTACAGGGGGCCTGCCTTACTACTGGGGGCACTACAGGGGCATTACAGGGGCCTTACTACTGGGGGCATCATATGTGGGCATTACAGGGGCCTTACTACTGGGGCCATCATATGGGGGCACTGCAGGGGCCTTACTACTGGGGGCATCATATGGGGGCACTATAGGGTCTTACTACAGAGGGCATCATATGGGGGCACTACAGGGGCCCTTACTACTGGGGGCACTATTGGGAGCATTACAACTGGGGGCACTACAGGGGCCCTTACTACTGGGGGCACTTCAATGGGCATTACAGGGAGCATTACTACTGAGGGCACTACAGGGGCCCTTACTACTGGTGGTACTGCAGGGGGCACTACTACAGGGGGCATAACTTTTAGGGGCATTGTTACCAGGGGCATTACTACAGGGGTATTACTACTGGGGGCACTGCGTAAGGGGCACCATTACAGTGGGCATTTAATGTTTTAGGGGAACTACTATGGGCATTGTGTAAGACCTAAGTTAGGGGGGCCCCTTAAAAATGTTGCTATGGGGCCTAAAAAGTTCTAGTTACGCCCCTGGTATTAAGCTTTGGAAAATGATAAAGTGGAGGGTGATAAACTACCAGCCACTCAGCTCCTTACATGTTATGTTACAGCTGTGTTTGAAAAATGACAGGAACTGATTGGTTGGTCGTTTATCACTCTCCATAGCTTAGTACATCTGCCCCCATTCTCAGTTGTATAAGAAAGCAGATAGTTCCAGAGCAGGGGAATGTGCTGGAAGTGCAGACATAGCAGCGGCTGATGAATCTCAGTGTCACCCATCGTCGGGACCAGGGGTGGGATCAGAGCGCCCCCAGGTAAGGTAATGGACTGGCGCTCCCCCCAATAGTAGTCCCCTCTATGCAGTGCCCCCAGTAGTAGTTCCCTCTATACAGTGCCCCCAGTAGCGGCCATTCCCCCCCATAACGTGCCCCCAGTAGCGGCCCCCACAATACAGTGCCCCAACTTACCTGATCCCCGCTCCTGCCGACGACCGCCGCTGTCCATTCCTCTGGGCCCGCTCTTGCTCTGCACTATGGGATGGGAGAGACGTCATGATGTCTCTGCCATCACCCGCTGCGGGGAGGAGCCGGAAGTCGGAGCTCAAGAAAGAGCTCCAGCCGGCTCTCTCCATGGATGCAGCAGCCAATGAGAGTCTGTCTGACTCTCATTGGCTGGCTGCTATAACAGACAGACAGCCGCCGCTGGCGGCTGTGTGTTTGTTACTGTGTAGGGCAGACTGCTCTCACTGCGGTCTGCCCTACACTTGTGGGGCCCGGGGGACTAGCGGCGCTAGTTCAAGCCCCTGGGGTAGTCCGCCCAGTGGCTGCTGGTGGCACTGCCGGATGGTGCCCCCCCTTTGGCCGGCGCCCCTGGCGAGTGCCATCTTGGCCAATGGGTAGATACGCCTGTGCTCAGGACTATGGACCGCTTACTTTTTTAAGTGCCGCCTCCTGGTTGATCGCTAGGCTGTGGGTTACCACCCACAGCTATTGTGATCGACCAGGGTGATGGTCGTGATGGTCAGACCATCGCGACCATCGGGGCTTGCGACGAGACCCTAAGGTTGGGTCTCGTCAACCGCAAGCCCCAGGGAGCTTCCTGCTCTGATCGAGCAGGAAGCTCCCCACTGACATCATTGCGGATGTCAGTGGGGCCGCCCCCAAAGGCAAGCGTTCCATCGGGAACGCCTCCGTTTGGCCTGCCACGCCCCCTGCCCGCCTCCCAAACGGGGCGAGCTGTCACTCACCATCGACAGCTCGCCCCCTTTGGTGCGAGACCCGTAGTGACGGAGCGTCCGTCGCTAGCCAGGTCTCACGCATGTGCACGATGGAGCCAGCTTCGACGTGCGCATGCCCAGTGGGGAAACATCGACCCGGTTGCGAGCGCTCAGCACTTGCGACCGGGTCTGAATGGCCCCCTATAATCTCAGCTGTCACCTTAGTTTCTGTGGAAGCTGCGAGTAGTGTTGGGTCCTGGACAGTTAAGAGCTTTCAGGACCTCATTCAGAGGCGGTCGCAAGAAGCGACCGCTCGTTCTGAATTGCGGACACTTCATTATTGAAGTGCGGCCTCCTGGTCGTTAGTTAAGCTGTGGGTTACCACACACAGCTTAATGACCGACCAGGTTGATGGTCGCGATGGTGATCACCATCGCGACCATCGGGGCTTACGACGAGACCCTAAGGTTGGGTCTCGGCACTCGTAAGCCCCAGGGAGCTTCCTGCTCTGTTTGAGCAGAAAACTCCCCACTGACATCGCTGATGATGTCAGTGCGGCGCCCACAAAACGGTAGGCGTTCATTAAGGAACGCCTCCGTTTTGCAAACCACCCCCCCGGCCTGCCCACCAAACTGGGCGAGCTGTCGATCAACATCGACAGCCGCCCCTTTGGTAACGAGCTCTGGAGCGACAGAGTTTCTCTGTCGCTCAGGGGCTTGCGCACGCGCAGTGCGGCCACTGCGCGTGCGCAGGACTAACCATCGAGTCAGTTACGAGCGCATCGGCGCTTACAACCGGCTCTGAATGAGGTCCTCAGTCCCATCCTCCCATTGTGATGGTGGGTAGGGATGGCCATCGGTGGGATAATTGTCCATTCTGCAGTAGGAGATTAAAATCGATGGCATGGTGGTACTATCGATGCTGTGTTTGTGTGTTATTGATGATTTGCATCCATCACTGCTGTGGGGAATGACAGATAGCTGAGCTGCCCAATCACTGAACTGGATGCTGGGGGTTAGTGGTGCTGGTCAATGCAGCAGCGTCTGTAGCCGCACTGCCCGGGTATGGGGAGGGGCAGCAGTTGCAGTGTCCCGCCCTAGGCCAGCGGCGGCCAGTCACTCAGCACCAGTCTGTGCTCTGTACTGTGCAAGAGGACGCGACTATAACCGGGCTCAGTAACCTGTCTCCGGCAGTCACGACATGCATTGTACTGGCAGTCACTACTAGAGTAAGTGCTTATACTTGTGTCCTCAGTACATACCTCCGACCGCTACTTGCCTGTAGTCTCAAGGAGAAGAAGAAATCGGCGAGCAGCGGCCTAGAAAGTTTCGAGTCCCGGCCCAGAAGTTTTGCAGAGGCTGCTAACGGGGTGAGAAGTTGCAGTGAGCGTGATCTCGGGTAGGGTGCAGTGACTGAGGGTGAGCACGGGGTGGGGTGCAGTGACTGAGGGTGAGCACGGGGTGGGGTGCAGTGACTGAGGGTGAGCACGGGGTGGGGTGCAGTGACTGAGGGTGAGCACGGGTGGGGTGCAGTGACTGAGGGTGAGCACGGGTGGGGTGCAGTGACTGAGGGTGAGCACGGGTGGGGTGCTGTGACTGAGGGTGAGCACGGGTGGGGTGCTGTGACTGAGCGTGAGCACGGGTGGGGTGCAGTGAGGGTGAGCACAGTTTGGATGTAGTGAGGGTGAGCACGTTTGATTACAGTGTGGGAGGACACGGGTTGGGTGCAGTGAGGGTGATGGGCACGGGTGCAGTGCAGTGAGAGAGCACAGTTTGGTGTAGTGAGGGTGGGCACGTTGAGTACACACAGCGGGGGAGGACACGGGTGGGGTGCAGTGAGGGTGGTGAGCACGGGTTGGTTGCAATTAGGGTGATGGGCACAGGTGGGCTGGTGAGCATGGGTGGGGTGCAGTGAGGGTGAGCACGGGTGGGGTGCAGTGAGGGTGTGAGGAATGAATGGAAAGGGGAAGGAGATGACGAGGCTGAACTTAGCTTCTTATTCACCTCTTATTCGAGCTCCAGCTTATTTATTTTCCAGCTTCTTATTCAGATCATGTTATATTAAAACATTTTTATCAAATAGAATCAATCAGCTTACATTGTATAAACATAACATGGTATCTATTACACAAATTTAAATTGTATTTTGCTTGGTCCACAAAGCTTTTGGCATGAAATAGGGTGGTAAAGTGGGCACAGGGACCAGATTTTCTATAGTTGAATAAGTAGCTGTAGTTGGGCAAGGGTTAAATAGCATTGGGCAAGAAATTTGACACTTGGAATCCACAGAGGAGGTTAACTTACATATGACCCATTTGCAATTGGCTTTGTCTAACAAAGTTTTGGGCATGAAATAGGTGAAGTGGGCACAGGGACCAGATATTCTATATTTGAATAAGTAGCTATAGTTGTACAAGGGTTAAATAGCCTTGGGCAAAAGCTTTGACACCTGACATCTACAAAGGAGGGTCACTTACATATAACCCACATGCAATTGGCCTTGCCCATTAAGGTTTTGGGCATGAAATAGGGTGGTAAAGTGGGCACAACCACTAATTTATACATTTGAATAAGTAGCTGTAGTTGTGCAAGGGTTAACTAGCTTTGGGCAACAAATTTGACACTTGGAATCCACAGAGGGGGGTCACCTTAATTTAAGTTTATATATGTTTATATTTAAATAAAATGAATTGCTTTTTGTATTAATGTAAATTATATTTAAGCTTGGGTCTGTTTGCTATTTAGTAGGAGTGGGAATGTAAAAAATCTGATGGGGCCCCCAGTAGTAATCCCCCCCCTGGTAGTGCCCCCAGTAGTAATCCCCCCCCCTGGTAATTCCCCCCCCTGGTAGTGCCCCCAGTAGTAATCCCCTTGCTGGTAGTGCCCCCAGTAGTAATCCCCCCGCTGGTAGTGCCCCCAGTTGTAATCCCCCCGCTGGTAGTGCCCCCAGAAGTAATTCCCCCCCCCCCCCCCAGTAGTGCCCCCAGAAGTTGTGCAGGTGATTGCTGTATATGTACATGTATGTGTGCTGTGTTCTATATGGGTGACTATACAGGGTGTGCAGGTGATAGCTGTATATGTGCATGTATGTGTGCTGTGTTCTATATGGGTGACTATACAGGTTGTGCAGGTGATTGCTGTATATGTGCATGTATGTGTTCTGTCATGGATGACTATACAGGTTGTGCAGGTGATTGCTGTATATGTGCATGTATGTATGCTGTGTTCTGTCATGGGTGACTATACAGGTTGTGCAGGTGATTGCTGTATATGTGCATGTATGTGTGCTGTGTTCTGTCATGGGTGACTATACAGGGTGTGCAGGTGATTGCTGTATATGTACATGTATGTGTGCTGTGTTCTGTCATGGGTGACTATGCAGGTTGTGCAGGTGATTGCTGTATATGTGCATGTATGTGTGCTGTGTTCTGTCATGGGTGACTATGCAGGTTGTGCAGGTGATTGCTGTATATGTGCATGTATGTGTGCTGTGTTCTGTCATGGGTGACTATACAGGGTGTGCAGGTGATTGCTGTATATGTGCATGTATGTGTTCTGTCATGGGTGACTATACAGGTTGTGCAGGTGATTGCTGTATATGTGCATGTATGTGTGCTGTGTTCTGTCATGGGTGACTATACAGGTTGTGCAGGTGATTGCTGTATATGTGCATGTATGTGTGCTGTGTTCTGTCATGGGTGAATATGCAGGTTGTGCAGGTGATTGCTGTATATGTGAATATACTGGGGGTGTGATGTAATTGCTCTACATGTCTGTCTTGTATATAGATATGTAGTGACCACTAGGTGCAGGGTGCTGATCAGTGAGGGGGCATAGTGTAATTTTGAAGGTCAAAATTTCAGACGTGATATATCCCTACAGATCAGCACCCTGCACCTAGCGTGATCACTGTATATGTCAGGGGTGGGGAACCTTTTTCTGCCGAGGGACATTTTGAGAGATATATGTATATATATAACATTATTCGAGGGCCAGGTGCAGGCCACGCCCCCTCCATGTGATGTCACATGGGGACGGGGCCACAATCGCCAGTGGTTACAGCAATACCTGGAGCATCCTGAGGATGCTTCGGGGAGCTGAAAGGGCAGCGGTGTGACCGTCTGAAGCGTCCTATGGACGCTCCAGGCGGCACTGCTGCATAGATTCTGGCCGCAGGGTGCCATTATAGGCACGGTGCTATCTAGATGAGGCTAGCAGAAAAAAGCTCAGAGGGCCAGACCAAATGACTTCGGGGGGCCTTATACGGCCCCTGGACCTGAGGTTCCCCATCCCTGGTATATGTGATTGGTTTATCTGCCTTTAAGTATGCTGGGTGCTGCTTTCCCCAGCGCATGTGCTGTAGTCGCGCGCCCCCCACAAACATAAAACAGTACGTATGTGCCACACATCCCTTCTGCCTATCTTTGGATGACAACATACTTAGCACAAAGAATAACAAGCATTGGTGCCACCCTACTGTCAATGACAATCACAAAAAACAATAGGAATAGTACTGCACACGTGCTGTTTATAATCGTAGTCCTCAGTATCAACTCATTAAATATGAAGTAAAAAATATGAGGTGCGATAGTGCCTTCTCCCTGATAGATCGCTAATGGAATAACAACGGTCATATCATTTGTAAGCTCAAGTTGTGAGTTCCCTCAGCAGAAAGAAGCAGGTTTTAGCTTTCAATGTGCAAACAAGGACCACTAGAGAGGATGTAGGGCTTTCCAACTCCTGGAAGGTCCCAGTGAGTCCTGAATTTGGGGGGCTCTCCCGGTCTTCAGGCATAGTTATCCAGTGTCCCGGTGCCAGGCGCTTCCTGACTGAAGTGGGCGGCTGGGAGTTGGGATGATGCAATTTGCACTGAATCCTGTCATCCTAGCCCCACCGACTGTAATATGCAGCAAATTGCAGCTTTACACTACAGGGGACAGGGCCACAGTGGCTTCTATTTTAATAGATGCACTTAATACATACACTAATATATATACTATTTATTGAATCAGAAATATCTAACAGGCTGAAGGGACGAGGCTGCAGCACCAGGAAGTACGGCTGTAAAATTTGCAGGGTGAGTCTCTGAGACCCTGCTAGCCAGATGCAGGGGCCAGGGAACAATGGTGGCATCCCCAGGGCCCTTCGCCCTGTGCTATGGACTGCTCGCACACCCCTCGTTAGTGCCCTGTGTACTGATGAGCCCCGTATACCTTCAAATCTCCATGTCCCTCAGATCTCTACGCATTCCTTTCAGGTTTATTGACCAATATAACTGTGCGTCAAATCTAACTTTGTGTGGGTTTGTATATGTTTACAGTGCATCCGGAAAGTATTCACAGCGCTTCACTTTTTCTACATTTTATGTTACAGCCCTATTCCAAAATGGAATAAATTCATGTTTGTCCTCAAAATTCTACACACAATACCCCATAATGACATGTAAAAAGTGTTTTTGAGATTTTTGCAAATTTAACAAAAAAAAACAACTACTAAGAAATCACATGTACATAAGTATTCACAGCCTTTGCCATGAAGCTCAAAATTGAGCTCAGGTGCATCCTGTTTCCTTTGATCATCCTTGAGATGTTCCTACAGCTTAATTGGAGTCTACCTGTGGTAAATTCAGTTGATTGGACATGATTTTGAAAGGCATACACCTGTTTTATATAAGGTCCCACACTTGACAGTGCATGTCAGAGCACAAACCAAGGATGAAGTCCAAAGAATTGTCTCAGAGGTCTACAGACAGGATTGTCTCGAGGCACAAAAATGGGGAAGGGTACAGAAAAATATCTGCTGCTTTGAAGGTCCCAATGAGCACAGTGGCCTCCATCATCCGTAAATGGAGGAAGTTCGGAACCACCAGGACTCTTCCTAGAGTTGGCCGGCCATCTAAACTGAGCGATCGGGGGAGAAGGGCCCTAGTCAGGGAGGTGACCAAGAACCCAATGGTCACTCTGTCAGAGCTACAGCATTCCTCTGTGGAGAGAGGAGAACCTTCCAGAAGGACAACCATCTCTGCAGCAATCCACCAATCAGCCCAGTATGGTAGAGTGGCCAGACGGAAGCCACTCCTTAGTGAAAAGCACATCAGGGGGGGGCAGAGTCACAGACATGGGGAGGGAGCAGAATCACAGATATGGGTAGGGGAGGGGGCAGAATCAGAGAAATGGGGAGGGGGGAGGGGAGAGAGTATATGCACAGATATGGGGTTGGGCAGAGGCACAGATATGGGGAAGGGGCAGAGTCACAGACATGGCGAGAGAGTATATGCACAGATATGGGGTTGGGTAGAGGCACAGAAGTGAGTGGGGCAGAGGGACAGATATGGTGAGAGCATATGCACAGATATGGGGTTGGGCAAAGCCACAGATATAGGGAAGGGGTGGGGTAGAGAGACACAGATATGGGGAGGAAGCAAAGGCACATGTATGGGGAAAGGGCAGGAGAAAGATGGTAAAAAGAAAAGCAACATATAGGAAGGGGGCAGAGGCACAGATATGGGGAGAGGGCAGAGACAGGAATGGCAAAGAGGACAGTGGGACAGACTTCATAGGAGAGAAGGGCTGAGGTACCTCTGTGCAGTGTGTACACGGCAGCGCTGTCTATCACTCTCTCACTGCATTGCTATTATCATCTTGCAGTGTACTGCACACACTATGCCCGGCCAATGGGAGCAGGTGAGGAGAGCTGGGGGCGGGGCAATTGTAGAGCTAAGAGCAAAGCCAAGAAGCATAGCAGGTAAGGAGTAGTTGCCTGTGAGAGGGTCGCCCAATGATGGGGCAGGAGGGGAGAGGGTGGGTCGCAGCCACCGTTCGTGGGGGTGGGCCTATGGTCAGGGGGCGGGGCTGCGGATGAAAACTGGCAGACTGCTGTAGTAGGAAAAAAATTCCTGTCTACTGCAACACAGCGATTGGTGGATAATCCGGCCCTTTAGTGGGGTTAGGGCAGGGCTTGACAAATGTTTCAAAAATCTAGGAGCCTGGATGAAAGTGTAGGAACCAGACCACCGTACCCCCCCCCCCCCCATAGAATTACAGGAGTGAGTGTGGAGCACAACTTTGAGTGTTATGCAACTTATACACACTATACTAGTCCACAAAGTGGTCACAGTTGAATGGATAAAGTAAAATGGAGGCCCCTTCACTGCTCTGCACAGCTCCCCTGCTCCACCCCCCACCCTCCAGTAATTGCGGACCACATTTCACATAAAATAATGGTGCCAGAAAGTACAACAAAACCCCCCTCCTTCCTGGTTACACCACTATCCCTCTGAAGCCGCTCCGCAATCCCTGGCCACGCATAGACCCTACTACCAGACAGCTCTATGCAGCCGGAGATAGGAGACCGTAGACAGCCATGACGCACAGGAGGATCAGCGTAGACTGGGACAGACAGCAGGGATCAGAGCAGGCCAGGATGGAGAGGAGTTGTAAGTGCAGGCTGGGATGGACAGAGGCACAGCAGTCACGGCAGGCAACACTCAGCACATGCACTCCTGTGCAGGATATGAACACCGCAATACTATAGGCACGAATCTCCGCCGGAGCTGATGAGGATCTGCTTCCTCCCTCACAGCAAAAATCTGGCCCCCGGGATTTGTCGAGCCCTGGGTTAGGGAAAACGGCACCTGCGGGGGTGGTGGCTGCAGATTTTACCTGCTGCCAATGCCATAGAGATGAGGAATGTCTATCAGAGACATTCTTCATTTTTGTTGCCAGGGAAACTCAGCGGCGCCCTCCACAGGCCCTGATTTCTGTACATGTGCTGTATGCTGTCTGGGTGTGTTATGTGATTGCTGTACATGTGCTGTATAACTGCTGGGTGTGTTATGTGATTGCTGTACATGTGCTGTATAACTGCTGGGTGTGTTATGTGATTGCTGTACATGTGCTGTATAACGTCTGGGTGTGTTATGTGATTGCTCTACATGTGCTGTATAACGTCTGGGTGTGTTATGTGATTGCTCTACATGTGCTGTATATAGTCTGGGTGTGTTATGTGATTGCTCTACATGTGCTGTATAATGTCTGGGTGTGTTATGTGATTGCTCTACATGTGCTGTATAACTGCTGGGTGTGTTATGTGATTGCTGTACATGTGCTGTATAATGTCTGGGTGTGTTATGTGATTGCTGTATAATGTCTGGGTGTGTTATGTGACTGCTGTACATGTGCTGTATAACGTCTGGGTGTGTTATGTGATTGCTGTACATGTGCTGTATAACTGCTGGGTGTGTTATGTGATTGCTCTACATGTGCTGTATAATGTCTGGGTGTTATGTGAGTGCTGTACATGTGCTGTATAACGTCTGGGTGTGTTATGTGATTGCTGTACATGTGCTGTATAACTGCTGGGTGTGTTATGTGATTGCTGTACATGTGCTGTATAATGTCTGGGTGTGTTATGTGATTGCTGTACATGTGCTGTATAACTGCTGGGTGTGTTATGTGATTGCTGTACATGTGCTGTATAACGTCTGGGTGTGTTATGTGATTGCTGTACATGTGCTGTATAACGTCTGGGTGTGTTATGTGAGTGCTGTACATGTGCTGTATAACGTCTGGGTGTGTTATGTGAGTGCTGTACATGTGCTGTATAACGTCTGGGTGTGTTATGTGAGTGCTGTACATGTGCTGTATAACGTCTGGGTGTGTTATGCGAGTGCTGTACATGTGCTGTATAACGTCTGGGTGTGTTATGCGAGTGCTGTACATGTGCTGTATAATGTCTGGGTGTGTTATGTGATTGCTGTACATGTGCTGTATAATGTCTGGGTGTGTTATGTGATTGCTGTACATGTGCTGTATAATGTCTGGGTGTGTTATGTGAGTGCTGTACATGTGCTGTATTATGTCTGGGTGTGTTATGTGATTGCTGTACATGTGCTGTATAATGTCTGGGTGTGTTATGTGATTGCTGTACATGTGCTGTATAATGTCTGGGTGTGTTATGTGATTGCTGTACATGTGCTGTATAATGTCTGGGTGTGTTATGTGATTGCTGTACATGTGCTGTATAATGTCTGGGTGTGTTATGTGAGTGCTGTACATGTGCTGTATAATGTCTGGGTGTGTTATGTGAGTGCTGTACATGTGCTGTATAATGTCTGGGTGTGTTATGTGATTGCTGTACATGTGCTGTATAACGTCTGGGTGTGTTATGTGAGTGCTGTACATGTGCTGTATAACGTCTGGGTGTGTTATGTGATTGCTGTACATGTGCTGTATAATGTCTGGGTGTGTTATGTGATTGCTGTACATGTGCTGTATAATGTCTGGGTGTGTTATGTGAGTGCTGTACATGTGCTGTATAATGTCTGGGTGTGTTATGTGATTGCTGTACATGTGCTGTATAATGTCTGGGTGTGTTATGTGATTGCTGTACATGTGCTGTATAACTGCTGGGTGTGTTATGTGATTGCTGTACATGTGCTGTATAACTGCTGGGTGTGTTATGTGATTGCTGTACATGTGCTGTATAATGTCTGGGTGTGTAATGTGATTGTTGTACATGTGCTGTATAATGTCTGGGTGTGTTATGTGATTGCTGTACATGTGCTGTATAACGTCTGGGTGTGTTATGTGAGTGCTGTACATGTGCTGTATAATGTCTGGGTGTGTTATGTGATTGCTGTACATGTGCTGTATAATGTCTGGGTGTGTTATGTGAGTGCTGTACATGTGCTGTATAATGTCTGGGTGTGTTATGTGAGTGCTGTACATGTGCTGTATAATGTCTGGGTGTGTTATGTGATTGCTGTACATGTGCTGTTTAATGTCTGGGTGTGTTATGTGAGTGCTGTACATGTGCTGTATAATGTCTGGGTGTGTTATGTGAGTGCTGTACATGTGCTGTATAATGTCTGGGTGTGTTATGTGAGTGCTGTACATGTGCTGTATAATGTCTGGGTGTGTTATGTGATTGCTGTACATGTGCTGTATAATGTCTGGGTGTGTTATGTGATTGCTGTACATGTGCTGTATAATGTCTGGGTGTGTTATGTGATTGCTGTACATGTGCTGTATAATGTCTGGGTGTGTTATGTGATTGCTGTACATGTGCTGTATAATGTCTGGGTGTGTTATGTGATTGCTGTACATGTGCTGTATAACTGCTGGGTGTGTTATGTGATTGCTGTACATGTGCTGTATAATGTCTGGGTGTGTTATGTGATTGCTGTACATGTGCTGTATAATGTCTGGGTGTGTTATGTGATTGCTGTACATGTGCTGTATAATGTCTGGGTGTGTTATGTGATTGCTGTACATGTGCTGTATAATGTCTGGGTGTGTTATGTGATTGCTGTACATGTGCTGTATAACGTCTGGGTGTGTTATGTGATTGCTGTACATGTGCTGTATAACTGCTGGGTGTGTTATGTGATTGCTGTACATGTGCTGTATAACGTCTGGGTGTGTTATGTGAGTGCTGTACATGTGCTGTATAACGTCTGGGTGTGTTATGTGATTGCTGTACATGTGCTGTATAATGTCTGGGTGTGTTATGTGATTGCTGTACATGTGCTGTATAACGTCTGGGTGTGTTATGTGATTGCTGTACATGTGCTGTATAATGTCTGGGTGTATTATGTGATTGCTGTACATGTGCTGTATAACGTCTGGGTGTGTTATGTGATTGCTGTACATGTGCTGTATAATGTCTGGGTGTGTTATGTGATTGTGTTTCTGAATAAGCTGCTGATGTCTTTAAACTATTACATTTGACCCCAATACAGAAATCCACTCTGACAGTATTTCCAATCAGCCGGCAGATTAATATCCTAAAAAGACTTTGTATGCAGTGACTTCTAGATGATAACAAGTTATAACTTTGTCCTTTGATGGGTGAATGATGGTATTGTCTGGTATTGTCTGTATATTATTGCTTTGTATCTCTAGGAGTGTGCTCATTCCTTACTGCACGTAATATTGTTACTCTCATTAGCTGTGAGCATTATAATCAGTGTGGGGTACTGTGTTAACGAATCGGCACACTCCGGGAGATAACGGGGGCTTCTGCCAAGGAATGGGGTTACCCCACTACAATCAATAGACCAGCTAGACTGAGGTGCCGTCATACAGACCTAATTATTATATGCTAATATAGATTTGGAAAAAAATTCCAGTTTTTAAAAATAACAATAGGGCAAACACATAGTCACAGTTACTGGGCTCCTTATTCTTTGTTTTACATGTGTGGTTATTGTCACCTATTTGCAGAGTAATTAAGCTGTGAGAAGGGCACAAAGACAGTCCTGTAGAGACGCCATCATGGAAACGTTCAGAATATACAAGGTCAGAAATTAAATTAAATGATGTTTATTAAAGTTGATTTTAGTGATTATGTATCTAGTGAATAGAGCGTTGAGGGAGTCTGGGAGTGTCACAGTGACATCACTATTATCTCTATTACTAACACAGGGACATGACTGGGGAGGTGAGGGAGTCTGGGAGTGTCACAGTGACATCACTATTATCTCTATTACTAACACAGGGACATGACTGGGGAGGTGAGGGAGTCTGGGAGTGTCACAGTGACATCACTATTATCTCTATAATGGTGCATACACACGGTCAGATTTTTCCTTCAGATATGAACGATAACTATTTAAAAATCGTTCAGTCGTTCATATCTGAAGGAAAATCGTTCATATCTGACATGCCTGAACGATGGACGATCAACGATGCGCGTTCCCGATGGTCAGATAACGATTTCTGACATCTGATGTGTTTGCAGTCAGACTTGGACGATTCCATTCATTTTAATGCAGTCAAAAATCGTTCAATCGTTCAAATCGTTCAAAACTTTGGCAAAATCGTTCAACTCGTTTAATCGTTCATCTGCCAAGTCTGACAAATCTGACCGTGTGTACGCTCCATTACTAACACAGTGACCTGACTGGGGAGGTGAGGGAGTCTGGGGGTGTCACAGTGATATCACTATTATCTCTATTACTAACACGGGGACCTGACTGGGGAGGTGAGGGAGTCGGGGAGTGTCACAGTGATATCACTATTATCTCTATTACTAACACGGGGACCTGACTGGGGAGGTGAGGGAGTCTGGGGGTGTCACAGTGACATCATTATTATCTCTATTACTAACACAGTGACCTGACTGGGGAGGTGAGAGAGTCTGGGAGTGTCACAGTGACATCATTATTATCTCTAATACTAACACAGGGACCTGACTGGGGAGGTGAGGGAGCCTGGGAGCATCACAGTGACTTCATTATTTTCTACTTCAGGGTCCACAAGGTTGACCTTGGGGTATAGCTGGATCTGGATCCACGGGTACCACGCAGTTAAAGCTTTAGCTCCCAGGATACACTTGGTTCTATCCTCCTCTATACCCCGCCCCCGAGCCACAGGTACCTCAGTTTTAGTTGGTGCCCGGCCGAAGTCTGGTCACCTTGCACAGTGGGGCTGCAGGAGCAGCCCCAAAGCTGATTTTTTTTTTTTTTTTTTAAGAAGAAATAATTAAATTTTTTACTTTTTAGAGCAGCAGCATCAGACTGTCCTTTAGGACGTCCATGCTGCCACTCCTACACCCCGCTGGCGCCGCGACGCCAGTACAGATCTGGGGATCGCGGCGGGACCCCAGAGTCTGTACTAGCCGGGCTCTGGGGACTCCCATGACTGCTGCCGGATGCGCTGGGGAACAGGACACGCACGGGTATGCCTCACTGAGGCATACCCGTGTGACCGCTAGACCACCAGGGTGACAGGCCGGCAGCGGGAACCGGCAACTCAGGGGTTAATTGCTAGCCAGGGGAGACAACCTTTCCCTGTTTAGTGGCTCCTCCCCTCAGCTCAGCGCGCCTTTACTCATGTGCACTGGTGTCCCTGAGCTTTTCTCCATGCGGCCACTCCTCCTCTGAGGTCTCCGGCGGCCATTTTATTCAAGGCACACTGCAGATCTCTCAGGCAGTGCGTGGACCGGTCCCCCTGTGTACCTCTCCCCTGCAAAAGGACAGCATACACAGCACTATACTATAGCCCTCCCAAACACTGAATCTGGGCGGTTGATTGTAGCTGAAGGTGCAGTGAGTATAACTTTCTGCATGGTAAATGACTTTTGCTAGTGCTGCTGTTTGTACTGCTTTCTACTTACTGTCAGTTTATACCTATCCCTTTTTTTCTCCTACTGCCCGACAGGTGTGTGGGGGAAGGGCTTTTCTGTGGCCCTCACTCATATAAATCAGGTATTTGTGAGGACGGTCACGTACAGTTGTGTGCTGCACAGTACCATATTGTGGACTATCATGTTGCACATTGGTGAGTACGCAGGTGTTAAGCACTATATACTTCTCATTGTGATATATAGATATATATATCTATATCTCTATATCTGTATTTGGTCATGTCTGAAGAGGAGGTTGAGCACTCCGTGGCTCCTGCGTTGTTCCCATGCAGACGCTGTTCTGTGGGAGTGGATAGGGAGGATTTGTCACAGGATGGTCTGTGCGGACAGTGCCAGTTATTGCCTGGCCCCTCTAAACCCCCTATGTCGCAGGACCCGCCGTGGGCGATGTTTTCACAGGTGCTGGTGTCAATCGCGGACCGTCTGGCGGTCCTGACTGCTGTCCCTACTAGGGTGGTAACCCAGCCGACCATCCCCAATTCCCCGGTTATTGCAGTCTCCCCCCGGGTCTCAGACTGTGGGTCCTTATACAGGGGTGCCTGTATATGTTCAGTCTCCCCCAGTGTCGCAGCAGTCTGTGGTGCCTTTTCAGGGGTTTCCTCTGACGGCTCCTCCACCCTGGGTGGATGTTCTCTCCAGTGCTGTCCAGAGTGTGGCGGCCTCATCTTCGGCTTTTCAGTCGATGTTACAAAGTGACATGCCCCCGAAGGCGTCCAAGCGCCCCGTTATGGCTTCACTGGCTGCGCAGACATACACGGACGTGTCTTCAGATGTGTGAAGTAAATGAGGACTCTGACTCCGATGCCATGGAGCAGGAGTTGGAGACTAAATCCTCCATAAATGTGCCGGCATTAGTCAGGGCGGTGAGGGCCATCCTGCACATAGAGGATGAGGCCCCGGCCCCTAAGTCAAAGTGTCCTAACTTTAAAAAGGCTAAGGTGACTTCAACGGTTTTCCCCTGTCTGATCAACTGACTGATCATATGGCAGGGGCCTGGCAGTTGCCCAGCAAGAGATTCTAGCCACAAAAGCGACTGGCATCCAATTATCCGTTTCCTGAGGCTCATTGCAGAAAATGGGAAACCCCGCCAGCGGTGGATTCACATGTCACCCGATTAATCAAAAGCGCAATATTGCCTTTACCGTCTATCTCCTCTCTCACGGATCCCACGGACAGGAAGGTGGAGACTTGTTTGAAGTCTTATCTACTCTCTCTCGGGGGCAGTGGCCCGCCCGTCCGTCCATGGCCATCTCCTGGGTGGCTAAGGCCATCGAGAGCTGGGCAAACGCTTTAGAGTACACCTTGCCAGTCCAGGCTCCGGATGTCCAGAGAGTGTTGATTTGTCAGATGAGAGATGCGGCATCCTATATTGGGGATGCATCTATGGATGCAGGTTTGCTGACCTCAAGAGTTTCGGCCGCAGCAGTATCTGCCTGTCGGTTCTTGTGGCTCAGGTCCTGGAGGGCTGACGCAGATTCCAAGAAAGGCCTGGAGGCCTTGCCCTTTAATGGGGAGTTGTTATTTGGTCCAGATTTGGACAAAATAGTGGAGACTTTGGCAAAGTCTAAGTCAGCTTTTCTCCCCTCAACTGCAACGCGTCCTAAGATCAGGAATCCTGCCTTTCAGTCCTTTCGGGTGCAGGGTAAGGCCAAAGGTCAGTCCTTCCCTAGAC
This sequence comes from Taudactylus pleione, assembly GCA_031769625.1. Classification (NCBI taxonomy): domain Eukaryota; kingdom Metazoa; phylum Chordata; class Amphibia; order Anura; family Myobatrachidae; genus Taudactylus; species Taudactylus pleione. Next base: position 300,329 of record JAUIMM010000375.1, on the reverse strand, counting down.
AGTCAGCGACCAAGGCCGCCTCTAAACCCAAGAAGCGTGCATGGAGTGCTAGGCGACCTTCCTCCAAGAAGGAGGTTAAGCCGTCTGCCTGATAGGACGTGCCTCCCTCTGGGGGACCCCAGAGTGGGAGGCCGACTTCTTCAATTCACCCAGTGCTGGCACAATACCACCACGGATGCCTGGGTTTGAGAAGTAGTCTCCCAGGGGTACGCCCTATCTTTTCGGCTCAGGCCGCCCCACCAGTTTTTCTGCACGAGTCCTTCTCTGGACAAGACCAAGACTTCACAGATTCAGGTAGCTATAGAGTCCTTGCTGCAAGCAGAGGTGATTGTTCCCATTCCACAGTCTCGACGTGGGACGGGGTACTACTCTACTCTGTTTCTGGTGCAGAAGCCCAATGGTTCTCATCGCCCTATCCTCAATTTGAAGTCTCTGAACAAATTCCTCAGGGTTCCCAAATTCAGGATGGAAACGTTACATTCCATCATTCTAGCGATGGAACCCGGGGATTACATGGTCTCCCTGGATATCCAGGACGCCTACCTCCACGTGCCCATAGCACCTTCACACCAGCGGTACCTGAGGTTTGCTATTCTGCAACATCACTACCAGTTTTGGACGTTGCCCTTTGGCCTTCCACGGCACCGAGGGTGTTCACCAAGGTGATGGCGGTTATGGCCGCCCACCTTCGGAGCCAGGGTATACGGCTGTTGCCGTACCTAGATGATCTTCTTCTGCTGGCAAGCTCCCGGAGGTACTTCTTCGACATCTCCACCTGACCATTGCTTGTCTTCAAGCACATGGGTGGTTGATAAATTGGAAGAAGTCCCCTCTGATCCCATCACAAAAGATGGTCCATTTGGGAGCCCTTCTGGATTCTCGTCAACAAAGGATCTTCCTGACTCCGAAAAAGGTGTCCTCCCTGCAACTGAGGATACACAGTTGCCTGAGCAGTTGCAGCGTGTCGGTCCACTCGGCAATGAGAGTTTTAGGGTCCATGGTGTCGGCATTCGACATGGTGGAATTTGCCCAGTTCCATCCCAGGCCTCTGCAAGGGCAAATTCTATCCGAATGGAATGGGTTACCTCACCGGATCCGATCCCAGAGGCTGGTTTGGCCCCGGAAGTGCGCCTGTCTCTAGCTTGGTGGCTTCAGACAGCTCATCTCTTAGAGGGTCACCCCTTTTGGATCCCGGACTGGGTTCTGCTCACAACAGATGCCAGTCTCCGGGGTTGGGGGGCAGTGACCGGCTCGTTGTCTCTTCAGGGCCGTTGGTCTACGGAGGAGGCAGTTCTTCCCATAAACGTCCTGGAACTGCGGGCTGTGTACAGGGCTCTGCTGTTGTCAGGCACCGCTCTTCACGGAAGACCAGTTCAGGTGCAATACGACAACGCCACCACGGTGGCGTACATCAACCACCAGGGATGAACTCTCAGTTGAGCAGCGATGTCGGAGGTGTCTCACATCCTGGCTTGGGCGGAGTGCCACCTTCCTGCAATCTCGGCAGTCTTCATCCCGGGAGTCCTCAATTGGGAGGCGGACTTCCTCAGCCGTCATGACGTGCATCCCGGGGAATGGTCGCTTCACCCGGAGGTATTTCAACTTCTCGTGGACAAATGGGGACTGCCGGAGTTGGACCTGATGGCCTCCCGTCACAATTACAAGTTGCCCGTGTACGGCTCAAGGACAAGAGACGCAGGCACAAGCCTGGTAGATGCGCTGTCGGTGAAATGGACATTTCACCTAGCGTACCTGCTTCCTCCGATCTCCCTGCTGCCTCGGGTACTAAGAAAAATCAAACAGAATGGAGGCATGTTTCTACTGGTGGCTCCGGCTTGGCCCAGATGTCCTTGGTTCTGCGATCTCAGGAGCTTGTCCATAGACGTTCCGTACCTTCTGCCTCAGCGTCGGGACCTGCTGTCTCAGGGGCCCTGCCTTTACCCGGAACTGGGTCGGCTGTCTTTGACGGCGTGGCTCTTGAGACACACGAGACTCTTCAAGCTCTGTTATCAGTACCATGCTGAGGGCGCGTAAGCCTGCTTCAGCTCAGATTTACCACAGAGTGTGGCACACTTACTTTCAGTGGTGTGAGTCCAGAAACTTTGATCCTCAGGTGTTCAGGGTTTCCAGGATTTTAGCATTTCTTCAGTCAGGTCTGGACCTGGGCTTACGTCTTGCTTCCCTGTTCATGTGTCGGCCCTGTCAGTGTGGTTTCAACGTAGGATCGCTACACTGCCTGATGTTCACACTTTTTTCCAGGGAGTCCTTAGAATCCAGCCTCCCTTTGTGCCTCCAGTGGCTCCTTGGGATTTGGCGGTGGTTCTTCGTGTCCTGCAGGGTCCTCCTTTTGAGCCCCTGGAATCGGTTGACCTTAAGTGTTTAACACTTAAGACTGTTGTTTTTTTTTCGCCTGGCGATTGCTTCAACCAGGAGGGTGTCAGAGTTAGGGGCACTGTCCTGTAGGCCCCCCTTCTTGATTTTTCACCAGGACAGAGCGGTGCTTCGCACTCATCATGAGCTTTTGCCTAAAGTGGTTTCTAAGTTCCACATCAATCAGGAGCTTGTGGTTCCAGCTTTTCAGTCACCTGATCTTTCAGCTGGTGAGGCTTCGTTGGATGTAGTCCGTGCTCTCAGGATTTATGTAGATCGATCTGCTTCTGTTAGGAAGTCCGATTCGTTGTTTGTCCTCTTTGGTTATCACAGGAGGGGTTGGCTTGCCAACAAACAAACTTTAGCCCGTTGGCTTTGTTCTGTTATTCGTGAGGCTTATATACATGAACGTTTACCTGTTCCAGCTTCTGTTAAGGCTCATTCCACTCGGTCTGTGGGTCCTTCTTGGGCTGCTAGACGTGGTGCCTCCGCTGTTCAGCTGTGTAAGGCAGCCACTTGGTTTTCCGTTAAGACATCTTTGAGGTTTTATGCGTTTGACACCTTTGCCTCTCAGGATGCATCCTTCGGGCGCAGGATTCTCCTTTCTGCACAGGAGCGTCCCCGCCCTTAGTTGAACTGCTTTGGGACATCCCCAAGGTCAACCCTGTGGACCCCCTATGGACCCTGAAGTAGAAAAAGATATGGTAAGAACTTACCTTTTGTTATCTCTTTTTCTACGAAGTCCATAGGGTCCACAGGGCGACCGCCCTGACGCACCTGGCTTCATATGGGCTGTGTGGCTGGTCACCGTTTTTTCCGTCTCCCAATTCTGTGAGTATGGTTTCTTGTGTGTTCCAGTCTTCCTTTCTCTCTGTTTAGTCTCCTCCGGCCTTGGCTGCTTACCAACTGAGGTGCCTGTGGCTCGGGGGCGGGGTATAGAGGAGGATGGACCCAAGTGCATCCTGGGAGCTAAAGCTTTAACTGTGTGGTGCCCGTGGATCCAGATCCAGCTATACCCCAAGGTCAACCCTGTGGACCCTATGGACTTCGTAGAAACAGAGATAACAAAGGTAAGTTCTTACCATATCTCTTGTTATCTCTTACTAACACAGGGACCTGACTGGGGAGGTGAGGGAGTCTGGGAGAGTCACAGTGACATCACTCTTATCTGTATTACTAACACAGGGACCTGACTGGGGAGGTGAGAGTGCCTGGGAGAGTCACAGTGACATCACTATTATCTCTATTACTAACACAGGGACCTGACTGGGGAGGTGAGGGGGTCTGGGAGTGTCACAGTGACATCACTCTTATCTCTATTACTAACACAGGGACCTGACTGGGGAGGTGAGGGGGTCTGGGAGACAGACTCCACCATAAGTGATTTTGGTCACTAAGATGTCCCTTTAAGTCCAGTCAGAAACATTTTAGGTCATAATCCTAAATTATGTTTTCCGTACTGTACATGTAGATGTAGTTGGTAATAATAATCCTCTATAGGAGCAGTTATTACAGCCTATATATAATTAGGCTCATTCTGTGCTTCTTTATAAGATTTGTAGCAATTTCGGCTTCCAGATGTTACACAGACCTTTTACATGGGGACATCTATAACCTTTTCACACTGACATTTTAAAGAAAGATTACCTTGGATTGAGTTATTATTTTCTCTACTTCGTTCCTGTCTGTATTTATGGGCAGTAGATCCCACGTGTGTCCATACTATACACCAGTGGTCTCCATCCTGTAGCTCGCGAGCTTACCCGGTAGCTCTCGGTCCTAATTTTGGAGGAAGTGACCTCTGATGTGTGCTCCACTAAGGCATTGTCGCCATGGGTTGAGCCACATAGAAGCAGGTGATTACCGCAGCCTCTACAGTAATCACCTCATGTACTTCCCCCGTGGTTCCACCCAACGCATCTACACTACGGCGGAGCAAGTGACTCCCGCCCTGCCAGAAAATCACACAGCAGCTCTGCCTATATCTTTTGCTGTTCTACTGCACGTACCACTTTGGAGCCGGTAGTTAACTTTGAAATGTGCCTGTGCTTAAATTTTATTTACAAATTGCAACAATATCACTGTAATAATTAAATGCATTTTTATTTTCTATGAAACATTTTTTATTTCATTTTCATTGAATTACCATAAATATTTTGGTTATTTGCCAGATTTTTTTTTTTTTTTACAATTTTAGTAGCTCTTCAGGAGGTTTCATTCTTCTAAAGTAGCTCACACCTCAATTAACGTTGGAGACCACTGCTATACACTATGGGACTGGTGCAGCGCTGTGTGGATGGATCTTGCCAGATCTCTTGTGTTAGAGGCCGGGCTGGTGTAGTTTATATCCCGGCTGTCGGGATGCTGGCGCTCAGATTGCCAGTACCAGGCTCCCGACGAGGCTGCGGTCCTGTCTGTATCTTTTGCCGGTCTCGCGTCTGCGACTTTATGCAAAAGCCACTACAAAGCCGTCCCCTGGTGTACATCCACGCGTCCGAATCTGCAATGGCTGAGGCTCCCACTGCCACCATCCATATGTGCTTAAATATCACTTGTACACCTTTAGAACTTGCATGCAGTTTTTCTATGTACGGCATTCTATGAGCCTCTGAGCGCCTGTGCAAGCAACCGCTTTCAGCTAGGCGCCTGCGGCACTCCCAAACCACGCCCATTAGGGGATACATCTTAGTGCCTGCGCTAAGCCACCCCCCTATCACCACTCAATTTTGAAACATTTATGAAGACCGTCCATCTCCTGCGGGCCTCAGTGAATAATCCACAATAAGTGCCGTTTTTTCACCACCTAAATAGTGAAAACACAGGTCCGTGAGCTTACCGCGGGTCCTATGTGTTTTCGGGAGAAATAATAGGATAGGGTGGATAAAAACATCAGCTGAGGTGCCATTTTTGAAATGGGCACCACTGCAGAATGGCTGTCAGGGACTGGATCCTCTCAGATCCAGGCCTGCTGCCGGCTCCCGCAGCCCGCACCACTGCCCGCACTGCTGCTGGGTCCTGCCTCTGCCGTTATCGCCTGCTACCTCCCCCGGGTCCCGGCCACAGCTACCGTCCGATACCTACCCGGGTCCCACCGCCAATACCGCCCGTAAAGGACAGACATCTTTGTGCACCCAGGTGAAGTCACAGTACACCCCCCTGCTGGAGGCACCTAGGGAGCTTCAATTTGTTGCGCAACCTCACTATCTATATAATGGGGCATTTGTGAGGTAAGTTATTTGTGAGGTAATAGTCATTCTGCCTAGTTCAGCAGTGGTGCCATTTTCAAAAATGGCACAGTGGTGCCATTTTCAAAAATGGCACCTGAGTCAGCGCCATTTTAAAATAAATAAAATATGGCCGCTGTGGGCCAGGTCGCAACTTCATCACCCCGCCCACCTGGCCAGCGGCATGGCAGTCCGATGGTGGGGAGGGAGCAGTGAAGAGCTCCTGAAGAAAGACGACCCTGGAAGCCTTAGTGGGTGGCGGCTATGTAAAAGAGCTAATTGGCTGCCACCCCCCAGGTCAAGATACCAGAAGACCTGGTGGGTTGGTGCCCACCAGGTGAAGACGACGGAAGCACTGGCAGGTTGGCCCCCGCCAGACGGAGACGACTGAAGCCATGGTGGGTTGGCCCCTGCCAGGCGAAAATGACGGAATAATAATAAAAAAGAAGACAGAAATGTCCCTAGGTTGGCGCACTAACAAGAAATGTGATAAAATTTAACTTTTTTTTTGTATTCGTTTATTGAGAAAGTTTGAAAGTACATTGAAAAAAATATAACAGGTAATGAAATGGAATTATTATTAAACAATTCAAAGAAGAGAAAAAAAAATAAACAGTTAAGCACAACCTATTTAAAATTGACTTCTAAAATTGGCTTGAATATAGAAGATTGGTAGTAGGGGTGAGGAAGGTGGGGGGAAAGAAAAGAAAGAGAAAAGGGAAAGAAAAAGAGATGACAAAAAGAGGAAGATGGAGTAAGATGAAGGAAGAGAGGATGGAGAGCGAGTCGGATGAGGATTTGGAACTAGGAGTTTCAGTAGAAGTGATCACTACGTCACTAATCGAGGCCGGGAAGGGGTAAATTCTGACTAGAGTACCAAGGACTCCAGATAGACTGGAACTTCCGGACACTGTTGTAACGCAAACTAGTAATGTATTTCATTTTAGCTGCAAACCAAATTCTGTTGACAAATTCCTGTTTGCTGGGAGTGTTCGGGACCTTCCAATTACGGGCTATCTGATATCTGGCAGCTGAAGATATGTGAAGAGCTAAATTATTAGAGATGTTGGGGACATTATCGATCGGAGCACAAAGTAGAAGATTAGCGGAAGTGGGGGGGAGTCGGAAGTTTAAGGAGTTGAGAGAGCAGGGTACGAACCATGTCCCAGAATAAAACCATCAGGGGACAGGTCCACCATATGTGAAAAAATGTACCAATTTGGCCGCAACCTCTCCAACAAAGGTTGGAAGAGTTAGGATATATCTGATGGAGACGTTCCGGTACTAGGTACCACCGGGTGTACACCTTATAAGAATTCTCTTTGATTGCTACGCTGAGAGAACATTTTGAGATAGCCAAGCGTATGGTTTCCCAGGCCTCCTCTCCAAGGGATATGCCCAAATCTGATTCCCACGCTTGTTCATGTATTTCAAGTGGAGGAGATTCCAACGCCAAAATAGTGTGGTATATGGATGAAATGGCTCCCTTGTTATTAAATTTATAAATGCAGTGTCTTTCAAAGGGTGTGGGGTTGGGAGGGGAGGGAGCAGAGGAAAGTGAAGTCACAAAATGGCGGATTTGTAAGTATTGGTAATGTAGATTATTAGGGATTCCATATTTTTCCTGGATTTCTGCGAAGGATAGAGGAGAGTTCTCCGATCATGTGGTGGAGTCTTGTGACACCGGCCAAGGTCCAGGGGTGAGCCATGACATGTGATAGGCCTGGAGGGAATGTGGGATTATGCCAGATAGGTGTTAGAGGGGAAGGGTGCGAGAAGAGGTTTGGTTTTTTATTTGTTAGATCCCAATTACTAAGTGTCGACATAATAGTGGGAGACAGTAAGGATGATTTGGGTCTATGTTTACGCGGCAGCCATGGCACATAGGAGATTGAATATATGTCCACAAGATCGCTTTCCAGGTCAACCCAACGTTTGACATGTCGAGGGGAATGCCATGAGACCAGCTGGCTTAATCGGGTAGCATTATAGTAACGGCGTAAGTTGGGTAAACCCAGGCCTCCTTCCCATGTACGTTTTAGTAAGTATTTCCCGACGAATACGGGTTTTTTTTTTATCCCAAATAAATTTGCCAAGTGCAGACTGAAGAGTGTCTAGGGTGTGAGATGGAATAGGTACAGGGAGGGTCTGGAAGAGGTATAATAGTTTAGGGATAATATTCATTTTCACGGAATACGCCCTATCCATGAAAGAAAATATGTTCGCCATTGTTGCAGGTCTGTATTTATTGATCTAATGAGGGGGGGATAATTGCTTTTATAAAGTGAGTCATAGGACTTTGTGATATAGACCCCAAGATATTTCAGGGAATTCCTTTTCCATAAAAAACTAAAATTTGATTGTAATAACTGCTTCGTACCTCCAGAGAGATGGATAGGAAGGGCCTCAGATTTGTCACGGTTGATTTTGTAGCCAGATAAGGAGCCGTAAAGAGAGAGTTCCTGAAATAAATTTGGGAGGACGTGAGAGGTCTCGTTAATGTAAGGAGTATATCATCAGCAAATAAGGAAAGGGTATATTGGGATTGTTTGATGACACCGGCTATGTTAGGATTTTCCCTAATACGGCTAGCGAGCGGTTCTATGATAAGGGCAAATATCAGGGGAGATAAAGGACACCCTTGCCTTGTTCCATTAGTGATCGAGAAAGGATCTGAAAGCAGACCTCCTGCGGATACTGAGGCGGAAGGGTTACAATAAAGAGCTTGAATAGCTTGCAAGAATTTACCGTGAAACCCGAAGCTGCGCAGTGTTTGGAACATAAATGGCCAAGAGATCCTATCAAAGGCCTTCTCCGCGTCCAAAGCAAGCACCAGAGAGGGAAGCTTATGAGTATTGATATAATGAACTACATCAATCGTGCGTCTAGTATTGTCTAGTGCCTGCCTGGCCGGGACAAAGCCCACCTGATCGGGGTGGATTAGAGTGGGGAGTAGCGGGTTTAACCTATTCGCTAGTACCTTGGCGAAAATTTTCAGATCGGTATTAAGTAGTGAGATGGGGCGGTAGTTAGACACTAATAATGGGTCCTTATTGGGTTTTGGGATGACGGTGATAGTAGCTTTAGTCGTGTCTGGATGAAATGAAGCTCCTTCCAGGATTCGGTTAAATACCGCTGTTAAATGGGGTAACAGTGAGGATGGGAACGTTTTATAATAGGACATTGGAAATCCGTCGGGGCCTGGGGCCTTTGAGGGTTTCTGCGATTTAAGGGCCGAGATGATTTCTTCAGCGGAGATAGGGTTGTTGAGAGAGATGAAGTTGCGTTATCTTATATAGGGGAGATTACAAGAGGCTAAATAGTCTGCTATTGAAGTGTCAGCTGGCGAAGGAAGGGGGGAGTATTTGGAGATATTATAGAGGTGTTCGTAATATGTTTTAAATAGCGAATTGATTGCAGTAGGGTTATATTGATGGGTGCCAAGGTCATCTTTTAATACTGGGATCACCGTTCTGGCCTTGCGGGCCTTCAACTTATTAGCTAGAAGGGAATCCGCTTTGTTACTTTTTTCATAGTATTTTTGGTTGAGCCAACGTAGGGACTGTTCAGTTTTTTCGGCCTGAAGGGCATTAAGGGAGGCTTTTGCAGAAATTAATTGGTTATATATAGAGCGGGAAGGGAGGCGTTTATGAGAGGTTTCCAAACGGTGGACCTCATCTGTCAGCGAGGTCATTTGGGATCTACGTTCTTTTATTTCTGAAAGAGGCATAGCTAATGATGTGTCCCCTAATGACTGCTTTGTGTGCTTCCCAGGCCAAAGGTGTACAAGTAGAGTCTGTGACGTTTAAAGAAAAATATTCTTCGAGGGCAAGTTTAAGTTTCTCTTGAAATGTTGGGATCCTCAATAGAGTCTCGTTTAGACGCCAGGGAGGTCGAGATACAGGTGTGTCAAAGAAATCAAATGAAGCAGTAATTATGGAATGGTCAGACCAGTGATTGGTGACAATAGATGCATTTGAGAGATGTTTAGATGCCGGGGTGCAACATAGGAAAAGATCAATCCTTGAGTAAGATTGATGGGGAATTGAAAAGAAGGTAAAGTCACGGGAAGTAGGGTGGAGAGCTCGCCATGTGTCAAAAAGGCCCGAATCACGAATACGTGTATTCAAAGATCTGGTCAAAGAGCAAGGTCGCAGATTAGTAGGGGTGGGGGATTTGTCAAGATCAGGGTTGAGAACAGCGTTGAAATCTCCTCCTACAAGAAGACACCCCATCCTGTATTTATTCAATTTAGAAAAAAAGGAGTTGAAAAAAGCAATCTGACCAGTGTTAGGGGCATATATATTAGCTATTGTGCACTCCAGGTTACCCAGTTTACCAGTTAATATAATGTATCTGCCATCAGAATCAGTGTGTACTGAACTTTGGATGAAAGGGACTTTATTGCTAATTAATATTGCCACCACGTTGTGCTTCGATTGACTAGAAGAGTAATATGAGGTAGGGAAGTTCTTGGAATGTAGGGAAGGGTGCATATTAGCTTTAAAGTGAGTCTCTTGTATTAGAACAATCCCAGCTTTGAGACTTCGGACAGATCGAAAAAGCGAAGAACGTTTTTGAGGGGTATTCAACCCCTTGGCGTTTAGGGAAACGAAGGTGAGTGACATAATAATAGGGTACGTTGAGAAAGGTAGTTTGAAAAAAGAATAAGGGGAATCCGACTCGCCAGGGAGGAAGGGGAAATGATAAGATCAAAAATACAAAGGATAATGGA